>OY787672.1:25016177-26216177 GCA_963678985.1 Spisula subtruncata
TCTTTAGACTGATCTTACGTAATGTACGCATCTCTGGCGTTCTTTGCATATATCTTACCCACAGTTACTGTTTACATCGGATTTTCGGAAACTACATGTTCTGATTAACTTATCCATTAATTGATTATAAGGTCACAACAAATTCATCATGCGTTTGTCAGGATCGCCGCTCCTGATTTTCTCAACATGAAAACTAAATATTTAAATTCTTGCACACGCACCTGATCATACCACACTTATGTGATTTAACTTACATATTTACAAATTACGGAATATGTACTGGGAAATGGATGATAGTTACTCGATTAATTTTAGCGGTATAAACTGTTGCACATAAAATTCATGTAAATTTGTACTGCATGGTCTTGAATCATTCAAGCGCATGCAAGCGTCTAATGAAATGATTTCTGTGAATGTTCTGCCCCTTACAAAAACACGCATAGGTGTATACACATAGTAAAAAGGGAAAAATTGTGATAGTGGAATGCACGAACAAGCCTATCTAGTTATGTTTGTATTCATTATAATATTATTGCTAGTATACCATACTACTGACGAAATCATGAATTGTCACCTATTTTCGCAACAATGCCGTTTCGTACGTCTGTGGTGTGTGAAATTAACAGTTGTGTGTGTCACGGACACTAAATGCACCTGTTTATAAGTGTTCTATACTTTATCTTACATTATTATATCAGATATTTTGAATACTACATACATAGAGAAGGTCCTGGTTTCATCAAAAAGTTTCAAAAATTGGATAAAATAGATTTTGCTCTAATTATTGCACCAAAATTAATGTTCTACTTTTCAGTCACTTGCTGAAACACCAGGTATTACAACTGAATATATCACAGCTTATGTAACATTATTTGCTGCAGTTCGCAACAATCGTCATAACATGTTACCATAGTTGACCTCGTATATCCATAAGGAAAATGTGCTTGATGTGGGGCTAGATCCTATGGCGATAACCTTACATAGCATTATGTCTTGGTGCGCTACTAAGGCCTAAAAAAAAAATAGTTGTGTTTCCGGTGGCCCGACCGACCCTTTCTCCCGATGGCCGACCGTATTTTTTTTATTACTGTTTATAAGACCGGCGACCGTAATTTTTACAAAAGTGGGAAAAAAATCGAAATCGTCAAAAGATCGATAATTCTTCACGTAAAAATGATCTAATACAGTTAATACCATCAAAACATCTGTCTTATTGCAGTTATCGTATTGAAAACGTATCGAAATTAAAGTACCATAACCTTACGTGAACTAGGTCACCTCATTTTTCGAAAATCTTGACTCTATTTTCCGTAAATAGACGGATGACGTCATACAAAATTAACATCGAGCAAATTGTACATGCAATTAAATTAAGTTCTCTGCGTGCATAAGTTTGCGTTTTTTGCGCGTATATTTTAATTAATTCATAATATTGTTCCAGAATACAAGCTCTTGATAACAGATCGTAAAATTCTTCGTAAATCGCATCTATGCGACAATCAGGCGGGACCACGAGATTTATACGAGGTCGAACTGACGACCTTGAATCACGCATGTTAATTAAACTTAGATTAAACTTCGTGCTTGAATTGAGACAAATTGACATCCTTATATATACCCTGCCTGATTGGATTATCATGATGATTGCAGACCGATGTATTCATCTTACGTTGGATCAGTTCAATGCTAGATCTAATTGACGCGAAATTTATGTTTTGCGAAAACGGGGCAAATTCATAATTACCTTCAAATATTAATCCATTTGTAACATAAGTTAACATGTATATATTTCATCAATCATGAATTATTCCAATAACACCGATTAAACAGACGTCTATGGTGTGAAGTCTATTAAATTAGCGATGTCTCGATGTGTTTCTATTGTGTCAAAGCGCTCTCATAAAAACCAGTCAAAATTCCAATTTGCATAAATTTCGGCTCTTTTATCTTTGATGTCAGTTCTCTGACAGTTTCTTTTGATTGCCCGACATAAGTCGGCAACGTCTGATATTTAGCGGCGGCATTTCTATGATCTAATGATTGTCGGCGACTTCTGAAGTTACAATGTCGGTCCGACTGCCTTTGATGGAATAACAGTAAGGGCATGGCGGGCATTTTAAGGTTGCGGTGTTTTTACCAGCTTTATCTCGCCTGGGAAGAATAAATACTATTATACTGTCGCTGATCTCGCTATTGACCAAATGCGTAATGTTTTCATAATTTATTTCATAAATTCACGCGTTTTATAAATACTTGACGATTTTTTTCGTTCGTACATTGCGCACTGTCGTATACGTTGCTATGGTCGAATGTATGAGTAACGTCGTTGCTATGGATCATACAAATTAGTTTCTGCTTCTGTCGCGAATTATTAAGTAGATACAGTGGTGTATGTTAATCATAAATACCAAGGTTGGGACTGTAGGATAAATTTCGCAACGAAATTAGGTGGTGGGGTTCGAATCAAATTTTTTTTTTCGACGGGCCGGCCGGTGGACGCTTTTCCAAAAAATCTTGTAAACCAGAAAATAAAAAATAGTGGTCTAAGTATGTTTTAACAGATCTAATGAGGTGACCTTTTTAGTTTTAAGGCATCTTGCAGTGTTATTTAGTTGTACTATGTGTTCTAGTGATTGACACAGTTCAAGTCATATTTTATTGTTCATCCATTTCCTACAGCAGGAAATTATAATAATTAATATAGTGTTTTTACTTTAATTGTCAGAACATATATGTCTAAAGGATACACAAAGTTCAACCACAGGATCTTTTTATATGAAGTTCTTAGTCGAGGAACCTGTCTATACTAAAAAAAAAAAAAAAAAAAAAAAAAAAATGCCTACCTACCGACCCTATAATTTTTAGCCATGCCACCAGAAACACAACTATTTTTTTTTTAGGCCTAACAGTGCTAAGTAAACAGCCTTCTGAGCATGATTTATCACTACTAGAACAAAACTGTACCCGGTGATCATTGACTAGCTTGGTAGTATTCGAAATGAATATGACATTTTTGCTCCTTCACTCGCTTTCAAATTTTTGGCATTTTCAAAAATAAATTTAAAAATATTATTTCGCTCCTTCGCTCGCCCTCAATTATGGTTTTTTTTCAAAAATAAATATTCAAATTTATATTTTGCTTGCTCTCCCCTATTTTTCCCAACAAAAATCTGTAGAACCAAAAATTAATTTGGTGTGGCCTTACGACCAATTAGCAATATTATCAGGAATTGTGTGGAATTCGACTAGTTTTAATATACTCAACATGTACAGACTACAGTACAATGCCGAAAAATGACAAAATTAGTCCCGCTGAATACACATGATTCTGACAAAAAATAGGCGAATGTCGTACATATATGATAGCTAAATCACTTTCTTTGTCATACTTGTATTCTAAATTTCTATTGGATGTGCATTATATGTAAAATCCTCAGAAATCGAGCAGTTTATTGGGTACAGGACTAAGTGTACCAACGCATAAGCATACCACCTCACAAGCATACCATTTTAGGACTAAGCGTACCACATATGAATTATAGTGTATAATATATTTGTTGGTACACTCGATAATTAGGTGTTATACATCTAATTATCAATCTTGGTTTGGGTATGAGTTTTATGTGAGACTAGTCCTCATAATAAGATTCCCAGTTGTACAAAACTAGCTATATATACCGTATTACCTCGTATTATCGCCTCCAGGGAAGATGCATTTTATGAAAATTAATTCCATACACAGTCAGACCTCTTATAGACGCCCCCCACGGAACAGTACCTTACAGTACGGCACTTAGCCGTTACCTTAACCAGTACAAATTACTTCCCCTTCTTAAAGATACTGGACTTTGTTTTTTTTGCCTATCGTTTGCAAAAATGGCTACCGGTAATAAACATGTAGTCTACGCTGTTCATACCGGTGTATAATAACTCGGCGGTAATTAATTGGATTACCGTATCATGACTGACTGTTATTCTGGATTTGTGTGGATACTTAATTGGATTACTGTAGGACCAATTATTGAAGGTGTGATTTTTTTCAAAAATCGACGGGGCGTTAATTAGAGGGGGCCGGGGGGGGCCAATACGAGGAAATACGGTACTCTGCATTTTGTATAGTTGTAAGTGACATTAACAAAACACAAGAATATTGATGACTGGAACATGTTGTCCTGTAAGTTACTGGTCATCCTCGTCACTGTGGTCGTTGACAGTTGTATTGGTCAAAGCAGCTGACTACTTGTCCCACATTGCAAACAACCGTACATGTACATGTGTGTACTTAGTCCGAGGGTTCCTTGTCACCAGGTTTTCCGAAACAAGTGGGGTGGTTATTGTTAACATCAGCAGCCTACATTCTTAGTAGCAGTAGGTACCAATAACATACATTTACCAATTGCTATGCACCAGTCAGTTGCATCCACGGCCCCAACCCCTGGGATGTGCCGGGATTTTACTTTAGCGTTGTAAAAACACCCGTTCTCGGTAAAATCACCGATATCCCCCTGATAACTAAAAAATTGTCCTGGGTATTGGTTCAGAGATTTTTTTAAACATTTCCCCAGCAGTGCGGGGAAGCTTGGAGGTAAAAGCACAACCGTTTACCCGGCCATTCACGGCCTATCCCTGGAAACCCTAGCACAATGCTGAATCCACATTACAGGAGGCCCGGCTAGCTACGTGCCTGATATTTCTACCGTGATAGACCGTAGTTTACCGGGCATGATAATTGATATATATACAGTAAGACTATGGAGAGAACTGAATGCGGAAATCTTATGAGAACTGAATGCGGAAATCCTATGTCTGATTTGCCAGACTTGGGCTTTTTGGCCTGTGGGCAAGTGGATTTTTTCATCCAGCTTGCCCGCTGAGGGCAAGTGCAAAATAATAGAATGCCTGGTATTAAAGTTATAGAAGCAGGGGCATATCCAGAAAATTTTCAAAGGGGGGCGGCTCAACCTGGAGAGGGTTGCGGGAGGGGATTATGTGCACCCTGTCAAATATAGGATGGGTATTTTGTCCACCCTGTAAAATTCACAGTGGGGATTATGTCCACCCTGTCCAAAATGAGCAGTGGGTTTTACGTCCAGACGGGATTTTGTCCTACACTCGATATATTGTCTACGTTTACAACACCGAGTGTATGTTTTAATAATCGGGGAGTATCACGAAGACACTCAAGATGTAATGCAAACACAAATCTGAAATACCGATATTGCACGATTTGCTTGCGGAAATTGATGTATTCAAAGCAAGAACCTTGTTATATATTCTTGCATAAAGGTCAGGCACAGGTCAAAATAGCCAAGCTTTACACATTGAAAAGATAATCCCTTTTCCAATATCCTTATTTTGTTAAACCTGACTTGCCTATTTACTTTAGGTGGCACAGGTCCCAATACCGTTGATATATTCAAAGCAAGAACCTTGTTATATATTCTTGCATAAAGGTCAGGCACAGGTCAAAATAGCCAAGCTTTACACATTGAAAAGATAATCCCTTTTCCAATATCCTTATTTTGTTATACCTGACTTGCCTATTTACTTTAGGTGGCACAGGTCCCAATACCGCTTTAGAAATATAAAAAAGGGCGATGTCAGTATTTTGTGTACATATATTTTGTAATATAATTTCTTATGCCTGTGGCTAAATGTTTCAGGGAATTATATTAGTCAAATTTTTCTCCTTTAGCCAATCAGATAGTGTGGTTTATCACCAGCAATCAATGAAGTATGTTGTTTACCAGGATCTTCTATATATTGACAAGCTCCTGAGTTTATACCTAGACTACATGTATATCCTGTCAAGTATATGATTGGGGGCTAAATCACACTGACCATTGCTGTTTATTGTGGGCTAGTAAACAGGAAATGTACCTACAGTGTAAAGTATAAATTTCAGGGGGCTCATTTTTAGCTCACCTGAGCACGAAGTGCTCACTGGTGAGCTTTTAGGATAGGTGGCTGTCCGACGTCCGTCGTCGTCCGTCGTCGTCCGTCAACAATTCCTTTAAATGACTTCTTCTCCTAAACCAATTGATGGAATTTAACCAAATTTCACAGGAATGATCCTTGGGTGGTCCTCTTTCAAAGTTGTTCAAATGGTTCTGGTTAATTTATTAATTAGGTCACAGGAGCTAAAAATAGATTTTAAAAGTGAAAACTTAAAAAATCTTCTTCTCTGAAACCACAGGGCCTACAGCTTTGATATTTTGCATGAAGCTTCATCATGAGATCCTCTACAAAGATTGTTCAAATTTTGCCCCTGGGGTCAAAACTGCACCCGTCCCGGGGGTCACTTGTTTTGCAATAGAGTTATAGAGAGAAATCTTTGAAAATCTTTTCCTCTGAAACCACAAGACCTACAACTTTGATATTTTGCATGTAACATCATAATTATTGGGGTCCTCTTACAAGATTGTACAAATTTTACCCCCATGGGGTTAAAATAGCCCCCTACCCCAGTCACTATGTTATTGTAGAAAACTTTGAAAATCTTCTCTTATACCACAATGCAGACTCCCACTGACCTCACCTTTAGATAAGAAATAATGTTGTTCACTCCTACACGCATAAGTGCCTGTTCTCTCCAAAATCCCCTAAAAAATGTAACTGTACATCAATTTGTAACACCTCATGGTTTATTATCATTACCCTAGTCCGACCATAAAATCCTTCATGGTGTGTTACTGACCTGATCCTTATCTAATTGAAACCAGATGTTGGTCAGCAATGGTCTGTGTGTTTGCAAGTAAATTCAGCAGTCTTCATATATTGCATGAACTGATAAAACCTTGGTCCGAAATTATTACCAATACTTACACTCAACACTCAGATATTAACATTCGCTATTTTTGAGTTTCATAGTGATATTTTCTTGAGAGCAGGAAGTTATATTGGCTGACTCGTAGTTTAATTTAGCTTAATCTAGAGCAATTTAAAAAGACTCATTATATAAGTATTCAATACGTTAGTGCAGAGTACCGAGTTAAAATATTGGTTGTGATTCTGGCTCCAGATCACTTTTACCATTTGAAAATGACATAAGTATTTGTAAAGTCACATTATTTTTAGCTAAGTGCTCAGGTGAGTTATTGTGATCACTCACCATCCGTCGCCCGTCCGTCTATCCGTCCACACTTTCAAACGACATCTCCTCTGAAACCATTTGGCCAATTTTGATGAAATTTTGCCAGGATGTACGTGGCATTGGGGGATTCCGTAATTGTTCAAATTATGGCCATGCGGTGAAAATTGGCCCCACCCCGGGGGTCACCGTTATACATAGACTTATATAGGGAAAACATATAAAAATCTTCTTGTCAAAAACTACAATGCCTAGAGCTTTGATATTTGGTATGTAGCATCATCTAGTGGTCTCCTACCATGATTGTTCAAATTATGCCCCTGGGGTCAAAATTGGCCCCGCCCCGGGGGTCACCACTTTTACAAAGACTTATATAGGGAAAACATATAAAAATCTTCTTGTCTAAAACTGCAATGCCTAGAGCTTTGATATTTGGTATGTAGCATCATCTAGTAGTCACCTACCAAGATTTTCAAATTATGCCCCTGGTGTCAAAATTGGCCCTGCCCCGGGGGTCAGGTTTTTTCATAGACTTATATAGGGAAAACATATAAAAAATCTTCTTGTCTAAAACTATAATGCCTAGAGCTTTGATATTTGGTATGTAGCATCATCTAGTGGTCCCCTACAAAGATTGTTCAAATTATGCCCCTGGGGTCAAAATTGGCCCCGCCCCGGGGGTCACCAGTTTTACATAGACTTATATAGGGAAAACATATAAAAATCTTCTTGTCTATAACTACATTGCCTAGAGCTTTGATATTTGGTATGTAGCATCATCTAGTGGTCCTCTCCCAAGATTGTTCAAATTATGGCCCTGGGTTCCAAATTGGCCCTGCCCAGGGGGTCACCAGTTTTACATAGACTTATATAGGTAAAACATTAAAAAATCTTCTTGTCGAATACTACAATGCCTAGAGCTTTGATATTTGGTATGTTGCATCATCTAGTGGTTTTCTAGATTGTTCAAATAATGCCCCTGGGTGAAATTGTGCAGGGCACTTATAATCAGGTGAGCGATATAGGGCCATCATGGCCCTCTTGTTTATTAAATTGTATCTGGCCTGCCAGCTCGGGGGGGGGGGGCTTAAGCCCCCTAGCCCCCCACCTAAATACGCCACTGACAAGTGAAATCAATAATTTTATCATGGAAACAAAATTTAGTCATAAATTTGATTATAAAAATAGAGGACAGTCTTTACATTTATAGGGAACATACACATTCACATATTGTCTTGTTCTACATATAACACAAATTTGTTTAAAATACATTATGTTATATACCATAAAATACATTTGACTGAAAGAAAGTGTATGTAAAACATGCAAATTATGATTATAGACCACATTAATAGATCTATGATTGAGTTATGACCCAGGATGGTGATAGCCACAGTCTTTTAATTATTATAATAAGCAATTTCATTTAGAACTATGAAGTTCAACTAAGTTGTACTATCAGCAGCTTAATTGATCTATACAAAGTGATGATTGCACAATACTTTTAGAGTCTAAAATTATTTTTTTCCAATACAACCGTATTGAGCTCCTCCCATAATGTACAGAGCCATAATGCATGATAAATAAGCTCCTCCCACAATTCTCACTGTGCAATATTATCTTTGCACATTTTAATTAGCTCCTCCCTCTTATGTAATATTACATAATCCTAGCTCAAATCTTAAAAGACAGAGATCTATGTTTTGACTAGACATTGATTATGAATTATGAAAGCTGCAGGGGACAGGAAATAGTCCATACTCTCCTTCTAAAGAGTGAAATGGTTGTATAAACTATATTGCCACATTGTTAATTAATTGTTTTTGGGACAGTAGTTGTATAAATTAGGGGTTCATGTTTTTACAAGAAATCAATTATTGATTATTAAAGCTGCATGCGACAGAAAATAGACCATCAAACTACTGTGTTTATTTCTATGATTTGGAAACAGCTGTGGCCTTAAAGATTTTTGGGGGATGTACTTGTATGAAAACTTGCATTATGATTAAAGACACAGATATATATTAGAACGGATAGGCAACTCTATAAATAGATTTTTATCTGCCATACGGCCTAACGCCCATAATGCAATGCGCGCACTCGGCATTTTCCGTTAATAATCGTATTTTTGGTATTCGGTATTCGGCTACGTCGTTTCAATTTAGTCTACGAAATATCTTTTAAAAGAATCATCAGGACTAATTTTATAATATTTTACGAAAGATGTTTCAAGTAAAACACCAATTAAGATTTTAATGTTTTTCAATCTGATGATAGGAATTTGTCATAGTTTGAACCATAGACATTAATTGTTTTCTCGCTTCGATATTCCCGCGAAACCGTTGTGTATTCAAACTCCATTACTGGACATATAGCCAATATAATCAATGAAATATACATACACACTAATCAAGGTATGTTTATTTTTTATCTACAACGTAACATTTTCTCGATTTATTTTGAAATGTTGATTGGATTGGCAGATTTATTTCTGCAAATTTCTTGCAAAACAAAACATATAACAAAGATGGCGGATCGATGAATCTCGCCACTAAAACTCTGTGATCTCGGCAAATATCGCGACAAACGTGAACCCGCGAGACTTAAAGTCGATTTGTACTGATTTCAATTGGGTCACGTGGTACAGTGACTAATCCATATTATTAATGTCTATGTTAAAGAATACAAAACTGTAATATTTAGAACTTAGAATATTCTTCTTGATATTGATGTAGTATAAAATTATAATGCCTAAATATGAAATAATGCATTTAAAAACAAACTTAAAAGTGTGAAAATAATTATGTTAGTTACATTAATTGATCTTAAATTTTAATATAAATTTATGTTAAATTATGAGGACTTAAATCATACAAGTAACTGCATGACGTCCCCGTGAAATGTAATGTATGTCCGGAATCCGCACAAAATCCCGGGTGGACAGAATACCGGCCCCTCATTTTTGACAGGGTGGATATAATCCTGTCCATGTTTTTTTACAGGGTGGACAAAATCCCCATTCTATAAATTTCAGGGTGGACATAATACCCATCATGACTTTGACTTATGTAGAGGGTGATTGCTGCATTGTTAACGATTATTGTGTGATTGTGTGATTTAGTAAGGAACTTCTCTATGATTATGTTACAATAAAGGTTAATTTTTTATTTAACATGCATACTATCAACTATATCATATACTGTTTTATTAATAATATATAGTCATGATGGGTATTATGTCCACCCTGAAATTTATAGGGTGGGGATTTTGTCCACCCTGTAAAAAACATGGACGGGATTATGTCCACCCTGTCAAAAATGAGGGGCCGTTATTCTGTCCACCCGGGATTTTGTCATACACTCGTATGTCCCCTCTATAAATGAATGTTTTTTATATCTTTATTATTTCTATTGAATTTTAATCATTTGAAAGTTTCCAATTTCCTTTGTCTAGGCAAACAGTATATTATTAGAAGATTAAAGAATATGAATAATATTTGATAAAAGTTGTTTTTACAACTAAAGTAGAAAATATTTTATAAGAAAATTGAAACCGTATAAATATCCAATATTTTTTTTTCCAAATGAAGTTGTATCATTCAATTTTTAAAATGACTCAACTTCAGTTGGTAACAGTTGTAAATTGCATAATTGATTAAAAATCACATTTTTTGGCTTGATTGACCTAATACATTTATAAACGAATCTGGATTTATTGATCTAGAAGAAAAATAATCTCATAATGTCAGTTTATTTCCTTTGAAACCCATATAATCTACTGCGTGACTTCTTATAACACAGTAAAATATATATTTGCAGGAGTGTTGGACAAAATCCCTGCTGCTCCTTTTTGTCAGGGTGGACATAATGGACCCTACTGAATTTTACAGGATGGATTATATCCACCCTGTAAAATCTGTGATGGGAATTTGTCCACCCTGTAAAATTTACAGCGGGGATTATATCCTACCTGTCAAAAATGAGCAGTGGGTATTTAATGTCCAGTGGGTATTTTGTCTAGATTCCTTGTTGCAGCAAAGGGTAGTGTATAAATGCCGAGAAAAGCTGTGACCTAATTTACAGACTGTAAAACATGTTTGGGAATTTTCATAACGTGAAAATGATTGAACGTCTGTCTCCAGTTTCTTTTACGTTTCGATGATGTTTTATTTTCTGTTTCCCATTATACAGTTATGTTGAGGTATTTTTGATATATAATACTTTTTGTCTTTTTCAGGTGTGTCTTGCTTTCCTGCAGTGGTGTTAATGGTTTGTGACCTAAGGCTGCAAAACAAACCGACACTTAAAGATTAACAGGTAAGCATACTTTATTAGATATTTATAGGCCAGAAATTGCCTAGAAAAACAATATTACCCGGTATGTAAGGCAAAAAATAAAAAAGATGTTTCCCCCTCCCAATTCATCAGGCCTTGACACAAGGTTGTGACTGACCAATATTAGAGAGGGGGTAACTAACTGTCAAAACTTTGGATCCCTCCAGTTCCAAAGCAAATGCGTATACTTAATTAGTTTATTTAAAGCTTGATTATGAAAATTTAGGGATCCTGGGGAAACATTGAGCTTGTCAGAACTGGTGTCCCTTGCTAGAATTTGGGTTCATCAGGATCCCTTTAGTGTTGATGCAGGAATTAGGAAGTGGGTTGGTTCATGTATGTAGGGTACGCATGTTAATAATGTTATAATGTCCAGACATCTACTGGTGCAGAGGCATATAGTAACTGTCCCCTCAGTTTTCCTTCTATCTGTTTGTCCCTAAGAGTTACTGAGAATTAAATATTTTTGAAGTACATCATTGCTTCAAACTTGTCCTACTTTTTTGCTGTCATAAACATGTTACATTGTCAATGAGATGTAACACTATCCAACATTACAACAGAATTATGTCCCCTGCATTGACTAAGTTGGATATTATGGACAAGGCTATCACAGGGGCATAAGCTTTAATGAATGCAGTCTTGTTATTGTCAATTTTTTCTGATAGACATTAATTTTACACTTTCCTTTTAGTTCTGGATAACTTGAGTGTAGGACAAAATCCCAGGTGGACAGAATACTGGCACCTAATTTTTGACAGGGTGGATATAATCCTGGCCATGTTTTTTACAGGGTGGACAAAATCCCCACCCTATAAATTTCAGGGTGGACATAATACCCATCATGACTATGTATATATGATATAGTTGATAGTATGCATAATAATTAAAAAATTAACATTTATTGTAACTAATCATAGAGAAGTTCCTTACAAAATCACACAATGATGAATCACACAATAATCGTTTACAATGCAGCAATAACCCTCTTCTTAAGTAAAAGTCATGATGGTTATTATGTCCATCCTGAAATTTATAGGGTATGGTTTTGTCCACCCTGTAAAAAACATAGCCGCGATTAGGTCCACCCTGTCAAAAATGAGGTGCTGGTATTCGGTCCACTGGGATTTTGTCCGGATTCTGGATAACTTCAGTGTGATGTCACTCCAATTGGCTAGTTCATAGCTAATTACTAAATGTCCAATAAGTAATAGTAAATTGAGCACAAAGGTTTTATTCCAGTTTTGATGTATATATTTAAATCTGGTTAAAAAGTACTGTAAACCAAGAAATTATTTCCTGCGATTTTAAAGGGGTAGAAATTTGCAAAAACAAATACCGGGTAGTCTCCAAGTTTTAAAGACCTTTATATGGACATCTGGGTAGACTTACAAATTTTTTAATGACAATATTTCTAGTCGTGAAATTGCCAATAATTACCATAGTTAGTATAGCTTGGCTATTTTGACCTGAGCCTGACCTTTATGCAAGAATATATTACAAGGTTCTAGCTTTGAATATATCAATTTCAGCAAGCAAAACATGCGATATCGGTATTCAAATTTGTTTTTGTATTACATCTCAAGCGTCTTCGTGATACTCCCCGATTATGAAAACATACGCTCGCTGTTGTAAACATAAGCAATATATCAATTGTTAAATTATGCTAATCAAAAGGTCAGGCTCGTGTCAAATTGGCCAAGCTATATCTTGAAGTTATCTAAGTTTGGTTAGTATTCACGAAAGTAAATTGTTTTACGCTATAATTATATACTTTCATACAAATAACAACTTCAAGGATATAACATATTAATTAAATATTACCTATATCTGGTATATTCAAAAATAAAAAAATATAATCCTCAACAGTCTATTCTATAGAATAGACTGTTCCTGTTAAAAGTTACATTCATAAACCATGAAGTTTCAACTTAAATAAAATAATATATCTTGTAACATTATTCTTTGTACTTTATTATTTGGTCAATGAAAAAATCATGTATTTCATTAGGGAGGTTTATTACCTCCATGTTTTCATGTACCGGCAATACTATGTTATTTGTTTTAATTTCATACACCTAGAACAAATTTTTGAACTCAGAGGGTAAGATGTGTTTTGAATAATTGAAAGCTTAGCTGTAGCATGAAGCTGGCATGTAAGGCTGAAAATATAACAATAGTTATACTATTCCTTATTTAATGTTTATGGTTTACTGACAGAACAATATAAATGTATTATATATAAAATGAACATCTGTTTGGTTCATTAATTAATTATATAATAATATAAGTTCAGTTGACCAACACAGTTGAATTAAATACATCTCTGAAAGCATCAATGCAAAAATATAAATAGAAGGTGGACCTTTACCCCTTTGTTAAAATTATCTAGTGGAATATTATATAGGGTAATAAAACCCCCTGGTGTGCACAGTGGAAAGATTGATATCTGTTTGTTAGATCAAAATGGACAAAAATTCCCAGACATAGTCATAAAACCCTTGCACATTGTCATTATATTTATATGATGTACATGATGCCAGCAGGAGATCATATCAGTGTTTATCTAGGGTCATAAAACACAGGATTAAAATGGTCAAGTAATTTAATAAGTGGCCCCCTATTGCTACTGTGTGTACACTAGAAAGTATGTGTCATATTTTTTTTATTTATATATTTATGTATTATTGCTTCCTGCTGGTTTGAATTTGTGACAGCTTATTAAGTCATTAATTATATTTAGAGATATTTAAATAAAATTAACACATTTCATATTTGCACATACTGGAACTATCAATATATAGCTCTTAGGTATTTTATTAAGATGAAATTTGAATTCTAGTTTAAGCATTGCTGTATATGAATATAAGTTAAGTTTATGGTGATATTGATAGTCAATTTTTGTTTTTGATTGCTTGAAATTCTGGATTTTAGAACAAAATTTAATATACTTGTATAGAAAAATGTAAATTTTCAACAACAAAAAATTTCGTTTTTGTTTTACGTTTTCAACGATACAGTTACTTGTGTGTTAATGAGGCAAATCGAGTATTTTCTGATAAACTTTCATTAAAATCATTTTAAGGACATTCGTTCCTTTTCAGTTGAGCGGAAGTTCAAAAATCATAGTCCCTTAGACGTATCTCAAGCATCGATCTACCATCCCCTGTGAAAAAATCAAGAACTATTCATGAAATATTCATGAACAAGTTCATGATCTTGTTCATGAACGAATTCATGAACTGTTCATGAAGGACAAATGGCCGCTTCATGAATCTCCAGTTTTATTCATGAAACGCCAATCTCTCTTTCATGAATAAGTTCATGAAGTGGAGATTCATGAATAAGTTCATGAACTGGAGATTCATGAATAAATTCATGAACTGGAGATTCATGAATAAGTTCATGAACTGGAGATTCATGAAGCGGTCATTGTTTCTTAAAATGCACTTGAACAGTTCTTGAACTCTTTAAGAGCAGTTCATGTACAATTTATGAACACTGTTCTTGGACAGTGCAAGAACTTTTCTTGAACTGCTCTTGAAACTTTCGCAGGGGCAATGACACAAATCTTTTTTTTATTCCTTTTCCTTTTTTTCCAACACAACTGTTCAATTTTAATAACTCAAGTAGCTTTAACATCCCTTTGATAATCTGCCCAAACTCAAATGTATATAAAGCCATGCTGTGCATTTTGATAATAGTTAAAATATCAATACATTATTAAACAGTAAAACAGAAGTAAATTTAAAGTACAATCAAAGTATTATTCGGTACAAATAAAGTACATTATCCGAAAAATTTGTCCGAAATATTGAAAGTTTCAAGTACAAACTGGAACATGCATTGCTGCTGATTTAATGCATCATAAATTTAAAACAACAAGTATTAAAGTTGACCACAAATAAATTTTACCTTTTGGGTGTTTTGTTCATTTATTTCACCATCTTAAAAACAGGAAAAACAAAAACAATTTTTTTCTAACAGAAGATAAACCATGTGCTGCCATCAGTGGTTGTTTACTGTGAGACACGTTCAGGAAATATGAGGGCCTATAAAAGTAGGCCCAAATTTTAGCCCCATTAACAAAGCCTCTTATTTGTTACCTGATTTTAAAATAATTTCTCAGTAATATTCCTTTGGGTCAAAGTCAAAGAGGCAAAGTTCAAAACTGGGTCATTTGGGGTCAAAAACTAGGTCAATAGGTCAAATCTTGTGAAAAGTTCATGAACTTCAAAGTTCATGAATAATTCATGAACTTTGAAGTTCATGAAAGTTACATGAATAATTCATGAACTTTGAAGTTCATGAAATCTTGTTCATGAACCTGACAGAGACTTCATGAACATGGAGTTCATGAACATGAAAGTTCATGAACATCATGTGTATGTTCATGAACACTTCATGAAGTTCATGAAGTGTTCATGAACTCATGATTTTTTTTTCACAGGGGATGATCAAAACATTTAAAAAAGTTTAAAATTGACGTGGTAGTACATTTTCATGTCTTAAAATGGAGATAATTGTAAATATTAAATACTAATTTACAGTATTGATAAAAATATCGAAGTAACTACTGATGACGCCTTATCGATGATTTTTTCCAAATGGTTTTAAACACCAAATCTCACCAATTCATTACAACGTATGTAAAACGTAGTACTATGCACTCGATCATATCAAAAATAGATAATATTTTAAACCACATCCCAATCTATCTAGAAGAAGGTTCTTCTGCGTTTATTTTTTATGGGTTGTGACTAGCAAATGCAGAAGAAACAACCTTTAAACTGTTAACACATATGATTAAAAACGATGTATAAGTTCAATTTAAATAAATCTAGCCGAGCAATCATCATGAAATTTGCTATGAAACTTCTAAAATTGTTACTGTACTTGTTGCATATATGACAACCTTATTTTGTTCAACGATTTTGCACGTAAAACATATTTTTAAAGTTAAAAATTCAAATAACTTACAAAGTATTTAATAAACTTAACTGCTTGATTCCTTACATAAGTAATTTCATGTATGCTAAGTTTTATGCTTTTTTAACCAAAACTGTTAGGTAAAATACATTTTTCTGTTTTTAGGGATTAATTGTCCCCTAAATCTAATTATATCTTAAAAACTAGCCTTAGAAGCAAAACTGTTGGGAATTTTCTAAATGATTGGCATTAATCTGATCTTCATAAAAATAACAGGTTTTATATACCTTGTACAGAAAATTTCAAAAGGAACGAATGTCCTTAAATAAGAAGTAGGTCTGGCTCTTTGGGGTGTATTTTTATTCCTCAAGTTTTATAAGCTTTTTCCTATTTATATAAAAACAGGAGGTTTACAAGATTTCGCAATATTTCAAAAGACTGCCACGAGATATCTCGAGATTTGATATAGGTTTCCAATCTGTGTATTTTAGGTCTTTGCTTTACTCCGTACTCCAATTGGAGCATGTTCTTAGTTACAAAAACTGTTGTAACTTCTTTCTTACTGAATGGAAATTTATGATATTGGGTTTCATTTTCTAATTCAGGGGTTTGGAATTCCAGTGTCCGACTTGCCGACTTGGGCTTTTTGGTCTGCAGGCAAGTGGATTTTTCCAACCAGCTTGCCCATGGGCATGTGCAAAATCAACATGAGAAAATAATATTTAGTGTCCTATTTCATTAGAAAATCCCTAAATTCCGACTGAAAATGATTCAGTATCCGGTACACAGTAGGCTACTTTCAAGCTTGAACAAGATTGATTTTTTAAACTGAAATTTTGTAGCTTTTGTGATCTCCTAGCCAAGTAGATTTTCAGGTCAGTAGGTCGAAGGTCGCTGTGACCTTTACCATTTTTGACTGTCATGGGGCATACTGTTATACAGTACACCTCTCGCGACTTTTGCCTAATGTCACACGTTTGCGCGATTAATGTCAAAGTGGAATAGCGCGGGAGTCACGCTATAATCCTCGGCATTGCGAGTGAATCTTCGCGAAACTTTCCTCGCGGTTTCCTTGTTATTCTGCTGATAGAGCGACGATACAAATCACCGCTTTTATCGCGTTTACTACGATTAATTAAAAGGTAATATATGCAGATGAACAGAGTCTATGCTTATTAAATTGATAATTTATTTCATGTACAGTAATGAAAATATGTATTATGAGTGTGTGAACTTATCAATAGGTTTTAACTTTCAAGAATGATCATGTATTTTTTCACAATACCATACAAGTAATGAATTGAAATGTATATAGCAACAACAACAATAGTATATATACAATTTCTCAGTATTTTGTTTTCAGGTCGGGCAAAAAAGTGAATGTCAATCAATGAAAAACATTCAAGCATACATGTAGCTAGGCTTTCATACTTTCATAAAATTGTATTTTATATAATATAAAAACATCGCGATATTTATGATAAATAACTGAATTTATTTTTCTCACAATCAGCAATGTTTGAATTTCGTTCCTGTCGTCGTTAAATGAGACAATTAATTAACGTCAACAATAAAACTGATAATGTTTTTAAATTTAGCAATGAACATTAAGTTTTCGTTCCTCCCATTGTAGTAAATGCGACAAATAATTAACATTGGCAATAAAACGGACACTTTTTAAATCAAGCCTAATACAGGTAATTACAATGTATTGTTAATAAAATTAAAAATTGACTACTTTAATGCCCAAAATATTGTTGTTTGTTATACAGTTGTATACAGTCGTTTCGGTTATTCTGCGCATCGGGTAAATCTGCGCACCTTAACTTTCTATTTCTGGCAGACTTTGCTGGGTCATTTTCGTTCGATCCTCAAGTGTCTTGTTGATGTGTGTTACTTATGCAAAGTATTATAATTATATCAACGAAATCGGGAAAGTAATTTTACGAAACATTTACCAACATGAGTGTCAACGGCGATTTTCGTTAATTTGACATACCATGTGACACATAAATTGAATAAAAGCACTTTTATAATGGATGACGACTTTTCCTTTTTTGTCAACATAGTCTTAATGACTTATTCTTTGATACTGTTATGAAGTTCATGTGAAATAAATCTTTGAAACAGACTATACAAAACACAATTCCACCTGCGCAGAATGAGCCGAAAAAATTTACGTCATGAAAACCGGCTGTCATGTTTTGTGACGACATTGGACCTAGTTAAGCGAAGGTATGATATTATGAATTGTTTGCATTTATCAATGAAGGTTGTTTATATCCAAACAGCACCATAATTTATTCTAAAAATTAAATAATCTCAAATGTAGAAACCCAATACCCGTTAGGTGCGCAGAATTACCCGACAGCACTGTATACATACATTACAATAGACTTACCTGTAAACTGGATGGAACGCGACGATTAACGCGATTGCGCGCAATTATAGCGTTATAATGATCTGCGCATTCTCGCGAGTGCAGACACGATTGCAGCAATTCGCCGTTGGTTTTACAGTGGACAATCGCACTGAAACCGCGGCGATTTTCCACGCATGTAGAAAATTGCCAACAGACGTATCGCGATTTTGGCAAAAGTCACGAGAGCTGTACTGTACAAACAAATCTTGTTTATAACTAATTATGTGCATCCCCGCCTCCTCCAACACAATGTGACAGCAGATTAAAGGAGTGGTCTATGTCTGTCTGTGACATTTAAAACTATTTTAGTTAACTATATTTCAATGGTTTATGTTATCCAATGTATTCTCATTTTCTATTCCAGGCACCCAGAACCAATCAGCAATAAGGTTGGCATGGTATGGTAACAAGAGTTTATTTGTATTCAATGTGCAGGAAGATGGAAGACCGATATTGACTGTATATACATTGATAAATATGACAACTAAAACAGTTGTAAGGGTGACAGTTACACTCATGGATATAATCATCATTGGATATGGCTGCCTTTGGCTGGAGTTGAAGATGACCCTTTCTTCAATGAAGCTTGCCATATTACTTCGTGGGAGTGAAATTCAAATAAACTAAGCAATATAAACACATCAATGATAAATGAAAAACGTTATTCAGAAACACCTGTAATAGCATTTCTACGCATATGGTTGTAGTATTGGCAGCCGCATGTATGGTGATATCTGCTGTTGTACCTCATACAGACGTGCATTTGACAATTTGTGACATTAATATGAGAATGTTCCTGATACGAAAAGGAGTACATGTAAATAAGCTAACTGACTTCTGATCTAATAATGATCAAGTGATTAAGATTTGTGATTATTTAGTTCCGACAAGAATAATTACCTTTATTCTCATCACATTTAATATGATGTACTCATGTATAGAAACTTGCTAAATAGGTACAGGTGGCATATTAGCTCATCTGTCGCTTTATCACTCTGTGCTCAGCCATTTGTCTGTTCACAATTTTCTTATATATATATTAGAAGTAACTTTTTGGCCTAATCTATATGAAACTTGGTCACAGTGATCTTCTCAACAAAATCTACTGGTAGGTCAAGACGATATTTGGTCATCTAGGATCAAAATCTATGGTAGGTCAAAATTGTTTCTGTATAGTTTCATAGTGTCTGTGTAATTGCAGTACATGTGTTAATTTTTAGCTCAACCTTTCTTTGTGCTTTCGTCGTGACGGGATTGTCTGCATGTGCATTGGTTATTAAGTTTATAGTCGGAATCATTTTCTCAAAGGCTATCAAAGATATCCACTTGAAACTTAGCATAGTTATTTACCATTACAGTAGTCCATACTTACATGGCTGATAACTCTGTTGCCTATATTTATTAAGTTATCTGCCCTTGTTACTATCGAAAACAAGAAAGTTGAGCATCAAGCACTCATAAGTGGTGCTCTTGTTATACTAAGAATCTTCTGATGCAGATGCATACAATGATTATCCTGTCCGTTTGTTTGTCCGTTAAATTCTTAAGACAATTTCATAGTTTTTGATTTTTCTGTACAAGGTATGTCAAACATGTTATATTTATGAAGAAAACAAATTCCCAGCCGTTTTGCTCTTCTAGTTTTTAAGATATTGAGTTTTTGGGGAAAACCCCTAAAACTGTACTTTACTGAACATGTTTTGCTTTAAACAACACAAAACTTGGCATATAATTTTGCAATTTTGCATGTAAGGAATCATACAGTAAAGTTAATAATAGACTGTGCAAGTTATTTGTATTTTTGAATAGTATTTTAAAATATGTAATTTTTTGGTTTTGAACAAAAATAAGTTTAACGTGAAAAATCGTTATACTGTTTTGGTATCTGCAAGTATATAGAGTTACAATTATAGAAATTTCATACCAAATTTCATAACAATTGCTTGGCTAGATTCTTATGCCCCGAATCAGTCACACAGTCTTGTTTATATGTTATGTATCAGCATAACTACAATAGTTCAAGTCAACTTAGTGCTGAAGTGTCCTTTGAATCGCTCAGTGACCCAGGTGGAATTTGTCACTGCAGTAATTATTTTGCTATACATTCAGTAGATGGGCAAGCTTGTTCCTCTTACACTTCATTTGGGAATGAAAAGCATCTGGAATCAGGTGTTAAGTTTAGATGATTGATAAAATTCTAAGAATGTGTTACACCATAACCTCAAATGAATTGGCCTGAATTGGCCTAATATATCATAATTATGATTGAATGTATTTCACAGAACTATGTATTGAGTGAAATAATCAAAACTATGTTACATTCAACTTGATGAAATTGTTAACTGATGCAGTCTGCAGTTACTTCCCTTTTTACATTTGATAAATTTTGTATTAGTTTTTGCTCTGTAACTATTTGTGGGATTTCAACTTGCATATTGAGGGTACACATAATTTTAAGGGAGTTGCTCCCCTTTGTTTTTCACTTGTGTAATTTTGTTTGTGCTATTTCCCTGTAACCATTGGTTTTATGTTAAGGAACTGTGTTTAAATTGTCAATGTCAAGCCTTGTTGTAGATATTATTAGCACATGTTGGGCAGAGCAATTTTGAAGTGAATTACTCCCCTTTGTTTTTACAAGTATAAACTAGTTTGTGCTATTTCTCTTTAACCTTTGGCTGGATATCAATAAAACTTTGTTTGAATTATCATGCAGTGCCAAGCCTAGTTGTTGAATTTGTTGTTACACTTTTGTCTGATAAATTTTGAAGGGATTGACTTCCCTGTTTTTTACACTTATAACTTTGTAAGTACTTTTTCTCTTCAACCATTGGTCGGATTTCAATGAAAAGTTAGATTTCTAAGTTCTAATTTTAGTTTTGAATATTGTCGGTGAACTTAAGCTTATAATTAGTGTCTGCATTATCTCTCTGTGGTCTGATTTAAACTAAACTTTCAATGTAGGGTTGACACATGCCTTTTAGCTCACCTGAACACAAAGTGCTCTAGGTGAGTTATTGTGATCACTCACCGTCCGTCTGTACGTCCGTCCGTTGTCCGTCCACACTTTGAAAGGACATCTCCTCTCAAACCATTTGGCCAATTTTGAACGAATTTTGCCACATTGTACATGGCATTGGGGGATTTAGTAATTGCTCAAATTATGGCCCTTGGTGAAAATTGGCCCCGCCCCGGGCATTGGTGGCAGTATCAATGCTTGGAAAAAAATAATAAAAAAAATCCGTCTCTGAGCTAATACACTATCAAGGTATATAGCGTAGTATATGTCTATGTCCAAAGATTGTGGAACATTGCTTCTTACAATAGGCTTGGTTTCCAACAATAATTACGATACTGTGAGCGCAGCGGGTAACCAGCGCATAAATAAAATGACCTTGAGCGAAGTTAAATAACGAAAGTCGAAGTTAAATAACGAAAGTAACACTGTTTTGCTGTTTCGCAGTTATATGATACAATTGAACGAGATTTTCGGTAAGAATGAATATCTTATAGTTTATTGGAATGACTTGTATAGCGATTTTTTCTTCAGCGCCCGTATTTTATGCTGAAACGTATTTTATGCTGAAACAACGAGATGCAATGTTCCACAATCTTTGGCATATAGACATATAGTACGCTTTATACCTTGATAGTACATAAGCTTAGTGACAGTTTTTTTTCATATTTTTATTTTTTAATCATTTGCGGTCAAAACACTGATTCTGCCACCTGTGGCCCCGGGGTCACCATTTTACATACACTTATATAGGGAAAAGATATAAAAATCTTCTTGTCTAAAATTACAATGCCTAGAGCTTTGATATTTGGTATGTAGCATCATTTAGTGGTGCCCTACCAATATTGCTCAAATAATGGCCCTGGGGTCAAAATTGGCCCCGTCCAGGGGCTCACCAGTTTTACATATACTCATATACATGATTATTCTTGTTTAAAACAATGCCTAGAGCTTCTATATTTGGTACATAGCATCATCTAGTGGTCCCCTACCAAGACTGCCCAAATTATGCACCTGGGGTCAAAATTGGTTCCGCCTCGGGGTGAATGTTTTACATAGATTTTTTATACCAGGATTGTTCTAATTATTCCCTTTGGTGAAAACTGTGCTTTTATAATCAGGTGAGCAATATAGGGCCATCATGCAAGGCCCTCTTGTTCGTGTTATTACATCTGCTGAGTCCCGAGGGAAGGTTGGTAGCCAAACCTGTCAGGGCGAAGGCGCCAACACCCCTGAGGCCTGAGGCGTAATCGTCGTTTTTGCGTACAGAGCAACAATTTATGAGTGTGTATTAAAAACAATGACACTTTAGCAGTAATGTTGTTGCAACGTCACTAAAATGATGACTAGTAATTAATATAAATGATCGTGATGACATTGAGCTTGCGATTGCTCAATTAAGCTTCTTTCATTATTTCAAGATTTTAAGACACTTATTGCACATTTTTGCCATCACAAACCCAATTTATTAATACTTGAAAATGAATACAATGTACTTGAAAGTACTGTAAAGTCATTTTCATTTCAGTGGGATAAAATTTCGTTGTTTTGGTGTGAAAGATCATTTTGAGAGGCATAATTTCAATAATAACTTATCCACTTACATATATACTATACAAATTATTTATTTTTGCGGGTATTTATTTTCGTGGCTGAGATCACCCACAGAATCTACAAAATTAAACTTCCCTCGAATATTAATGATTTACAGACATACAGTACTTGAATTTCTTTACGGAAGTTTGGTATGAACTATGTTCTAAGTAGAGGATCCTGCACAAGTTCTCATTACATTTGAGCTTTATGAAACAAATGTACAAAATAATATGACTCCAGGCTTAGTGTTTTGTCCACAAGTTGTATTAATCAATGAATTTAATACAATTTATGTAATGAGCATGATTGTAAGAATCTATTTATCATTTAACCTAAGTGAATGGCCAATATGTTCGAAAATGCGTAGGTATACTGCATAGGCTCATAAGGTTTCGAACAAAATGTAAGGGTACTTGGAGCAATGTGACACACAGATTTCGTGGATCGGCTTAATCATGGATTGGTTCATGTAGCTTCAAGCTATTTTGCATATTTTTGTAACAGGCTGGGCATGTCGAACAATATTTCTTTTTCCAAAAATAATTGCAAATATTTATTTAATGCTATTAAATAATTAATTTTCTTGGGGGATTTAATTTCGTGGATTTTGTGGTTCACCTCCTACCACAAAATCAAATCCCATTGAACAGTAATTTTGACCCTTGTATTTATTGCCTGAAATGCTAAATCCACGAATTAACGTCCCATCTAAAAAGGTTTTTTTCCAAAACCACGAAATTTTGTCCCGTAAAACTTAAATTATTTTACAGTAACCGGTTATACTATTCTCAACTTAATTTGGAAATTGTGAAAAAACTATTTTTATCCTGTAATAGACAAATATATATATTTATGTTGAAACGAAATTTTTGACACTGTTGATTTATAATTAACTTTGTGTATTATTTATCATATTCATTGTTTTTATAATAGTACTATGTTGTTATAAGTGTTTGAATAAAAAATAACTGATAACAATTTGTTAATTTTAATATATTTATAATCTTAGACCTTTTGGTCAAGCATAACCCATACATATGCAACCATTTATTTTATTTCTATTGCAGTTTTGCTAAAGGAATAGCTATGAGATAAGCATTATGAAAGTACTCATTGGTTATTTAATTTGCCTTGTGTATGGCACCAATCAGTGGAGACTACCTTTGCGGTCCAAACTCGTTCATCCGCAGGAAATTAACACTGTTGAGTGTTTCTGACATTTCCAGTGCACTGGCCGAGATTCAAACCAGCATTACAAATTTTTACCACTCACTCGCAGTGTCAACAAATATTTGGCAACTATACTAGTAGCAGACACTACTGTAAACAAGAAAGAATTTTGTCTGGACTGGTTTAATTTTGCTGAGTTAGCGAATGGTAGAAATTTGCGAAATGAAGTTGCTGTGGATGTGTTCAAAACACTAAAATGGACATCCGGGGAAACCAATAAAACACTTCGCAGTCACAAATATGCCGACTATCGATGTAAACAAGTTGGTTTTAAGTAATGTTCCTGTATGCCTGGAGCTGCTGTACCATTTTAATTTGGGATGAAATGTGCTGGGATCGAACTGAGACCTCCAACACTCGAAGCGACCGCAGCGCTCTACCACTAGGCTATCGAGGAGGCGATGCAATCAACGTATAGCGACAAAGAAATTTGTCCGTGATTGTCTGATATCTGACCAATATTCCTACATCGAATTATTATCCTCCGATGTGCCCGTCCGGCTCATTTTGTCCTGAAATATTGGCTGGGTCCTGTGTGCACACCTACATGTACCATCCTAGCCATTTTGTACTCTCTGTATTCTCATTATTAACATACTTATCTTTATATATTCAGATAGGTTGTTGGATTACATGTATCTTTCCTATAGCCATTGATAATGATTTTATTTAATGTTGAATTCATTGAAGAATAAAGTATGCACTTAAATTGTGGTCTTCATGACAGGTAGCACGCTTGTATATAGCCTTTGTGTTCACGGCTAAATTTTATAACAAAGTATATATATATCCATCAGACTATTAATTCATATTAAAGTACAAGAATATATTTAGTGTTACGTTGGTGCACGCATACTGTTGTTGAGGGCATACTGTTGTTGAGGTCCGACCAGGGTAAAAGATGAAGTTACACGCCAGAATTGGCATCTTACTTCGTAACCTACAGATACAGAGAAGGAAAAAATGATGACATTTCATGGCTATGTTGTACCGATATATATACATCGATTTTTAGTCAACTATTTCAGAAAGAGGTTATATGAGTCTAAAAAATGAAATATATGCAAAAACAAATTCAACTAGGCGATAATTAACGGATGTTCCGGGTTTAACATTTATCATTTCATTTTCGGCCGAGTTCATTCTAGCATTCGATAATTAATTTAAGACTCGAGGCAGTACAAAGAGATTTAGAATAAGACCCATCATGAGGCTAATATGAATTATCAACCGAACCCTCGATTAAAAATATTACTTCGATCGTTATTTAGCACAATTGCGATATTGAAAATAAATCAATTGAAAAAGAATCGAACACATCTAAATGTAAACTCGGATACACGGTACGCATGCGCACTCGATATTTCCGCCTACACGTTTAAACGGCACGCACTCGCACTCGACATTTCTCGTCTATACGGATACACGGTACGCATGCGCACTCGACATTTCCGTATACACGGATACACGGTACGCATGCGCAGTTGACTATACATTCCTGCAAGATTCCACGCTAATACGTTTACACGTTAACACGCGAGCTACACGCGTGTAGAACGGTTGCACGGAGGACAAACACGTCGGCGTTACTGTAGCATATCCAATCGATCCCCATGCCATTCTTCGATTTGATATAACAGAGCAGCTGATGTATCTGTTTTTAATTGGAATGGTCGTATTTGTGAAGAGCCCATATTGAATCTCATCATATTTTCTGTAAACGTTTAGAGTTTGATTGTCTTAATAGTGAGGGTCTTACGTTGAATCTCACCATATTTACTGTAAACGAATGCATTATTTTGGTCTTATCAGCGAGGAGATACTTAACATGCAGCCTTTTTTGCAAAATTCGGGTTTGTGTATAATTTGAGGTTCTGATCATTTCTTTTTTACTGTCCCAATGTTCTCATGTGTAAACGCCATAATAGGATCACTATGTAATGTTTCAAGTCTCCGGATGAGTACTATGCATGCGGCTGTTCCATTTGGCCTTTTTTATGTTCTTTTTTATTGAAAATATACTGCATTGTACTGCTGTGTTAAAATTGTACGCACTTACACTCTGAAAAATTGCACTGTGTTAAGTTCTTAATGAAACGTTTAATTATTTATACAACGTACCATGAAGTGTAAGCTGTAGTGGAATGACCGCCATTGACATCGGACAGTACAGAATTGAGCGAGGAACACGATTACCAGACAGAATTATGTCCCAAAGCAAGGAAGAACAACTGTAGAATAATGCAATTTCATTTTGACCTTCTCGGTCTTAGCCAGTGATATAAATGTAGTTTGAATGCCAAACACATAAATTAAATCTGTAGAGTATGGTACAGTTTTGTTTAAGACTAATGATCACGTTATTTGGTTTAATTGTCTTTCTCAGCGATGAAATGGATATTGTAGCGGTGTCTTATTGCTCGTAAATGTGTCATATTTTTGTATTAGCCTGTTTATTATACGTATACGGCGGCTTTGGTTAAATGTCGTCTTTCCTTTCTGATTTGTTACGACCAAGTTTTTCGGGGGATATGCACCCGTTCGTCCGAAATGCTGCGTTGATAGTAAAGGTCTTTGCTTTACGGTATTCAAACTTTATGGAATATCAGTCAGCATGATTGTGTTTTGCTGCACCTATACACTTGCTTTCTGATCTGAACAGTATAAGCAGATCGATTGACCATGTAATTGTTAGGTGTGCCTAAACTGATCCGTATTCAACAGAAATGGTGAAGCTGCCATCATACTAACACACGTAGGAAGGTTATTCAGCATGTATAGTGTACACATCTATTAATTCTACGATTGAATCAAGGTACACGGAACGCTAAATATCCAAGATTATTTGTCTGTATTAGCATATTAATAAGATTTTGAAATAATCAAATCCTGTTATAGCCGATATAATCTTAAATATAATGTGTTTATGTATTTACGTGAATTAAACATTTGGAACACTGCTTTGCTAAATATTACAATATTATAGAACACTTTGGTTCGTATTCGTAAAATTCCAATAATCTTTTATTGCGACAATTCTCTACAGCAAGCCTTATTCCTGTGCTGAAAATAAAAGTTATATTCACGTCTCCAAATATTTCGGTTTTATGACAGTTTGATTCACATTTAAAATAATTTCCCTTGATTGTTCAACACAAACCGTAGTAAATTCATTCCTTCTCAGTAACCAAACTTATCAAACACTACCAACATTTTGGTCAGTTTTTTAAATGTTCCAATATCATGGCCTATTCATTACGCAATAGATTACTATATCGTATATAGCATGCTTACTTAAATAGTCACTGCAATATGGACATAATCCAAAATATAAAAATGTTTGCGTTCACTTTGAAAGAGGCACACCCAAGGTTGACTTTAGACGGGCATGTATATTAGTAAGAATGCAGATTGTTTGACGGCATATGGCATTTTGATCAGGTCTTGGGA
The DNA here is from genome assembly GCA_963678985.1 of Spisula subtruncata. NCBI lineage: Eukaryota > Metazoa > Mollusca > Bivalvia > Venerida > Mactridae > Spisula > Spisula subtruncata. Next base: position 25,044,242 of record OY787672.1, read on the forward strand.
AACATGAATCCTGAAAAAAAATCAAGAATAAATTATGCTGTGCCAGCTTTGAAAAACTTGCTTCAAAAAGACGATTAGTCGGAGACAATATCTCTAGGAATATGTTAAAATGATTTGGATACTATTTCCAAATAATTATCACACACACCTTTGAAACTGTGGGATGGTAAGAAGACATATTATTGAATAGGAAAACACTCATTTTGTTAATGGGACCTGAATACTTCCTAAGTCACGGCATAAAATATACTGTTAGTGACAAAAAAGTATTTAAAACCCTTCATTGATAGAAAATAGCTTTGGAGGAAAATATTCTAACTCCACAATGGAAAGTATATTACAAAACAGTATTTAAAAATTGTTTGAGCATATTGTAATACCTTCCAAAACTGTTTAATTACCAAGGGGTGGGGGAATATTGGTTATCTATTCTGGAAACCGTTAATAGGTATACCGGTACTGTAAATTGGCCCGTGACATATTGAATGTATATACATTTTACATGGTTACGTTCCCCAAACACAATACTAAGTACAACCGTGAGGTTGGTGTGTTATGCTCATGCAAACGTCTTGCATTTGTAAGTTGAAAGTCTGTCGGTGGCCGACCAAATGACATTTTCGATGTGTGACGAGGTAACGAAGCTCTTCACGGGCAAATATTATGTGAAAAAGTCACACAATTGACCATGGTCAAGATACCAGCATCAATTATATAACTTCATAGTACTAATGATCTTAATAAAACTGAAATACCATATATACGTATTGCTGTTGTGAAATGAAGATCACATGTTACACATTTATAGTCGCAGGATTGGGGAATTTTTACTCGAATATCTTATTTGGTATTAATTTTCAGTGAATAAACATCAGCTGATATTAGTCTACGAATGTGTACTAGTCTAATGAGTACTGATTTGATCTTTATGGAAGAACACTTCTCATATTCCATAGCCCGATTGGACACATATTGATGTTGCACTGTCTATTAATTGGCATATATGTCTATTATGCATTGTAAAGTACAGTTTACAACCGTTGTCTGCACTTGCTAAGAATGCTTCGACTTCAATTTAACTGCACATGAGCAAGAGATGACTAGTTTTGGAATACAGACAAAATTATGGTCGTAGATCCGTTCTGAAGTACATGTATGAATAAGGAAGGGTTTACGTACAATATGAATGTATGTTACACAGCCTTCTCTAAAATTACTATACTTTTCATTTTTGTATCCGAACTAAGCGTTCATTTAATAGTCAGCTTTCTAATTTCTTTGATGCTTTATTGATAAACTCATGCCAAAATCGTAAAATGACGTCAACATTATAGACTTCGATTAAGTAAGATTTGTCGTACATGTACTGGAATTGTAAGAAACTCATATGTTCACTAACATAACGACATATTGTCCATTGACCACAAATCCTTATCGTAACACCATTTTAAGACATTCTACAATTGAAAGCACGGTTACTGTGAATGATTTGGTGTTATCGTATTCAAATCACGCATACCACAGACGTATAAAGATGAATATCTGGCAGGCTCAAGCTGTCTATTACGCAAGTATTGCATTCGAATGTTCTGTTTGACGGTCATATATTTTCTAATGCCCTGACATTTACTGGAGTAATGTGTAGTTTAAGTATGTACAGGAACACTTAGTATCAATTGCAAGAACTATAAGTGATTTCCTGTCGGGTCGTAGACAATAATTCGAATTGTTTCCCGGACATGCTTCATTCTACGTATCGACTGGTCTGAGGAAATAGAAACGTACATTAAGTTGATTCCATCAGAGTAAATGACTGGAAAACGCTCATTTGTTGTGTTCCACAATCAGAAACAATGTGAAAACGTTAATACGAAGTATCTATTACTGAGGTAAAAGAATGAAAATTTCTACTGAAAATGATCCACTACATGAAACATAATAACTTAGTTCGTGTAGATCTATATCCTGTAATTGTAAAACCTTTAGCAACTAGAGAAACTATTTGCTGATATTGTAAATATATTTTGAATGTACAAACATTTCCACTAAAGTCATATTTGTTATATTTAAGTCAAACGTTTCTAGAAATAAGTATAATTAATCATTCGATAGGAGATTGAAAGACTTTGCAGAAAGAAAACAGAAAACGAAAGACACGAAAAGTATACGAACTTATTACATCTAAGTATATATGAGAAGGACACAGTTTACCGTGAGACATTTACCACCTGTAGGATAACAGCATTATGTGTATATCGTACATGAATATTGATTATTCTCAATGCAACATAAACACTTTTGGATTGTTTGCTTTTAAATGGACCTAATATAACTATAACTATCTCTTTATCTCTCAGTGGAACAATATTTTTAAAAGTGCATCTATTTATAGCATGTGATTATATTGTACTTAATTTAAATAGTATGTTAATGTACTTATAAATAAATAAATTGAAAGAAAAATACTTTATTTGTCTCATGTGCATTGCGCCCAATGCGTCACTAAGTATATGTTCATTGCAACTTGAGTACGGCAGGAGTAAAAACACATTATAGTGGTTAGTTATGTAGGCTACATTTGATGCTACTTTATGCAGATAGTATCCTAAAAACCTATTACTGTTATCTTAATGCGAACATTTTCAACCGTACATGCAATAAAGTAATTTTCGAAATGATCAACTAAGATGTTGGTCTGTTGCTTAATGGCAAGCGTCACATCATCAAGTAATCATCAAAAATTATCTATAGTAAGCCTTATTCCTGTGCTGAAAATAATAGTTATATTCACATCTCCAAATAGTTCGGTTTTATGACAGTTTGAGGTGATTCACATTTAAAATAGTTTCCCTTGAGAGTTCAACACAAGTCTTAGTAAATTGATTCCTTCTCAGTAACCAAACACTGACAACATTTAGGTCAGTTTTTTTAATGTTCCAATATCATGGCCTATTTATTACTCAATATATTACTATATCGTATATAGCATGCTTACTTAATGCGCCCCTGCATTTTGGACATAACCCAATATATAAAATGTTTGGCGTTTATTCTGAAAGAGGCACACCCAACTTTGACTTTAGACGAGCATGCATATTATTAAGAATGCAGATTGTTTCACGGCAAATACATGCCTAGCATTTGGCAGTTTGGTCAGGTCTTAGACGATACCATCGGTTATGGGTAAAATGAATCCTGAAAAAATCAAGAATATATTTTGCTGTGCCAGCTTTGAAAAAATTGCATCAAAAAGACGATTAGTCTGAGACAATATCTCTAGGAATATGTTAAAAATATTTGGATACTATTTCCAAATATTTATCACTCACACCTTTGAAACTGTGGAGATGGTAAGAAGACAAATTATTGAAAAATAAAACACTCATTTTGTTAATGGGAACTGAATACTTCCTAATCCACGGCATGAAAATATACTGTTTATGACAAAATAAAGTATTTAAAACCCTTCATTGATTGAAGATAGCTTTAAAAGGAAAATATTCTAACACCATAATGGAATGTATATTACAAAACAGTATTTGAAATTGGTTTGAGCATATTGTAATACCTTCCAGAACTGTTTAATTACTAGGGAAAACAATCTGTTATCTATTCTGGAAACCGTTATTTGGTATACCGGTACTGTAAATTGGCCCGTGACATATTAAATGTATATATTTGGTACATGGTTACGTTCCTCAAACACAATACTAAGTACAACCGTGAGGTTGGTGTGTTTTGCTCATTTAAACGTCTAGCATTTGTAAGTTGAAAGTCCGTCGGGGGCCGGCCAAATTAAACGTCTTGCATTTGTAAGTTGAAAGTCTGTCGGGGGCCGACCAAATTAAACGTCTTGCATTTGTAAGTTGAAAGTCTGTCGGGGGCCGACCAAATGATAATGTCGATATGTGTGACTATAACGAGGTAAAGAAGCTTTTCACGGGAAAATATTATGTGATGAAAAAACAACAATCACATACGACTATGGTCAAGATACCAGCAACAGTTTTATAAGTGCATAGTACTAATAATCTTAATAAAACTGAAACATATGGTATACTATACATATCATTGGTGTGCAATGAAGACCATATGTTGCCCATTTGTCGTATCAGTGTACAATGCAGTCCCTCTAGTTGATATTAGTTAGTCGTATGTGTACCTATAAGTGTTTGTTTTTAGAAGAACGACTCTCACATTGTATAGCCCGATGGGAAACATATTGATGTTGCACTGTCTATTAATTGATAGGAGGTCTGCTATAATATACAGCATCACACTTTGTCTGCATTTGTTCTCCTAAGATATGCTTTGACTTCAATGAAAGTGCACATGAGCAAGAAATGACTAGTTTGGGTGTGTAATAATTCAGTAGTTCGAGAAAATGTGTATTTGGCAGAGTTGCATTCCTTAGGATTGTTTAGCACCCAAAACGTTGGTTGTTGGTCCATTCAGAAGTACAAGTATGAATGTATGTATAACAGTCCTCCATAATCCTCAGTTTACCCGACTGAACGGGTTTAACACGATTCTAAAGAGTAAACCCTTTTCTCGCGACGGGGAGCTACAAACTGCCTTCTCTTCGCATTTTCCAATGTTATGTGTAATGAAACTCCTCTCTTACATAACTAGTATTATCTTTTTTAAAAGCCGAGCTTAGCCTTTATCTGCCAGTCAGCTTTTTAATTTCGTTGATGTTGTGTTGATAAACTCATGCCAAAATCGTAAAATGACGTCGACGTTACAGACTTCGATTTAGTAAGATTTATAAGAAACTCATATGTTCACTAACATAACGACATATTGTCCATTGACCACAAATCCTTATTGTTTTACCGTTTTAAGACATTCTTCAATTGGAAGCACGGTTACTGGGAATGATTTGGTGTTATCGTATTCAAATCACGCATACCACAGACGTATAAAGATGAATATCTGGCAGGCTCAAGCTGTCTATTACGCAAATATTGCATTCGATTGTTCTGTTTGACGGCCATATGGAAAAATATTTTTATTAGTACATCCATTTATAACATAATATTGTACTTGATGTAGATGTTATGTTAATGTATTTAATATAAAGAAATAAATTGTAAGAAAAAATACTTCATTTTTCTCATGTGCATTGCGTCCAATGCGTCAAGCACGCTACAAAACATATTACTGTTTTCACTCAGTACATGTTCATGGCAACTTGAGTAAAAAAACATTATAGTGGGTAGTTATGTAGGCTACATTTGATGCTATTTTATGCAGATCTTATCCTAAAAACCTATTACTGTTATCTTCAAGACGAACATTTTCAACCGAACATGCAACAAGGCAATTTTCCAAATGATCAACTAAGATGTTAGTTTGTTGCTTGATGACAAACATCACATCATCAAGTCGGCGTATGGGTATTTAATTTAGACCACTGTTAGCTTAACTTTTAAGAGTGGTTCCGTATAGTAAACCAGGACGGATAGGTAACTAATATGACGAGTTTGTTTGTTACTTTGTTATTAATTGGATATCATCGCCAACAGAAAACAAATGTGATATTGTGTATATTTTATCAAATGGATATACATGTAAATATTCTGTTAGAAATGCAATATAAATATACAATTATACCAAATATTTGACTTTGATAAATCATATAATATAATGAGCGTCGAAAGTTTCGCAAACGATTTAAAAATTCATTTTTTTAAATTGTTAACTCGAAAGAACTTTTTACTAACACTGTCCATTTGTGTACTGATAGTGTTCATGTTGAACCAATTTCTGTTGGCCTCCATTACGCTTCAATGATCACACCGTCACAAATAATAAAACGTCTATTCAAGCGTGCAAAAAGGGCTGTTCATTTTCGACCCAATTTCGACTTCCAATTTACTTAATACATATCTGTGATACGAACTACAGCAAAAGTTAGTCAAATTAGTTTGCAATGTACGCTTAATTTGATGGCAAAAAATTGGTAATTGTGAACATAAACTATTCAATACGTGTTTGCAGTGTAAGGGAGGTAATTTAATCGGTAATTGTACCAATATAATCTCCCCTTGACCACAGACAAGTGTGAATGTCGTAATAGACACTGCATGGAATTTCAGATTTAATGAAACAGCGCACTGGTCACAAAAACGCAAAATAAAAGGAAGTCTTCCATAAATGATAATGTCGGTTGGACTACTATTAAGCTAAAACAGTGTCATTGAGTTTTGTGCTAGAATTATAGCAGCATTACCTGTCTATGTCAGCGGCATTGACCCTTGACCTGTTGTCACGTGGTACGCAATATACACGCTCCATCAGTTGGATATGATGTAACAGTCTTATTAAGGTAGAGACATGTCGAATGTATTCGACACAAAGTATTTTTAGTGAAACGCCAGCCACTTGACCCATAAATAAACGATTATGTTCACAATTTTTCGTATCGCAGTCATGTTTCAAGTTAATTGGAAGTGTAAATTTAGTCGGAAATGAAAAGGGCTTCTTTTGCACGCTTGAATAGACATTTTACCATTTGTTATGGTGTGATCATTCAAGCGTAAAAGAGGCCAACAGAAATGAACAATATGGGTACATAAATGAATCGTGTTAGTAAAAAGTTTTTTCGAGTTAACAATTTAAGATATAAGATTTTTTTAATTCGTTAGCGAATCTTTTCACGCTCAGTATATTTAAGATACTACAATCCTGGTACTTTCAACGCGAAAATACAAGTACCACACACGTTCTATAGCACTTGCACCACAAATGCTTTAAAGTTTCTGGGTATTTCTAATAAACATTTTACCTCCATAGTTTCAAACCAAATTAACACGTACCTTTCCATATAATATATCAAGACAGATCTACGATCATGTGTTGTGGTGTAAAATGTTACACCATCCCCCGCCGTCATCGTTCCGCCCTAATTCTTTAACCTGACTTTGGTATGTTAAGGTGTAATGTATAGACTGATGTTCCAATTGCTATGTTTAAACCAATTATCGAAGCACCAAAATGATCCTGTCTACCACTTTCACTAAAACGCATAAATTGACTGTTTAACACTTTGTAATTTAATCATTGTTAATTCAATTGTCTTATTATAAAATCAATAGAGAAAAAATAAAAAGTTATCAGGGTTATTTTCAGCTGTTAATCTTCCCAAGCACCTGGTCATTGTGCTACCTTTGGAAAAATACGTTCGCGTCTCCATGGGATGACAATTGCTCTTCTGTGTCTGTGGCAGATAACATCGAACTGCGACGCACAGGGATATGCACTGTCTTCACAGGTACCAAATTACACATTTGTGGAGTGGAAGATCTGGGATATTTTTCCTCAAATAAATTAACCAGTGGTAATTTTACTGTGATATATTAATCTTGCACGCTTTCCCTCGCTGACCAGAGCTGATTTACTTATTAACACGTCGGTAAATCATTTCAGAAAACAAGGTTGTATGAACAACATATCTCCTATGGGATGAATACAAATTACCATATTTGGTTCTACAATCTTAAATACGCGTCTAGGAGCGTAGTGGGAATTGTCCAGAAATTCTCTCTCAGGCAAATTACATCCGTAGTATAGGATGTTACCTAACATGACATTCAATCCGCTGGTTTAATTGCACTGGGACAAGTTGTATATTCTATTATGTATTCGGATGACGCAGCAATGACTATAAAATAATACTGACATTATACGTGAAATATAAATTCAAATTCAAATTGTTATCTATTCCCAAACCTACAGTATGTGTTCAATAAAGTAATATACACACGAATGCGATCAGTATGAATGTTGTTGAACTTTGAATTGTTTTGCATCTTTATAATCTCGATGGCCCTACTCTAGTTCTTCTATTTCAATATCCAATTAAGAGTTAATTGAATTGCTTCTACGTTTAACAAAACATATCATTGTCATATAACAAACGTGGAATCTTACATGTAATGACATAATCGCACGAAACAATCCGCCATTTCCTCCCTTGCCCATTATTTTAAAATATGCCAAGTCGTAGTGGTGTCCCTTTAGGTCGCATTAACGTTATGACACTGTCCTTGGTGTTTTAAACTAGGTCACGGGGTAGTGCCATGTGTTTGGGTGGTTGGTCGCCGTGAAGTGGGCCTTGGAGACTTTGGTTGGGTCTTGGCTGCGTTTCATTCGGCCTCAGGGAATCATTTTGAAACTTGGTCATTCTGCATTTTTACGGTGGGGATTTGGACTTTTAATTGTTTTTATGGCATACTGTTCGTTGACATTGCGCAGTGTAGTTATGTTGTAGTGTTTCTGATTTTTGTGCTTGGCTGGTTAGGTTGAATACTACCTTCCCTGTCCGATTTCCTCATAACTTTTTTATTATGCAATATACTTAGTCATGTAGTGAGGAGCCCGATTTGCTTTCTAGTGTTGTAAAATTAAGTAAAATAAAATTTTGAAACAATCATTAAAGATTCACATATATTTGCAAATTATTTTCGCACTCAAGTTTCTTCTGTAGTTTTGCAATGAAATGAGGATTCTGGTTTTTAGGTATTAAGTGAAAATTAAACAGATTGCTCCAACACATTGATTAATACATTTTCTTGTTTTTTTGGCTTCAATCGTTTTCATCATTAACGTCTGATTTTTACAGTATAATACACAATTAATTCGAACCAGTCTGTATGTATACAGTATTCAGTCTCGCCAATCAGACAACTACAATGTAAAAGTTATTTTCAACCGCATTTTCTAATTATTGCTACTAATTTGTACTAGTATACATGTTTATTCAATACTTTCCCGAATGTGCTTTGACCTTATACGTTACATGTACTAGTTAGTTTATTCAATGCTTATAAACACACCGGATATAGCATAATGCAAATGCATTGTTAAGATGTGTTTTGTAAGTTGTCGGTATGAAAATGATCAAATATTGATCGATAGAATAAACATGAGCATTTACCATTGATGCTGCGTATGAGGACTGATCACTTTTATTATAATAAAATGAATAATTGCAGCACCTTTCTGTAACAATTGACAGTGAATGTACGTGACGTTTGAAGATCTTGTAACTAACAGTTGTGCTAGTATCATAAGTCTATTCATGTGTCACATCATTGGGACAATGTGGCGTTCATTTTATTGCCAATCAGAATTATCGTATGTTATTCTGAATCTCGGTATATAGATTGTTGGAAATGGAAATAGCATATGGTTTTGGCATTTAGACATAGAAAGATGAATGTTACTATTTACCAGAGCGTTGTGATTTATATTCACGTTTTGCCTTAGACTACGATACCCAGTAAAGTAATAAGAAACAACACACTTGTCTGTGTCCCTTTATGCCTGAAAATTTGTGTTAGACGGTGTTTCCCTAGTACTGCATTTCCAGTTGGATATTTGTTTGTCTTTTCGCTTTTTGCATGTCATTCTTTAAACATTTTCACCAGCGGATAATTATTTGGTAAAACATGATTTTGTGTTGTAAGTGGGAATATTTTTATTCATCAATAAATAAATGCAATATGACGTAAATGTTTGGTTTTGGCACGTATGATGTAACAGATCATTAAAAGATACATGGACGACTAACATAAAACTGGACTGAATGCGAAACTACCTTCACGTTATATTTCTCTAACCCTTGCAACACAAATGCCAAAAACTCACCGGATATCTCAAATACACCATTTAGTATCGTTAGAACCCTCTGTATGGCGCAATGCAACCCATAATTTCCTATTGCTGTTTTAAGTGATATCTACGGCCAAGTGAAGTAGCAAAATAAAATATTACGTCTTCCTAGTCGTTCGACATAGAGTCGTTACTTTATATTTCGTATTTTGGAGTGCAATCAATGCGCTGTCTTTCTAATTAATATTTTTAAGCCAATTAGCGAAGCACCAGAATGATCTCGTCTAGCAGTTCCACAAACCTGCCTAAATTGAATGTTTAACACTTGCAATTTCAGCATGGTTGCTAGTTAGTTCTTTCGTCTTGATGAAAATCAATACTAATTAGATACTAGTATTACTAGTAGTTTCAGGAGACGAAACAACATTTGACGTCGATGTATGCCGATCCTAACCTGGTTCTAAATACCATAAGAAGTGAAGCAATGGATGACTTCGTCATTCTGATTCGATTTGGGTATGCAGAATATTCCGATCATTTACAACGCTTAGTGTATGTTTATAATAGACTAAAATTCGGATAGAATTGACCAATTCTTCTGCGCTTGTTTTAGCTGTATTCTTATTACAATAGGTTGTTCATCTACGTTGTAACATCGCTGTTCTTAGTGGGGATTATGTTGATATACTTGATGACACTTCGGTAAATAATTTCAGAAAACAAGGTTGCAAAAACAATATAAATCCTATTGGATGAATACCAATTTCTTTTCGCGGCTTTACAATCCTATATACACGTCTCGGGACTTTTAGGGACTTGTCTGGCATTCTAATTACATACGTAATAAAGAATGTTACACAACGTTCGCTGGTATTATTAAATAAACGTAGCATTGGTCAAGATGGTTTTGGATTTTGAGAACACGGTATCGTCTAGAGACTTGATATCTATGGGAAACTATATTCGAATTCAAATTGTATTTAATTTATAAACAAACTATTATGGTGTATATAAACTATAGAAATGCACTATTAATTCAAAAATCAAACATTTTATATAAATTTTGCTCGTGTTTACTGTATCTGTTAAATTTTCCACAATTATGTAGCTTAATTATACTTTACACGTTGCTTGTTAGTGGCAAATACATGTACTGGTTGCATCTTTATTACCACCATTTCCATTGTTCTCTTTGAAATTACAATTAAGAATTAATTGAACTACTAGTTTGTATCATAAAAACATCGAACCACCAACTAACACGTATTTAAGCTTAAATAAATTATAATTACATAATTCAAACAATTATTCTTATACCTAAGTAGGTAGCCAGGAGTCGGATGTGTTTGTTTTCTGGTGTTGTTCTGGTGTTCATTTTCTCTAAAACATGCATATACGAGGGTCAGTCAAGAAAAACTGAGAGTTGGTGAATAATGATCAGGAGAATAAGTGTTCGTATATTGTCTATACATTATCGTGAAATATGGTATCTCATCCATGTTATGACGAATACCAATTTTGGGTATGAACATTTTATTCTTGTTACCAAGCAACCGAAGGAGACAACTCGAAGGTATGCGTTCGAGCTGTCTGTAGAACACAATTGTGGGTTGCTATGGAAATATAAAGTTATATCGAACATTTGTCAACTTATTTTTTATTTTGTAATACATTAATCTATCAGATATACTTAATTATGGTTGATTTGTTCCTCCAATATAAAAATATTCTGTACGGAACTATTAATTTTCACTTTATTTGTTGGTAGTGAGACCACAATTTAACCCCACCCAAAAGAACGCATGGTGTTTTTCAAAAGCAAAGTTATATTTTTTATTTCTATTATGGTCACAGGACTCCATTAGTTACATTCAAAATCCTTCTGAGCAGAACTTGCGAATTCAGGGATTAGTTTAAGAATACCATGGCAACTCAAAGAACACATGCCGAGAAAATCGATAAAATACGGGTAAAATTGTTGCTAGGCAACTAAACAAAACAGCATTAGTGACCATTCTGTAACAAATGCCCATTATTATTTGATATATACGATTCTACTAGTTACACATGTTAGTTGTACTAAATGACGCTATATAAAGCTGAAATAAACGTTCGAATTGACAACAAAATCAGTCTCCCAGTCGCTGGCGCGAACGCATACCCTTAAGTGATGTTCTTTGGTTGCTTGGCAACTTTAACTATAAGCCTATATACGATCACAGAATTCATCAGAATATCCGCAATGGATAATAGTTGGCGATAAATGATAGAAAATACAATAGTTAATAAATTTTGAAGGTTTAATTTAACAACTCTCAGTTTTTCTTGACTGACCCTCGTATTTACAAAATGTACCTTCTCCACAAACTTACGAGATTACAGTGCTGTATAATTATTATACACTCAACCGCTTTAAAAACGCACCACATATGAAATATCGGTTTTAGAGATGAAAACGTTAATTTACTGTTATTTATTTTCGGATTTATTATCTTCAGTCTATTTCCAACGAGATGTGTGATGTTCATGCCATTATCACGAGTTTGACACGAATTATGATATAGATAACGCGGAGACCAATGGAAGTGAAAGTCACAATTTCAAAAGCAAGTATAAGAGCCCGCTACTAAGGTGCATGCACGTGGTATCTCCTCCTAAAGCATAACATTAATTACGTAATAGAATAGAATGATGTTCGACGTGATGGTTCCCACCATTCAAGCAATGCTTAACTTGAATTATAAATGTTATGTGGCTATGGCTGTCTGGCTAATACCATACGACCGAGTGCGGTTCAGATATGCGCATTATGTAAACCTGGATAGATGGATTCAAGGCTTATGTAAACTTGAAGTCTTGGTTATGAGCATCAGACTGTCAGAAAATATCCCGTTGTGCTTCTATGGCACCTCAAATCAACACTATGAAGGAGCTTGAAGACAAAAAGATGGGACTTAAGGCTCTAAACGGGAGAAAACTCATTAAAAAATGTACTAAAATAATTTTCCTTTTTATAGACAATTTTGAAAGAAATAATTATGAAAATGCACTAATGTACTTTTGGCTTGTTAATTGACACCCAGCATTATTTTGACACTGTGTGCAGCCATGCGGAACCAATTACAGTGACACAACCTGTGTCATGTTTCCTCCTAGCTCGGGCTCAATACCTTTAGCTGGTTTCATCCAGGTCGGTCTGTGACTGTGCCATTCGCTAGGAATCGATGTTCTAAGCCCACAATCATTGTATGGTGGCAGCTGAACCGATATGCTAAGGTACCTAGGCTCTTTTTAGTTGGAGTCGAAGGCATAACCATCGAGAACAAATATTCGAGATATTCGCAGCATAAAAATGCCATTAGCAAATAGTGTTTATGTTGTTTTTTCAATGTGTAAACCAACAGTGTACAGTTTAAAGTTATCATCGATCACACAGGTCGACGCGATCGAGCTGCACGTGAAAAACATGCAAAATCAAAAAAAGTTGTCTGGGTGGGGTATTCCGAATTTAAAAAAATCGATTTCTTTATTTAGATCAAGCTTATGAACTGAACAAACCCTGTAAACTATCAATTTTAGCACAAAAAGTATTTTGACAAAATTTGATTATTTTCAATAGTGGTGCGTTTTTAAAGCGGTTGAGTGTAATACACCTCTACCAACTGTTTGTGTAGGTGGCGTTAAAAATCATTTATACTCCATTATGTTGCGAGTATTGAAAAGATGCAAACAGTATTGCTAATTATATTCACACTATTTTTGCACTTTTTCATTGTTATGAAATTGGCATTCAGTTTGTGTATTAAGTTAAGATTAAATGAATCGCCATAATAATATGGTTTGATCACGTGGAATTCAGATTCCAATTGGTCAGCATAACGTCCGGCTAGAATGAAAGAATGTGGTGTGTCTAGAAGCCAATATTGTCCAGTAAGCATACCTGTATGAATATATCAGTTCATTTTATGTCAAGTTATGTTTGTAAATAACTGAACGATATATTATACGATAAAACATCTTTCGCATGCGCTCGTATGTGTGTACTATTGCAATTGACCACTCTATTTGCATATGATAGTATCTATGTTTCACTTCATGTTGTGTATGTATGTCATTTTCTACATTATTTGTGTAAGGTCAAATGACCTTGATATGCAACAAGTTGTAACCGAATCTCTACCGAATGCGCACAAAATTATGCAATTTCTTTATTGACATTATTTTATATAGCTAATTCAATTAACAGTTAAGTCATTATTTATCCATTAGCCACATTAAACATTACATGTTTCATGTAAGTGTCTCGAAGGCTCATAGCCACAGAGGAAGGAGCGTTATGCAATTGCATTGTAAAAGTGTTTCATTGCAGATAATATTTGATGAGCAAATTTTAACTAATCAAATAGTGATTGATAAAATACCCATAATGATTGATAGCTTTTATTTCAATGAAATGAACTGTTACAAGACCATCATGCCTATAACAATTGGTTGTGAATGGAACGTGATGCGTGAAGATAACTGGTAAACAGGTTTTTCTTGTCGGACATGGCGTGTTCAGAATCGCATGACTTTATCTGTGACACATGACTGAATTTGTTTTTCATTTTATTGTCAAACGGAAGTGTCGGTTGTCGCATCTGAATCGCGGTTACATAATCTACGAGTATGAATTGAAAACTTGGGAAATGACGACTATGTATTTGTCATTGGGACTAAAATTGATTGATGTTACGCGTATCATTTAATAGAGATTGTGATTGGTATGCTTGCTTTATCAAGACCATGATAAACCGTAATAAGAACAAGACTGCGTTCAATAAACGCTTATGCCCCCGTGGAAGCCATGTCCATAAAAAGCTAAGTCAATCAGGGGCCATTATTCAGTTAAAATGTTTGATAGTGTTACATGGCTTTGAACTATAAGGGGCTTATGATGGTAAACAAGTAATGCCACATTTGAAAGCAGTGCCTTGATCGACTTCATGTGTGATCTGGTGATACAGATGTTATGGTTCTTTGTCACTGCACTTCTCCAAGTTGCCATCTATTCATATACCAAGTTTCAAGTCAATATCTTAAACACTTTTGAAGATACACTCCTGTCAAAATTTGATACTGAAAATACTAAAGGGGAGATAATTCAAAATTTAAGACAGACAGAGTTATGGTTCTTGGTCATTGCACTTCTCCAAGTTGCCATCTATTTATATTCCAAGTTTCAAGTCAATATGTTAAATAGTTTGAAGATATACTCAGAGCAAAATTTTACTATAAAAAACACTAAAGGGGAGATAATTCAAAATTTAAGACAGACAGAGTTATGGTTCTTGGTCATTGCACTTCTCCAAGTTGCCATCTATTTATATTCCAACTTTCAAGTCAATATGTTAAATAGTTTTGAAGATATACTCAGAGCAAAATTTGACTATAAAAAAACACTAAAGGGGGAGATAATTCAAAATTTAAGACAGACAGAGTTATGGTTCTTGGTCATTGCACTTCTCCAAGTTGCCATCTATTTATATTCCAAGTTTCAAGTCAATATGTTAAATAGTTTTGAAGATATACTCAGAGCAAAATTTGACTATAAAAAAACACTAAAGGGGAGATAATTCAAAATTTAAGACAGACAGAGTTATGGTTCTTTATCAATGCACTTCTCCAAGTTGCCATCTATTTATATTTCAAGTTTCAAGTCAATACGTTAAATAGTTTTGAAGATACGCTCCAGACAAAATTTTATTGTAAAAATACTAAAATGGAGATAAATCTAAGTCCAAAATTAGGTCAAGGTGAATGTCAAAATGGAGTCAGGTGATACAGGCGTGTGGAGAGTGGTCATATACAACATCCATGCAAGTATGAAAGCTTTGTAGCAAGCCATTTTAATGCTAGAAGAAACGGTCAATTTGGGTTAACCAAGAATTTTACCTTTCAATAAGTCTAAGTCCAAAATTAGGTCAAGGTGAAGGTCAAAATGAAGGTCCAAGACAAACTGTTTTCACCTTACACGCAACAAGGCAATTTTCTAACCAACCAATTAAGATCTCGATTTGGGTCTTAAAGACAACCGTCATGTCATGAGAATCAATTATGCAACGAGTTTTTTCATCAACTTTTGACTCTTGAAAAGAGCCACTGTGTCAGTTTTTTTATATTGCTATTGTTCAGTTGTTTGTTCAGAAGTGAAACGTGTGTTTGTGGTCAGTGCTTTTTGTTTTTGTGTGTGTCCCTTTGAGCATTTAGTTTGCGCTGTGTACGATGTTGCTTTGGAAGTTAGGATCAAACAGAACAAATACTACATGTCAAGACCTGAGGAAATTCAGATAATGCATAGTATTTCTTAAAGAGATCCAGTAACTGGTAATGATCGCTTCCAGCGTTGCCTTAGTAAAAAAAAGTTTGGCGATTATAGGAAACAGTTTTCACACCAACTATGCAATATAAAGGAGACGATTTATTGTGAAACGTTTTTTATTTCACCGAACGTTAAATTATACAAATACCAGACGGAGCGCAAAGTTTCGTTAAAGTTCCATTACACCTGTGAAACAAATGCCTTTAACCTATAGGATATCTCAAATGCACGAGTTATTGCCATTTTAACCCTACGTATTAGGCACAATGCAACACATAATAACTTAAAAATGGCACATATGAAGACAGATATGACTATATATGGTAACGAGATGTAATGACATAAGTGTTGCCACTCATGTAGCCCGGAGTCTTTATTTTATCTTTGGTATTATAGTGTAATCTATCGACTGTTGTTAGAATCACTCTGTTTAAAACAATTAGCAACATACCAGAATGAATGATCTCGTCTAGCAGTTCCACGAAACTGCCTAAATTGAATGTTTAACACTTGCAATGTTCAAGTGATTGTTAGTTATTTCGTCTCGTCGGAAATCAATACTAATTAGATATTAGTTTCAGGAGATGAAAATACATGATGAAATACCGATGCACATACCAAAACACCCGGAGCAGCCTAGGAGTTTGTCAATCTGAAAGGAATTGGGTTCTCATTCCATGTCAGATAGTTTATATCGCTATGTGTAAGCATATTGTGGTCTTAAATTTGAACTGATTAATTCACTCGCACACGGGAGACATATACAATTAACTGGTGTGGTGCTATGTTAAACGCTGTGAACTACAGACGTTCAACACCTGGGAACCATGATGCAATATGTCAAGTATGCAAAACGATAATGAATATACGTTATTAGACTGTAAAACGTCACAATTGGTTCATAGACACGTTTGTTATGCCATAACCTATTGGTTTTTTAGATATTTGAAAAATGTCGGCAACACAAAAGAAAGTGTTAGGTATAACGATTTTGCGAACGACGTCATATGGCCACTCATTACCTGTCCCCACTCCGCACTCCCCTGATTAGCAGTTTTAGAATAGTGTTATTGTTATTCTGACCAATCACTTACTAGAATATGCTTAAAATGAAATGCTTGAAGACAAAGTATAATGTAGCTATGTTGAATGTTATGCTTTGTTACCTATACCAGTTTCACAATAGACTCAGTCCGCTTAATTCTGGATACCCCCTCTTATACAAATGTATGTTGTTAATCGTTTACTTTAGCTGTATACCAATTGCAATAAGTTATCCCTGTATAACGTTCCCTTGCAGTACATAGGGGTGGTAATGCTGATTTACTTAATTACCCTTCGGTAAATCATATCTGAGAACAATGTTGTAAGAACAACTTATCACCTATGGGATTGAAACAAATTACTATACGTGGTTCACCAATCTTTAA
The DNA here is from genome assembly GCA_963678985.1 of Spisula subtruncata. NCBI lineage: Eukaryota > Metazoa > Mollusca > Bivalvia > Venerida > Mactridae > Spisula > Spisula subtruncata. The sequence continues at coordinate 25,061,651 of OY787672.1, forward strand.
TACACGTCTCGGCAGGAACATTAGATACGTAGTATTCTAAGGATGTTAAACAACAAGTCCACTGGTGTAATTGAATAAACTTAGCATTAGACAAGATGGTTTTGGATGATGATGATACAGCATTGCTTATACATGTAGATTAGTTATCTATGAGAACTATAGCATTTAAATTCTTATTTTATTTAATTGATAGACATACAGTGATGCTCTATATAAAATATTTTAATGCATGGAACACCAAAGGTTTCATATCAGCTTTGCTCATATTTTGTGAAAGATTACCACTAACACATTTATATGTATCTTTGTCACCACCATCCTAGTTGTTCTAGTTCAACTCACAATTTAGAGTTAATTGAATTGCTAGTTTGTTTCATAAAACATTGAACCGTTAACCAACGAGGATTTAGGCTTAAGGAAACTATACCAGAAATTATTCAATTATTATAATACTCAAGTAGGTACATAGAGTAGCCAGGAGTCTGATTAATTTGGTTTCTGGTGTTGTCCAGGTGAAAATTCCCAGTATAGAAAATATTTTGTTTTTTAACCAATTAGTGTATTATTAAATGCAATGGATATTTAAAGCAATTAAAATTGACTGAAGTATTTTCTGACTAGCTTAACTTGATTACAACGCTGAATAAATATACGATACTGCCACCAACTACGTGTGTAGGAGGCGTAATAAAATCATTTAGTCTCCGTGATGGTGCTTGTAATGAAACGATATCTTTGCTAATTAATTTTTCACTAATGCTGTCCTGCATCATTGAAAGCTGAAAAGGATTTGATTTTGCATTAAGTTAAGAATAGCGGAATTGTTTAAAAACACATACTGACGTTTGCATCATTATACTTTTATTGGCCGACGTGAAATTCGACTCGATCAGTCAGCGAATATCCAAATATAATGAGACAATAGGGTGAGGGTTGAATTAAATTTGACCGATTGGACTTAACAATTAGATGTTACATACATGTATTTATCAGGACATTATTCATGTCAAAACGAAAGACAGTTTTTACTTGAGAACAATGGATGTTTGGAAATAGTCAAGAGATGTACATAATACTAGTACAAAATGTAGAACTACATACTTTTGTATGTATACAATATTTGTTGGAATGCATACGTCTAAGTGTTGCTTATTGGTGCCTATAAGTCAAATATTTCAGAATAATCCAATTGCAATGTTGTTGCAAGGCTTTGTGACTTGTAGCATATTAAAATGAATTGATAGAATACAACAGAATATTACAACTTACAATGATTGATAACTTGAAATGAACTGTTGCTGCAAGCTTATGTCTGTTACCATTGATTGTGAAGGCAAAGTGATGCTGCAATATCGTATCATTGGTAAACAGGATTTTCATGTATCGCAGTGCATTTCCTGTATCACATTCACGCATTCTCAAAATTTGAGCCAACTGCCTGTCACCACTATAATAATGTTTATAAAAACGATTAATTGAGTATACTTAAGAACTTTTCTAAGTCCTCATTTTCAATGATTAGTTACTTTTTTGTTGTAAATAGGAAAGTGACACAATTTCTCAAGTGAAGTTTATACATGACAGTCAAAATAATCCGTGTCAAAAACTGGCCATATGTCACATGGTTTGTTCGATCCGTGATGCACGAGCGTTTTTCGTTTTTCTGTCTCTAATCATTTACACTTGCATGAATTTTTTTCCAAACACTTCGAATTTATGTCCAAAGACTCATCACTTTTGAAAAACATTCGAAAATCAATCATGCTGTCACAATTATGCGTCAGCTGATGTCAGAACCAAGACGTCACGTGACGTTTGTACGATGCAAAGTTTTATTTTCTGCCGACGTGTAAGAAAAAATACCCAATATATCACTGGTTGATTGATTTTTAACGAAAAATTATTTATGAGTATATAATGAAAGATTAAATTATTGTTTGTCAGATTTATAATGGTGGTTGTGAGAGATTTTGGTATTGAAGTGACGTTATGACGTAAAATCGTGCTATTCGGAGACGTGACTGTAATTAGCGTTCAGACGTTAAAATCACTAAGACGATACATAAAACAATGTTCACGACTCGTGTCAATGACCGCAAAAGGAAAAATCAGATAACATGGTGGTTATCAAATATATCAAAATATGAATATGTGACTTTTACCTCCCTTGGTTGATATGTTAAACTTGTTTTAATTTTATAAATGCATATCAAAGTCAAATGTTTGTTATACAATTTTGCAAACTTATAATTGACGCGTATTATAGCCACATTGCGTGGAGATATAAACATGGTTGACAAAGTTATCTATGAAAATATAAGTGGGGACTTAGAAAAGTTGCTAAGTATATGAGAAGACTTAAATCTATTTCTATCACTAATACTATATAGTTCCTCAAAAATAAATACAATTAATATTAGAAATAATGAACTTGAAAAAATATACAAGCCCGCAAGTTACGACACCCTACTCAAAATCCGCTGTCACCCACACAAAATATATAATTTAAATGCTTCTCATAGTTAGTAACTATTCAAAACACTGTGTTGTTTATAAGTAAGCAAATAAGTTGGGAAATGAACCCATAAATGCGAGAGAGTGCTATGAACTTGTTGCTTTGATATTTTTTCGACAGACTTCGTGTCACCCACAAGAGGTATTTTACGTGACACTGTTCTGTGGGTGTGATAGCAACGCTTACGCTTGTGGTAATTTATAAATTATTTGAACCAGTTTGTTTATTGATATAAGCACTATCGATAAATACACATATGTTTTACCAAAATACACAAACAAAAAATATACGTCAGCCTATTTAAAACGTTTAAAGTGTGATTGTCTTAAAAGTCTTACTGTGTCAATGTTCTCCTGTCTAAACGACAAAAATAGGATCACTAGGTAAAGTTTCAATTCTCCGGATGAGAACTATGCTTGGGGCTGTTCCAAGTTGCCTTCTTTATGTTATTGTTTATGGAAATATACTGTATTGAACTGCTGTGTTAATATCGTACGCTGAAACAATCTGGAAAAACATGCATTGTGTTAAGTTCTTAATGAAACTATTAATTATTTATACAACGTGCCACGAAGTGTAAGCTGTATGGGAATGACCGCCTTTGACATCGGACAGCACATAATTGAGCGAGGAACACGATCACCTGATAGAATTATATCCCAAACCAAGGAAGAACATCTGTAGAATAATGCAATTTCATTTTGACCTTCGCATTCTAAGCCAGCGATATAAATGTAGTTTGAATGCCAAACACATTAATTAAATCTGTACAGTATGGTACAGTTTTGTTTAACACTAATGATCACGTTATTTGGTTTAATTGTCTTTCTCAGCGAAGTAGTGGATATTGTACCGGTGTCTTATTGCTCATAAATGTTTCATATTTTTGTATTACCCTGTTTATTATACGAATACCGGGGCTTTGGTTGATTATCGCCTTTCCCGTCTGATTTGTTACGACTAAGTTTTTCGGGGGATATGCACTCGTTCGTCCGAAATGCTGCATTGATAGTAAAGATATTTGCTTTACAGTATTCAAACTAACTTTGATGGAATATTAGTCAGCTTGATTGTGTTTTGCTGCACCTATACACTTGTTTTCGGATCAGCCAAGTATAAGCAGATCAATTGACCATGGAATTGTTAAGAATGCCTTGATTGATCCGTATTCAACAGAAATTGTATTGCAGCCATCATACTAACACACGTAGGAAGGTTATTCAACATGTATATTGTACACATCTATCATTTCTACGATTGAATCAAAGTACACGGAACGCTTAATATCAAAGTTGATTTGTCTGCATGAATGTCAGCTTATTCAACCCCAGGCTCATTCAACCCCAGAAAAGCCAGGCTCATTCAACCCCAACCCTAGGCTCATTCAACCCCAAGGCTCATTCAACCCCAGAGATATTGAGGCTCATTCAACCCCAACTAATTTTTTTTATAATGTAGTTAATTTAATGTTTTTGTTTTGTTTATTTGTTGTTTGTTAAGTAATTTCATGAAATCATGTTGATATTTATAAACTGATTTTGTGATAGGCATGTACATTGTCAAGCAGGTGTGAACATGGGGTTGATAAATTGTGTGATAAATACCATTCTGTATGCAATTAAACAGAGTGTGAAATGTTCAGAGTATTTATCTTGCTTTTTTGGGTTTGTTAAATTAATTATAAGTAAATTTCTAGGTAAGTGATATTGACATGCATTGAAACTATGCATACATGTAGTCAAATGCGTTTTTTTTTCAAAAGAAGTTAAAAAATCATTGTTATATACATTTATGTAGTTTATAGTTTAAATATATATAAATTACCGAACCTAGATATTTACTTATAGTGTTTTGTGTTACTCAATACATATTGATTTTAACCTTGTTTATGCCTGCCAGATGTATACAAACACTAAATGAATAATGTGTATATTAATTTTTAATTAATTTTCAATGTGACTTACTGTTTGCATTCAACTGACAGACAGACAGACAAACAAACAAATTAAATAAACAATAACAAACAAAAGCTATGTCATTACATGTATTTTATTTGGCATGTTATAATAATTAACACTATACTCAAACTGTAACATATATTCCTTTTTTATAATCAATGAGACCAAATTACGTTAATTATATAATTACTGCATATTTAAACCATAGGTGATAATCTGCAATCAATAGTGTGATAATCTGTGATTTAACATATACCTTAAATTAACAGTTTGATCTGTTAATGATTTGATTTTCAAAGTCTTTCTATAATTATCTATAATTATTATAAATAAACCCAACTTATGATTGTTAAGATATGTATTCAAATTCAATGTAAAACATAATGTTTCTAAGTATTTCTATAATCATTGATTTTATTAATAACTATCTATATCTAATTGTATATAATTATTATAAATAAAACCCAACTTATGTATTCAAATTCAATGTAAAACATACTTTTTCTAAGTATTTCTATAATCATTGATTTTATTAATAACTATCTATATCTAAATAAAAACACATTTATCTTTTAACATACAGAATACCCCTACGAAACAATTTTTTTTCATTGGGGTTGAATGAGCCTTACATATCTGGGGTTGAATGAGCCAAGGGTTGGGGTTGAATAAGCTCGGGGTTGAATAATACTGAAAATCGCTTGGGGTTGAATAAGCTCGGGGTTGAATGAGCCTGCTTCCGTCTGCATTAGCATATCAATAAGATTTTGAAATATTCAAATCCTGTTATAGCCGATATAATCTGAAACATAATATGTTCATGTATGTTCGTGAATTAAACATTCGGAACACTGCTTTGCCACATATTACAATTTTATAGGACACCTTGGTTCGTATTTGAAACAATCCAATAATCTTTCATTGCGACAATTCTCTATAGCAAGTCTCATTCCTGCGCTGAAAATAAAAGTTCACGTCTTCAAATATTTCGGTTTTATGACAGTTTGAGGTGATTCACATTTAAAATAATTTCCCTTGAGAGTTCATCACAAATCGTAGTAAATTGATGCCTCCTCAGTGACAAACCAGCATTTAGGTTAGTTTATTTAATGTTCCAATATCATGGCGTATTCATTACTCAATGTTTACTATATCGTATATAGCATGCTTACTTAAAGCGCCACTGCAATATCGACTTAATCCAAGATATAAAATTTTTTGGCTTTTACTCTGAAAGAGACACACCCAACTTTGACTTTAGACGAGCATGTATATGAGTAAGAATGCAGATTGTTTCACGGCAAATTCATGCCTAGCATTTGGCAGTTTGGTCAGGTCTTAGAAGATACCATCGGTCTAGGGTAAAATGAATCCTGAAAAAAATCAGGAATTAATTATGCTGTGCCAGCTTTAAAAAACTTGCACCAAAAAGACGATTAGTCTGAGACAATATCTCTAGGAATATATTAAAAATATTTGGATGCTATTTCCAAATATTTATCACACACACCTTTGAAACTGTGGGGATGGTAAGAAGACAAATTGTTGAAAAGGAAAACACTCATTTTGTTAATGGGAACTGAATACTTTCTAATCCACGGCATAAACATATATTGTTAATGACAAAATAAAGTACTTAAAACTATTCATTGATAGAACATAGCTTTGGAGGAAAATATTCTAACACCATAATGGAATGTATATTACAAAACAGTTTTTGAAATTTGTTTGAGCATATTGTAATACCTTCCAAAACTGTTTAATTACTAGGGGAACATCTTGGTTATCTATTCCGGAAACCGTTAATTGGTATACCGGTACTGTAAATTGGCCCGTGACATATTAAATGTATATATTTGGTACATTGTTACATTCCCAAAACACAATACTAAGTACAACCGTGAGGTTGGTGTGTTATGTTCATGCAAACGTCTTGCATTTGTAAGTTGAAAGTCTGTCGGTGGCCGACCAAATAACATTTTCGATGTGTGACGAGGTAACGAAGCTCTTCAGGGGAAAATGCTATGTGATAAAAAAACCAACAATCACATATTCGATCATGGTCAAGATATAAGCATCAGTTATGTAAGTTCATAGTACTAATTATCTTAATAAATCTGAAATACCATACATATTGCTGTCGTGGAATGAATATCACACGTTACACATTTATAGTCGTAGGGTTGGGGAATTTTGACTCGAATATCTTATTTGGTCTTAGTTTTCAGTGAATTAACATCAACTGATATATGTCTAACGTATGTGTACTCATGAGTCTTGATTTGATCTTCACGGAAGAACACTTCTCACATTTCATAGCCCGATTTGACACCTATTGATATTTCACTGCCTATTAATTGGCATATCTGTCTATTATACATTGTTCTCCTAAGAATACTTTGACTTCAATTTAACTGCATATGAGTAAGAGATTACTAGTTTCGGAATACATCAATTCAGTAGTTGGGTCGCATTCACTTATAACATGTACATTGGCAAGGTAACAGTCCTTAAGGGCTGTTTAACAGACAAAATTATGGTCTTAGATCCGTTCAGAAGTACATGTATGAATACGGAAGGGTTTACGTACAATATGAATGTATGATACACAACCTTCTCTAACATTTCTATATTTTTCTTTGTTATTTCCGAGCTTAGCGTTTATTTAACAGTCAGCTTTCTAATTTCGTTGATGCTTTATTGATAAACTCATGCCAAAATCGTTCGACGTCGACGTCGACATTATAATCTAGAGTTACAGACTTCGATTAAGTAAGATTTGTCGTACTGGAATTGTAAGAAACACATATGTTCACTAACATAACGACATATTGTCCATTGACGACAAATCCTCATCGTAACACCGTTTTAAGACATTCAACAATTGAGAGCAAGGTTACTGTGAATGATTTGGTGTTATCGTATTCAAATCACGCATACCACAGACGTATAAAGATGAATATCTGGCAGGCTCAAGCTGTCTATTACGCAAGTATTGCATTTGAATGTTCTGTTTGACGGCCATATATTTTCTAATGCCCTGACATTTACTGGAGTAATGTGTAGTTTAAGTATGTACATGCAAACTAAGTATCAATTGCAAGAACTATTAGTGATTTCCTGTCGTGTCGTAGACAATAAATAGATGATATTTGTTGATTTTGGTGTAAGATCGAATTTTATTTCACCGAGTGATCACAGTGAAAATATAGATTTATGTGATCACGAGTGAAATAAAATTCAATCTTACACCAAAAATCAACAAATTTTCTGTTTATTATATGCGTAATTAAATATATTATTCATATTTTACAATTCCCTCTTGGAACCTCACCCCGTGGGGCGCCCCAAATTCAGTTCAACCTATTCACTTTTTTTAACAGAAGTTCCACTGAAAGTAGTGCAACTATTTGCTGTAGTATTTTTCTGCAAAACATAAAACAAGATATGTGTAAAGTTCATATACGTATAAAACAAATATAATATTTGACGAACACAAAATTATTTTAATGTTTTATTGAAAGCGAAATAACAGGCATTTATTAAAAATGATCGCGGAGTAATTTCATTATCAACAAACAGTTTTGTCATCCACCATTGTGAATTCAAGTCACGATGCCGGGAATTTTTAATCATTATCATGTCATATACTTATTTTTTCTATGTCGCCAGTCTGATTAGTAAGGGGAAATACTCGTACTGACAGTTAAAAACGGGAATCGACGTACAGAGTGACTTTGTCATGTGTTTTGACGTCATCACAACATTGAAAAACGAGGACGACATGTTGATTTTTTTTGACGAGATGCGATTTTGAATCTCAAAATGCATTTAGTATGATCATTTACAGGCAATAGATTCTATATGCTTCGATAAATTGTAGGATTGTGTTTATTGCTTTTATTTGAATTGTTCAAAGCTCTTTTCGCCTTTTAAATACGGAACAATAGATTTTATTCTGAGACCTTGGCATGTCAGAACAGAATAAGCCTTCCAACTCTCCAATAAATTGAAGTTTATAAGAAGAATCTATTCTCTTTCTAAAGGCCCTTCTAGGAAAGCACTTACATAAATAGTGGTTCTTTTACCTGACTGTCGAGCTTTGTTGAGGTTCTCGATTTGCAGTAGATCTATTTTCATTTTATTCCTCACAATAATGAGGTCACACAGGTGCAGTGCCAACAGTATCGTAAAAACGAAAAAAAAAACGAGTTTTCGGGGAAATATTTTTTTATATTTTTTTTCTTTACCTATAGATCTAGTCTACAAAAATATATTAAAATTAAAAAAAATTTTTTTCGTTTTTTTTTCGTTTTCAATGATACAGTGACCTGTGAATGAGGCTCGAATAAATGCCAAAAAAGGCTTCAAATTCAAAGCCATTGGTATCAAATTCAGCAAAATACTCCATTTTTGACAGCTGTCAAGTAGCAAACATAATCAAGGAGGTAAATATGTAACTAAACAAACAATACAGGGAGGTAATTTATTTTTTCATTGAAGAAAGTAGTTCCGTCAAAAACAGTGAATTATCAAAAATGTTATTTCACTGTTATTTGTCATTGTTATTTTCACTGAAAATCCCCATAATCCATTGAAAGCATATAATAATTCGAATTGTTTACCGGACATGTTTCATTCTACTACGGATCGACTGGTCTGAGAAAGACACGTACATTAAGTTGGTTTCATCATCATTTAGAGAGAAAATGACTGGAAAATGCTCATTTGTTGTGACCCACAATCAGAAAGAATGTTTAAACGTTAACACGAAGTATCCATTACTGAGGTAAAAGTCTGAAAATTTCAGTTGAAACTGATCCACTACAAGGAACATAGAAATAAGTATAGATAATAATTCGAAAGGAGATTGAAAGACTTTGCAGAAAACAACAGAAAACGAAGGGCACGATCAGTAAACACACTTATTACATTTAAGTATATATGAGAAGGACAAGGTCTACCAGCTGTAGGCCAACAGCATTGTGTGTATATCGTACATGACTATTGATTGATCACATGCAACATAAACACTTTCGGATTGTTTGCTTTTAAATGGACCTAATATATTATCTCTCATTCTCTCTGTGGAACAATAGTTTTATAAGTGCATCCATTTATAGCATGTGATTATAGTGTACTTAATCTAAATAGTATGTTAATGTACTTATAAAGAAATAAGTTGAAAGACAAAAACTTTTATTTTTCTCATGTGCATTGCGTCCATTGCGTCAAGCACGTCATAAAACATATTACTGTTTTTACTCAGTATATGTTCATTGCAACTTGTGTACAGCTGGAGAAAAAACACATTATAGTGGGTAGTTATGTAAGCTACATTTGATGCTATTTTATGCAGATCTTATCCTTAAAACCTATTACTGTTATCTTCAAGACGAACATTTTCAACCGTACATGCAACAAGGCAATTTTCCAAATGATCAACTAAGATGTCGGTCTGTTGCTTAATGACAAGCGTCACATCATCAAGTCGGTGTATGGATATTTAATTAAGATCACTGTTACAATGTAGCTTGATTTTTAAGAGCGGTTCCGGTTAGTAAACCAGGACGGAGAAGTAACTACTATGACGAGTTTGCTTGTTACCTTGTTATTAATAGAATATTATCGCCAACAGGAAACAAATGTGATATTGTGTATATTTTATCAAATGGATATACATGTAAATATTCTGTAAGAAATGCAATATAAATATATAATTATACTAAATATCATATACAAAATCATATAATATTAAAGATACGACAATCATGGTACTTTCAACGGGACAATACAAGTACCACACACGTTCTATAGCACTTGCACCACAAATGCTTAAACCTTCAGGGTATTTCTAATAAATATTTTACCTCCATAGTTTCAAACCAAATTAACACGTATCTCCCCATATAATATATTAAGACAGATCTACGATCATGTGTTGTGGTAAATGTAACACCATCCGCTGCCGTCGTCGTTCCACCCTGAGTCTTTAACTTGGAGTTGGTATGTTACGGTGTAATGTATAGACTGGTGTTCCAGTTACTATGTTTAAACCAATTATCGAAGCACCAGAACGATGTCATCTACCACTTTCACTGAAACACATTAATTGACTGTTTAAAACTTTCTTATTTAATCATTGTCTTATTATAAAATCAATAAAGAAAAATTAAAAAAGTTATAAGGTTTTTTTTCAGCTATTAATCTGCCCAAGTACTATTTGAATTTTTAACTTCCCTTGGACATTGCATTACCCATGGAAACATACGTTCGCGTCTCCCGGGGAAGACAATTGTTTTGCCGTGGGTGTGATAGATTGAACTGCGACTCACAGGGATATAAACTGTCATCACAAGTACCAAATTACACTTTGTGGAGTGGAGCAACTGGGCTATTCTTACTCAAAGAAATTAACCAGTGTTAATCTTACTGCGATATATTAATCTTGCACGCTGTTCCCTCGCTGCCCAGAGCTGATTTACATAATCACACGTCGGTAAATCATTTCAGAAAACAAGGTTGTAAGAACAACATATCTCCTATGGGATGAATACAAATTACCATATTTGGTTCTACAATCTTAAATACTCGTCTAGGAACGTAATGGGAATTGTCCAGGAATTGTCTGTCATGCAAATTACATCCGTAGTATAGGATGTTACCTAAAAGGGCACTAAATCCGCTGGTCTAATTGAACTGGGACAAGTTGTATATAATATTATGTATTCGGATGACGCAGCAATGTCTATAAAATAATACTGACATTATAAGAAAAATATAAATTTAAATTCAAATTGTTTTCTATTCCCAAACCTACAGTAATTGTTTGATAAAGTAATATACACACGAATTCGATCGATATGAATGTTGTTGAACTCTGAATTGTTTTGCATCTTTATAGTCTTGATGGCCCAATTCTAGTTCTTCTATTTCAATATTCAATTAAGTGTTAATTGAATTGCTTCTACTTTTCACAAAACATATGACTGTCACATAACAAACGTGGAATCTTAATGTTATAATCGCACGAAACAAGCCGCCACTTTCCTCCCATGTCCATTATTTTAAACTATGTCAAGACGTAGTGTGCCTTATTATGACACATAAACGTTAGGTCATTGTCCTTGGTGTTTTAAACTAGGCCATGGGTGGTTGTGCCTCATTTGGTCGCCGTTTTGGCATGTGTTTGTGCAGTTGGGTCGCCTAGCAGTGGGGCCTTGGAGGAATTCGGGCCGGTCTTATAGTATCGTTGAAACCCTCTGTATGGCGCAATGCAACCTTTAATGCTCTATAGTTGTCATAAGTGATATCTACGGCGAAGAGTAGTAGAAAAATAAAATATTACGTCTTCCTAGTCGTTCGACATAGAGTCGTTACTTTATATTTCAAATTTTGGAGTGCAATCAAGTAGCTGTCGTTCAAATTAATCTTTTTAAACCAATAAGCGAAGCACCAGAATGATCTCGTCTAGCAGTTCCACAAACCTGCCTAAATTGAATGTTTAACACTTGCAATTTCAGCATGGATGCTAGTTAGTTCTTTCGTCTTGTTGAAAATCAATACTAATTAGATACTAGTATTACTAGTAGTTTCAGGAGACGAAAAAACATATGACGTATATGTATGCCGATCCTAACCTGGTTCTAAATACCATAACAAGTGTATCAATTGATGACTTCGTCATTCTGAATCGCTTTGGGTATGCAGAGTATTCTGATCCTTTACAACGCTTAGTGTATGTTTATAATAGTCTAAAATTCGGATAGAATTGACCAATTCTTATGCGCATGTTTTAGCTGTATTCTAATTACAATAGGTTGTTCCTCTACGTTGTAACATCGCTGTTCTTTGGGGAGATAACGTTGATTTACTTAATGACACTTCGGAATCATTTCAGAAATAAGGTTATAAAAATAACATATATCCTATTGAATGAATACTAATTTATTTTTGGGGCTTTACAGTCCTACATACACGTCTCGGGACTTTCGGGAATTGTCTGGCATTCTAATCACTTACGTAATATAGAATGTTACACAATGTCCGCTGGTATAACTAAATAAACGTAGTATTGGTCAAGATGGATTTGGATTGTGACGACATGGTATGGCCTAGAGACTTGTAATCTATAGGACACTATATCCAAATTTGAAAATTAATGGTGTTTTAATTTATATACAAACTATTATGCTATATATAAATTATAGCAATACATTATTAATTCTAAAATCAAACCTTTCGTGCATTGTATAAACTTCGCTCATGTTTAGTGAAACACAACTAGAGCCTTTTTTCTTAATACAACCACTTACACTTGTATTTCTTATATTACTCATATGTAGCATAATTATATCTTACCCATTGTTAGCTAGTGGAATATACATGTTTGTGTTGAATCTTTATTACCACCATTTTCGAAAAGAACAATTAAGAGTTAATTGAATTACTAGTTCGTATCATCAAACACCGAACCGTCTTAGCTTAAGGAAACAAAAATTACAAAAAATGTTTGGTGAACAGTGAACAGTCCCTGTAAAATGTATGCATATATTTGTCACACATTTATAATTAGTGGTATTCAATTTGGTGTTTCGAAACAGTCAGAATTAGATTACCGCATGTTTATGCACCCCACTTACGTGATTACAGTGTTGTATAATTATACGATACCCATAACGACCCATTGACTATGTAGGTGGCGTAATGAAATAATTTAGACTCTACAATGGTGCGAGTAAATAAAAGATTCAAATAGTTTTGCTAATTATGTTCACACTCTTGCTTTCCCCTTGATCATTGCAATGAAGTGAGAATTCAGATTGTGTATAAAGTTAAGATTAAATGAATCTCCCAAAATACATTGATAAATATTTAATATTTTGTCTTCAACCGAGACTGACATTTTAATGGTAATAGTCTGATTTGATCACGTGGAATTCAACTTCGAATTGGTCTGCGTAAAGTCCGGTTAGAATGAGAGAATGTGATGCATCTAGAATCCAATATCGTCCAGTAAGCATACATGTATGAATATATCAGTCCATTTTTCTGCCACTATATAGACAATACATATGTGATAATATTTGTATTTAACTTCAGGATATATTACACAATAAACAAAACTTAGAAATGCGTTGGTTTGTGTGTAATATTACATGACAAGTCTATTTGCACTTAGAACATTGTATGTACTATTATGTCATTATACATTTGTGTATGACACAACGACCTTGGTATTTAATAAGTTGTACATGTAACAAGCCTAGCGAATTGACACATCAGTATAAATAACTTATGCCACACCTTTATATATATATAGCTAATTGAATTAATAATTTAGTTTAGTCATTGTGTATCTTTTGGCCACATTATAAACCTAACATATTTCAAATTAATGCATAAAATGTTCATATACTCGCATGAAATAGCGTAATGCATTTGCATTGTTAAAGTGTCTCATTGAATTTAAAATGATCAAATAATGATTGATATACTAGTAATACTCATGATGATTGAAATGTTTTATTTCAGTAAACTGAACTGTTTGCAATACAATAATGTCTGAAACAATTGGTTGTGAAGGGAACGCGATGCTTGAAGATAACTTGTTAACATGTTTGTCGTGTAGAACATGACATTTTCCGTATCGCATGACGTTATCTATGACAGATGACTGACTTTGTTCTTCATTCTTTTGTCAAGCGGTAGTGTCGGTTGTGGCATCTGAATCGCGATATGAATTGAAAACTTGGGATATAATGAATATGTTTTGTCATTGAGACTGAGAATGGTTGATGTTACATGAACATGTATCATTCAATTAAGCCTTGCGATTGTTATGCTTTCTTTGTTAAAACCTCGATAAACATTAACACAATAATTATGTTTGGAAGAGAGTGGTTCTGACAGACAGGAAATATGTTTCATTTAAGGCAGTGGGCCCCTAATACACAAAATTTTAAAATTTATCAATTTGCTATTTTTTATTGCTTAAAATACTTAGAAAGCATAATGTGAAATATAAAAAAATTCTAACCACAGGTTTTGAAAAAAATATTTTTTTGGTCTGATCACCTCCCATATTGCAATTTGTATGAAAAAATGGAGGACCATTCTGACAAAAAAGACAATGAAATCATCCAATTTTATTTCAATTTTCAAACAAATTAACTTTACATGTGCCTAATAGTCATATACAATGAACATATATCAATTACAAGTAAGATATAAGATATAAGACAGCTATGTACATGTATATTACTAGCATAGTTGTAAAACGTCGAGATTTGTTTTTTAGTCTACAAAACATATGATTTCTAAAATCCTAAAAAAAATCAAATAAAGGAACAAATAGCACTTTAAATCACCCCAAAATTTTCGCCAGACCATAATGCAAATATTTAAGCCAAAAAATATTATAGGTTCACCATCAAATTATCAAGATATAACATTTTGTTTGACCCCCACCCCCACTTATGATGCTGGTCAGAAAGCATGTGAAATGGTAACCTGATGATTTTTCAAAAAGGTGTTACTATTTGAAAATGTCCATTTGTATAAGTAATATATACATACATTTTCATCATATGAATTTCCAAAGGTCTTAAATCAAATGATGCAATGGTTGCCATGGCAACCAATTCTTAATGCGAAAATTGCAAATTTTTGCTAAAAAGTCTTAATTTGACCCTTTATTTCACATTTTAATGAGAGATAGTTCATGATATGCACTTGAACCAATTCTTAGTAAGGAAATATAAACTTAATGAAAATATGTATGTTCTTAACAAACTTAGAGCTACAAATGCTACCTGGGGTGCAACAAATACTGTCGCATAAATTGAAGTTGCATCATAAAAAGCACAAAGGAAATTACAAAAAATGCAGTGTTGGGCTCTGTGCTGCAGTTCTCTTTATTCATCATAGGTAATTAACAAATAATTCAATGATTTAATTGTATGAAAAGTCATTATTAGGCTCAACTGTGGCATAGTTCTAGATTTGACCCCAAAGTTATGTACATTTTTGGTATTTTGACTCACAAAATGTCGTTTCAGGCATACACCAGGAAATTGTCATGGTTAAGTGAAAAGCATTTGAAACTTTGTCCTTATATATAACATGTTCAGATATGTAATGAGGTATTTTTTATTTTATATTGCTTGATATATCAATGGTCCCAATATCCCCTCCTATCCAGGTAATGAATATTGCCATTAATCCTACTTTCACAATCTATTTGCCTGAGATTTTCTTTGAAAAACTGGGTTAAAATTGTGAAAATGTATTTGTCTTCTAACATAATCGAGTTTCATTACTTCTCTGAGCACTAACTAAAAATTCTCATACCAGACTTCACACTATTTAAATTGAGGTTACTGTTTACAGCATTGGCAGTAAAATTACATGACACTAGTTCCGAATTCGGACATAATACAACAAGCTGTTTCAGAAAATCAATGTCTGCCTTGGCATTATACACATCGTTATTATTGCCTAGGGTAAGTTTTACTTCATGTTTTGTGACTGTCATGGATTTAAAAACAACACTAAGACTGTCTGTTCCATCGTGCACATACAAAAAGAAGGAATCCCGTTTTTTCCTCGGCTGTCAAAATAACTGGGAAGTCAGTTTTGTGTATGAGTAATTATAAACACATTGAATCCAAGCTGCATAATTCTTTTATGTGAAGACTTTCAATCCTGGCATAACTTGTTTTTCAGAAATACACAGAAGCTGTCTTAAGGTTTTACTTCCGGCGCACAGCAGCATTTTTTCCGTCAGGCGTCACTGTATCACAAGCTGTAAAATATGAATATGGAAGAGTTCAGTTTATATGCATAACGATACATGTATATTTATAAATAAGTATCAGGAAGTATAACGTCGTGACACAATTGAACGTCATAATGACGTTTTAGAGTGGCGATTGATATTATTAATAAGGGAGAGAACTAAAAGACGTCCCATCCTCTGAAAAGAGTAGGGATTGTGTCCCTTAGACAATTAAATATTATCCCAGGTCATGACGTCATACATGACGCAATATATGTTATTTAAAACAATAATCTTGAATGTACTTTAATTTCCATGTAAACAAACATGGAAGAACGATGTAAAGAACTTACATCTGATATAAAATAAGCTGCATCTGTGATGAATGTGATGCTTCAATACA
Organism: Spisula subtruncata; assembly: GCA_963678985.1. Taxonomy (NCBI): domain Eukaryota; kingdom Metazoa; phylum Mollusca; class Bivalvia; order Venerida; family Mactridae; genus Spisula; species Spisula subtruncata. The sequence continues at coordinate 25,078,306 of OY787672.1, forward strand.
TGCCTTATTATATTTCATATCACATTGGCAATGTTTACAAGTACAAGTGAAAGGGCTACCTCACAAGTATGAACTAGTGTACCAGGATGGGCAATACAATTAAGAGGCCGCCCTGTAGTGGTACTCATTGAAGCATTCCAAGACGTTATTTAACTGGCACACCGACTCCTGTGATCATAAGGCTACCAGATTACATTGTAAATGACAGTATCCAAAATGTAGGTTTCGTCCGAATTAAGATACACTTTGACTGATCAGGACTGTTATTTAAGTGTTATGCTTATTTCTATGATAACGTTACTAAATATACATACATGTACCAAGTAGGTTGTTTATATCAAAGCATGGAGGTTTGTTTTCCTATTGTCAGCTAGACTTGCAGGTTGGCTGTCGCTCACGAGATGCGCTTTTCAGGTTTCAAACGACAATCACAACGACAATTTACGACTGAGCAGCTATCGGTATTATTCTGGTCCATTTCAATTACTTAAGACACGTTGTACGGTAGTTTAGGTGCGCAAACTTGACGAAACATCCCAGATTTTTCTCGATACATCCATGTTTACATGTTGACGGAGTTCTGCAGTGTGCTATTTTTAGCATCAGTTATTCTTCCGTTTCCAGGAAATCCCCAAAGCGGAGTTCTCAAATCGAGTTTGTTTTTTAAAATAAACGGTTGGTATTACATTAGACGAACCGATTAGTAATTAAAACTAAACTATTAAGTGAAATTCAGAGCAAAAATAAAATAATATTCTTGTTTAGAAATTAACGTAGATTACCGACATTGACCGACATCGGCCGACATCGGCCGACATCGACGCAGCTCGACGCAACGTCATTATGGGTCCGCTACGTTAAGTAGATGAAAAAATGTTTCGAACAAAATATATTTATTTTGAATATGCTCATTGTTCTTTGTTTTGTATATTTAATAGTACAAATAAATATAAATATATTTATGAAACCGATTAAAATTGGTATGTTTTAATATTTGAAATGTTGCTTCGACAATGAATATGCGACAATGTATCTACTAGAAGTATTGGATGTTCGGTGATAATAACCAGTGTATGTTATATTTATGCAAACTTTTGACAATCTTATCCTGAAACCCTATTACTCGAACTTATTTCCAAGACGAACTTGTTTAACTTAACACGCAACAAGGCAATTTTCTAACCACCCAATTAAGATGTCGATCTTTGTATTATGACAACATGGGGTTTCATTGGTATTCTGATTAAAGCTTGATTTAAACTTAGCCTTTTGTTAAACAGATCCGATGGCACCAGTTATTGTAAAGGAAATGAGAAGGCATGTATGCGATGAGTTTTTGCATCTTCTGTTTACTCCTAAATAAAGTTACTGATTGATAACAAAACGTAAAAGCTCCATGAAACAATACAGGCGGTGCATAAGTAAAACTAATTTTGTTGTTTTGCTAGCAAGTCATACTTTGAACGTTTTCACTCGCGGAAAACTATTGTGACATGGTTTTTGGGGGTTAGTTGCTACAGTTTTTACACCAATAGTGCAATGTAAAGTAGATGATTGATTGTGAAACGTTTTCCCAGAAAATTAAAATATACAAATACCATGAATCCAGAACTAATGCGAAACGTCCTTTAACTTCTATAACACTTTTAGAAAAAAATGACTTAAACCTATCGGATATCTCTAATGCACGATCTATTGCCATTTTAACCTTATGTGTTGAGTATAATGCAACACATTATGCCTTTAAAATGTTACATATTTAACATATATATGGCTATATAGTAGTAGCGAAATGTAACGACATCCGTCTTCCCACTCATGTAGCCCGGAGTCTTTACTTCATATTTGGTATTAAAGTGTAATTTATAGCCTGTTGTTCGAATCACTCTGTTTAAAACAATTAGCAAAGCACCAGAATGATCTCGTCTAGCAGTTCCACAAAAATACCTAAATTGAATGTTTAACACTTGCAATTTTCACGTGATTGTTAGTTTTCTCGTCTTGTTGGAAATCAATACTAATTAGATATTAGTTTCAGGAGATAGAAATGCATGATGAATTACCGATGCACATACCAAAAGACCTGGGAAATACGAGGAGTTTAACAATCTGAATGGAAGTGGGTCCTCTGTGAATGTCAGATGTTTTATATCATAGTGTGTAAGGCTGGGGTGGTCTTTAATACGAATTGATTAATTCACTTGTACAAGGGGGGGGGGCATATAGAATTAAACAAAGTGATGTTATTTAAGACGCTATGTAAACTACAGTCGTTTAACACCTTGAAACCTTGGTGTGATCTGCAAAGTATGTAAAACGATATTGATCATATGTCATTCGACTGTAAAACATCTCATTTTGGTTTGTAGACATGTTTGTTATGTCATTAACAAATGGTGTTAAGATATGTGAAGAGTTTCGGCATCAAGACAGAGACAGTGTGAGGAATAACAATTTTGCAAACGACGTCAAATGAACACTCATTACCTGTCCCCGCTCCGCACTTTCCTGCTTAGCAATTTAGTATAGTTTTATTGTTATTTGGACTAATCACTAGAAATATGCAAGAAAAGTCAAGAAGTCAAAGTACATGTATATACGTACTACTCTTGTTATGTTGATTATTATAATGCTTTGCTTTAAAAACTAGTTTCACAATCGACCCTGTCCGGTTATTCAGGATACCCCTTTTATATGTTGTTTATCGTATGCTTTAGCTATATACCAATTGCAATAAGTTATCTCTGTAAAACGTGACCTCACCGTCCAAAGGGGAGGTAATAGTGATTTACTTAATGACACTTCGGTAAATCATATCTAAAAACAAGGTTGTAAGAACAACTTATCTCCTATGGGATTGATACAAAATACCATACGTGGTTGAACAATCTTTAATACACGTCTTGGCAGGAACATTACATACGTAGTATACTAAGTGTGTTAAACAACAGGACAATACGCCAAGTCCGCTGGGTTTTATTGAATCGGACAAGATTACTTTGGATTATGATGACTTAGCATTACCTATGTATGGAGAGTAGTTATCTATGGGTAACTATATTATTTGATTTCTAATTTTATTTGATTGATATACATACAGTAGTGATCTATATAAAATATGTCAATGCATGAAAAATCTAACCTTCATATCAGCTTTGCTCATATTTTGTGAAAGATTACCACTCACACATGTATCTGCATCTTTGTCCCCACCATTCTATAGTTCGATTTTGAGCGTTGAGCCGTGAATGCACTTTTAAAGTTAAATCCATTCGCCGATAAACTATACATCGATAAATTACTCACAGTAGTAAGTAGCATATCTTTAAATAATGACTATTGAATAAATCACGGGTTACCCGCCCAAATAGACTCGTCTGAAAGTTCATGGCTCAGGGTTCAAAATTGAACTATAGTTGCGCTAGTTCAACTCACAATTTAGAGTTAATTGAATTACTAGTTTGTTTCATAAAACATCGAACCGTTAACCAACAAAGTTTTATGCTTAAGGGAACTGTAACAAAAATTATTCAATTATTATTATACGCAAGTAGGTACATGGAGTAGCCAGGAGTCAGATTTCTGTTTGATTTCTGGTGATGTTCTAGTGAGAATTTCCGGTATAGAACATTTTTCTTTTTCACAAAATTATAGTATAATTAAATGCAATTGATATTTGAAACAATTACTATTTACTGAAGTATTTTTTTCTCACTAGCTTTACGTGATTACAGTGCTGTACAATTATACGATACCGCCACCAACTACGTGCGTAGGAGTCGTAATGAAATCATTTAGTCTTCATGGTGGTGCTTGTAATGAAACCATATTTTTGCTAATTATGTTTTCATTAATGTTTTCCTGTAAAGCTGAGCTAAATCTGACTTTGTTATATCAGTGTCTATGGTCCCCTCCTTTTACATCACTGTGCTGTGTCGGTGTATTTTTGTTTCCACTTGTCCTTGAGGGTTGGTTTCCTCTGCCGTTTGCTTTTAGGTCCGCCGCCCACGGCACCCCTCTTTTCATCATTTGTATCTTGCGGAGATGCCGAATAAGATACTTTTTAATTAGGTCACTGTGCTGTTTGGTCACTATAATTTATGTTTTTGACATATATATTGTTTCGCCTTCTTTTTGCCCATTATTGTAAAATCTAGGTTAAGTCGCCGCCTCCTTTTTACAGTACTAGGTCAAGTCGCCCCCTCCTTTTTACAGTATTGGGCAGTGTATGTCTATTTTTTTCCACTTGTCCTTGGAAGTTAATTTCCTCCGCTATTAGTTTTTAAGTCAACCGTCCACAACACCCCCTGTTTTCATCATTTGTATCTTGCAGAGATGCTGGATGAGATACGTTTTCATTAGGTTACGTACGTATATTGGTTTCCACTTGTCCCTGGAAGTTAATTTCCTCCGCCATTTGTTTTTAAGTCCTTCGCCCACTAACCCCCCCCCCTTCCTTTCATCATTTGTATCTTGCGCAGATGCTGGATGATATACTTTTTCATTTGCTTTTGAGTCCTTCGCCCTTTACACCCCCTCCTTTCATCATTTGTATCTTGCAGAGATGCTGGATGAATTACTTGTTCATAAGGTCACTGTGCGGTTTGGTCACTATAAGATTCGTTTTAAGCAAACATGTACATATTTTCGCTCTCGTTTTGCCCATATTTGTAAACTAGGTCAAGTCCGAAAATGCCTCTTAAACACGTATTAACGTTTTATCACTGTCCTTGGTGTTACTGTCCTTGGTGTTTTTTAACTAGGTCAGGGGGTGGTTGTGCCTCAATTGGCCGCCGTTTTGGCATGGGTTTGTGTGGTTGGTTCGCCGTGCTGTGGGGCCTTTTGAAGCTTGGTCGAGTGTTGGCTTCGTTTCATTCGGCAATGACCGCTATTATATAATTTTCTTGTGAATATGGGTAATCCTGCATTTTATCGGCGGGGACTTGGATCTTTCGGCTTATGGCATAGCTCATTGTAGTTGCAAGGAATATCTAATATCATTTCCCGCCCCATTCCCACCTTGCCCATATTTTAACTAGGTCAAGTCGTAGTTGTGCCGCTTTAGGCTGCATAACTTTAGGTCACTGTCCTTAGTGTTTTAACCTAAGTCATGCCCCAGGGTTGTTGTGCCTCATTTGGTCGCCGTTTTTGCATGGGTATCTGTGGGCACTGTTCAGGGTAGTTGTGTCGTTCCGATTTTTGTGCTCGGCTGGTTGGGTTGAGTGCTACCTTCCCTGTCGGATTTTCTCATACCTTTTTTGTATTAAGTGAATATTCCGAAATTGTTCACACATCGATATTTGTTTTATCCTCAGCTGATACTGACGTTTGCGTTGTTAGACTCTTATTGACTGGCGTAAAATACGACTCGATCAGTCTGCGTAATGTCCAAAATAGAATGAGTCTGGAATTTAATTACGTACATGTATGTACCAGCACATTACTCATGTCAAAATAAAAGACAATGTTTACTTGAGAAGAATGGATGTTTGGAAACAGTGAAGAGATGTACATAGTACTAGTACAAATGTGGAATTACATACTATTGTATGTATTCAATATTTGTTGGAATACGAGAGGTGTTCAACTTATTTATGAACAAAACATGAACGCCGATTTTGGAATATTGAATAAAAACATTTGAAATATCTCTTTTAAACCATATGAGAAAATGTTTGAAGTTCAACATATGCTCATTATATGTTGTATATTTCATTTGGTTAAAGCTAAAAACAACACTTTAGTAGATATTTTTTTTCTTCTGTTTTTAAGGCAAAATGGCCCGTTTAAAAGCATCATGAAAGTGTTGGTTAATTATTTTTCTGCATTTATAATGATGAAATTAGTAATATATATTTGTCGGAAGACGGGTTATGAGAGTTCTGTTTCCAGTAATGGTGAAATGGCACCAAAACTTGAAAAATTGCCCAACATTGCCAAAACCTACACTATAAAGTTAATTTGGTTGTATGGTATACATGATGCTCCATTAGCTAAATGTGGAATGGTACCACTAATGGGAGTGTTCATAGTAACTATCAGAGAAATTATTTCGAAAAATGCATAGTTCCGGGAAATGTCGAAGTTTCTATGCTGAAAATCAAGAAAAACATGCATTGCTGCCAAAGGTCTTGGAGTCAAGAAATGCAAAATTAACAACATTATGCTTAAAACTTGTTTCACCATGGCGAAGCAATACTGTATCTTAGAGCATGTTATGATAGATTAGGGTATGCTTTTTTAGAAAAGGTCGCAGGGATAGGGAGAAGTTGGTATTTGTCCAGCTTCAGGTGTTCACAGCCGTTTTCATGGAAGGGCTTTGTGTTTGTGATTATGGAAAGACGCACATCACAATCAATATCAAATTGACGAATTTGAAGGATGTGGTATATGTACTAACCGTTTCAAATCATGTTTTTAACAAATAAGTGTTGCGTATCGTTCCTACTGACTGTTCCAAGAAATTATTTTTTCATCCAGATTCAGCTTCAAACAGATACAACGCCAAATTAAAAACTTAAGAATAAAACTTTTATATATGTTATTACCAAACAGTGTATGTCGAGGTCTTCTCATGCTTTAACACTATAATTTACTATCTGGTTGATACTAAAACAACGATTAAAGAAGGAAGATGTAAACATAATTATATCGTGTTTTGGACCTTCAAAACGCAAATACCAATATCCTCTACTACAATGCTGATTATGATTTTCCTGTAACGTATTGGCAATTTACAATTATGAAATATACTTCTTGATACACTACTTTACACAATATAAAAGTTTTTATTCAAATTCATTGTTAGAATAACAAAATATCGATGTTCATTTTCTGTTCATAAATAAGTTGAACACCTCTCGTACATACGTTTTCGTATTGCTAATTTGTGCATATAAGCCACAAATTTCATATTAATCCAATTGCAATGTTGTTGCAAGGCTTTGTGAGTTGTACCATATTAATATGAAATGATGCAATACAAAAGAACATTACAACTTGCAATGATTGATAACTTAAAATGAACTGTTGCAGCATGCATATGTCTGTTACAATTGATTTTAAAGGCAAAGTGATGCTGTAATATTGTACTATTGGTAAACAGGATTTTCATGTATCACATTACATTTCCTGTATCACATGACTGACTTTGCCCTTCATTATATTGCCATTCGTAAGTGTCGGTGTGGCTTCCGTTTCGCGGTTTATAAGCGTAATATGAATTTGGATGTGAAGAACATTTGGCATAGCCATTGATATAGACGTTTGTAATCATTTATCTGAGAGTTGTGATTTATATAGTTCCCATGGAATAGCTAAGTAATAAGAAATATCACCGTTTGGAGGAGAGTGGTTTTGACAGACAGGAAAATGTCTTTCATCTTTTCCGTAGATGAAGAAGAAATACTGTCGTTAAAGTTTTCATATATTTTGGAACGGAATTATATGCGCTAGTTTGCGTACATTTTAGAGTTGCATCACAATACATATTTCCGAAACCCATTAGAATAAGTATGTAACAATCTTTGAAATAGTTGTTGTTGCTTTGACAAGTAGTGCACTTGAACTATCGGATTCTGATTAAAATGCCGTCGAGATGCACCATTTCATCTGATATACTAATATACAATGTACTAGAAGAACTGTATGAGCGAATCATTTCGCGGGTCAAATGTTGGCCAGATTGTACGCTTGTGATAATGTTAGTAAATTGTTTGAATATTTCACAATCAATCTATATTTCCCATCGCTTACATAACAACGTGTACAGTACTATGTGATTTAGATACTTAAATATGTAATCAATAGAAAAGTAGAAGCAATTGTTTATGTCCAGACTTGATTGTCTGAACGTACAGTACTTGACGTTGGAGGTTATAAAGCAAGTGCAATGTACACCAATTTGATGGTAGCTAATCAGATGGAAAGTGTAAGCCACTGAATAATTAACATGATAGGTATAATTTACTGCATATGTACATGCAGAAGTACCCCCACTATTGCATGTACTTAGTCACTTTGATTCGAAGAGATTCTTCAAGTTAATATTATTGATGTTGGCTTAAGATAGACACAATCACATATAAACAACAATTGTGTCCCTATGGTGATAGTCACAACGGTTATGTACAATGTAGACATACGTATGGCGATACACGAAATGACTGTAAGGCTAAAATATGTTTGAGTAATAAGTGTGCTTTAAGATAAATGTTGTTGCGGCCAATTATGTATGCGCAATAATTGTGTTATTAGTCCAGTCATTGAAGCTAAAAAATATGGTCAACCTCAAACAAATTGCAAAACAGAGTTTCTTTGCATTTTCATCATCTACAGACTATTATCAACTACAGACAAAACGTCAAATATGCGATTTCAGTGGGTGGGGAAAATACAAAAAAATCGACATGTATAAGGTCACTTTTGGTAGCAAATTGCAGCATTTTCCTTATTTCATACTACATGGGGAATTTAAAGTTCTAATAATTCCCATGTAAGTCGATAAATATTTACTAATTGCACCTTAAAGCTTATATTTACTGAAAGATACAACCTTCTTCTATCGAATACAAATATTGATTTTATCATCAGACAATTTACTTTTCATATATATGCCAGTCTACGTGTTGGTATACTACCCATTCAAATGTCGACAAAATGACTCAAAATAGCACTTGGAAGGGGAAACAAAAGTTTTACTCATTTCTTTAATATTAATCCAATTTGTTTAAATTTTGCACATATCATGTGTTGTATACATGTTTGTCTAATGGAAAAGGGATATTTGTGTTTGGACAGTATACAATAGTGTCAATATACAAAATGTACACGAATTTATCGATTCGGGAGAAATAGTGATTGTTCTCTTTGTCTGTTCGTCCACAATTGCATTTGTATTTACAATTTTGACTTTATGATTATGAAACTTGGTCAGAGTGATCATCTAAACAAAATTTAGGCCAAGGTAGAAAATGGATGATCAAGGATAAAAAACTAGGTCACTAGGTCAAATTGTAGCAAAACCTTGTGTAATCGCTAGAGGTCATAATGTAGACCTTATATTTATGAAACTTGGTCACAATAATAATATCAACAAAATCTAGGTCAAAGTTATAATTTGGGTCATCTGGGGTCAAAAAGTAGGTCGCTAGTTAAAATCAAAGGAAAACGTTGTGTAGGTACAAAATTCACAATTTTGGTCTAATATTTATGCAACTTGGTCACAATGTTCATCTCAAAACATCTAAGACAAGTATGTTATTGAATAATTTGGGTCAAAATTAGGTCAATAGGTGAAAATAATTGATGCGACGTTTTGGCGCATGAAGGTTTATCTATTTTTTGACCTAGTGACATAGTTTTAACTCATGATAAGTAAATATTGAATTTGACCTACATTTTGTCTTCATTATCCATGTGAAATGGTTTCATAAAGATTAGGTAAAAAGGGCGCCTTGTAAAGATTTGTCCTATAATTTGGCCTAGTGACCTAGTTTTTAACTCAGTTTAATCCAATTTCATACATGACCTTGAGTTTTATAAGGTGATTATTGTGACTAAACTTCACGAGTGTAAGGTCGAAATTGCGACCCCTAGTGACTATATCTTGTTTTTTCTTTATTTGAACCTAGTGACCTAGATTTTGGCTCCGGTTAACTCAAACTTTTATTTTACATAGACTGGCTTTCGATGATCATTGCTGCCAAGTTTCATAAAAATCAAACTAAAATTGCGACCTCAAAGCACGATGTAAAAAAAGTTACTGGTACAGGTCAAGATTTATTTACATCAAAAGTGACAAATATCGCGAAAACATGTGACAATTCAATATATTTGTAAATATCTCAAAAAGTCCCACGAATATTCAATTAGGACATTTTGTGCATTGCTAAGGATAGCTTTACGCACCATATAAACACAAAACTGTTTGTTTTGCAATTAGTTTGAGGTTAAAAGTTAAAATGACTGGACTATATGTGCTACATGTGTACATGTAAATTAGTAAAATATACGAAATATGCAAACCGTTCATATACGGTTGATGCTACATACGACATAGTTTTTCCATCAAAAACGTAAATGTCGTCAAATATATGACTGTTGCTATCAAATACTTTGTTGCTACCGGTAACCTCAAGTAGTAGGTTGTTGTTACCAAATACGTTTGTCCTAGTCAAATGCGCACCATGGGTCGTTTCACCAAATTCAAGATTGTTTGAAAACAAGAAGGTTTTTCAACTACCATTGGGTTGGTACCAGTAACTACCTTGTGGTTGGCATCGAATACATGGTGGCCATCATATAACTCACCTAGCTCATACAATAGTGATGATGCTTATAAATACTAAATGGGTTACTAACATAGTAAATATTAAATTGTCACGAGCGGTTGGTAATACTATCTGACGTCAATAGTGTTTATTTATAAAACATGTATGGAACACAACACGTCAATTGAGATAAGGGAACCAATACGGCATGGTGCATACAAATGTAAAATAACCTAATATAAAGCAATGTTGCTAGGTTCATTATATTCATACATCGCCTTTGCAACTCTAATGCAAATGTGATGATCACTTTAAAGCAGCCAAATTGCATTTACAATTATTAAGTACCACAAGCAGTAACACTGTAAAGCTACTTGCACTCATAAATATAAGGACCATTCTCTAAAACAGTCGTGAATGCGTTGTAAATTAACGGTTCCCTTTTGCGATACGTCAATTATTTCCATCTTTGAGGGAACAACGATTATGTGATACAATGAATCCGTATTCGAAACCATAGAACTTAAAGCCCGGTCTGACAGCACAGACACACGTGTATCCCTCTCTCATACGAATCATATGGAAGAAAATGAGCAGATGCACCAATCGTGAATCCAACATGGGACTTGTCATTCGCTGTTCTTCTTGAGTAGTATCCAAACGACCACCATGTCATCTTTCGGTTTTATATAATAGAGCAGTTGATGAATCTGTTTTTATTGGAAGAGCCCATGTTTTATTTCATTGTATGTACTGGAAACGTTTAGAGTGTGATTGTCTTAATAGTGAAGGTCCTTCGTTGAATCTCACCATATTTACTGTAACGAATGCATTATGTTGGTATTAATTTTTTCTTTGCTACATTCGTGCTTGAGTATACTAAACAATTAGGTTAAGATTAGTTCCCTTTTACTGTTTCAATGTTTTCGTGTCTGAACGCCACAAATAGGATCACAAGGTAAAGTTTCAAATCTCTGGATGAGTACTATGCTTGGGGCTGTTCCAAGTTGCCTTCTTTATGTTAATGTTTATTGAAAATACACTGTATTGAACTGCTGTGTTAGTATCGTATGCACAAACACTTTGGAAAAAAAGCATTGTGTTAAGTTTTAATGAAACTTTTAATTATTTATACAACGTACCACGAAGTGTAAGCTGTAGGGAAATGACCGCCATTATAGCATATCAATAAGATTTTGAAATATTCAAATCCTGTTATAGCCGATATAATCTGAAATATAATTTGTTTATGTATGTTCGTGAATTAAACATTTGGAACACTGCTTTGCTACATATTTCAATACGATAGAACACTTTGGTTCTTATTTGAAACATTCCAATAATCTAAGATTGAGAAAATTCTCTATAGCAAGCCTTATTCATGTGTTGAAAATAAAAGTTATATTCACGTCTCCAAATATTTAAGTTTTATGATAGTTTGAGGTGATTCACATTTAAAATAATTTCCCTTGAGAGTTCAACACAAATCGTAGTAAATTGATTCCTTCTCAGTAACCAAACACTACCAACATTTAGGTCAGTTTTTTTAATGTTCCAATATTATGGCCTTTTTATTACTCAATAGATTACTATATCGTATATAGCATGCTTACTTAATGAGCCCCTGCAATATCGAAATAATCCAAAATATAAAATGTTTGGCGTTTACTCTGAAAGAGGCACACCCAACTTTGACTTTAGACGAGCATGTATATAAGTAAGAATGCAGATTGTTTCACTGCAAATTCATGCCTAGCATTTTGCAGTTTGGTCAAGTCTTAGACGATGTGATCGGTTTTGGGTAAAATGAATCCAGAAAAAATCAAGAATAATTTGCTGAAAGATTTGCATCAAAAAGACGATTAGTCTGAGACAATATCTCTAGGAATATGTTAAACCTATTTGGATACTGTTTTCCAAATATTTATTACAATTACACCTTTGCAACTGTTCTGATGGTAAGACGAGAAATTATTGAAAAGGAAAACACTCATTTTGTTAAAGGGAACTGAATACTTCCTAATCCATGGATATTACAAAACAGTATTTGAAATTTGTTTGAGCATATTGAAATACCTTCCAAAACTGTTTAATTACTAGGGGAAAAATTCTATTCTGGAAACCGTTAATTGGTATACCGGTACTGTAAATTGGCCCGTGACATATTAAATGTATATATTTGGTGCAATGTTACACTCCCAAAACGCAATACTAAGTACAACCGTGAGGTTGGTGTGTTATGCTCTCGTGCAAACGTCTTGCATTTGTAAGTTCAAAGTCTGTCGGTGGCCGACCAAATAACATTTTCGATGTGTGACGAGGTAACGAAGCTCTTCACGGGAAAATATTACGTGATAAAAAAAACAACAATCATATATTCGATCATGGTCAAGATACAAGCATCAGTTATATAAGTTCATAGTAATCTTAATAAAACTTAAATACCATACATATTGCTGTCGTGAAATGAATATCATATGTTACACATTTATAGTCGCAGTGTTGGGGAATTTTGACTCGAATATCTTATTCGGTCTTAGTTTTCAGTGAATTAACATCAACTGATATTAGTCTAACGTATTTGTACTCATGAGTGTTGATTTGATCTTCTTGAAAGAACACTTCTCACATTTCTTCGCCCGATTTGACACATATTGATATTCTACTGTCTATAAATTGGCATATCTGTCTATTATACATTGTAATGTACATGTAACAACCATTGTCTGCACTTGTTCTCCTTAAAATGCTTTGACTTCAATTTAACTGCAAATGAATAAAAAGTACTAGTTTTGGAATACATCAATTCAGTAGTAGGGTCGCATTTACTTGCAACATGTGCATTGGCAAGGTAACAGTGCTTAAGGGCTGTTTAACAGACAAAATTATGGTTCTAATTTCGTTAATGCTTTATTGATAAACTCATGCCAAAATCGTAAAATGACGTCGACATTATAATTTAGAGTTACAGACTTCGATAAAGTAAGATTTGTCGAACTTGATTTGTAAGAAACTCATATCGATGGCAACGTTTAAAAATGCCGAACCTACCATTTTTGCTACTTCGGGGTTTTCGTCCTATAACAAACATGTTTCAGTTTGCCGCTCTCCTGCTAATACCGGACTTACTAGCCAATAGGAAATTGCCAAAACAGTCACATGAAAAAATACCGAACATTCATTGGTTAACTGTGGTTACTGTGAATGATTTGGTGTTATTGTATTCAAATCACGCATACCACAGACGAATAAAGATGAATATCTGGCAGGCTCAAGCTGTCTATTACGCAAGTATTGCATTCGAATGTTCTGTTTGACGGCCATATATTTTCTAATGCCCTGACATTCACTGGAGTAATGTGTAGTTTAAGTATGTACAGGCACACTAAGTATCAATTGCACAAACTATTAGTGATTTCCTGTCGTGTCGTAGACAATGATTCGAATTGTTTACCGGACATGCCTTATTTTACGGATCGAGTGGTCTGGTGAAAAAGACACGTACATGAAATTGGTTCCATTATCATTTAGAGAGTAAATGACTGGAAAACGCTCATTTGTTGTGTTCCACAATCAGAAACAATGTTAATACGTTAATACGAAGTATCTATTACTGAGGTAAAAGTCTGAACATTTCTATTGAAAATGATCCACTACAAGAAACATTATAACTTAGTTTGTGTATAAGCTGTAATTGTAAAACCTATTTGCTGATATTATTAATATATTTTGAATGTACAAACATTTCCACTATTTTTCATATTTGTTACATTTAAGTCAAACGTTTCCAGAAATAAGTATAAATAATAATTCGAAAGAAGATTAAAAGACTTTGCAGGAAAAAAAAACAGAAAACGAAAGGCACGAAAAGTATACGCACTTATAACATTTTAGTATACATGAGAAGGTCATCAGCATTGTGTGTATATCGTACATGAATATTGATTGATCTCATGCAACATATACACTTTCGGATTGTTTGCTTTTAAATGGACCTACATTGTAATATAACTATAATTATCTCTCATTGTCTCTGTGGAACAATATTTGTATGAGTACATCCATTGATAGCATGTGATTTTATTGTACTAATAACCTAAATAGTATGTTAATGTACTAATAAAGAAATAAATTGAAAGAAAAAAACTTTATTTTTTCATGTGCATTGCGTCCAATGCGTCAAGCACGTTACAAAACATATTACTGTTTTCAATCACTATATGAGCTCTGCTGTGCGATTTCCAACCTGATGTCACAAAATTTCACATCTTCACATTTTGGCAGGCTTGTGTAGAATAATGTTTAAGGATTCCAAAAAGGTATACCTTTTCAAAATCGTCCAACTAAGTGACATGCTATGACAAAATGAAAACTAAAAGCATGAGATTACAACTAACGTTCAAAATGACGTCACTGACGTCACAAAAAATAAACAAATATGGTCACGTCATGTACTTAGTACAGGTCCTATTATAAGCGCCCAATAAGAAAAAGGAAATAAAATACACATATTAAATTTGTTGGATCATGATACATCAAGGATGTATTGTAAACTAATTTGATTTTTTTAGTAAACACAACAAAATATTTAAACAATTCTCAAAATTCTCACTTTTCGTTTATGTTTCACACTATTTTGCCCCATAAATATTATCATTTAGCAAATCATTCTGGCACTATAATTTTGATTTCTTAAACTGCAAGGCACTGTGTACCTACCACAATTAAAAACTTTCAAATATAATTTTATATGACATTGTAATCAACCGATTCCCAAATTTCTCGCTTTTGCTTAGATTTTGACAGGTTTTGCCCCAAAATATCGGATTTTATGCAACGGTATGGACAATAATTTGCTAAAATCGTTAACTACAAGTAACAACATACCTATCACAATATAATTGTATTCCATAAAACTGTTAATGGTGACATGGGTTACTGATACCAAAAAATCAGGATTAGCTTTTATATTTTGTAAGGTTTTACCCTAAAATAATAGACTTTCACAAACATGTAAGGGCCTAGATTTTTAGTATGTTACAGAACACCCATAGTTTGACATCATCATACAAAAAATATTTTTTCTCAAAAAAATATGTGCTCTGAACTAAATATAGGTTTCCCAAAAATCAATATTTTATCAAGCGGTTGGAAATCGCACAGCAGAGCTCATATGTTCATTGCAACCTGATTACGGCTGGAGTAAAAACACATTATAGTGGGTAGTTATGAAGGCTACATTTGATGCTATTTTATGCAGATCGTATCCTAAAAACATATTACTGTTATCTTCAAGACGAACATTTTCAACCGTACATGCAACAAGACAATTTTCCAAATGATCAACTAAGATATTAGTGTGTTGCTTAATGACAAGCGTCACATCATCAAGTCGGCGTATGTGTATTTAATTAAGACCACTGTTAACTTGATTTTTAATAGTGGTTCCGGTTAGTAAACCATGACGGAGAAGTAACTACTATGGAGAGTTTGCATGTCGCAAGTTATTAATTGGATATAATCGCCAACAGAAAACACATATGATATTGTGTATATTTGTATAAGTATGTAAGCATTTTTTCATAGAATAGATATATGCAAGTGACACATGAATATCACTTTTAATCATAAAAAGTTGTCTAGCATCGTAGTTTGTACCAGTTGTTTGGGTTCAGTACACTTTTAATAAAAAGTCGCATTTTTTAATCTTTTAAAACCACCGTCTGGAGCGATGCATCGTGTGCATCTACGACGTATTAATCGTATGAAAGGTTCATTGAATGCGAGTAGGATGATGTTCGGTTGTTCCAAAATGGCTATGTTTAAGGGGCACGTACACTATTTCGCACACAACCACTAAAATAATAATATCATATTTTCTATGATCAGAGGGAGATAATCGTGGAGTAATAAATTTAGTAAATAATTTACTGCCAGTTTCTTTATAACACTGCTTCAAATTTAGCGCCTCTAAACTCATATTCGAAACTGCTCGTTTTGAGATTAATATAATTGTATTACATTTGTCCCAAGGATGGTGCAAGTATCAACATTAGTAACTGGAAATAAATTACATGAACGCTATTTGTATGCTTTTAAGACTGATTATTGCAATCAATGAAGACAAAATGCGCTATTAAATTGCGTGCTTAATTTTCAAAACAGAATTTACTTCTAAATATTAATGAACATTATAACTTAAGCATGTAGACTTGTTCAATAATATCCAGTAATACAAATTAGTGTAAAGGTTTTGTGATTAATCTAAAAAAGTGAGGATAATTATCCAAGAGGTATCGCACTTGACATTTTTCTTACATCCGTTGATTTCTAATGCATGTTTATCTTTCTCAACAGGTGTATATGTATTCAAACTTCATTCAAATGAATGAAATAATGATTTCTGTAATTTAAATCAACGAACTTAGATTTTTAGTACGGATACATGTACCCCACACTTGAGCATAACGACCGATCTTTCGCAGTTTTCATTTGACATACATGTATGCACCATGTATTTTACTAGTCATTCTGTTTTTCCGACTAATACATCCATATTCTTCAAATTGCTTGCACAATATGCGAGTAAATCTATAGCCACTCATCAGCACGCGGGAAAATGCGGTTTAGGGCTTTTCCGCGATGGACGAGTGATACTTAAAGTATGTTCACGGAAAAAGCTGAATTCTGTAGATGATATATATCGAAGTGAGCATGCAAAATTTTATAAAAGTTTATAAGTTACGGAAATATTCAAGTTTAAAAAGGGTTGCGTTTTCATTGCCGGTCAGTGTAGTTGTTCTGTTAGAATTGCAGTATGAAAATATAATTATACTTAATATTTGATTTTGATAAATCATATAATATTAAAGATACGACAAGCATGGTACTTTCAACGCGAAAATACAAGTACCAAACACCTTCTATAGCAATTGTACCACAATTGCTTTAAACCTTTTGAGTATTTCTAATAAACAATTCACCACTTTAGTTTCAAACCAAATTAACACGTATCTCCCCATATAATATATTAAGACAGATCTACGATCATGTGTTGTGGTGAAATGTAACACCATACGTCGCCGTCTTTAACCTGGATTTTGGCATGTTAAGGTGCAACGTATAGACTGGTGTTCCAATTACTGTGTTTTAACCAATTATCGAAGCACCAAAATGATCTCGTCTACCACTTTCACTAAAACACATACATTGATTTTTTAACACTTTGTTATTTAATCATTGTTAGTTTCATTGTCGTATTATAAAATCAATAGAGAAAAATGTAAAAAGTTATCAGGGTTATTTCAGATGTTAATCTGCCCCAGCACCATTTGAAATTTTAACTTGCTACCTTTGGAAACATTCGTTCGCGACTCCCTTTGAAGACAATTGCTCTTCTGTGGGTGTGGCAGATAACATCGAACTGCGACATCCAGGGATATGCACTGTCCTCACAGGTATCAAATTACATATTTGTGGAGTGTAGCAACTGGGCTATTCTTCCTCAAAGAAATTAACCAGTGGTAATCTTACTGCGATATATTAATCTTGCATGCTGTTCCTTCGCTGCCCAGAGCGGATTCACTTAATCACACATCGGTAAATCATTTTAGAAAACAAGGTTGAAGGAACAACATATCTCCTATGGAATGAATACAAATTACCATATTTGGTTCTACAATCTTAAATACACGTCTAGGAACGTAGTGGGAATTGTCCAGGAATTGTCTGTCAGGCAAATTAGATCCGTAGTATAGGATGTTACCTAACATGATACTAAATCCGCTGGTTTAATTGAACTGGGACAAGTTGTATATAATATTATGTATTCGGATGATGCAGCAATGTCTATAAAATAATACCGACATTATAAGTGAAATATAAATTAAAATTAAAATTGTTTTCTATTCTCAAACCTACAGTAACTGTTCAATAAAGTAATATACACACGAATGCTATCAATATGAATGTTGTTGAACTTTGAATTGTTTTGCATCTGTATAGTCTTGATGGCCCCTTTCTAGTTCTTCTATTTCAATATCCAATTAAGAGTTAATTGAATTGCTTCTACGTTTCACAAAACATATGACTGTCACATAACAAACGTGGAATCTTAATGACATAATCGCATAAAACAAGCCGCCCCTTTCCTCCCATGCCCATTATTTTAAACTGGGTCAAGTCGTAGTTGTACCTCTTTAGGTCACATTACCGTTAGTTCCTTGGTGTTTTAAATTAGGTCATGGGGTGGTTGTGACTCATTTGGTCGCTGTTTTGGCATGTGTTTGTGTAGTTGGGTCGCGTAGCAGAGGGGCCTTGGTGGAATTTGGGCCGGTCTTATAGCATCGTTGAAACCCTCTGTATGGCGCAATCCAACCTTTAATGCCCTATTGCTGTCTTAAGTGGTATCTACGGCCAAGTGTAGTAGCAAAATAAAATATAACGTCTTCCTAGTCGTTCGACATAGAGTCGTTACTTTATATTTCGTATTTTGGAGTGCAATCAATGAGCTGTTCAAACGTTCAAACAGTTGTTCAAATTAATCGTTTTAAACCAATTAGCGAAGCACTAGAATGATCTCGACTAGCAGTTCCACAAACCTGCCTAAATTGAATGTTTAACACTTGCAATTTCAGCATGGTTGCTAGTTATTTCTTTCGTCTTGATGAAAATCAATACTAATTAGATACTAGTATTACTAGTAGTTTCAGGAGACGAAAAACATATGACGTCGATGTATGCCGATCCTAACCTGGTTCTAAATACCATAAGAAGTGAAGCAATGGATGACTTCGTCATTCTTCATCGATTTGGGTATGCAGAGTATTCCGATCATTTACAACGCTTAGTGTTTGTTTATAATAGTCTAAAATTCGGATAGAATTGACCAATTCTTATGCGCATGTTTTAGCTGTATTCTAATTACAATAGGTTGTTCCTCTACGTTGTAACATCGCTGTTCTTTGGGGAGATAACGTTGATTTACTTAATGACACTTCGGAATCATTTCAGAAATAAGGTTATAGAAATAACATATATCCTATTGAATGAATACTAATTTATTTTTTGGGCTTTACAGTCCTGCATACACGTCTCGGGACTTTCGGGAATTGTCTGGCATTCTAATCACTTACGTAATATAGAATGTTACACAATGTCCGCTGGTATAATTAAATAAACGTAGCATTGGTCAAGATGGATTTGGATTGTGACGACATGGTATGGCCTAGAGACTTGTAATCTATAGGACACTATATCCAAATTTGAAAATTAATGGTGTATTTAATTTATATACAAACTATTATGCTATATATAAATTATAGCAATGCATTATTAATTCTAAAATCAAACCTTTCGTGCATTGTATAAACTTCGCTGATGATTAGTGAAACACAACTAGAGCCTTTTTTCTTAATACAACCACTTACACTTGTATTTCTTATATTACTCATATGTAGCATAATTATATCTTACCCATTGTTAGCTAGTGGAATATACATGTTTGTGTTGAATCTTTATTACCACCATTTTCGAAAAGTGCAATTAAGAGTTAATTGAATTACTAGTTCGTATCATCAAACACCGAACCGTCTTAGCTTAAGGAAACAAAAATTACAAAAAATGTTTGGTGAACAGTGAACAGTCCCTGTAAAATGTATGCATATATTTGTCACACATTTATAATTAATGGTATTGAATTTGGTGTTTCGAAACAGTCAGAATTAGATTACCGCATGTTTATGCACCCCACTTACGTGATTACAGTGTTGTATAATTATACGATACCCCCAACGACCCATTGACTATGTAGGTGGCGTAATGAAATAATTTAGACTCTACAATGGTGCGAGTAATTAAAAGATTCAATTTGTTTTGCTAATTATGTTCACACTCTTGTTTTCCCCTTGATCATTGCAATGAAGTGAGAATTCAGATTGTGTATAAAGTTAAGATTAAATGAATCTCCCAAAATACATTTATAAATATTTAATATTTTGTCTTCAACCGAGACTGACATTTTTATGGTAATAGTCTGATTTGATCACGTGGAATTCAACTTCGAATTGGTCTGCGTAAAGTCCGGTTAGAATGAGAGAATGTGATGCATCTAGAATCCAATATCGTCCAGTAAGCATACATGTATGAATATATCAGTCCATTTTTCTGCCACTATATAGACAATACATATGTGATAATATTTGTATTTAACTTCAGGATATATTACACAATAAACAAAACTTAGAAATGCGTTGGTTTGTGTGTAATATTACATGACAAGTCTATTTGCACTTAGACCATTGTATGTACTAGTATGTCATTATACATTTGTGTATGACACAACGACCTTGATATTCAATAAGTTGTACATGTAACCAGCCTAGCGAATTGACGCCTCAGTCTAAATAACTAATGCCACACCATTATATTTATAGCTAATCGAATTAATATTTTAGTTTAGTCACGGTGTATCTTTTTGCCACATTATAAACCTCACATATTTCAAGTAAATGCATAAAAGGTTCATATGCACGCATGAAATAGCGTAATGCAATTGTATTGTTAATTTAAAAGTGTCTCATTGCATAATTTGCTTTGCGAATTTAAAATGATCAAATAATGATTGATATACTAGTAATACTCATGATTATTGAAACGTTTTATTTCAGTTAACCGAACTGTTGCAATACAATAATGTCTGAAACAGTAGGTTGTGAAGGGAACGTGATGCTTGAAGATAACTCGTTAACATGTTTTTCGTGTAGGACATGACATCGCATTTCGTTATCTATGACAGATGACTGACTTTGTTCTTCATTCTATTGTCAAGCGGAAGTGTCGGTTGTGGCATCTGAATCGCGATATACTAGTATGAATTAAAAACTTGGGAAATAATGAATATGTTTTGTCACTGAGACTGAGAATGATTGATGTTACATGAACATGTATCATTCAATAAAGCCTTGCGATTGATATGCTTTCTTTGTTAGAACCTCGATAAACGTTAACACAATAATTCTGTTCGGAATAGAGTGCATTGACAGACAGCAAATATTTTTCATTTAAGTAGATGAAAAAATGCTTCGAACAAGATTGATTTTTTTTTTTGGAAATATGCTTATTGTTCTTGGTTTTGTATATTTGATAGTACAAATAAATAGAAATATGTTCATGAAACCGATTAAAATTGATATGTTTTAATATTTGAAATGTTGTTTCAACAATGAATATGCGACAATGTATCTACTGGACGTATTGGATGTTCGGTGATGATAACAAGTGTATGTTATATTTATGCAAACTTGTTACGATATTAGCCTGAAACCCTATTACTCTAACTAATTTCCAGATGAACATTTTTCACCTAACACGCGACGAGGAAATTTTCTAGCCAATCAATTAAGATGTCGATTTGTGTCTTAATGACAACCGTCATGTAATCATATTTTTGTATCGATATTCTGATTAAAGCTTGATTTTAACTAAGCCTATTGTTAAACAGATCGGATGGCATCTGTTATTGTAACTGAAATGGGAATCAATTGATGCGACGAGTTTGTGCATCTTCTTTGACTCCGTAAAAAACCTTAGTATCTGTTCTACCTATAATCATCAGTAGTTTATTTAGAATGTTTGTGGTCAGTGCTTTTCGTTTGTGTGTTCGTGTTCCTTTGTTCCTAATTCTCGACTGGGGACAATGTTGCTTTGGACGTTAGGATGAAACATCTCGAAAAATATATGTCAAATCATGAGGAAAGTAAGATAATTCTTTATGTTTATAAAAGAGTTACGGTTGATAATAAACGTTAAAGCATTACGGTTCAACATTTGACTGTTTAGAGAAGATACATTGTCCTTTTTGCTTTTTGTTTATTTTTTGTATGTTTTCATAAAACTGAGGTGAGTGGTGGTTTTATTTTGTATTAATTGTAACATCCTTCAACAAGGATTATATATAATGGCTCTTTTAATTTTAGAAATATGAATATCATGGTGTAAACTAATTAATATTACTACTACGCAAACGTTAACTTCGCAATGGTAATTTGGTATATTTAAATTTATAAGACGCCCTGTCTGATTTTGTTGTTTTGCTAGCAAGTCATACTTTAAACATTTCCGCTCGCGGTAAACTAGTGTGACATGATTATTGGCGGTCAATGGATACAGCTTTCACACCAATAATGTTATATAAAGTAGATGATTGATAGTGAAAGTTTTTTGTTTTTACTGAACGTTAAAGTATACAAATACCAAGAAACCAGACGGAACGCAAAATGTCATTAAAGTTCTAATACACTTGTGAAACAAATGCCTTTAACCTATAGGATATCTCAAATGCACGAGTTATTGCCATTTTAACCATATGTACAATGAAACACAAAATAACTTTAAAATGGCACATGCGAAGACAGATACATGTATATGACTATATATGGTAGCGACATGTAATGACATAAGTGTTGCCACTCATGTAGCCCGGAAACTTTACTTTATCTTTGGTATTACAGTGTAATCTATAGACTGTTGTTGGAATCACTTTGTTTAAATCAATTAGCGAAGCACCAAAATGATCTCGTCTAGCAGTTCCACAAAACTGCCTTAATTGAGTGTTTAACACTTGCAATTTTAACGTGATTGTTAGTTTTCTCGTCTTGTTGGAAATCAATACTAATTAGATATTAGTTTCAGGAAATAGAAATGCATGATGAATTACCGATGCTCATACAAAAAGACCTGGGAAAGACGAGGAGTTTGTCAATCTGAAAGGAATTGGGTCCTCGGTGAATGTCAAATGTTTTATATCGAAGTGCGTAAGGCTGGGGTGGTCTTAAATACGAATTGATTAATTCACTCGTACAATGTGTCACTATATGCAATTAAACGAAGTGATGTTATATAAGACGATGTGTAAACTTCAGACGTTTAACAACTGGAAACCATGGTGTAATCTGCCAATTATGTAAACGATATTGAGCATACGTCATTCGACTGAATGCTTCAAAAACCAGTTTCATAATCGACTCAGTCCGGTTAATTCCGGATACTCCCTTTTATATGTTGTTAAACGTATGCTATAGCTATACATACCAATTGCAAGAAGTTATCCCTGTAAAACGTTAGGGGAGGTAATAGTGATTTACTTAATGACACTTCGGTAAATCATATCTAAAAACAAGGTTGTAAGAACAACTTATCTCCTATCGGATTGGTACAAATTACCATACGTGGTTCAACAATCTTTAATATACGTCTCGACAGGAACATTACATACGTAGTATACTTAGTGTGTTAAACAGCAGGATAATACGCCAAGTCCGCTGGGTTTATATTGAATAAACTTAGCATTGGACAAGATGACTTTGGATTGTGATGACATAGCATTGCCTATGCATGTAGAGTAGTTAATTATGGGAAACTATATTATACAATCTAACCTTTCATATCAGTTTTGTTCAGATAGTTTGTGATAGATTACCACTCACACATGTATCGGCATCTTTGTCACCACCATTCTAGTTGTTCTAGTTCAGCTCTAAATTTAAAGTTAATTGAATTACTAGTTTGTTTCATAAAACATCGAACCGATAACCAACAAAGTTTTAAGCTTAAGGGAACTGTAACAAAACTTATTCAATTATTATGATACTCAAGTAGGTACAGATAGTATCCAGGAGTCTGATTTGTTTGGTTTCTGGTGTTCTAGTGAATATTCCCTGTATAGAAAATACACAATTACACAATAAGGGTATAATTAAATGCAATGGATATTTGAAACAATTAAAATTGACTGATTTTTTTCTCACTAGCTTAACGTGATAACAGTGCTGTATAATTATAAGATATTGCCACCAACTACGTGTGTAGGCGTCGTAACGAAATCATTTAGTATCCATGATGGTGCTTGTAATGAAACGATATTTTTGCTAATTATGTTTTCACTCATGGTATCCTGCATCATTGCAAGGCTGTGCAGAATCTGATTTTGTATTAAGTTAAGAATACCGGAATTGTTCAAAAACATCGATATTTGTTTTGTCTTCAACCGATTCTGATGTTTGCGTCATTAGACTCTTATTGTCCGACGTGAAATTCGACTCGTCTGCGTTATGTCCGAATAGAATGAGACAATAGGGTGAGTCTGGAATTTGATTTGACCGATAAGACTGAACACTAAGACGCTGCATGCATGTATGTATCAGTCTATTATTCATGTCAAAATGAAAGACTGCGTTTACTTAAGAAAAATGGATGTTTGAAAATAGCGTAGAGATGTACATAATACTACAAAATGTAGAACTACATACTTTTGTTCGTATACTCTACTAAGTATTTGTTGGAATACATACGTTTACGTGTTGCTAATTTGTGCCTCTAAGCAATTTTTTCAGATTAATCCAATTGAAATTTTGTTGCTAGGCATTGGGAGTTGTACCATGATAGTAAAATGAATTAATACAATACAACAGAATGTTGCAACGTACAATGATTGATAACTTGAAATAAACTGTTGCAGAACGTGTATGTTACAATTGATTGTTAAGGCAAAGTGATGCTGTAATATCGTATCATTGGTTAACAGGATTTTCATGTATCACAGTGCATTTCCTGTATCACATGACTGAATTTGCCCTTCATTATGTTGTCATTCGGAAGTGTCGGGATCGCTTCCGAATTGCGGTATATAAACGTAATATGAATTCAGATGTGAAGAACATGGTTTGGCAATGAAAATGATATAGACGAATGTTATCATTTAAGTAAGAGTAGTTACATATTTCGTTTGGAATAGCGAAGTAATAAGAAATATTACCATTAGAAGGAGAGTGGTTTTGACGCACAGGAAAACGCCTTTCATCTTTTCAGTTGATGAAGATTAAATATTGTCGGTAGCGTATTCTTATATTTTGGACCTGAGCTATGTGCGCTACTTTGTGTTCATTTTAGAATTCGATCAAATACATATTTCGGAAACCCATTAAATAAATATGTTTCAATCTTTGAAATATTGCGTGTTGCTGTGACAAGTTGTGTACTTGAACTATTGTCTTCTGATTGAAATACCGTCGAGCCGCCTCATTCTATCTGATATATCAATATACTAGAAGAATCGTATGAGCGAATAATCTCGTGGTTCAAAATGTTAGCATACTAAGAAATGCTGACATTTGGCGTGTGGTAACATCAACACGATTTTCGTTTCGTAGTACAGTTATTTGATGGCCAGATTGTACGCTTGTGAGAATGTTAGCAAATTAGGTACATTTCGCACAATCCGTTTGAATTTTCATATTCGCTAACATAACCACGTATACAGTACTGTGCGGTTTCGATAATAACAGTATGTAAAAAATAGAACAGTAAAAGCAATTGATTATGTTCAGACTTGATTGTCTGAACGTAATTGACTTTGGAGGTTATAAAGCAAGTGTAATGCACACCAATTTGATTGCAGCTAATCAGATGGGAAGTGTAAGTCACTGAATAATTAACGTGACAGGTATAATTTACTGCATATCTACATGCAGAAGTACCTCACTATGGCATGTACTTAGTCACTTTGATTCGGAGTGAGTCTTCAGGTTAGTATTATTGATGTTGGCTTAAAATAGGCACAATCACTTATAAACAACAATTGTGTCCCTATTGTGATGGTCATAATGGTTTGTAGATATACGTATGGCGATACACATAATGACTTTAATGCTAAAATGTGTTTGTGTAATAAATGTGCTTTAAGATAAATGTTGTTGCCGCAAAGTATATATGCGCAATAATTGTGTTATGTGCTACACGTACATGTAAATTAGTAAAATATACGAAATATACAAACCGTTCATATACGGTTGATGCTACATAAGGCAACGTTAATGGTTAATGTTGTCCAATATATAACAGCTGCTATCAAATACTTTGTTGCTACCGGTAACTCTATTGTCGTTACAAGATACACGCACAATGTTACTAAATAAGTTTTTTGTTCAATCAAATGTTTAATAGACGTTTCACCATATTCAAGGTTGATCGAAAACGGATAGGTTATTCCATTGAGTTGGTACCTCCAACTACGTTGTAGTTCACACCAATACATGGTGGTCTTCAAATAACTCACCTAACTCATACAATAGTGATGATGCTTCTACATACTAAGGGATAACTACACTTAAACGAATTTCTAATTGGCCACCCTAAAAATATTATATCATCTGATAAATTATATCAATAAATCTTAGGCTGTGTTGTTTGTTCATTCCACGCACTTACCTATCTATTTCTGGAAAGAAATGGCGTATTCATATACAAAATCATCCATGCGTAACGGTCGGTGCGAAATTGCTTTTTTGCACGTTGGCCTCGTGCACAGCTTGGAATAGTATCGTATTTGGTATAAATTTGTTCCCTGTATATCGACTTTTCTTTAAACACTATAATTTGTGAAATTGAGCCATGTGGAACGCGCTCATGACGTCAGATGCATGCATACATTGAACGAATTTCTGATTTGCCACGTGTTTTTATAAATTAGTTTTTAAAAAAATGCTTTTAGAAGAATATAAATAATCGAATCCCGAAACTATCCAATTGTATTGATAGAAAATATGTTTCTTGCAGTAATTCGAGCTAAACCCCACGTTATTATAAATATCGCTTTTTACAAAAAGACGTTTTGACGTACATGTCTGGATTTTGGTGCTGGTACTCGTCATTCTAACGGCAGCAGTGCGCCCCGTATTACTTATTCACGCCAGTATTAACACCTTTCATTAAGCCAATCAACAGAGAATACATTTTGACTGATTTCAAATATCAAACATGTCGAGCACGTGAACCACGTGCACGTAAGCTATTTTGCATCAACTGTTCCGCATGGATGATTTTATGCATGCATGCGTAATTTATTTCTTGAAATCGATAGATAAGTGCATGGAATAAAAATATCCACAATTTTAGAAATATTGACTGAATATATCGCATAATATAATATTTCATTTGGTGGCCAATTAGAAATTCGTTTAAGTGTATAAAAGTAAATATCACGTTGTCACGAACAGTCGGTAATACTTTCTGACGTCGATGGTGTATTTATAAACATGTTTGGAACACTACATATCGATTTAGATTAGGGAACCAATACGGCATCGGATATATAGGATATACAGTAGCATAATATAAAGATTTGTTGCCTGGTACATTATATTCCCAAATCATCTTTGCAACACTGATGCACATGTAACTAGCAGCCATATTGTATATACAAGAGGCAAGTATCACATACAGTAAACATGTAAAGTTATTTGCTCTCATAGACATCAGAACCATTCCAGGATATGAGTCAATTACTGAGGGTTTATTTGTGTTCAACAGTCGTAAGAGCGTTGGCATTATATTTTGGCCTTTTGCGAAACGTCAATTACTTCCATCTTTGAGGGAATAACGATTGTGTGATACAATTAATCCGTATTCGAAACTATATTCCATGTAAGCCCGGTCTAACAACACCTTTACATGTGTATTGCTCTCTCACACGAATCGGATGGACGAAACTTAAACTGTGAACAGATGCACCAATCAAGAATACAGAACTTTTTTTCGGTGTTCATCTTGAGTAATATCCAATCGACCACCCTGTCATCCTTTAGCCTGTTATAAAATAGCAGTTGATGTATCTGTTTTTGTATTGGAATAGCCTAACATGTGAAGAGCCCATGTTATATCTCATCATATTTACTGTGAACGTTAAGAGTGTGATTGCCTATGTTGAATCTCACCATAGTAACTGTATACGTATGCATTATTTTGGTCTTATTTGTGAGGGGATACTTGACACGCAACCCTATTTGCAAAATTCGTGTTTGTGTATACTATTAGGTTCTGATTATTTCTCTTTTACTGTTTCAATGTTCTCATAATAGGATCACTAGGTAAAGTTTCAAGTCTCCGGATGAGTACTATGCTTTGTTTATGTTCTTGTTTATTGAAAATACACTGCATTGCACTGTGTTAATATTTTACGCAGTTACACTCAGAAAAAAACAAGCATAATGTTAAGTTCTTAATGGAACGTTTAATTATTTATAGAACGTACCACGAAGTTTAAGCGGTAGGAGAATGACCGCCATTGACATCGACCAGTAAAGAATTGAGCGAGGAACATGATTACCTGACAGAATAAAATCCCAAACCAAGAAAGAACAACTGTAGAATAATGCAATTTCATTTTGACCTTCTCATTCTAAGCCAGTGATATAAATGTAGTCTGAATGCCAAACACATTAATTAAATCTGTAAAGTACGGTACAGTTTGGTTTAAGACTAATGATCACGTTATTTGGTTTAAATGTCTTTCAAAGCGATGTAATGGATATTGTAGCGGTGTCTTATTGCTCGTAATGATTTCATATTTTTTATTACCCTGTTTATTATACGTTTGTGGCGGTTTTGGTTCACTGTCGTATTTCCTGTCTGATTTTTAAGGGATATGCGCACGTTCGTCCGAAATGCTGCGTTGATAGTAAAGGTCTTTGCTTTACGGTATTCAAACTTTTATGGAATATAAGTCAGTATGATTGTGTTTTGCTGCACCTATACACTAGTTTTCGGATCAGACAAGTATAAGCAGATCAATTGACCATGGAATTACTAAGAATGCCTTGATTGATCCGTATTCAACAGAAATTGTATTGCAGCCATCATACTTACACACGTAGGAAGGTTATTCAACAGGTATATTGTACACATCTATCATTTCTACGATTGAATCAAAGTACACGGAACGCTAAATATCAAAGTTGATTTGTCTGCATTAGCATATCAATACGATTTTGAAATATTCAAATCCTGTTATAGCCGATATAATCTGAAACATAATGTGTTTATGTATGTTCGTGAATTAAACATTCGGAACACTGCTTTGCCACATATTACAATTTTATAGGACACTTTGGTTCGTATTTGAAACAATCCAATAATCTTTCATTGCGACAATTCTCTATAGCAAGCCTCATTCCAGTGCTGAAAATAAAAGTTCACGTCTTCAAATATTTCGGCTTTATGACAGTTTGAGGTGATTCACATTTAAAATAATTTCCTTTGAAAGTTCATCACAAATCGTAGTAAATTGATGCCTTCTCAGTGACAAACCAGCATTTAGGTTAGTTTTTTTAATGTTCTAATATCATGGCGTATTCATTACCCAATGTTTACTATATCGTATATAGCATGCTTACTTAAAGAGCCACTGCAATAATCCAAGATATAAAAATTTTTGGCGTTTACTCTGAAAGAGACACACTCAACTTTGACTTTAGACGAGCATGTATATGAGTAAGAATGCAGATTGTTTCACGGCAAATTCATGCCTAGCATTTGGCAGTTTGGTCAGGTCTTAGACGATACCATCGGTCTTGGGTAAAATGAATCCTGAAAAATATCAGGAATAAATAATACTGTGCCAGCTTTGAAAAACTTGCACCAAAAAGACGATGAGTCTGAGACAATATCTCTGGGAATATACGAGAGGTGGCCCACTAATATTTGAACAGTATTGAATATTAAATAGTTCGATGCCTATTATATATAATCAAAATATTTCTACATCATCGTGCAAAATAACGTGTTATAAAACACATACAACTATTGATTATTACTTTATTTCTTAGTTTGCACTCAAATCTACAATTTTGTAGGGGGTATGGTGTTTGGCTTTTTGAAGACCGAATAATTCGATCGATGCTGCTTGCATTTACCGCCTTTAATAAACGCATCAATATACCATAGACTAAAGGGTTCGGGGTTATATGTTCATTAGACTTTGACATTTATTAATCTTGCGTAATATACTTCAAATGTGTCTTCTTTAGGTACAGAATGGTGTTTGTGTGGAGGAAGCTGAAGCTCCATGTTGACAAAACACCATGCTCCCCATATGGTCTCCAGGAAAGTTGTTTTGCAAACATTTTGACCAAATATGGTTTGGAACCTAATGTACACAGCAATGCGCATTCACCTTTGACTTCTTACGACTAAATATGTGTTCCATTAAGCCAGTATAGCAAACAATAACATACGTTATGCAAACGTTTGGAAACATGTGAAGCTTAACAAATGTCAACTTATGGGTAGCCTTAGCAATATTTATCATATAGTAGGCTGTCCGTTCATGGTATATTTCTCAACGATAAAGCATTGCCTCTACAGAGGTGACAAAGTTGTGGCATTTACGATTCCGTTGAAGCATACACAGCGTTAAAGACATTTGTCTCCCTTATGTTGTTTTTGTGGTATTGAGCTTGTAAACAACGTTTTTATCCCGAGTCCAGCTTGTATAATTCTCTAAATGAACAAATCGAAAGTTCCAATGGGTACTCTTAACGTCGCTGAAGTCCCTATTTTGGTTTTTGGATATGCCTTACTGATTAAATAACCAAAGTTTAAGATTTTGGTAGGTATCATCACTTTTTGTCAGTTTTTAATATTTTGCGTAATTTCGTTAAAAAGAACAACAAATCGCAAAAAATCCTTCCTGTGACAAAAATAGCATATTTTCTTCACAAAAATGGAGTATCCATGCTCAACCAGCAACTTTTAAGGGCTTTTATGGCAGTGACTGACCTTCAAAACGCAAAACACCATACCCTCTACAAAAGTGTTGTTGTTGGTTCATTCTATTTTTCAAACAAACCAACTAGTTAGTGTAAATATTACCTAAAACATATGTTACACAGTACACAAGAGATACTTGATTTATATCATATGTGACGACGTCTGATAAAAGGGGGCTTGTTGACTTTGACGTCGTTCCGAGAAAAACGTCAATTTATCGACGTTACTTTTTATCACGTTTTGTCAGCATGATGATGTCGTTGTTTGCATGATTAAAACGAAATTACCCACCTACACCCTTAAAAATTGTTGAAGGAAAAAATAATACCGTGATACGGCTTGTTGTGTTTTTATCCGCTTGAATACGTCATCAAAAATCGTCATACGACCTTTGAACTCAGTCACTGCTGCTGAATCCACGCGATGCTGGTGTGCGAAAGATTGTTGTACAGTTTTACGTATTTCGACTATGTTTCAGCATGAGTCTTGTTTACTTGAAGGTAAGTTAGATTAAAGATTAGTTCTGCCATACTTTACCATGCATTAGCGGCTTGGTTAATAGTCATTTGCATCATTGAAGACTTCTAAAAATAAACCGACCTACCCGGAAGTGAATGTTTTGTTTATAGCAACCATAACTTTTACGGGTTTAAGGTAACTCCCCCTGATGAAATTGAACCCACCAGTGTGTAACCGTGCCAGAAAAGAATTAGATTTTTCAAGTCTGCAACAGCATTTATTAAAAAAATGGTTATATTAAATTAAAGTTATACATTTACATTTATGAAATTGATTTTTAAAAAAAGAAATATTTGATAAAAAAGTGTTTTATCTACAATTGAAATTCATCATTTTTTGTGTCAAAATCCTGTTAAAAGTACTCACTCGAAATCAATATAAAACACATTGTTGTGTTCTCCAATCTATTATCCGGGTGATAGACTATTCCACTTATCAATTTAATTAATGAAACGCACACATCGAATCAAAACGTTTGGTCACTTTATTACCAAATTTGTAAAATAACATTTACACATATCTGATTATTCTAAGTGTGTAAGTAGGGTGTATTCTAACATTAGATGACCGTCTAAATTCAATAGATTTGACCACTAGTTGTTTTGATAGCAACATAATCCCACGAATAGAAATGTTCTACACACTGGTCGTCTTCAAATGTGTAATACAAATCAGATTTATAAATTTTACATGGTTAATTATTTAGTGTTTTATGGATAAAATGTGATTAATATGCAATAATTCTATAGTCGAGCACCTCGATAATGGATTGGAGAACATAGCAATGTGATTTATATTGAATTTGAGTGAGTACCTTTTTCAGGATTTTGACACAAAAATTGGCAATTTTCAATGTGTTATAAATCACTTTTTACAAACTGCAATTTTATTTCTTTTTACAAATATTCATTTTAGATGTAAATTTTTCAATGTAGCATAATGATTTAAGCTGAAAATTATATTGCAGACTTAAAAAATCTAATTGTTTTCCGACACAACAACACACTCGTGACTTCAATTTCAGCTAATAAAATTACCTTAATCGATGTTTTAAAACTGGTAGTCATAATCTTTGGGGCTGTAGCATGATTTAAAACATAACAATATCATGCAGACTTGCTGCATAAAGCTTTTACCCAGCAGAGCAAGTCTTATGAATCGCCAATAAATCTAAATGGTTTCGACCTCAAAACTTTCGTACTCCGCTAAATGTGAGCAGTACTCAGTAAACACATTCTAAGATTTATGTAGATGTTCTTATCTAATCTGTTTCCAAACTGTACCTAGAAATTTATATGGACCTTACATTGAATTGAACATAATAATTATTGAATCATGAAGTTATTTGTTTAATTCATTTGTAGATCAACACTTTAAACCCATGAAATGGCTGAACTATCTGACACATTGGATGGATGATGAGCTGTAGATGGATATGGAGAATTTCTAACACATCATGTTGATATACTCTTCCATTCTGTACAGGTAATTAAGTTGTGTTGATGAATGCTTGAAATTTAGAATTCAGCTTATAAATGTTTTAATACTGTCACTCCATCTAAATGTTCGTTTTGTACAATACATGTATAACAAGCTGACACTACACTCCTCCCTACTCTGATTTCAAGGTGCTTCATTCAGAACTGTACCACACTAATAGACTTAAATAACTGTAAACTACATATGAACATTGTCTGTTTAGTTACACACCTAATTAAATTCAGATTCACTCAGTACATGTATTAGCACAGACATATACATGTACATTTTTGTAGCCCCCTCCCCAGAGTTTTCTTTTTGAAATTAAATGAATTAGGTTGGTTAATTTTATAGCATAAATTTCAACTGTCTATAGGTGTGCAACTAAACATGCAGTGCTCCTTAGTAGTTAGTTAAGTGTGGTACAATACTGGTTGTATGTTATACTTGTAATTATTGTTTTGGGTTTATAGTTATGTCAAAGAAATGAAATAGCATTTTATTTTCTACTCTCATTTAACACTTCCAGACACATCTAAATTGCAATTTTTCACTCATAAAATATCTCACATTATATTAAATTTTAAATATTAACTTTAGTGTAAGTTTTTATTGCAATTTCTTGACTTGATTAAATACCATGTGTTTGCTTCCACGTCCTTATGTAGGCATATTTAAATGTTCATTCTAGCCTGGTTCAAGCCAACTGTTCAAATTTCATGCATGTATTAATCTTCTTAACCTATGACCAAATAATGTATAATTTCAAGTTGGGTATGTGGTATCAATAAAGATACCATATATTGGAAGTTGCATTGTATAACAGTTAGTTTGTTGGTTTATCCTAATAAGTCATCCAACTGATTAATCATGTTCACTATCATAACAGCCACTGTTTTCAAACTACTGTATTTTTTGGTCTGCTATGCATTTATTGGTCACAATTCAGACAGTGGTTTAACTTATTATTTACTAATTGACTTTAATTTTTTGCAGAGGAGGATGTATGAGCAGCTTGTAGCTTATGTCTTATGGGAATTGATCACACAGTGGGATTGTATAAAAAGATATGGTAGAATCCACACCTAAGTACTAACATAAAGTATTCAGGACACATGCCACCATTCAAAGGTACAATGTAAATTGGTATTGCATATATACAAAGTTTGCTTAATGTCTAAAGATACTGCATACATTTATATTATTTTTAAAGTACTAATCCCTTTACATTATAACATACATATAATAAGCATATGTAAGATTCGGAAAAACTTCTATAATTTCAGTATACACTATCAATAATCAAGTCATTGATTAGAACCCGTGGAGTCAGTAATACATTTAAAAAGAAATTAGGAAACTTATAGTCCCCTCTAGTGTGAAACTGGTAATGCAAATAATGAAATGTATGTTTATGTCAGAAAAGTATAATTATGTGTTATTTTTTTGTATATTTTCAGCTGAAACGGTACTAGGGAAGAAGAATTTATGAATGGAAGATGAAAATTGTCTGATTTCACTGTTTTCACTTGACTTCTACTTCTGTATTAATTTGCCAGCAATAAATTTGTGTTTATTTATAACTGTGTTGTCTGCTCTCTGCTCTCTGCACTTTTAAGTATAAGTTATGTATACATTTATGTATGGTCAATTTTTATGCTAGGTCCTCACTAAATAGCACATCAATTTTTTTATTAATTACTACATTGTAATATACATTATTCATTAAATCCTTCATAGTACTGATAGACTGGTATACATGTACATGGATTTCCTGTGACAAGAAACATTACTCTACATGTGTTTTAAAAAGTGTCAAAAGTAGCATGTTGAATTATCATTCTCCAACTAAATGTATATGTACAGCTTTTAGATGTCACTCACTCAGCCTTATCTTGAATAAAAAAGTGCATGTAGTAGAGGCAGCATTTTGGGATTTTTGTAATTCTTATGAAGAATGGCTACTTAGTTTACCTTAAAGATAACCAAGTACCACATTGGCCCTCTTTTTTGATGGTGAACTATTTCGCATGAGAGGCAAACATGTACATGTCACAGTCAGTGTTCTATTAAAACCCCATTGAAGTATACAAGAGTAAGGCTGTCAGTTGGTTAACTGAAGTAAACTATTGGCTTCAAACAATACCTTGTAATTAGAATGACAATACACAAAACACATTATGAAATATTGATCATGTTAGACTATGACTTTACTGCAAACCACATGCCTCTTCGGTGATACAAAACAATTTGAAGCACAGCATACTCCCTCACAGCAATGAACCCATAGTGCAAACAAGAGAATGATATTTTACCTGCACATTAAATAATTTCTTCAAGCATGCCATGGTAACCAGAATATATTTGTAAAAAAATATATATATTTCATCACTCTTTGGAAACAACTTTATTTTTTGCATTCAAGTTTGTGAAAAATGGATTTTTTAATATTTTTGTGAAAAATAGTTTAGTTGCCATGGTAACATTTCAGACAACTTTTTTAAAATGATGTAATGTCATACCATGAAAAAGCTTCTGTTCCATAGGGATGTGAATTGAAGCATTTTCAGTTGTTAAATCTCTATGGTGAAGTTGAATTTCATATTGAGGCACAAAATGTGTTTATTATTGTGTTAACTGTTTCCATGGCAACCAAATTTTAAAAAAGGTATGTTATAATTTTAATGAACATTATGTGGAACAAAACTAATTTGTGTCACATATTTTTTTAAGAATGTGCTGTTTTTCAAAAAAAAATTGTTGCCATGGCAACAGTTAATTTTATTTTTCAAAAATATGTTTTTGCAAAACATTTGAAGTGATGTTTTGACAATACATTAAACCATTTCCATAAAGTTGGAGACATGAAACCAATATTGGCTTCCCTGACCCTACTTCTTCATAATTGACACATACACTAATTTTGTAGATCATCCACCAAAAAAGCAATTAGTTATCTTATTAAAACCTCCATAAAATCGGAACGACTTGAGATATTCGTCCATTTTTTTCAATTCTATATCCGTAAGATAGTGTTCTTTCCAGAAATAATAAAAAATGAAAATGTCAAATTTTTGCCATAAGCCCCCTTTTATCAGGCGCAGTCACATATTTCCATGAAAATATGTCATATTCAACACTGTTCAAATATAAGTGGGGCACCTCTCGTATTACAAATATTTGGATGCTATTTCCAAATATTTATCACACACACCTTTGAAACTGTGGGGATGGTAAGAAAATATTCTAACACCATAATGGAATGTATATTACAAAACACTTTTTGAAATTTGTTTGAGCATATTGTAATACCTTCCGAAACTGTTTAATTACTAGGGGAACATCTTGGTTATCTATTCTGGAAACCGTTAATTGGTATACCGGTACTGTAAATTGGCCCGTGACATATTAAATGTATATATTTGGTGCATTGTTACATTCCCAAATACAATACTAAGTACAACCGTGAGGTTGGTGTGTTATGCTCATGCAAACGTCTTGCATGTGTAAGTTGAAAGTCTGTCGGTGGCCGACCAAATGACATTTTTGATGTGTGACGAGGAAACGATGCTCTTCAAGGGAAATATTATGAGATAAAAAAAACAACAATAACATATTCGATCATGGTCAAGATACAAGCATCAGTTATATAAGTTCATAGTACTAATAATCTCAATAAAACTGAAATACCATGCATAGTGCTGTCGTGAAATGAATATCATATGTTACACATTTATAGTCGCAGGGTTGGGGAATTTTGACTCGAATATCTTATTTGGTCTTAGTTTTTAGTTAATTAACATCAACTGATATTAGTCATGAGTGTTGATTTGATCTACATGGAAGAACACTTCTCACATTTCATAGCCCGATTTGACACATATTGATATTCCACGGTTTATTAATTGGCATATCTATCTAATATACATTCCTAAGAATGCTTTGACTTCAATTTTGGCATGGGTGTCTGTTGGCACTGCTCAGGGTAGTTGTGCCGTTCTGATTTCTGTGCTCGGCTGGTTGGGTTGAGTGCTACCTTCCCTGTCGGGTTTTCTCATACCTTTTGTTTAACTGCACATGAGTAAGAGATTACTAGTGGTGGAATACATCAATTCAGTAGTTGGGTCGCATTCGCTTGTAACTTGTGCATTGGCAAGGTAACAGTCTTTAAGGGCTGTTTACCAGACGAAATTATGATCGTAGATCCGTTCAGAAGTTCATGTATATGAATAAGGAAGGGTTTACTTCCAGTATGAATGTATGTTACACAGCCTTCTAAATCATTACTACATGTATACTTTTCTTTTTTATTTCCGAGCTAAGCGTTTATTTAACAGTCAGCTAGCTACTTTCGTTGATGCTGATGTAATATAACTCTAGCAAAAACGTAAAAATGACGTCAAAATTAAAATCTAGACTTGTCGTACTGGAATTGTAGAAACTCATTTGTTCTCTAACATAACGACATATTGTCCATTGACCACACGTCCTTATTGTTACACTGTTTTAAGACATTCTTATGTTGGAAGCACGGTTACAGTGAATGATTTAGTATTATCGTATTCAAAACACGCATACTACAGACGAATAAAGATGAATATCTGGTAGGCTCAAGCTGTCTATTACGCAAGTATTGCATTCGAATGTTCTGTTTGACGGCCATATATTTTCTAATGCCCTGACATTTACTGGAGTAATGTGTAGTTTAAGTATGTACAGGCACACTAAGTATCAATTGCAAGAACTATTAGTGATTTCCTGTCGTGTCGTAGACAATAATTCGAATTGTTTACCGGACATGCTTTATTTTACGGATCGACTGGTCTGTGGAAACAGACACTCGTACGTTAAGATGTTTTCATCATCATTAAGAGAGTAAATGACTGGAAAAAGCTCATTTGTTGTGTTTCACAACACGAACAACAATGTTTGAATTAACATACGGAATAGATAGTACGTCTGAAGTACTAGTCTAAGAATGTCTATCGAAATTGATTCCTTCAAGAAACAGTGTAACTCAGTTCGTGCATGAACTATTGTAAAACCTTTTTCGCATTTGCAACCAGAGCAACTATTTGCTGATATGAAAGATATAATGTCGAATGTTCACACATTTCCACTATTGTCATATTTATAATACTTTAATCCAACCTTTCACGAAGTACGTGTATTTAAATATTTGGATAGAGCAGAAAAAGCAGACCACGAATGGCACAAACATAATACTACACACTTATTACATTCTAGTACATGTATGTAGGACGAATGTTACACATTAACCACCTTAAGGTCAATAGCATTGTGGTAATATCGTTAATGAATATTGATTGATCACAAGTAACTTAAACACTTTGGTTTGTATTGCTTCTAAATGCACCTAACGAGTATGCGTTATTGATTGTGAAGTTTAATTTTCAGTTACAACGTGATATATAGATAGTTATTGTCTGGATATAGACAAAGCAATGTCAATGATTTCACATGAACAATTGTATAATTGATTTATTTATGCCATGATAAAACGTACGTACTCTTAGTAAAATACTTTTAATATGCGATAGCTGCATGTGATGCACATTTAAAAGAACGTTACATATATATACACACGTATTGTTGTTTCAATATGCATTTTTATATGGTAACGTAAACTGTCTTGTTTCATTGTTTCACAAATTTTAATGCTATATGTTCAAGTGATGTTATTCCAATACTTCATTTTGCTCGTGTGAATGGCGTCCAATGCGTCAAGCACGTTACAAATCATATAACTGGGTGTGCTCGTATATCACTGTCTTAGAGAGAGAATGTTGTAAGTGCCACTTGCGACCTAATAAGACTAATGCATATTTAAAAGCTACATCATAAGGCGGGTTTTATGTGCCTATTTTCATGTAAATCGGAAGTTGTCATGTTGACCAAACTAAAGTTTAAAAAGCTTGTTTTGCTATAAGTAAAGAGTGATTGTCAGACTGTTCTTCTTGTTTTCTCAAAATATTTAATTTTGTAGTTACGACCTACCATAACAAGCCAGCGATATGTTCGTTGCAACTTGAGTACGGCTGGAGTAAAAACACATTATAATGGGTAGTAATGTAGGCTACATTTTATGCAGATCTTATCCTAAAAACCTATTACTGTTATCTTCAAGACGAACATTTTCAACCGTACATGCAACAAGGCAATTTTCCAAGTGATCAACTAAGATGTTGGTCTGTTGCTTAATGACAAACGTCACATCATCAAGTCGGCGTATGGATATTTTAATTAAGTTCACTGTTAGATTTATTTTAAGAATGGTTCCGGTTAGTAAACCAGGACGGAGAAGTAACTGCTATGAAGAGTTTGCATGTTGCAAATAATTTATTGGATATTATCGCTAACAGAAAACATATATGACATTGTTTATATTTTATTCAATGGATATAGTTGTTCTGATAGAAATGCAATGTATATAATTATATATAGTTATACTAAATATTTGATTTTGATAAATCACATAATATTAAAGATATCATGGTACTTTCAACGCGAAAATACAAGTACCACGCACGTTCTATAGTACTTGTACCACAGATGCTTTAAACCTTCTGGGTATTTCTGGTAAATATCAAACAAAATAACACGTATCTCCTCATATAATATATTAAGACAGATCTACGATCATGTGTTGTGGTGAAATGTAACACCATCCGTCTTTAACCTTGATTTGGCATGTTAAGGTGTAATGTATAGACTGGTGTTCCAATTACTATGTTTAAACCAATTATCGAAGTACCAAAATGATTTTGTCTACCACTTTCACTAATACGCATAAATTGACTGTTTAACACTTTGTTATTTAATCATTGTTAGTTCCAGTGTCTTATAATAAAATTAATAGAGAAAAAAATAAAAGTTATTAGGGTTATATCCAGCTGTTAATCTGCCCAAGCACCTTTTGAAATTTTAACCCCCCCCCCCCCCCTGGTCATTGGGCTACCTTTGGAAACAAACGATCGCGTCTCCCTGGGAAGACACTTGCTATTCTGTGGGTGTGGCAGATAACACCAAACTGCGACGCACAGGGATATAAACTGTCATCACAAGTACCAAATTACACTTTGTTGAGTGGAGCAACTGGGCTATTCTTACTCAAAAAAATTAGCCAGTGGTAATCTTACTGCGATATATTAATCTTGCACGCTGTTCCCTCGCTGCCCAGAGCTGATTTACTTAATCACACATCGGTAAATATTTTCAGAAAACAAGGTTGTAAGAACAACATATCTCCTATGGGATGAATACACATTACCATATTTGGTTCTACAATCTTAAATACACGTCTAGGAACGTAGTGGGAATTGTCCAGGAATTGTCTGTCAGGCAAATTACATCCGAAGTATAGGATGTTACCTAACATGACATTAAATCCGCTGGTTTAATTGCACTGGGACAAGTTGTTGTATATACTATTATGTATTCGGATGACGCAGCAATGACTTTAAAATAATACTGACATTATAAGTGAAATATAAATTTAAATTCAAATTGCTTTCTATTTTCAAACCTCACACCGTTCAACCCGATACATAGAAAACAGTTGGCACATAGAAGATAGTTGTCAGTGTTTATGTACGCAAAACTCGCGGAAGTAAGTATTGCTTGTTTTTATATTCCTTTTGCAGGGTCTGAACAAAACAAAGTGTGTTCATTTATTCGCAGTTAAAAGAGGTATCAGTACACAAAATTCTGAGCAAAACTGTGAATTATTTAGGGAGAAATCATGAAAAATGTATGCGATTTTTAACAAAAAACGCGTTATTTGAAACTTTGATCCCCAAAAAGGTATTTTTTTACAAATCCTTACTCTTTGACTTATACCATGACGAAATTACATCCATCCCCCGTCTATATGCAGATTTACACACTTTTATTCGTCCTTTTCGCCGAGATATAAGAGTTTAAACATGACATGGTGCCATGTTTTTGAGAACAATGGAGACAGTTGATGATTAAAAAAGATCACATAGAAATCAGTCGCAAGGGTATAGATGATAACAATGAAGACAGTCTGAACGCAACGTTTTTGGAGCGCAATTACATTGAAATAATTACGGTATACTTAAGTGCCAATGTGTATAACTGGATTTTTATAATGCGCTACCAAACTACCAATGATTTTTTTGGATAAATCCCATTCACACTCTTACTGACAAAGTTCATCATCATAGACCTGACTGAAGTATGAATCGGGACGCAATATATATGCTTGTTTTGAACATGTTTAAAATAAACGTGGTAAGGTCGGAGAGCTTCCTGAACAACGCAATTCCGTCACGTTTTTTCCACGTTCACAAATATCCTCTCCGGTTGGCAACGATTTGTCATGATTAGGACATTTTTAGATCTATGTAGAAGCGTATGTAAATTTGACCTTTAAATATATCAAAAACGTCTATCGGACATGAAAGTCGAACCCCTTTTGGAACATTTTTCATACATGGCACCATGAACAAGATAGCGTGTTTTTCTAGTCGCTGTTGGAAAGAAGCCTGTGTTTTCGCCTGTGTATTTTACGTTATGATAGCATGTACAGCATACGTATTACCCTAGAGAACACAACAAAGAAGTTAATTAATGGTTGTGTTATTTTTTTAACTCCAGTACTACATATTTACACATACCAACTCTCCAAAAACAATATACTATCAATACATTTATGAAACCGGTATGTACATCATGACATGCTATTTCGTTTATACTATATTTTACTTTTATGTATCTTAAATCATTTTTGAATTAGAAGTAGAAAAGTGTGTGGGTTTTATTGTTTCTGTCACCGATCTGACTTGGAACCTATGACACTACTTTATAATGTGACATATGCATCTAAATAAAACCCGGCTAAATATACATGTGTTGGTACATGCTTTGTACTGACGTGTTCGTCACGTGAAATACGAAAGCAACTTATCCATAAATACAATAATAAAATGCTACAAGTTGTGCAGTAGAGACAATTCTGACCTCATGTTATTACAGTTTTTGGTAAACAATTTACGAAAAAAAATCAATGCATATAGTGATTATAGGGATAAATTTACGTGTGGAATGAAATATTGTCACGTAAAATACTATTGTAGGGGTGAAATAGCATGAAAGACTAATTTGGAACAAAACTAATGCTAACTTAAGGTTGTTTAAGCATCTAAGAACGATTTATCTGTAAAAATTACAGCTTAAAATGCTAAGCATGGCCTATAGCTTCACCATTGAACATCTATATACTGTCATGTAAAATACCAATCTTGAAACATATTTTTCAACAACAATTAACAAATGTCAAGCCTTTATTCTGGAAGCAAAACTTGTGTACACATAACTCAGTTTTATCACACATTATTTCTGAAATATATCCAGTAAATAATTATGGTTATTTTTCTGTTGTGCCTCCATGAAAGTCATGTGCAGTCGTCTGGAAAGTTGAAAAAATTCATTTGCTTCCAACGAGACACGAGCTCTTCCAAATTGTACAGTGAATATTTCGTTTTTATTCAAATCCAATGAAAGAAAATATCATATAGTGATAACAACTTGAGCAAATATTAAATAAAGCATTGCCAGCATGCCAATAATCAATTGTCTCAAATAACTCTGGATTTTTATTTGTATTTTACGGGACGAAAGTTATACGGTTATCAAACACATGATTGCTGTCATAATTTACGCTTTTTTGCCAAGTTGTGAAAGATAATAACTTAATTTATATTTTATAAATGTAACAGATAGCATTGCTTCTCATCAAAATCAATAATTGCAGTAATTTAGTACACTTTATGTAACTGCACAGACTAAAAATCATACACATTTTTACTCTTCTAATATCAAATGTCAAATAGTTAGCTTGATTTACATGTATTTTGCACAAATACTATTTGTTTAAAAGTAATACACTCTAAAACCATGTTATTAGTCATCAAATGTAAAAAATCAAACGTAGGTTCATAAAGAAATCAAAATATTGAAATTAAATTATACGTGACACTAAATTGTATTTTACGTGACGAACAAGATCATGCTGACCAAGCAATAGAATACACTATCGGAATAATTGTAGAATAATAATTGAGGTACACCAATGTCTTTCAAGAGTAAATATTAATCATGCCCCATATGTCAATAGTTGACCATTTCTGTTGAT
Source organism: Spisula subtruncata (assembly GCA_963678985.1). Lineage (NCBI taxonomy): Eukaryota > Metazoa > Mollusca > Bivalvia > Venerida > Mactridae > Spisula > Spisula subtruncata. The sequence continues at coordinate 25,121,356 of OY787672.1, forward strand.
GAGCAAATAATAGACCATTCGTGGTATATGTACCGTAAAAATTCAATGTCATTCTAATTATGTGGAATTTCCATGCATATATTGACTGTAAACATCAATTGTGTCACAATGACACAGAATAAGATATATTCCTTATCATTTTTATCGTTGTAATCACTTTTTTTAAAAACCCGTCACGAAAGTATACAGTCACGTAAAACATTTTTCGCACTAAGATGCATTTTTCTTCATTGATTGTCTATTACAGATGATGAACTTTTCTATATAGTTAAATCCGACATGTGTCAGACATATTACAAGGAATAAATGACCATTCCTTAATAAACAAGCGAGTTGTGGCTGTCACGTAAGAATACAACATAAATGTCCCGGTAAGGTACAGGCTTGAAATAGACTGACGTATAGTTTTTGTTCGTGTATTTTGGAAAAAAAATATGTGAATTATTGTGTATTTATCGATAGTGCTTATATCAATAAACAAACTGGTTCAAATAATTTATAAATTATCACAAGCGTAAGCAGTGTCACGTAAAATACCTCTTGTGAGCGACACGAACTCTGTCGAAAAAAATATCAAAGCAACAAGTTCATAGCACTCTCGCGCACTTATGGGTTCATTTTCCAACTTATTTGCTTACATATTAACAACACATTTAAGATGTTTTGACTAGTTACTAATTATGAGAAGCATTTAAATTATATATTTTGTGTGGGTGACAGCCGATTTTGAGTAGGGTGTCATAACTTGGTGGCTTGTATATTTTTTCATTATTAAGTTAAGTTATTAAGTTCATTATTTCTTATATTACTTGTATTTATGTTGGAGGAACAATATAGTATTAGTGATAGAAATTGATTCAAGACTTCTCATACTCGATAATTCGTTTTTATAAACATTATTATAGTGGTGACAGACAGTTGGCTCAAATTTTGAAAATGTGCAAAGAGTGTGAAAGGGATTTATCAAAAAAATCATTGGTAGTTTGGTAGAGCATTATAAAAACCCAGTTATACACATTGGCACTTAAGTAAACCGTAATTATTTCAATGTTATTGCGCTCCAAAAACGTTGCGTTCAGACTGTCTTCATTGTTATCATCTATACCCTTGCGACTGATTTCTATGTGATCTTTTTTAATCATCAACTGTCTCCATTGTTCTCAAAAATATGGCGCCATGTCATGTTTAAACTCTTATATCTCGGCGAAAAGGACGAATAAAAGTGTGTAAATCTGCATATAGACGGGGGATGGAAGTAATTTCGTCATGGTATAAGTCAAAGGGTAAGGATTTGTCAAAAAATACCTTTTTGCGAATAAATGTACACACTTTGTTTTGTTTAGACCCTGCAAAAGGAATATAAAAACAAGCAATACTTACTTCCGCGAGTTTTGCGTACATAAACACTGACAACTGTCTTCTATGTGCCAACTGTTTTCTATGTATCGGGTTGAATGGTGTGAACCTACAGTAATTGTTCAATAAAGTAATATTCACACGAATGCGATCGATATGAATGTTGTTGAACTTCGAATTGTTTTGCATTTTTATAGTCTTGATGGCCCAATTCTAGTTCTTCTATTTCAATATCCAATTAAGAGTTAATTGAATAGCTTCTACGTTTCACAAAAAAATGACTGTCACATAACAAACTTGTAATCTTAATGACCTAATCACATGAAACAAGCAACCCTTTTCTCCCTTGCCCATTATATTAAAATATGCCAAGTCGTAGAGGTGCCCATTTAGGTCGCTTTAACGTTATGTCACTGTCCTTAGATAGATAGATAGATTTTATTCAGTATTGAGGTACATATTTCATGGATAATTAAAAACATGTATACATAATAAAACAAATTATACGTACATGCATTCAAAAGTACCCATGACAGGCACACCAACACTAAGGAAAACACGAAAAAGAGATATCTCTTATTTCCATTGTGGTCCTTTTAGCGTTGATGGCATGACAGAGAGAGGCATTAAGTATAATGTATTATAGACTATTGCACAGATATAATAACATAAATGCATAAGCATATTAATTCATCACAGTTACTTTAAAGCTTTAAATTGGGCATTCTGTACATTATTTATATCACAGATAATATGTGTCAACAGTCAAATGATATTTAAAAAGTTAAAGTTAAGAATTTACCAATACTGAAAGACTCTACCTGGCATACATTACAGTAATAAATAAATGAAACTATAAAAATAGTAAATAACTCTGACATAAATAAAAAATATAATGAATTTACTTACATATTAAATGATGTAGATATGAATTACTTAAAACTTCTATGCATAAATAAATAAATAAATTATTTAATAAATACTAATAAATAAATGTCATTTAACTACCTTAAAAATTTATACCAAATTGTCTAAAAAATGTTTCTTGACTTTTGCTTTAAAAACAGGCAATTTCTCAATCAGTGCTATACTAGCAGGCAGCTGGTTCCATTGGTTAATGCCAGAGTAGAAAAAAGATTGTTTACCAAAACCTTTGACCTTAGGAACCTAGAATCTTGTTCTGTATGAATGAACAGAATCCTGTGAAATGAAATTATCACCCATATAGTCTGGGGCTGTACCATTTTTTATTTTGAAAACATGACACAGAATGATCTGGCCTACACGCTTATTGACCGGTAACCAATTAAGTTGATTAAAATGCTGACTTCCTATGTGCGACCTAGCATCTAAATCAAGCACAAAACTTATTTTGGGTGTTTTTGAAGCTTGGATTTAAGTGACTGGGTGAGCCCATGGTACCATATAGAACAGGCATAATCAGAGTGGCATTGGATAAGGGCCATAACAAGAAGTGTCTTGGTGTGTTGAGTGAGGTAACCTTTTTTACGGTATAGACATTTTAACCGGGCATTAGCTTTCTTTAATATTGATCGGGCCATGGAATCCAAAGATAGGGTCTGGTCAATAGTAGCACCAAGATATTTTACTGCAGTAGTTGGTTCAATATTTGTACCATTACATGATATGTTTAGGGAAGAGTTTGACCTAAGTCTATGTTTAGATCCAAATAAAATTGACTCAGTTTTACCAAGGTGAAGTGACAACTTGTTATCAACCAACCATTGACTAACAAGATGTTAGTCATCTTTCAAGGATGTTTCCACAGAGGACTTACATTTGCCTGATACAAGAATGCCAGAATCATCTGCATACAACAAAAGCTTGTTTTTAACCACAGATGACATATCATTAACATAAATCAAAAATAATAGTGGACCAAGAATGGATCCCTGTGGAACTCCACATGTGATTGGTGCAGTAGCAGAGTGGGAATCCTTGGTGTTTTAAACTAGGTCACGGGGTAGTGTCATGTGTTTGTGCGGTTGGTCGCCATGTAGTGGAGCCGTGGAGAACTTGGTTGGGTCTAGGCTGCATTTCAGTCGGGCTCATGGAATCATTTTGAAATTGGGTCATTCTGCATGTTTACGGCAGGGATTTGGACTTTTAATTGTTTCTTTGGCATACTGTACGTTGGCATTGCGCAGTGTAGTTGTGTTGTAGTGTTTCTGATTTTTGTGCTCGGATAGTTAGGTTGAGTGCTACCTTCCCTGTCCAATTTCCTCATACCTTTTTATTATGCAATATACTTGGTCATGTAGCAATTAGCCTGGTTTGCTTTCTGGTGTTGTTAAATTAAGTAAATGAAATTTTGAAACAATTATATAAAGATTCACATATATTTGCAAATTAGTTTCGCACTCAAGTTTCTCCTGTAGTTTTGCAATGAAATGAGGATTCTGCATGAATACAATATAAAGTCGCGCCAATTAGACAAATACATGTAAAAGTTTTTTATAACCGCATTTTCTAATTATTACTACTAATTCGTACTAGTTTACACGTTTATATATTATTTTTTCATATGGGCTTTAACCTTACACGTTTCTAAATAGTTTATTGAAGGCGTATAAACACACAGGATATATCGTAATAGCGTAATGCAAATGCATTGTTAGGGTGTTGCAAGGCTTTGTATTGTAAGTCGTCGGTATGATCAAATATTGGTCGACAGAATAACCATGAGCATTTACCATTTATGCTGCGTATGAGGATTGATCACTTTTATTTAATTGAAATGAACAATTGCAGCACCTTTCTGTAACAATTGGCTGTGAATGAAAGTGACGTTTGAAGATCGTGTTACTAACAGGTTTACTTGTATCACAAGATTATTCATGTATCAGATGACTGTTTGTGTTCTTCATTTTATTGTCAATCGGAATTATCGTATATAACTCCGAATCCGGAATCAACGTATATAATTCCGAATCTCAGTATATAAGGATTGAAAACATGGAAATAATGAATACGAGTTTTGGCATTTAGACTTAGACAGATGAATGATAGCATCAATAGTAAAAACACCGTTTGGAGTAGTTTTGACTCTAGGGAAAATGCTTTGCAGTTTAGTTATCTATCTTGTTCATTTGTTTGTTGAAATTGCATCCTGCATTTGTATTTGGTGATTGTCGTTTGTCTGTGTATCCCTTTTTGTCTTAACAATTGTGTTCGACTGTGTCTGTCCAACTACTGTATTTCCTGATGGATTTGTTTTTGTATTTTTGTTTCTTGCATGTCATTCTTATAACATTTTCTCCACGGAAAATAAGTTGGTAATAACATGGCTTTGTGTTGTAAATGGGAATATGTTTTTTTCATGCATACTTTAATGCAATATAAAGTAAAAGTTTGACGTTGGCAAAATTATATTTCAGATCATAAAAAGATACATGGACGACCACCATAAAAACGGACAAAACGCGAAACTGTCAATTTCTACATTATTTGTGTAAGGTCAAATGACCTTGGTATGCAACAAGTTGTAACCGAATCTCTACCGAATGGGCATACAATTATGCATTAACTATATTGACACTATTTTATATATAGCTAATTTAATTAACAGTTTAGTTAAGTCATTATTTATCTATTAGCCACATTAAACATTACATGTTTCATGTAAGTGTCTCGAAGGCTCATAGAAACAGAGGAAGTAGCGTAATGCCATTGCATTGTAAATGTGTCATTGCAGATAACATTTGCTGAGCAAATTTTAACTAGTCAAATAGTGATTGATAAATAATCCATAATGATTGATAGCTTTTATTTCAATGAAATGAACTGTTACAATACCATCACGCCTATAACAATTGGTTGTGAAGGAAACGTGATGCGTGAAGATAACTGGTAAACAGGATTTTCTTGTAGGACATGGCGTGTTCCGTATCGCATGACTTTATCTGTGACACATGACTGACTTTGTTCTTCATTTTATTGTCAAACGGAAGTATCGGATGTCGCATTTGAATCGCGGTTACATAATCTACGAGTATGAATTGAAAACTTGGGAAATGTCGACTATGTTTTTGTAATTAATACTGAGAAAGATTGATGTTACATTTATCATTCCAAAGAGCGTTGTGATTAGTATGCTTTCTTCAATAAAACCACGATAAACAGTAATAAGATTTGTTTCTATTTGAAATAGAGTGGTTCTGACAGACAGGAACATTTTTTTATTTCAGTAGATGAAAAAAATGTTTCGGGCTGGGATGCTTCTATTTTAGTAATATACGCTGTGTACTTGGTTTTGTATGCTTAAGAATATAAATAAATACATAAATATTAAACAAAAACGATTAAAATTCGTGGGTTTTAATGATTGAAATTTTGCTTCTCAGAATGAATATGCGACAAGGTGTGCATTAGGCGAACTGGAAGTTTAGTATTGAGTATCATTGTAGGTTATAATAGACTATGCAAACTTTTGCTGATCTTATCCTGAAACCCTATTACTGTAACTTATTTCCAAGACGAACTTTTTTCACCTTACACGCAACATTGCAATTTTCTAACCACCCAATTAAGATGTCGATGTTTCGTCTTAAAGACAACCGTCATGTCATCATGTGGTTTTATTGGTATTTTGATTAAAGCTTGATTTAAACTTAGGTTATTGTTACACGGTTCGGATTGCACCGGTTATTGTAACTGAAATGGAAATCAATTATTCGACGAGTTTGTTCATCATCTTTTGACTGTTGAAAAGAACCTGTGTCAGTTTTATTATATTGCTAGTGTTCTGTTGTTTGTTTAGAATTGAACGTGTGTTTGTGGTCAGTACTTTTTGTGTCTGTGTGTGTCCCTTTGTGCCTTTAGTGCTCGACTGTTTACGATGTTGCTTTGGAAGTTAGGATCAAACATACCAAATAGTATGAGGAAATTCAGATAATGCATAGTATACTGAGTACATCTAGAAACGCAACACTGGGTTTACTATCAACTCTTTTTCAACCTTTTAATGATTGACAACCAATATGCATTTACTTGATGATATTGTATTTTATGAACAATGCAACTGTAACATTCTTTTTATAAAGTGCTATCGATGCGATTGAACAGAGCTTGTGTGTATAGTGCAGCTAAAAAGTAACGAAACACAAATTGGTAAAATCCTATTTTTTTAGAATCGTTGTTCTAAGTGAAAAATTCAAATATTGATTAATTATTGATTGATAACATACATGTATCCATGACGTCCAAGAAGTTGTTTATCAGTGTATTAATTAGTTATGAACTTTGTCTAGAGATGGTACATGCAAAGTTATTGTTGATGTCGGAGACTTATTTCACAAGGATGACCTAGACATGGGTGGATGTTAACGGTGCCAAAGTGCTAGTAAAGTGTCTCCAGATGAAACATTGTTGGTTCATGACAATTGAGCGGCAGTGGAACCTCCTATTTGACGTCCCCGTCATAGACATCCGGACCGCCTGATTTCGACCATGTTCTGACCATCCTGGCATTTTTATTCCGAAGCCTAGAACTTTTCTTTTGTGATTTTCTTTCCATTGACAAAACCTTATAAAGGATTCAAAGCAATTTACACCAAAATTGATCATGCGTGAATGGTGCACGTCGAATTCGTGCGTTTTGTGATTTTGTTGACGCACAAGAGTAACGTAACCCGATCGATAAAATTTGGACAATAGCCAAGTTTCTACGCGATTATACAATAGTATTACACAAAATTAAAAAATGTATGAACAATGGAAGTAAGAAAAATTCAAGGATGAAAACGTTGCGTTTCTAGATGTACTGAGCATATTTCTTAAAGAGATACAGTAACTGTTAATGATTGATAACAAACGAAAAAAGGATTACGTTCAAAATTTGAACTGCTTCATTAAACGCTTCAGGCGTTGCCTTAGTTAAAGATATTTTTGGCGATTAAAGGATACAGTTTTCACACCAATAATGCAATATAAAGTAGATGACTGTGAAAGTTTTATGTTTTCACAGAACGTTAAAGTATACAAATACCAAGAAACCAGACGGAACGCAAAATGTCCTTAAAGTTCTATTACACTTGTGAAACAAATGCCTTTAACCTATAGGATATTTCAAATGCACGAGTTATTGCCATTTTTTCCCTATGTATAACGCACAATGCAACACAAAATAACTTTAAAATGGCACATGTGAAGACAGTTATATGACTATATATGGTAGCGCAATGTAATGACATAAGTGTTGCCACTCATGCAGCCGAAGTCTTTACTTTATCTTTGGTATTATAGTGTAATATATAGACTGTTTTTAGAATCACTCTGTTTAAATCAATTAGCGAAGCACCAGAATGATCTCGTCTAGCAGTTCCACACAACTGCTTAAATTGAATGTTTAACACTTGCAATTTTCACGTGATTGTAAGTTCATTTGTCTTGTTGGAAATCAATACCAATTAGATATTAGTTTCAGGAGATGAAAATACATGATGAAATACCAATGTACATACCAACACACCCGGGACTGTCGAGGGGTTTTTCAATGTGAATGGAATTGGGTCCTTAGTCCTTGTCAGATGTTTTATATCGCTTTTTTAAGTATACTGTGGTCTTCAATTCGAACTAATTAATTTACTCGAACAAATGACAGGTAGAATTAACCGGAGTGATGCTATATAGATGCTCTTAACTTCGGACGTTGAACACCTGGAAACCATGATGTATTATGTCAAAAATATGAAACGATATTGAACATACGTTATTCGACTGAAGTAAGTCTCATTTGGTTTGTAGACACGTTTCTTATGTCATTTCGAATTTGATTGCACAACATTTGAAGAGTTTCGGCAACTAGAAATACAGTGCGAGGTATTGCGATTTTGCAAACGACGTCACATGACGACTCATTACCTGGCCCCGCTCCGCACTCCCACACTTAACAGTTTTAGTACAGCGTTATTGTTATTTTCACAAATCTCTTGAAATATGCTTGAAATGTTATGAAGATAAAGTATACTGTTGCTATGTTGATTGTTATGCTTTGTTTCCAAAACCTGTTTAACAATCGATTCAGTCCGGTGAATTCAGGATATTCCATCGTATGTGGCGTAAATCGTGTGTTTTAGCTGTATTCCAATTGAAATTAGTTCTTCCTGTATAACGTTTCCTCATGACGCTTCGGTAAATCATGTCAACAAGGTTGTAAAAACAACTTATCTCGTATGGGATTGATAGAAATAACCATACGTGGTTTCCCAATCTTTAATACACGTCTCGGCAGGAACATTACATACGTAGTATACTAAGGATGTTAAACAACGGGACAACACACCAAGTCCGCTGGGTTTAATTGAATAAACTTAGCATAGGACTAGATGACTTTGGATTACGATGACATAGCATTGCCTATGCATGGAGAGTAGTAATATATGGTAAACTATATTATTTGAATACTAATTTTATTTGATTGATATACATACAGTAGTGATCTATATAAAATATGTCAATGCATGAAAAATCTAACCTTTCATATCAGCTTTGCTCATATTTTGTGAAAGATTACCACTCACACATGTATCTGTATCTATGTCACCACCATTCAAGTTGTTCTAGTTCAACTCACAACTTAGAGTTAATTGAATTGCTAGTCTGTTTCATAAAACATCGAACCGTTAACCAACAAAGTTGTTAGCTTAAGGAAACTATAACAAAACATAAATTATTATTATACTCAAGAAAGTACATAGAGTAGTCAGAAGTCTGATTTGTTTGGTTTCAGGTGGTGTTCTGGTAAAAAAATCCCGGTTTAGCAAAGATTTCTTTTTCACACAATTATAATTAAATGCAATTGATATTTAAAACAATTGAAATTGACTAAAGTATTTTCTCACTCGCTTTAAGTGATTACGGTGCAGTAAAATTATACGATACCGCCACCAACTACTTGTGTAGGAGGTGTGATGAAATCATTTAGTCTCCATGGTGGTGCTTGTAATGAAACGGTTGTTTTGCTAATTATGTTTTCACTAATGTTTTTCCTGAATCATTGCAAAGCTGAGCAGGGTCTGATTTTGTATTAAGTTACGAATACCGACATTGTTCAAACACATCGATATTTGTTTTATCCTCAACTGATACTGACGTTTGCGTCATAAGACTCTTATTGGCTGACGTAAAATGCGACTCGATCAGTCTGCGTTATGTCCAAATAGAGTGCGACAATAGCGTGAGTCTGGAATTTAATTACATACATGTATGTACCAGCACATTACTCATGTCAAAATGAAAGACAATGTTTACTTGAGAAAACTAGATGTTTGAAAATAGCCAAGAGATGTACATAATACTAGTACAAAATGTAGAACTACATACTTTAGTACGTATACAATATTTTTTTGAAAACATACGTTTACGTGTTGCTAATTTGTGCATATAAGCCAAATATTTCAGAATAATCCAATTACAATGTTGTTTCAAGGCTTTGTGGGTTGTATCATATTAAAACGAAATGATACAACAAAACATTACAACGTACAATGACTGCTAACTTGAAATGAACTGTTGCAGAGCGTGTATGTTACAATTGAATGTAAAGACAAAGTGATGCTGTAATATACTACCACTGATAAACAGGATTCTCATGTATCACAGTGCATATCACATGACTGAATTTGCCCTTCATTATATTGTCATTCGGAGGTGTCGGTGTGGCTTATAAACGTAATATGAATTTAGATGTAAAGAACATGGTTTGTCATTGGAAATGATATAGACGAACGTTATCATTTAACTGAGAGTTGTTATATATTTCCTTTGGAATAGCGAAGTAATAAGAAATATCACCGTTAGGAGGATGTTGTTTTGACACACAGGAAAAAGCCTTTCATCTTTTCAGTAGAATCCTGTGGCCGCGACTGCGATTTTAGGGCTTATGGCGCAAATGACGTCGTTGAATAAACGTCAAAATAAAACGTGACCTAAAATACTCACAAAGTTCATGAACTTCGACATAAAAGATCGTTATTTGACCAGTAATTGCATTTCTAAAATGAATTATTTACATGGGAGACAACCGTTGATATTCACCAACAGTTAATGAGAAAATTGGATTATCGGAATTGGATTTTTGGCGAGTTATCGGCAGTGATCCCCCTTGCTGATTTCCGGTTAAATTTCACGTCTGACAATTTTCGGCAATAAAAACTGTTATTTTGCCGTCTAAGGATCACTTCGAACAGTCTAATGTATAAGACATCATCAACAAGCCTGGCTAGGTAAGTCCTGATCCATTTAAAGCTCGCTAGTTTGTCGGATTAATAGGAAAAACGTATGTCATCTGGGTTTTTATTGGTGAAAAAATTCGGAAGTGGCTCGTTCATGCGCCATTTTACCAACTAAACTGGGCGCTATAATTCAATTTATTTTGAATCATCAACGTGTTCCAATGTTCTAGACTAGTTCATTTATTGAATGGCACGTACACGATAGACATAACCATCTAACGTATACTTCAAACTATGAATGATGACTGTACTGTATTAGATTTGAAAAATTACTGTATGCTCATGGTGATAAATAAAATGGGGAGGAGTGTAGTATAAATAAATACTCCTAATGCCACTCTTCATTCCAGATCCCCATACTGGATTGCTTCACCCTAAGCAAAATAATGAGAAATGTGTGTTGTTAATGGGTTTGTCATCATTTGTGCATTAACATGTATCAGTAGTCAATTGAAACCCAAAGCCTACTCCCTCAACCCTGAGGAAAGGTGTGTGAGAGCATTAAGATAGCCCATATACTACATTTCTGATGTCCCGCAGTGCCGTGTGATTGCAACAATTTGGTTTGTTACAAAAACTGGGTGGGGGAATTATTGAAATGAGTAGCTGTGACATAATTTCACTGGTGAATGCTACTTGGCCCCACATGGCACCATGAGGACAGGGATTTTACTCGCCATCGGTTTTTGAAAAGCATAAGTAAACATTCGCTTCATTCACTTTGCTTGGGGCGGTAGTAAATTCTAATGACTGATGCATTTATAACAATTTGAAACACTATTGGTCTTTCTAATTCAATAAGTTTTGTCAAGAATGCTAAAAATCTTTTGATCGCCTATAGTATAGTTGCTTGCGTCCTCAGTCTGGACTCTTTTAACATCTATTTATTCAAAGCAAATGTAGTGAATAGTTAATTCTGCTTGTGGTTGAATTTTCCATTTATCATTTATTTAAAAAATGTATGTGACATGCCAATTCTGATAAACCAAAGAGGTATTACTAAGAACTGGGTGTATGGCATGTCTCATAATACCATATCCATACATCAAATGCTTTCAGCAACTGGTTCTTCATAGTAATTAAGTTACAACTTACAAATACAATTTTTCTCCTTTTTGGTATGCTTAAGGATCAGACACAATACTATATTATTCCAACACATGGAACATCTTCAATTAGACTACTGCAGTACAGTAGGTTGTGGTTTCCCTAGATTCATAACTTCAACATTTTATTTAAAAACAATTATTATAAATGGTTGTGTTAACTCACTCAGTTTAATTTACTTTAAATTCATTTTGCATTCTATTTCAGAAAAATGATAATGGTACCTGATGATAGCTGCATTGATGCAAGTGATTCAGATTGAACATGAATAGGTAGGTATATATACACATATTATTTATTATCTGTACACAATCATAATAATAATGGTTAGTTGTTTTTAGAAATTGCACAAGAATCAACGTTTTATCTAAGTTAGTTTAATAATTCATGAAATAAATTTATTCTGCAACACATTATTTATGTTATTAATACCAAATATCTTTAAAATGTTGATGTCACATGTACATATTTTCACTTTCTTTATTTTCTTTCAGGTACATGTAATAGTAATACCTTTGACAGTTTGTGTGCCAGTGCAGGACAATAACAGTTCCACTCAATGATGAATCCTATGAGGTATGCATTTTATCATTTTTGTAGTGTATTAACTTTATTCTAAAAATTACATTTAATAGAACAATTTGTCCTATCTGCTGCTATATTTTTTATGCATTGTGTTGTATGTTTGCTTGAATATTTTTTTTATTTTATTAATCTCATATAGAATTAGAATTATTTTAAACATGACATTTGCACACCAATATCAATTGTGGAATTAAGTAATATGGAAATCATACTGATGATAGATATCATATAAGTTATGCATGCTGCACATGCATTGCCTGGATAAAGTGTACTTTTGTGTAATATCAGTCAATTTCTTTTACATTTAAGGTTTTCACACAACTTCTGGGAAGATAACAGATACTACCATGCCTAGAAGATGCAGACTATTTATTATGAATGTGAAACACATACATTAATTGTGCTCATAGTGATGGAATATGATACACATTTAAAATTATTCTGAGACTTGGGTCAGGTGAAACAGTGATGTTACCATGTATTCATTACAAAAAGTATTTCAATCTGTTGAGGGTTATTAATGCATGTGGCTGAAACTAAACTTCCAGACTACAGGCCTAACATATACTTATGAATGACAACAGCTTCTCAGCACCATGACAATATTTTAGTAAAGATATTGCCACTACTTGATTTTAATTGTCAGACAGGTGTACATTGATTCATTTATATTCATGTTTATTATTATCCCTATGATATTCCTGGAACATATCTGTCATTTTGTTAATTGCAACTATGTCATTTTTTATTTGTAGTTGACTAATGCCCTTTTAACTTGTTTGAAATGGCTATTTAGGTTCCAAATGTTGGTAAAAAATGGTTTAATGTGCTCTAACTCACCAATCATTGAATGCTTTTACTCAAAACCACCAATATATCATACACATGTTATCAGGGTTTTCACTAGGATTTTATGTACCCCTGGTTGTAACATACTTTTTGGAGGCCAATTTATTTGAAGATGTCTGAAAAATGCCTGAAATTGTGTATGTCTTTCTATTCTTATTGTTGCTATGCAAAAGATTATATAATGGCAAGGAACTAAAGATGCAACAAGTAAATCCTAGTTATGATTAAGATGTTGTTGTTTGAAGTTTTAGAAGGATGTTCTTTGTTTACTTCCATAATTTGTGTGGAAGCTAAATGGAAAATGTTTGATTATCCATCATTTTTGGAGTGTATTTAAGAAATTGTGTACATGTATACACATCAAATAACATTCCAGCATGTATGTTTTCAAAAATACCATGTTTTGATTTTGATCTAAACTTCATCCAATGATTGTTACAAATTAAATTCCATTGTTTTTAACTATTTTAGTGTTCTGTTAATTTTTTTCATTTTTTCACTGTTGCTAGGCAACCACAAATAAATCAAATCAACCTTTTATGTTTAAACTATAAAACTATTGATGATTAAAATAAAAAAAATATCAGAATTATAACATTTGTTTTCTGTTTATTCTTGGGACATGTTTTTCAATCTCAATGATACTAGCTTTTGAAATAGTGCTTTTTGGAGTAAAAACAGTTTTACTTAGTGACAACGGAATTGCCATTACTTGGCAATTATTCAAGAAACAAACATGAAATACTGGTATTCATTGTTTGCAATATGAAGGTTCCCTGGTTACAATGATTCTAGACACATAATGGTGGTTTTAACCCAGTATCTGGCATCAACTAGTCATAAATGCTGTATTATGTAAATATTTAGCAGTTGCTAGGCAACCAAAATAGTCGCATATCAAGATTCACGGATTTGCAACTCAGAACATTTGTGCTACCAAATGAACAAATCAAGTATATGATGTATTGGGTAGCTGTTAAATTGTGCTTAAAACATAGCACATTTGTTACAAAATCCTCTTCTGAAAGGTTGTATTTTTGATGGAATACAGACACCTGCAAAGTCTAACGAATCACTGAATTTTCAAAATATTGACCTGAAATTTACAGAGTTTGTACAACTGGTCTTCATATGTCATTGTGACATAAAAGAACTAAAATTTGCATCTTAAACTACTATCACACTGACATCCAATGCGCTAGATGATGTATTTTGTACGTATTTAGCAGTTGCTAGGCAACCAAAAAAATAATCGGTCATCATTTTGAACAGATTTACAACCCGGAACCTTTGTAACATAAAACGAAAAGCCAAGTTTGATATGATGTATTGGTTAGCTGTATAAATGTGCTATAAACAAAGCATATTTGTTACACAATTTCCTTCAGAAAGGTTGTATTTTTGAAGGAATACCGGCACCTGCAAAAGCTTCATAAATCATTGAATTTTCAACATATCGACCTGAAATTGTCAGAATTAGTGTGACTGTCATGGCCGATATTCATGGGTTGTTGTGACATAAAATAACTTAAATTTGCAAATTGACCTACAATCATGGTGGCATTCATGTGTGCTGAATGATGTATTTTGTACATATTTAGCGGTTGCTAGGCAAACAAAAAATATTTGGACATCATTTTGCTCCCATTTGCAACTCAGAACCTTTGTGACAACAAATAAACAAATTAAGTATAATATGATTTCTTGGTAAGCCAATTAAATGTGTTAAAGATAAAGCCTATTAATTTCAGATTTTGCGTCGGAAATGGCGTAATTTTAAATTAATCGCAAATTACTAGACGTCACAAAAACAGTCATAAATCAGTGAATATTCGAGATATCGACTTAAAAATTTCAGTATTTGAAAATTAAAGCTTAAGAGAATAATGTGACATAAAAAACTGAAAATGTGATTTTTGCGCCATAAGCCCAAAAATCGCAGTCGCGGCCACAGATGAAGATTAGATATTGTCGGTAGCGTATTCTTATATTTTGGACCTGAACTATATGCACTACTTTGTGTTCATTTTAGAATTCGAACAAATACATATTTCGGAAACCCATTAAATAAATATGTTTTAATCTTTGAAGTAGTGCGTGTCGCTGTGACAAGTTGTGTACTTGACCTATTGTCTTCTGATTAAAATTCCGTCGAGCCGCCCCATTCTATTTGATATATTAATATACTAGAAGAACCGTATGAGCGAATAATCTCGCGGTTCAAAATTTTAGCATACTACGAAACGCTGACATTTGGTGTGTGGTAACATCAACACGATTTTCGTAGTACAGTTATTTGATGGCCAGATTGTACGCTTGTGAGAATGTTAGAAAATTAGGTACATTTCGCACAATCTGTCTGAATTTTCATATCGCTAAAATAACCACGTATACAGTACTGTGCGGTTTGGATACTAACAGTATGTAAAAAATAGAACAGTAAAAGCAATTGATTATGTTCAGACTTGATTGTCTGAACGTAATTGACTTTGGAGATTATAAAGCAAGTGTAAGCACACCATTTTGATGGTAGCTAATCAGATGGAAAGTGTAAGTCAATGAATAATTAACGTGATAGGTATAATTCAATGCATATGTACATGCAGAAGTACCTCACTATTACATGTACTTGGTCACTTTGATTCGGAGTGAGTCTTCAAGTTAGTATTATTGATGTTGGCTTAAAATAGACACAAGTACAAATAAACAACAATTGTGTCCCTATGGTGATAGTCACAATCGTATGTAGATATACGTATGGCGATACACATACTAACTGTAATGCTAAAATGTGTTTGTTTAATAAGTGTGCTTTAAGATAAATGTTGTTGCCGCCAAGTATGTATGCGCAATAATTGTGTTATGTGCTACATGTAAATGTAAATTAGTAAGATATACGAAATATACAAACCGTTCATATATGGTTGATGCTATATACGACATCGTTTTTCCATCAACAACGTTTATGTCGTCACATATATGACTGGTACTATCAAAAACTTTGTTACTACCGGTAATCTCAAGTATCTGGTTGTTGTTACCAGATTTGTGCTTGTTCCTACCAAGTACGTCTGTCTCAATCAACTGCATACCGTTGGTCGTTTAACCAAATTCAAGGTTGATCGAAAACGGATAGGTTATACATCTACCATTGGGTTGGTACCACAAACAACGTTGTAGTTCACATCAATACATGGTGGTCTTAATATAACTCACCTAGCTCATACAATAGTGATGATCCTTCTACATACTAAAGGGGTAACTAAAATAGTACATATCACGTTGTCACGAACAGACGATTATACTTTCTGACGTCGATGGTGTATTTAGAAACATGTTTGGAACACTACATATCGATATAGATAAGGTAATTAATACGGCATAGGATATTTAGGATATACAGTAGCACTATACAAAGATTTGTTGCATGGTACATTATATTCCCAAATCATATGTGCAACACTGATGTGCAGCCACATTGTATATACAAGAAGCAAGTTTCAGATACAGTAAAATGTAAAACTACTTGCTCTCATAGACATCAGAACCATTCAGGGATATGAGTCAATTACTGAGTTTTTTTTATTTGTGTTCAACAGTCGAAAGTGCGTTGTCATTTCATTTTGCCCTTTTGCGATACGTCAATTACTCCCATCTTTGAGGTAATAATGATTGTGTGATACAATTAATCCGTATTCGAAACCATATTCCATATAAGCCCAGTCTAACAGCACCTATACACGTGTATTGCTCTCTCACACGAATCGGCTGTACGAAACTTAAACATTGAACGGATGCACCAATCGTGAATCCAACAAGGGACTTGTCATTCGGTATTCTTCTTGAGTAGTGTCCAAACGACCACCCTGTCATCCTTTGGTTTGATATAAAAGAGCAGTTGATGTATCTGGTTTTTTTTTATTGGAATAGCCTTACCTGTGAAGAGACCATGATATACATATATCTCTTCATATTTACTGTACACGTTTAGAGTGTGATTGCCTTCATAGTGAATGTCCTACGTTGAATCTCACCATAGTTACTGTATACGTATGCATTATTTTGGTCTTATTTGTGAGGAGATACTTGACACGCAACCCTATTTGCAAAATTCGTGTTTGTGTATACTATTAGGTTCTGATTATTTCCCTTTTCGGTCTCAATGTTCTGATAATAGGATCACTAGGTAAAGTTTCAAGTCTCCGGATGAGTACTATGCTTAGTACTGTTCAAAGTTGACTTCTTTATGTTCTTGTTTATTGAAAATACACTGCATTGCACTGTGTTAATATTGTACGCAGTTACACTCAGAAAAAACAAGCATTATGTTGAGTTCTTAATGGACTTTTAATTATTTATAGAACGTACCACGAAGTGTAAGCGGTAGGGGAATGACCGCCATTGACATCGACCAGTAAAGAATTGAGCGAGGAACATGATTACCTGACAGAATAAAATTCCAAACCAAGGAGGAACAACTGTAGAATAATGCAATTTCATTTTGATCTTCTCATTCTAAGCCAGTGCAATAAATGTAGTTTAAATGCCAAACACATTAATTAAATCTGTAAAGTATGGTACAGTTTTATTAAAGACTTATAATCACGTTATTTGGTTTAATTGTCTTTCTCAGCGGTGGAATGTGTATTGTAGCGGTGTCTTATTGCTCGTACATTTTTCATATTTTTGTACATGTATAACCCTGTTTATTATACGATTACGGAGGCTTCGGTTGAATGTCGTCTTTCCTGTCCGATTTATTACGACCAATTTTTCGGGGGATATGCACCCGTTCGTCCGAAATGCTGCGTTGATAGTAAAGGTATTTGCTTTACAGTATTCAAACTTTAATGGAATATTAGTCAGCATGATTGTGTTTTGCTGCACCTATACACTTGTTTTCGGATGTGATCAGTATAAGCAGATCAATTGACCATGTAATTGTTAAGTATGCCTTGATTGATCCGTATTTAACAGAAATTGTATTGCAGCCATCATACTAACACACGTAGGAAGGTTATTCAGCATGTATAGTGTACACTTGTATTATTTCTACAATTGAATCAAAGTACACGGAACGCAAAATATCAAAGAATATTTGTCTGTATTAGCATATCAATAAGATTTTGTAATATTCAAATCCTGTTATAGCCGATATAATTTGAAATATAATTTTTTATGTATATTCGTGAATTAAACATTTGGAACACTGCCTTGCTTAATATTACAATATTATAGAACACTTTGGTTCGTATTTGAAACATTCCAATAATCTTTTATTGCGACAATTCTCTATAGCAAGCCTTATTCCTGTGCTGAAAATAAAAGTTATATTCACGTCTCCAAATATTCGGTTTTATGACAGTTTGAGGTGATTCACATTTAAAATAATTTCCCTTGGGAGTTCATAACAAATCGTAGTCAATTGATTCCTTCTCAGTGACTAAACACTACAATGTACCAACATTTAGGTCAGTTTTTGTAATTTTCCAATAGAATGGCCTATTTATTACTCAATACATTAATATATCGTCATATGGACATAATCCAAAATATAAAATGTAAGGCGTTTACTTTGAAAGAGGCACATCAAACTTTGACTTTAGACGAGCATGTATATTAGTAAGAATGCAGATTATTTCACGGCAAATTCATGCCTAGCATTTGGCAGTTTGGTCAGGTCTTAGACGATACCATCGGTTTTGGGTAAAATGAATCCTAAAAAATCAAGAATGAATTATGCTGTGCCAGCTTTGAAAAACTTGCATCAAAAAGACGATTAGTCTGAGACAATATCTCTAGGAATATGTTAAAAATTTGGATACTATTTCCTAATATTAATCACTCACAGCTTTGAAACGGTGGGGATGGTAAGAAGACACATTATTGAAAAGGAAAACTCTCATTTTGTTAATGGGAACTGAATACTTTCTAATCCTCGGCAAAAACATATACTGTTAATGACAAAATAAAGTATTTAAAACCCTTCATTGATAGAAGATAGCTTTGGACGGAACTATTCTAACACCATAATGGAATGTATATTATAAAACAGTATTTGAAATTTGTTTGAGCATATTGTAATGCCTTCCGAAACTGTTTAATTACTAGTGAAAAAATCTTGGTTATCTATTCTGGAAACCGTTAATTGGTAACCGGTACTGTAAATTGGCCCGTGACATATTAAATGTATATATTTGGTGCATTGTTACATTCCCCAAACACAATACTAAGTACAACCGTGAGGTCGGTGTGTTATGCTCATGCAAACGTCTTGCATTTGTAAGTTGAAAGTCAGTCGGTGGCCGACCAAATGACATGTTCGATGTGTGACGAGGTAACGAAGCTCTTCAAGGGAAAATATTATGAGATAAAAAAAACAATCACATATTCGATCATGGTCAAGATACAAGCATCAGTTATATAAGTTCATAGTACTAATAATCTTAATAAAATTGAAATACCATACATAGTGCTGTCGTGAAATGAATATCATATTTTACACATTTATAGTCGCAGGGTTGGGGAATTTTGACTCGAATATCTTATTTGGTCTTAGTTTTCAGTTAATTAACATCAACTGATATTAGTCTCACGTAGGTGTACTCATGAGTGTTGATTTGATCTTCACGGACGAATACTTCTCACATTTCATAGCCCGATTTGACACATATTGATATTCCACGGTTTATTAATTGGCATATCTATCTAATATACATTGTAATGTACATGTAAAAACCGTTGTCTGCACTTGTTCTCCTAAGAATGCTTTGACTTTAATTTCGGCATGGGTGTCTGTTGGCACTGCTCAGGGTAGTTGTGTCGTTCTGATTTCTGTGCTCGGCTGGTTGGGTTGAGTGCTACCTTCCCTTTCGGGTTTTGTCATACCTTTTGTTTAACTGCACATGAGTAAGAGATTACTAGTTGTGTAATACATCAATTCAGTAGTTGGGTCGCATTCACTTGTAACATGTGCATTGGCAAGGTAACAGTCCTTAAGGGCTGTTTAACAGACAAAATTATGATCTTAGATCCGTTCAGAAGTTCATATATATGAATAAGGAAGGATTTACGTGCAATATGAATGTATGTTACACAGCCTTCTATAACATTACTACATGTATACTTTTCTTTTTTTATTTCCGAGCTTAGCGTTTATTTAACAGTCAGCTAGCTACTTTCCTTGATGCTGATATAATATAACTCTAGCAAAAACGTAAAAATGACGTCAAAATTATAATCTAGATTTACAGTCTTCGATTAAGTAAGACTTGTCGTACTGGAATTGTAAGAAACTCATATGTTCTCTAACATAACGACATATTGTCCATTGACCACACGTCCTTATCGTTATACTGTTTTAAGACATTCTACAACTGGAAGCACGGTTACAGTGAATGATTTATTATTATCGTATTCAAAACACGCATACCACAGACGTATAAAGATGAATATCTGGCAGGCTCAAGCTGTCTATTACGCAAGTATTGCATTCGAATGTTCTATTTGACGGCCATATATTTTCTAATGCCCTAACATTTACTGGAGTAATGTGTAGTTTAAGTATGTTCAGGCACACTTAGTATCAATTGCAAAACTATTAGTGATTTCCTGTCGTGTCGTAGACAATAATACGAATTGTTAACCGGACATGCTTCATTCTACGTATCGACTGGTCTGGGAAAAAAGACACGTACATTAAGTTGGTTTCATCATCATTTAGAGAGTAAATGGCTGGAAAAAGCTCATTTGTTGTGTTTCACAATCACGAACATCAATGTTTAAATGTTCATACGGAACATCTAGTACGTCTGAAGTACAAGTCTAAGAATGTCTATTTAAATCGAACTCCGTCAAGAAACAGTATAACTTAGTTCGTGTATGACCTGTTGTAAAACCTTGCTTTTGCATTTGCGACTTAAGCAACTGTTTCCTTATATGAAACATATATGTCGAATGTACACACATTTCCACTATCGTCATATTTATTATACTTTATTCCGACAGTTCACGAAGTAAGTGTATTTAAATATTCGGATGGAGCAGAAAACGCAGACCACGAATGGAACAAACATAATACTACACACTTAATACATTCTAGTACATGTCAGTAGGACGGATGTTACACATTAATCACCTTAAGGTCAATTGCATTGTGTGTATATCGTTAATGGATATTGATTGATCACATGCATCTTATACACTTTCTTTTTTATTGCTTATAAATGCACCTAACCAGTATGCGTTATTGGTTGGGAAGTTTAATGCTCAGACACAACGCGATATGTAGATAGTTGTTGTCTGGATATAGACAATGCAATGTCAATGATTACACATGAACAAGTGAATAATTTATTTATTGATGGCATGATGAGCAACGAACGTACTCTTAGTAAATAAAGTTTAATTTACACACGATACATGTAACTGTATCTAAAGCACATAATTACATTACAATATATGCTCACGTATTGTTGTTTCAATTTTCCTTCTTATGTGGTGCATTGTAACGTAAAATGTCTTGTTTCGTTGTTTCACAACATTTAATGCTATAGTTTCAAGTAATGTTATTTCAATAATTTATTTTTCTTGTATGCATTGGGCCCAATGCGTCAAACACGTTACAACACATAAAACTGTGTGTACTGGTATAATTTCATAGCATTTTGAGTACGGCTGGAGTAAAAACACATTATAGTGGGTAGTAATGTAGGCTACATTGTATGCTCTTTTATGCAGATCTTATCCTAAAACCTATTACTGTTATCTTCAAGACGAATATTTTCAACCGTACATGCAACAAGGCAATTTTCCAAATGATCAACTAAGATGTTGGTCTGTTGCTTAATGACAACCGACACATCATCAAGTCGGCGTATGGATATTTTAATTAAATTCACTGTTAGCTTGATTTTAAGACCGGTTCCGGTTAGTAAACCAGGACGGAGAAGTTACTACTATGACGTGTTTGCTTGTTACTTGGTTATCAATTGGATATTATCGCTAACAGAAAACAAATGTGACATTGTTTATATTTTATTAAATGGATATAGTTGTTCTGATAGAAATGCAATATAAATAATTATATATAGTTATACTAAATATTCGATTTTGATAAATCACATAATATTAAAGATATCATGGTACTTTCAACGCAACAATACAAGTACCACACACGTTCTATAGTACTTGCATAAACATTTTACCACTTTTGTTTCAAACTTAATTAACACGTATAGATATTAAGACAGATCTACGATCATGTGTAGTGGTTAAGGTTAACACCATCCGCCATCGTCGTCGTTCCGCCCTGAGTCTTTAACCTAAATTTGGTATGTTAAGGTGTAATGTATAGACTGGTGTTCCAATATTATGTTTAAACCAATTATCAAAGCACCAAAATGATCTTGTCTACCACTTTCACTAAAACGCAAAAATTGACTGTTTAACACTTTGTTATTTAATCATTGTTAGTACCATAGTCTTATTATAAAATCAATAGAGATACATTTAAACAATTATCAGGGTTATTTTCAGCTGTTAATCTGCCCAAGCACCATTTGAAATTTTAACTTCCCCTGGTCATTGGACTACCTATGGAAACATACGTTCGCGTCCCCTTGGGAAGACAATTGCTCTCCCGTGGGTGTACAGATCGAACAGCGACTCCCATGGATATATACTGTCCTCACAAATACCAAATTACACATTTGTGGAGTGGCGCAACTGGGCTGTTCTTCCTCGCTGCTCAGAGCTGATTTACGAAATCACACGTCGGTAAATCATATCAGAAAACAAGGTTGTAAGAACAACATACCTCCTATGGGATGCATACAAATTACCATATTTGGTTCTACAATCTTAAATACACGTCTAGGATCGTAATGGGAATTGTCCAGGAATGGTCTGTCAGGCAAATTACATCCGTAGTATAGGATGTTACCTAACATGACATTAAATCCGCTGGTTTAATTGCACTGGGACAAGTTGTATATAATATTATGTATTCGGATGACGCAGCAATGTCTATAAAATTATACTGACATTATAAGGGAAATATAAATTTAAATTAACATTGTTTTCTGTTCCCAAACCTACAGTAGTTGTTCAATAAAGTAATATACACACGAATGCGATCAATATGAATGTTGTTGATCTTTGAATTGTTTTGCATCTTTATAGTCTTGATAGCCCAATTCTAGTCCTTCTATTTCAATATCCAATTAAGAGTTAATTGAATTGCTTCTACGTTTCACAAAACATATGACTGTCACATAACAAACGTGTAATCTTAATGACATAATCGCACGAAACAAGCCGCCCTTTTCTCCCTTGCCCATTATTTTAAAATATGTCAAGTGGTAGTGGTGCCCCTTTATGTCGCATTAACGTTATGTCACTGTCCTTGGTGTTTTAAACTAGGTCACGGTGTAGTGTCATGTGTTTGTACGGTTGGTCTCTGTGTAGTGGGGCCGTCGAGAACTTGGTTGGGTTTTGGCTGCGTTTCATTTGACCTCATGAAATCATTTTGAAATTGGGTGATTCTGCATTTTTACGACGGGGATTCGGACTTTAAATTGTTTCTATGGCATACTGTACGTTGGCATTGCGCAGTGTAGTTGTGTTATAGTGTTTCTGATTTTTGTGCTCGGCTGGTGAGGTTGAGTGCTTCATTTCCCGTCCGATTTCCTCATACTTTTTTATTATGCAATATACTTGGTCATGTAGCAAGGAGCCTGGTGTGCTTTCTGGTGTTGTAAAATTAAGTAAAATGAATTTTGAAACAATTATAAAAAAAATCACATATATTTGCAAATTATTTTCGCACTCAAGTTTTTCCTGTAGTTTTGCAATGAAATGAGGATTCTGGTTTTGTGTATTAATTGAAGATTAAACAAATTGCTCCAACACATTGATTAATACAATTTCTTGTTGCTTTTTTGCTTCACTCGTTTTCATCATTAGAGTCTGATTTTTACAGTATAATACACAATTAATTCGAACCAGTCTGCATGAATACAATATTCAGTCTCGCCGATTAGACAAATACATGTAAAAGTTATTTTTCAACCGCATTTTCTAATTATTGCTACTAATTTGTACTAGTATACGTGTTTATTCAATACTTTTCCATACGGGCTTTAACCTTACAAGATTCTAAATAGTTTATTTAAGGCGTATAAACACAAAGGATATAGCGTAATGCAAATGCATTGTTAGGGTGTTGCAAGGCTTTGTATTGTAAGTTGTCGGTATTAAAATGATCAAATATTGGTCGATAGAATAACCATGAGCATTTACCATTTATGCTGCGTATGAGGATTGATCACTTGTATTTCATTGAAATGAACAATTGCAGCACTTTTTTGTAACAATTGGCTGTGAATGAAAATGACGTTACTAACAGGTTTACTTGTATCACAAGATTATTCATGTGTCAGATGACTGTTTATGTTCTTCATTCTATTGTCACTCGCAATTATCGTATGTAACTCCGAATCGGGAATCATCGCATATAATTCCGAATCTCAGTAAATTATGATTGAAAACAAGGAAATAATGTACACGGGTTTTGGCATTTAGACTTAGACAGATGAATGAAAGCATCAATAGTAAAACACCAGGGAAAATGCTTTTGCAGTTTAGTTATTTGTCTTGTCCATTTGTTTGTTGAAATTTTAGTCCTCTGTATGGCGCAAAACAACATAAAATGCCCTATTGCTGTCTTAAGACCATATGTAGTAGCAAACTATTACGACATCCGACTTTCTAGTCGTTCGGCATAGAGTCGTTTCTTTATATTTCCTATTTGAAGTGCAATCAATGAGCTGTTTTTCAAATTATTCTTTAACCAATTAAGAGAAGCAACAGAATGATCTCGTCTAGCAGTTCCACACAATTGCCTCAATTGAATGTTTTACACTTGCAATAACAGCATGGTTGTTAGTAAATCCTTTCGTCTTGATTGAAATCAATACTAATTAGTATTACTAGTACTTTCAGGAGACGAAAATACGTACGACGTTGATGTATGCCGATCTTAACTTTGTATGTTCTAAATGCCATAACAAGTGTGGCAACGGATGACTGAATCTGAATCGATTTGGGTGTTCAGATCCTTCACAACGCTTAGTGTATGTTTATATTAGTCTAGAAGTCGGATGGAATCGACCAATTCTTCTATGCATGTTTAGCTTTATTCTTATTACAATATGTTGTTCCTCTACGTTGTTCCCTCGTGGTCCATAGGGGAGGTAATGCTGATTTCCTTAATGACACTTCGGTAAATTATGTCAGAAAACAAGGTTATAAAAACAACTTATATATATACCCTATGGGATGAATATAATTTCTTTTTGTGGGCTCTACAGTCTTAAATACACGGCTCGGGACGTTTGGGGAATTGTCTGGCATGTTAATTACTTACGTAATATAGAATGTTACACAACGTCCGGTTGTATAATTGAATAAACGTAGCATTGGTCAAGATGGTTTTGGATTTTGAAAACACGTTATTGTCTAGCGACTAGTTCTCTATGGGAGACCATATCTAAATTAAAATTGTATTTAATTTATAAACAAACCATTTTTCACAATTATGAAGCTTAATTATACTTTACACGTTGCTAGTTAGTGGCAAATACATGTACTTGTTGCATCTTTATAACCACCATTTCCATTGTTCTCTTTGAAATTACAATTCAGAGTTAATTGAATTACTAGTTTGTATAAAAAATACATCGAACCACCAACCGACCCGTGGTTAAGCTTAAAGAAACTATAATAACATAATTCAAACAATTATTCTTATACCTAAGTAGGTAGCATGGAGTATGATTTGTTTGTCATCTGGTGTTAACTTTCCCTAAAATGAACATGCATATATTTTTTTTTTCACTCAATTTAGTGCAATGATGTTTCGAAACAATTAGAATTCGCCCAAACTAAAACATTCTCCTTCTCCACAAACTTACGTGATAACATTGCTGTATAATTAATGTCAGACACATCCACCAACTGTTTGTGTAGGTGGCGTTATAAAATCATTTAGACTCATCAACATGCGAGTAATGAAAAGATGCAAATAGTTTTGCTAATTATATTCTCTTATATACTCTTGTTTGCACTTTATCAATGTAATGGAATTGGCATTCAGCTTGAGTTTTAAGTTAAGATTAAATGAATCGCCATAATAGTATGAAATGATCACGTGGAATTCAGATTCCAATTGGTCTGCATAACGTCCGGCTAGAATGAAAGAATGTGGTGTGTCTAGAAGCCAATATGGTCCAGTAAGCATACCTGTATGAATATATCAGTTCATTTTATGTCAAGTTATGTTTGTAAATAACTGAACGATATATTATACAATAAAACATCTTTCGCATGCGCTCGTATGTGTGTGCTATTGCAATTGACCACTCTATTTGCAAATGAAAGTATCTAGGTTTCACTTCATGTTGTGTATGTATGTCATTTTCTACATTATTTGTGTAAGGTCAAATGACCTTGATATGCAACAAGTTGTAACCGAATCTCTACCGAATGCGCACACAATTATGCATTGTCTATATTGACATTATTTTATATAGCTAATTCTATTAACAGTTTAGTCATTATTTATCCATTAGCCACATTACACATTACATGTTTCATGTAAGTGTCTCGAAGGCTCATAGCCACAGAGGAAGGAGCGTTATGCAATTGCATTGTAAAAGTGTTTCAATGCAGATAATATTTGATGAGCAAATTTTAACTAATCAAATAGTGATTGATAAAATACCCATAATGATTGATAGCCTTTATTTCAATGAAATGAACTGTTACAAGACCATCATGCCTATAACAATTGGTTGTGAAGGGAACGTGATGCGTGAAGATAACTGGTAAACAGGTTTTTCTTGTAGGACATGGCGTGTTCAGAATCGCATGACTTTATATGTGACACATGACTGAATTTGTTTTTCATTTTATTGTCAAACGGAAGTGTCGGTTGTCGCATCTGAATCGCGGTTACATAATCTACGAGTATGAATTGAAAACTTGGGAAATGACGACTATGTATTTGTCATTGGGACTAAAATTGATTGATGTTACGCGTATCATTTAAATTAGAGATTGTGATTGGTATGCTTGCTTTATTAAGACCATGATAAACCGTAATAAGAATAATGCCTTTTTGATGAGAGTGGTTCTGAAAGATAGTAAAATATTTTTTATTTAAGTAGAAGAACATAATGTGTCTGACTAGATTTCTTATTTTTTGGAAATTTACTCAGTGTAGTTGGTTATCTATATTTAAGAAAATAAATAAGTACAAATATATTTAGGAAACCTATTATTATTGGTATGTAATGAGTGAAATGTTGCTTCTCATAATGAATATGCGACAAGGTGTGCATTAGAGGTACTGTTAGCTCGGTATTTAGTATCATTGTAGGTTATAATAGACTATGCAAACTTTAGCTGATCTTATTCTGAAACCCTATTAATCTAACTTATTTCCAAGACGAACTGTTTTCACCTTACACGCAACAATGCAATTTTCTAACCAACTAATTAAGATGTCGATTTTGTGTCTTAAAGACAACCGTCATGTCATCATATGGTAGTATTGGTATTTTGATTAAAGCTTGATTTAAACTTAGGTTATTGTTAAACAGATTGGATGGCAACGGTTATTGTAACTGAAAAGGGAATCAATTATGCGACGAGTTTTTTCATCATCTTTTGACTCTTGAAAAGAACCTCTGTGTCAGTTTTTATATTGCTATTGTTCAGTTGTTTGTTTAGAATTGAACATGTGTTTGTGGTCAGTACTTTTTGTTCGTGTGCGTGTCCCTTTGTGCCTTTAGCTCTCTAGTGTGTACGATGTTGCTATGGAAGTTAGGATCAAACATACCAAATAAGATATGCCAAGTCCTGAGGAAATTCAGATAATGCATAGTATTTCTTAAAGAGATACAGTAACTGATATGGATTGATAACAAACGAAAAAATGATTACGTTCAAAATTTGAACTGCTTCGTTAAACGCTTCAGGCGTTGTCTTAGTAAAACAATTTTGGCAATTAAAGGATACAGTTTTCACACCAATAATGCGATATGAAGAAGATGATTAGATGATTGATTGTGAAGGTTTTTGTTTTCACAGAAGGTTAAAGTATACAAATACCAAGAAACCAGACCGAACGCAAAATGTCCTTAAAGTTCTATTACACTTGTGAAACAAATGCCTTTAACCTGTAAGATATCTCAAATGCACGAGTCATTGCCATTTTAACCCCATGTACGTGGGGTGATCAAAAGTAATGAGACAAACGCTCTAAAATGATAATTTCTCGTGATATCAATAAAATGAAATGTTCATTCAAATAAGAAATATATCCTCTCTCCGTATGCAGAGTTTCATAAATTTTCACCCATTACTAACATAGATATTCATTGTTTTGCAACCTTGAGTCTAGCGACTTGCCGCACATAAACGACGTCAGTGACTTCACGTACGTAAATTGTAAACTATTGGAACGACACATTGATACGAAGAATCGCTTATGTCTCAAAAACTATTGGATAAATTTACTAATTATTCAGTATTTATTTATAACAATGGTTCATTGGACGAAAAGAAGTTATGTTGTTATAGAATATAAACGAACTGTTGGATAATTATTCGATCATTTTCATTTTAAAGACGGCTTTCGTATACGACGTCCGTCAAACAAATAACCTTCAAATTTGACAGCTTATCAAATGCTTTTCTGATCTCGGCTTGATATAGTAGAGTTTCTTTCCCGTCACAAACTCTTTTCCACAAACAATACGTAGGTCAAGTCTTGCAGACTTCTCTTCCGATGCTCGTTTCCTCGTTTTAAATGTTTGTTTAAACCTTTATCTTTGTTTATGGAATAACTGTATATTTTCGAGATGTGATTTTTTGCCGAAATATTGCGTAGTTTTCAAGTTCTATTGTTCCTTCTTACGTCATATATTAAAAACGAACACACCTACATCAAAAACGCGTTCATCTACAGTTCTTCAGTGTGTAAGCGACATGTCCAATTAATTTGATAAATATTGAAGGAATATTTAACAAAATATAGGTGTAATGCTTTCTTATGCCATACGGTGAAAAGGAACGATGTTTTGATGTGCGGCGACATAGCGTAACACCTTATATTTGACGTTGCATTAATAAAGTACTGCCTATTGTAGAACATTGTATTGTATACGTAAACATTGGCATTAAACGCAGCTAAATTAATACGATACTTTCATGGTTCAGATACGTAAACTTTAAAAATGAGAGCATTTGTCTCATTACTTTTTGATCATCCAACGTATTACGCACAATGCAACACATAATAACTTTAAAATGGCACATGTGAAGACTATATATGGTAGCGAAATGTAATGACATAAGTGTTGGCACTCATGTAACCCGGAGTCTTTACTTTATCTTTGGTATTATAGTGTAACTTTTGTTAGAATCACTCTGTTTAAATCAATTAGCGAAGCACCAAAATGATCTCGTCTAGCAGTTCCACAAAAAGGCTTAAATTGAATGATTAACACTTGCAATTGTGATTGTAACATGATTGCTTTTTCACTCGTCTTGTTGGAAATCAATACTATTTAGATATCAGTTTCAGGAGATAAAAATACATGATGAAATACCGACGCACATTCCAAAACACCCGGGGTAGACGAGGAGTTCGTCAATCTGAATGGAATTGGGTCCTTTGTCTATGTCAGATGTTTTATATCGCTTTGTGTAAGCATAATGTTAAGTTAAAAGTTAAGTTACCAATTCTCTAGGGCTCTTTTCATCTGTTAGGCCGCTCAAGCACTCTTTGACATTTCTACTTCCCTGGTCATTGGGCTACATATGGAAACCTACGCTCGTGTCTCCCTGGGGAGACTATTTCTCTCCCGTGGTGCGGTAGCCAACATCGATCTGCGACGCCCAGGAATAGACACTGCCCTCACAGGTACATGTACCATTTTACACCATGTGTGGAGCTGTGGGTCTTGCTCAGAGAAATTAACCAGTGGTCCAGAGAGGGATGGAACCCGGGACCTCTCGATCCCGAAGCGCGCGCCCTACCTCTAGGCCATCGCTCCCCACAATAATATATTACGTTATTACCTATTAGTTTCTAGATATTTGAAGAATGTCGGCAACAAAAAAGATAGTGTGAGGTATAACGATTTTGCAAACGACGTCACATGACGACTCATTACCTGCCTCCGCTCCGCACTTCCCTGCTCAGTATTTTGTATAGTGTTATGTTTAGTTTAACACATCACTAGAAATATGTAAGAAATGTCAAGAAGTCAAAGTATATAATACTGTTGTTATGTTGATTGTTATAATGCTTTGCTTCAAAAATCAGTTTCACAATCGACTTTATTCCGGATAACCCCTTTTATATAGAGGATATTTGTTGATTTTGGTGAAAGATCTTATTTTATTTCACCGAGTGATCACAGAAATCATTATTTTCACGAGTGGCGTAGCCACGAGTTAAAATATAATTTTCTGTGATCACGAGTGAAATAAATTAAGATCTTTCACCAAAAATCAACACATTTTATGTTTATAATTTGCTTCATTTTCTCGTAAAACGGTACAGTAATTGGCTAAATTGGAAAAATTCGTTGAAATAAGAACGTCACGACGTGACAACTATGACGTCTGGGTCACAATGACGTAACGCATATGTTGAAGCCCGGCGCTGTTGACGTTGCGTTTCTTTTTCTGCACGAAATTGGAACCAGCTCCAAGACGGTGAAAATAACAAAATGATAATTTCATTGTTATTTGTCATTGTTATTTTCATTGAAAATCACCATAATCCATTGAAAGCTAATAATAAATGTTGTTAATCGTATGCTTTAGCTATATACTAATTGCAATAAGTTATCCCTGTAAAACGTTACCTCACGGTTCATAGGGGAGGTAATAGTGATTTACTTAATGACCCTTCGGTAAATCATATCTGAAAACAAGGTTATAAGAACAACTTATTTCCTATGGGATTGCTATAATTTACCATACGTGGTTGAACAATCTTTAATACACGTCTCGGCAGGAACATTTACATTCGTAGTATACTAAGTGTGTTAAACAACAGGACAATACGCCAAGCCCGCTGGGTTTAATTGAATAAACTTAGCATTGGACAAGCTGACTTTGGATTATGATGACATAGCATTGCCTATGCATGGAGAGTAGTTATTTATGGGAGACTATAGCATTTGAATTATTATTTTATTTAATTGAAAGACATACAGTGATGCTCTATTTAAAATATTTCAATGCATGAAACACCAAAGCTTTCATATCACCTTTCTCATAATTTTTTAAGCTGTTATCATTGCTTTGTTTAATAAACATTACCACTAACACATTTATCTGCAGTACATGTTTGCATCTATTCTGGTTGTTCTATGTCAACTCACAATTAAGAGTTAATTGAATTACTAGT
The DNA here is from genome assembly GCA_963678985.1 of Spisula subtruncata. NCBI lineage: Eukaryota > Metazoa > Mollusca > Bivalvia > Venerida > Mactridae > Spisula > Spisula subtruncata. The sequence goes on from OY787672.1 coordinate 25,152,997, forward strand.
TTGTTTCATAAAACATCGAACCACCAACCAACACAATTTTAAGCTTAAGGGAACTTTAACAGAAATTATTCAATTATTATACTCAAGTTGGTACATGGAGTAGCCAGGAGTATGATTAGTTTGATTTCTGGTGTTCTGGTGAATATTCCCGGTATAGAAAATATTTCTTTTTTACACAATTAGGGTGTAATTAAATGCAATTAATATTTAAAACAATTAAAATTGACTGAAGTATTTTTTTCTCACTAGCTTTACGTGATTACAGTGCTTTAAAATTATACGATACTGCCACCAACTACGTGTGTAGGCGTCGTAATGAAATCATTGAGTCTCCATGATGGTGCTTGTAATGAAACGGTATTTTTGCTAATTATGTTTTCACTTAGTCTAATATTATCCTGCATCATTGCAAGTCTGAGAGAATCTGATTTTGTATTAATTTAAGAATACCGGAATTGATCAATAACATCGATATTTGTTTTGTCTTAAACCGATACTGACGTTTACGTCATTCGACTCTTATTGACCGATGTGAAATTCGACTCGATCATTCTGCGTAATGTCCGAATGAAATGAGACAATAAGGTGAGTCTGGAATTTTGTTTGACCGATTAGACTGAACAATAAGACGTTACATACATGTATGTATCAGTACATAAATCATGTAAAAATGAAAGACAATGTTTACTTGCGAAATATGGATGTTTTAAAATAGCCAAGAGATGAACATAATACTATTGCAAAATGTAGAACTATATACTTTTGTACGTATACACTATTTGTCGAAGTACATACGTTTACGTGTTGCTAATTTGTTAATTTGTTCATATAAGCTAAATATTTCAGAATAATCCAATTTCAATGTTGTTGCAAGGCTTTGTGAGTTGTACCATATTACAATGAAATGATACAATACAATAGAACATTACAACTTACAATGATTGATTACTTGAATTGAACTGTTGCTGCATGCATGTGTCTGTTACAATTGATTGTGAAGGCAAAGTGACGCTGTAATATCGTATGACTGGTAAACAGGATTTTTATGTATCACAGTGCATTTCCTGTATCACATGACTGAATTCGCCCTTCATTATATTGTCATTCGGAAGTGTCGGGGTGGCTTCCGAATTGCAGTATATGAACGTAATATGAATTTGGATGTGAAGAACATTTGGCATAGCCATTGGTATAGACGAATGCTATCATTTATCTGAGAGTTGTGATTTATATAGTTCCCATGGATTATTTAAGTAATAAGAAATATCACCGTTTGGAGGAGAGTGGTTTTGACAGACAAGTAAATGTCTTTCATCTTTTCCGTAGATGAAGAAGAAATACTGTCGTAAAGGTTTTCTAATATTTTGGAACCGAATTGTATGCGCTAGTTTGCATACATTGTAGAGTTGCAACACAATACATATAACCGAAACACATTAAAATAAATATGTTCCAATCTTTGAAATACTTGTTGTTGCTTTGACAAGTAGTGTACTTGAACTATCGGATTCTGATTAAAATGCCATCTGAACGCACCATTTTATCTGATATATTAATATACTAGAATAACCGTAAGAGCGGATAATTTTGCTGGTCAAAATGTTGGTCAGATTGTACGCTTGTGATAATGTTAGCAAGTTGGTTGAATATTTCACAGTCAATCTGTATTTCCACATCGCTTCCATAACAACGAGTACAGTACTATGTGGTTCAGATACTTAAATATGTAATAAATAGAAAAGTAAAACTGAAATCAATTGTTTAAGTTCAGTCTTGATTGTCTGACAGTAATTAACTTTGGAGCAAGTGTAATGCACACCAATTCAGATGGAAAGTGTAAATCACTGAATCATTAACGTGATAGGTATAATTTACTGCATATGTACATGCAGAAGTACCTCACTATGGCATGTACTTAGTCACTTTGATTCGGAGAGATTCTTCAAGTTAGTATTATTGATGTTGGCTTAAAATAGACACGAGCACATATAAACAACAATTGTGTCCCTATGGTGATAGTCACAATGGTATGTACAATGTAGACATACGTATGGCGATACACGAAATGACTATAAGGCTAAAATATGTTTGAGTAATAAGTGTGCTTTAAGATAAATGTTGTTGCGGCCAATTTTGTTTGCGCAATAATTGTGCTATATGCTATGTAAGTTAGTCGCTATCGAATATACGGATTATAAAAATCGTTCATATGTGGTCGATGCTACATAAGGCATAGTTTTTTCCATCAATAACGTTAATGTCGTCAAATACATGACTGTTGCTATCAAATACTTAGTTGCTACCGGTAACTTTAAGTACATGGTTGTTGTCACCAGATACACGGGCGATATTACTAAATACGTTTGTTTCAATAAAAATATTAATAGACGTTTCACCAAATTCAAGGATGTTTGAAAACCAATACGTTTCTCATCTACCATTGGGTTTGTATCTCCAACTACGTTTGGGTTCGCATGACATACATGGTGGTCATCATATAACTCACCTAGCTCATACAATAGTGATGCAGCTTCTAAATATTAAATGGGTTACTTACATAGTAAATATCACATTGTCACGAACGGTTGGAAATACTATCTGACGTCAATGGGTAATATTTATAAAACTTGCATGGAACACAACACGTCAACTGAGATTAGGTAATCAATACGGTATAATCTATACTGTAGCATAATTTTAAAATATGTTGTCTGGTACATTATATTCCCAAATCATCTGTGCAACACTGATGCACATGTAATGAGCAGACACATTGTATATAACAGAAGCAAGTAAAAATGTAAAAAGCGACTTGCTGTCATAGACATCAGCACCATTCAGGGATATGAGTCGATTACTGAGGGGTTTTATTTGTGTTCAACGGTCGTAAGTGCGTTGTCATTTCATTTTGCCCTTTTGCGATATGTCAATTACTTCCATCTTTGAGTGAATCACGATTATGTGACACAATGAATCCGTATTCGAAACCATATTTCTTGTAAGCCCGGTCTTACAGCACCGACACACGAGTATCGCTCTCTCACACGAATCGGATGGACGAAACTTAAACATTGAACAGATGCACAAATCGAGAATTCAGGACTTTTTTATTCTGTGTTCTTCTTGAGTAATATCCAATCGACCACCCTGTCATCCTTTGGTTTGATATAAAAGAGCAGTTGATGAATCTGTTTTTTATTGGAATAGTCTTACCTGTGAAGAGCCCATGATACACATGTTATATATACAACGTTTATAGTGCGATTGTCTTTATAGTGAATGTCTTACGTTGAATCTAACCATAGTTACTGTATATGTATGCATTATTTTGGTCTTATTCGTGAGGAGATACTTGACAGGCAACCCTATTTGCTACATTTATGCTAGAGTATACTTAACGATTAAGTTCTGATTATTTTCCTTTTACTGTTTCAATGTTATCGTGTCTAAACGCTATAATAGGATCACTAGGCAAACTTTCAAGTCGACGGATGAGTACTATGCTTGGGGCTGTTCGAAGTTGATTTCGTTATGTTTTGGTTTATTGAAAAAACATTGTTTTGCACTGCTGTGTTAAAATTGTACGCACTAACATTCTGAAAAAATGCACTGTGTTAAGTTCTTAATGTAGCTTTTAACTATTTATAGAACGTACCTTTGAGTGTAAGTGGTAGGGGAATGACCGTCAATGACATCCGTCATAAAGAATTTGAGCGAGGAACATTATTACATAACAGAATTATATCCCAAACGAAGGAACAGCACCAAGAACAACTGTAGAACAACTGTAGAACAACTGTATCATTTTATTTTGACTTATGTGTATTTCTCAGCGATGCTTTGCTACAATTAAGTTACTAAGATAAAGAAATCTCACGACTACACTGTACAATTTGTTGTATGAACATGTGATTTCATGACTATCTTCAACAAAAAGTATTTGCGTGTTACATAATAGGGCCCACATATTGTACAATTTGCAGACATATGACTATTATTCAACACTAAACTTCAAGGGATTATACATATAAGTGTAGTATGGGTGTCAAACATATTAATTAAATATGTACAGTATAGTCAGTGTGTTTAAGTCTTGATATTATCACAGGCACATGGTGTCATCGATTTAATAAAGGAAAGAATTAACACTTCAAATGATGAAATGTTGCTTGTGTCGCATATAACTAGTACATAATTTGAGCTTCAGTCTTTAAATTCAGAATCAATAATGTGCAAGTGGGACATTGCGGTCATGTGGATATACACTTAAACGAATTTCTAATTGGCCACCCTATAAAATATTATATCATCTGATAAATTATATCAATACAGTTTAGGCTGTGTTATTTGTTCATTCCACGCACTTACTTATCTATTTCTGGAAAGAAATGTCGTCATCACATACAAAATCATCCATGCTTAACGGTTGGTGCGAAATCGCTTTTTTGCACGTTGGCCTCGTGAACAGCTTGGAATAGTATCGTATTTGGTATAAATTTGTTCCCTATAGATCGCCTTTTCTTTAAACACTATAATTTGTGAAAATTTGCCTTGTGGAACGCGCTCATGACGTCAGATGCATGCATACATTGAACGAATTTCTAATTGGCCACGTGTTTTTATAAATTAGTTTTAAAAATAATGCTTTGAGAAGAATATAAATAATCGAAACCCCGATACTGTCCAATTTTATTGATGTAAAATATGTTTCTCGCAGTAATTCGAGCTAAACCCCACGTTATTATAAATATCACTTTTAACGAAAAGACGTTTTGACGTACATGTCTGGATTTTGGTGCTGGTACTCGTCATTCTAACGGCCTCACCGCGCCCCGTATTACTTATTCTCGTCAGTAGTAATACCTTTCATTAAGCCAATCGACAGAAAATACATTTTGACTAATTTCAAAAATCAAACATGTCGGGCACGTGAACCACGTGCACGTAAGCTATTTTGCACTAACTGTTCCGCATGGATGATTTTATACATGCAAGCGTAATTCATTTCTTGAAATCGATAGATAAGTGCATAGAATGATAATAACTACAATTTTAGAAATATTGACTGAATATGTCGCATAATATAATATTTCATTAGGTGGCCAATTAGAAATTCGTTTAAGTGTATATTTATGGTTAAGAGTGAACCACGGTGTAACATTTTTCGTCAACACGATGCGCTACAAGCGTGCAATCATAGCGGAATGCATAATATTAGTAAGAGTGCATACGTTTTATTTTGTTCTGTACGCATATTGATTACCTCAGATACGTATTGTACATAAAATGGGTATTATTTCCAAACGTATTTCGTATTATAAATGTAATGTGCTGGTTTAATACGACACGAGCACATATATTGTAGATTATATAATACCATAATGTTCGATTGTCAGAAGTTTGTTCTAGTTTATCCTAAATATGTAATGCAGACCGGTTAATAATTTCCCAAGAGTTTATTCGCTACAATCATGAGTTATAATTTAAAATGTTTTAGGCGATCTAGTAGTTACACTATAAAGCCAAGCCATTCATTATGTACAGCAAGATGTTACCGAGATGTTGGAATATAATTATCGTAGCGTATAGGTCCTTATTGAATTACGTTTTTACTTATAAAATAGTAAAACAGAGCGCCTCCTCTCATACGTTATCGAGTCCCCATGAGGACTGTAGTGCAATTCTGATAATTACTGCAACGGAATATCTCGCTATATGAAATCATTAAACCTTTTTGTTTCTTAATCACAGTTTTGTAGCTGTTTGGGAACAAATTGTATTGGAGAGTGTGTTGATATAGACTTCTACTGCACTTGGCTTGATCGAAAATTTGATCGTCACATTTTCACAAATTTCCGTACGATTTGCATTGTCTCGTTTTCACATATGTAATTGCTGCTCTCTTGAGTGCAGTCTTTCCTAACTGATATTAATATTTTTGGCTGTTTGACTGTTGTATTGTTTGTGCTATGCATGTACATTTAAGGATTGCATCGTAATATCAATTGTGATGTTTATGCTATGCATGTACATTTAAGGATTGCATCGTAATATCAATTGTGATGTTTATGCTATGCATATACATTTAAGGATTGCATCGTAATATCAATTGTGATGTTTATGCTATGCATGTACATTTAAGGATTGCATCGTAATATCAATTGTGATGTTTATGATATGCATGTACATTTAAGGATTGCATCGTAATATCAATTGCGATGTTTATGCTATGCATGTACATTTAAGGATTGCAGCGTAATATCAGGCGAGCAGATGCAGCATGTCCAAAACTCAGATCCAGTTTTCCTGAGCTCAGCAACTTAAGGTCGGTGTTGACTTTTCCTTGCATTGTGCGCTGCTCGTTTACTTAGTTTGCCATTTAATTAACAATATGATGTAGTGTGTATGTAAATTGATAAATTTACAATTCAAATGAAGATGTTTAATAGGACAGGCTCTACTTTATGGGAAAATAATAGCACTATAACAAAGCTGCACGCCGCCAGCGGTGTTTAAATTTGAACTAGACACGACGATATGGTATAGAATTGGAGTAAAAGCGCAGTGTTTTATTAGGAAATGGGATAATCTTACCGCCTCCTTTTCGAGGCCAAATGGTAGTTGTAATACTCCCATTATATGCGGACTTTTTAAATCATTCCTTATTGTATTCTTAGATAAATGTATAGTATGAGTCACTAGTATAGTGGTGGTGCACACGATAGACAATTACTTAGTCCCACTGGATGATATCTCTACATACACGTCTCCGCTAGATAATTATGGGATAAAATAACATACTCTATTAGTCGATATGTAATATCGGCTCCATAATACATGAAAAAGAAACCTCCTATTTTGAAATTTCATTTTGCAGCCCAAACGTCTACGATACCAGATACATCGCTCCACATATTTGATCAACAGGACAAATAACTAGGTTAAGCTATACCTACTATTTCAATTATGTGATATTTGTACATGTAACCTGCAACCCGTGAACAATTGCACCATGTTGCTATTATACTGCTGCACAGGACAGTGTGCCGAATGTTTCCACAGCATATCCACTTAGTTGGTTAATTCTTTTGTTGATATGGTTTAATGACTATGACTGTGCATTTGTTATAACTGAAGCATAATTTGCATTTAAACTTCATATACTCCTTTAAAAGTCATTTTACATCAGTAGAGAAGAAAAGTATTCGAATGCAAAGTATCGTTGGCCATTTAGTGGATGAATGAATAATTGATTGCATCATTAACGTGAATAGATGTCACTAATAACTTAAAACTATATGTACATAGTTAGAGACATTCTACAATATTGGTCGTGTCACCGATGTAAGTCAACTAGATATTCGCCTATGCTCTTGATATGATACGCCAGACAAATTGACGACCATTAATATTGTCTCATGCTCAAACAATTATCTTAAATTCAAGTTTATGTGTCTGTATTAGCATATAAATACGAGTTTGAAATATTCAATTCCTGTTATATCCTATATGATCTGAAATATAATTTGCTTTTGTAATTTCGCCAACTAAATATTTGGAACACTGCGCTGCACATTTTTACAATATTATAAAACACTGTGGTTCGTATTTGAAACCTTCCAATTATCGTTTATTGCAACATTATCTATACATGTAGCAAGCCTTATTCCTGTGCTGAAAATAAAAGCTATATTCACGTCCCCAAATATTTTGATTTTATGACAGTTTGAATTGATGCACAAACTAGTTCTCTGTGGCTCCCATTAATGACTATATTTATATTGTAAACTTAAATAGATACCAATGTAAAACTTTTTGTTTCTTATTTTGTTTTTGTAGCTGTTTGGGAACAAATTGTATTGGGAGTGTGTTGACACAGGCTTCTACTGCACTTGGCTTGATCGGAAATTGACTGTCACATTTTCCGTACGAATTACATCAGCTCATTTTGACATAATAACAAAGGTGCTTGTAAATTTACAAATTTACAATTCAAATGAAGATGTTTAATTTAACAGGCTATACCTTATGGTAAAATAAGAGCACTTAAACAAAGATTCCCGGCGCCAGTGGTGTTTAAATTTGCGCTAGACACGACGATATGGTATACATTTGGAGCGAAACCGCGGGGTTTTATTTGGATATTGGTTGATCTGACCGCCTCCTTTTCGCGGCCAAATTGTAGTTGTAATACCCCATTATATGAGTTTTGTATCAACCATTCTTTATTGCATTCTGGGATAAATGTATCGTATGAGTTATAGTGGTGGTGCACACGATAGACATTTCTTAATCCCTCGGGATGATATGTCTACATAAACGTCTCCGCCAGATAAGTATGGGATAAAGAACAACATATTCTATCAGTCGATATGTAATATCTGCTTCATAATACAAGATATGAATCCTCCAATTTCGAAATTTCATTTTTTGCAGCCCAAACGTCTACAATACCAGATGAATCTCTCCTATATTGTATCAACAGGACAAATAACTACGTTAAGCTAAACGGGCAATAACCATTGTGTGATATCCGTAACCTGTAACCAGTATAACGGCAATACTGCTTCCCTGGACAGTATGCCAACTGTTCAACTCCGAACAACTTTTAAATATAAACAAAACATAATTATAATGCAATCTAGCAAACAACGCTATGACTGCAAAGGACATATTTGATCCTCGTTTGTATGAATGAACCTTTGAAAGTCGAACAGGCTGAATGGGCATGATCATTTTAATGTACATATATCCTAAGTTCAGACACCAATACGGCCAAATGTTTTCACAGCATATCCGCTTGTAGTTGGTAAATTCTTATTTTTGATTCGTTTAGTGTTTAGGATTTTGCAATTCGTTATACCTGAAGCATACCGCACAACATTCGAAGTTCACACACTCCTTTTATATAAATGGGGAAGAACATTCGTATGCAAATAATCGCTGGCCATTTATTAGTTGAATGTACAAATGCCTGTCACATTTTCGTGAATAGCCGATGTTAATGATTTCGTGGTTTAACTACATGTTGAGAGCTAGAGGCGTTCTACAATATTGGTCGTGTCACCAATGTAAGTCAACGAGTTCACGATATGAATCGTGTAACACGACTTCTCAGTTCCGTCAGAGAATTGCTCTGTTTTCATATGGCTCTGACGGAACTATAAGCTGACGTAACGCTCTGACGGAACTCAGGAAACATTACATTTGAGTTCCGTCCGAGCGTTACATCAGGTTCGAGTTCCGTCAGAGCTATATGAAATCAGAACAATTCTCTTACGGAACTGACAAGTCGTGTAACACGATTCATACCATGGAGTTATCCACCTATGATCTTGATATGATATGCTAGACACATTGACGACCATTTATATTGTCTCGTGATTAAACAAATGTCTTGAAATAAAGTTTATTTGTCTGTATTAGCATATTAACAACATTTTGAAATATTCAATTCCTGTTATAGCCGATAGGATCTGAAATACACTCAACCGCTTTAAAAACGCACCACTATTGAAAATAATCAAATTTTGTCAAAATACATTTTTTGCTAAAATTGATAGTTTACAAGGTTTGTTTAGTTCATAAGATTTACCTTATTAAAGATATCGATTTATTTTTCATTCGGAATACCCCGCCCAGAGAACTTTTTTGATTTTGCATGTTTTGCACGTGCAGCTCGATCGCGTAGACCTGTGTGATCAATATTAACTTTAAAACATACGTTGTTTATTTACACATTGAAAAAACAACATAAACAATATTTGCTAATGGTACTTTTATGCTGCGAATATCTCGAATATTTGTTCTCGATGATTGTGCCTTTGCTTCCAACCGAAAAGAGCCTCGGTGCCTTAGCATTGCAGTTCAACTGCCACCATAAAATGATTGTGAGCTTAGAACATCGATTCCTGGCGAATGGCACTGTCAAAGACCGACCTGAATGAAACCAGCTAAAGGTATTGAGCCCGAGCGAGGAGGAAACATGACACATGTTGTGTAACTGTAATTGGTTCCGCATGGCTGCACACAGTGTCAAAATAATGCCGGGTGTCAATGAACAAGCCAAAAGTACATTATTGCATTTTCATAATTATTTCTTTCATAATTGTCAATAAAAAGGAAAATATCTAAGTACATTTTTTTAATGAGTTTCCTCCCGTTTAGAGCCTAAAGTCCCAACTTTTTGTCTTCAAGCTCCTTCATAGTGTTGATTTGAGGTGCCATAGAAGCACCACGGGATATCTCCTGACAGTCTGAGGCTCATAACCAAGACTTGGAGTTTAAATAAGGCTTGAATCATCTTAAGTTCACATAATGCGCATATCTGAACCGCACTCGGTCTTATGGTATTAGCCAGACAACCATAGCCACATACCATTTATAATTCAAGTCAAGCTTTGCTTGAATGGTGGGAAACATCACGTCGAACATAATTTTATCCTATTACGTAATTAATGTGATGCTTTAGGAGGAGATACCAAGTGCATGCATCAATATAGCGGGCTCTTATATTTGCTTTTGAACTTGTGACTTTCACTTTCATGGGTTTCAGTGTTGTCTATATCATTATTCATTTCAAACTCGTAATAATGGCTTGGAAATCACACACATCGTTGAATATAGACTGAATATTATTAATCCGAAAATTAATAACCATAAATTGACGTTTTCATCACTAAAACCGATATTTCATATGTGGTGCGTTTTTAAAGCGGTTGAGTGTATAATTTGTTTTTGTAATTCCGTGAGCTAAAAATTTTGGAAAACTACTTGCAAAATATCACAATATTATAGAACACTATGGTTCGTATTTGAAACATTCCAATTATCTTTTATTGCAAAAATTCTGTATAGCAAGCCTTATTCCTGTTCTGAAAATAAAAGTTATATTCACTTCTCCAAATATTTTGATTTTATGACAGTTTGAAGTGATGCAGATTTAAAATAATTTCCCTTGGGAGTTTAACACAAACCGTAGTAAATTGATGCATTCTCAGTGCCCCAAAACTACCAAATTTTACGTCAGTGTTTAAGTGTTCCAATATCATGGCCTAGTCATCTCTCAAGGATTTACTATAGCATACTTACTTTAAGAGCACACATAATCCAAAATATAAAATGTTTGGCGTTTACTCTGAAAGTGGCTCACCCAGCTTCGACTTTAGACGAGCATGTACTCATACTACTAGAAGTGAGAATGTAAATTGTTTCACGGCAAATTTCTTTGCCTGGCCTATAGGAGTTTGGTCAGGTCTTAGACGATATCATCGGTTTGTTAAATTTTGCTGAGCCAGCATTGGGAACTTGCATCAAAAGAGGATTAGACTGAGACAATATAGTCAGGAATATGAATTGCATAAAATTTCCAAATAATTACCACATAAACCTTTGAAACCGTGTGGATTGTAAAAAGACAAGTTGTTGTAAAAGCAAACAGACGGGAAACATTATCTGTGAAGGAAAAACGCTCGTCGAATACCTTATGAATATTTAAACAAACTTAGACCACCTCATGAAATATTAAATTTGAAGCAGTTATCACTGTCAGAAAAAGGCGAATTAAACTGTTCTATATAGTAGGGGGAAATTTTCGAAATTTTGTTACCTGTGTGACAATGGAAAGATACTGTCAGATATGTTGGCATATGGCTTGGTGATGTTAAAAAATATCGGAGCAGCACTGAGGTTCATGTATAAAGCACTTTAATCAGCGTTTCCATGGCAACCGCGTGGCTACATCTTTGTATTTTTCATTGTAAACGATAATACCGAATATCTTTTTAACGAATAAACATATTTTAATGAAACGTGGTATATTACCTCACAATATGACAGCAATGATAAACATATACACATCGATTGCAAACGTTTGATGTCAAGGTCACAGTCAGAGGTCAAATGTCAACTTTTTTACTTTATTCTGGATATATCATGATTAAATTCGTGCAACGAAATCTATTCATTTGAAGTGATGATTTATAAGTTTGTCTTTGTACACAGTGATTGTCATATAGATGCGTTTTTTTTCATTTAAAGTTCATTGGTAGAGATCAAATGTCCCATTTTTAGCATTAAAGGTCAAATATTCACTTTTTATGATTTTTGGTTAATTTATAAAAAATGTTTTGTTTCAGATGATTTTAAATCACATATAAAATACACTTAAATACAATTAATGCAAGTAAAGTAGAAAATCATGATCGAAATCGCAGTTTAAGATCTGAAGAAATATTACATTTATTATTACAAAATTAGTGGGTGGGGTAAAAACTAAAGAAATATTCATATTTATTTCAATAGGGGACCTTTAATCAGAACCACCCAAAGACGTCACAAAGTCTTGTCATATTCGGTTGACGGCTGATTATCAATCTACTTAGTGACTGTTAGGCAATGTTTCATCACGTATCCATGGGGTATCAACTAAATAAACCCAAACAGCATTACAAAGACATGGCTAAATGAGCATCACCAGGTAGTAAACGGTCAGGAGCAAACCGAAAGAGACATTGCGAAGGACATTCAACGATGAATTCAAAGTCATGGGAAAGAGTTCCTGAGAAATTGAAAATTACAACAGGTGGAAAACATTGTCAGCGAGCACAAACATGATAATATTATTATGATTATTGTTAATCAGGGCTAGTTAAGACACATGAAGTGAGTCTCATTTAACTCTAATTTCTAACCTCCTTTAATTTATAGGCTGTTAATCACCTCAACACCAAACAGTAAAGTAAACAACAACCCAAAAAACATTTAAATACCGCACAAGAAACGAACTACCAGATGGAACAAAGCAAGGATTTTACAATATACTGTTTATAGACAAAGTCCTGAACGAAGAAACAGAAAGGCTTTTACTATCAAATAATGATAATTTGTACACGTGTTTGTATACGTGTCTATTGTATGATACTCTTTTTTTCTGTTATTTTCTGTTGCAAACGTTTGGTATTCTGATGATTCTATGATATGAACATATAAGTGGTATTCTAACTTTTTGAAAACAAAAGTTTTGCACTTGCACACACCAATAAAAGAAAACAACAACAATTAAAGGCGCATACATCAAAACCAACACACACAATGATTCTACTATGGAACACTTATCTTCCTTAACTACACGCTGTAGTAAAACAACCACTAGCGACCAATGGGTAGCCAGTACCATTATAAACATATTCTTATCGACTATATGGTAAACAGTTATTGTCATAATTAATATTACTTGTATATACATATAATTACAGTTCACAACAGATGTGTCTAAAACAAGCAAAACAAAAGCCATGAACAAGGGACGTGAATTGGAAGCATGCAACATGCAAACGACTTACTTGATACAAATTGTCACCCGTTCTTTGAAAATTGTGCCTATGTCTGTGCTACATAGAATTCCGTCAGTTCAACACAAAAGTCAGTTTCCATGGAGTTTTCTATGAGTAAATCCATTACGTCATATTTGGACATGTTGGTGACGATTTGCTGTGAAATAAACCTCATTGCTATGGAGAGGCAAACTACTAGACTTTTTATCATTATTTAGCATGGATATTTATAGCTTTAAGTTGTTTTTATCAACAAAGTCTGCAGGGCCGTAACAAGACAATCATTATATTTTCTAGAGACTATTTGAAACATTTATTTCTTCAAAATGTGTTCAACTTGGCAATTTCTCAAATGTTAACCTTTTTAAAATGGACACCTGTTTCTAGAGGCTTGATAAAAGAGGAAGGGTGGTCAAAGACATATGTAAAAGTACTCCGTGAATAGATGAACCTTCGTTTTCTGACAGACTGATATCTGTACAATGACTAGTGAAGAAAATACAGCATTATTCTAGGTAATTGATCGCATTTTTACTTAGGATACATGCACTTCTATTGTTCCACACTACTTTATTTAAGCCTAGGTACCACTGAACATTTATGATTCGGCGATGTATTTCAGATTTAATCAATAGTCATAGAGCATTCATCTGCGGAAACTCATCTAAAGAAAGGTCCGCGTGGTCTAAGTCCTGTTCGAGGCTCATATATTTCCGTCGGGAATACATCTTCGAGGCAATAAAAATGAACATTGCAATTTCACAATTAACGAAACTTTTGGTAAAATCAGAACAAATCGCAACGTCAAAGTTTCGCGACATTAAAAGCTCCTTTTATAAACTTCAGAAATAATTTTTGTTTTTGCTTTATTGGCCAATCAAAATTCACTAACATATTTTTTTGCGAATTTATTGTTTTTACAATTATATGGACTACATCACAGGCGTACGGTTCCATCGATCTAATAAACTTGCATGAAAAAAATAGTTCCTTTCTAATCAGGGCTCGGCACCAACACTGGTCCCCTGGCACAGGGTCAGTGTAAATCTTGAAGTACCAGTGAAAATCATGAATGACCAGTAGCTGTTTTCTTTACAATTTGAACGTTTTTTTACTGTCGGACCAGTGACCAAAAAAGCCAGTTTCAATCCTTGCTAATAATAAACTACAGTTACTGTAGGTTATTATTAGAAAGGGATTTTATGCAAGTTTATTAGATCGATGGAACCCGGACTACATAGCAAAACTTACTCCGATTTGTTCTGATATTTCTTATAGTTTGACATTGTAAAGTCTGGCCAGTAAATCGTGAATGGAACATGCTGAAGGTCATGTGAGAATAAGACAAAGCAGAAACGGTGTTACGTGCGATTCTATCGTAGCTATCGAACTCACCCCGTCTGTTGATTTCACTTCTGTTTACCATGAATAATAACTCCTGCATACTGAACATCTAGGAACGTACACTTTCACCTAACAAATTTGTTCAATAAGTACTTTTACCCCTAGCACTTGTGTCTAACATATCGGCTTACAATTTTGCCTAGCATTTTGTCTTACATTTTTATCTTAGACTAGCACTTTTGTATTACACTTTTGCTTTACACTTTTGTCTTACACTTTTACCTAGCACTTGTCTTACACTGTTGCCAAACACTTTTTCCTAGCACTTTTTTCTTACACTTTTTTCTTACACTTTTTTCTTACACTTTTGCCTAGCACTTTTGCCTAGCACTTTCGTCTTACATTTTTATCTAGCACTTTTGTCTTACACTTTTACCTAGCAGTTTTGTCTAACACTTATGTCCTACACTTTTCCCCAGTACTTTTGTCTTACACTTTTGCATAGCATTTTTGCCTAACACTTATGTCCTACACTTTTGCCAAGCACTTTTGTCTTACACTTTTGTCTTACACTTTTGACTAGCACTTTTGTCTGACACTTTTGCCAAGTACTTGTGTTTTACACTTTTACCTAGCACTATTATCTTACATTTTTGCCTAGCACTGGTGTCTTATACTGTTGCTTAGTACTTTTGTCTTATACTTTTGCCTAACATACACCCCTATGTGCTACTTTAAATGACGTCTGGGCAATCAATCCAAACAACGTGTGTACGTCTCAATGTCAATGATTCCTGAAATGAATTGAATATTTTCACAAAAACCGAACATGTTCATTTCATTATCTGTACAAGAACTTCTTATCAGACGTAGAATGTTCTATGTATGACTACGTATATGTTACAATGTTTAGACATTTGCACGCGTTGAAACTAATTGAGCATGGATTCCGTGATTTTTGTCATGGTTTTGTGTAACGGTGCGTACACACAGTAAGTTTTGATGTACACTCAACCGCTTTAAAAACGCACCACTATTAAAAAAAATCAAAATTTGTCAAAAATCATTTTTTGCTAAAATTAATAGTTCACAGGGTTCGTTCAGTTCATAAGCTTGACCTAATTATAGAAAACGATTTTGTTTTGATTCGGAATACCCCGCCCAAAGAACTTTTTTTATTTTGCATGAAATTCACGTGAAGCTTGATCGCGTCGACCTAGGTGGTCAATATTGACTTTAAACTGTACGCTGTTGGTTTACACATTGAAAAAACAACATAAACAGTATTTGCTAATGGTATTTTTATGCTGAGAATATCTCGAATATTTGTTCGGATGATTGTGCCTTCCCTTCCAACTGAAAAGAGCATCGGTGCCTTAGCATAGCGGTTCAGCTGCCTCCACACAACAATTGTGGGCTTAGAACATCGATTCCTAGCGAATGACACAGTCAAAGACCGATCTGGATGAAACAGACTAAAGGTATTGAGCCCAAGCTATAAGGAAACATGACACAGGTTGTACCACTATAATTGGTTCCGCATGGCTGCACACAGTGTCAAACGAATGTCGGGTGTCAATAAACAAGCCAAAGGTACATTATTGCATTTTCATAACTATTCTTTTCATAATTGTCAATCAAAAGGAAAATCATTTTAGTACCCTTTTTAACAAGTTTTCTCGCGCTTATAGCCGAATGTCCCAACGTTCTGTCTTTAATCTTCTTCATAGTGTTGATTTGAGGTGACATATAAGCACCACGGGAAATATCCTTTCAGTCTGATGCTCATAACCACGATTTCAAGTTTAAATAAGGCTTGAATCCACGTTAGGTTCACATAATACGCATATATGGACCGCACTCGGTCGTATGGTATTAGCCAAACAACCAAAGCCACATAATATTTATTATTCAAGTGAAGATTTGCTTGGATGGTTAGAAACATCACGTCGAACATAATTCTATCCTATAACGTACTTAATGTTATTCTTTAGGAGGAAAAACAACGTACATGCATCAATGTAGCGGGCTCTTATAATTGCTTTTGAAATTGTGACTTTCACTTTCATGGGTCACTGTGTCATCTATATCATAATTTATTTAAAACTTGTAATAATGGCATGAAAATCTTACAACTCGTTGTGTATAGACTGAAGATTATAAATCCAAAAATAAATATTCATAGATTGACGTTTTCATCACTAAAACCGATATTCCATATTTGGTGCGTTTTTAAAGCGGTTGAGTGTATACATCTTGACCTAAAAGTCAAGATGTACTGTGTAGTTACGTGTATTACGCCTCTGCCATACATTTTCTCGAGATGTATAGCTTGGCTATTTTGACGTGAGCCTGACCTTTATGAAATAAAATATGACAAGGTTCTTGCTTTGAAAAAATCAATTTCCGCAAGCAAATCGTGCGATATCAGTATAGTGCGTTAGCGTCTAAGCTGGACCCCCTTAAATATCTTTAAAAGTAATTATGCAATTTTATTGAAATTTGGCATAGTTCATTAAATAACCTTTACCAACTCTGTGTTTAAATTGCAGATTTTTTACTAGAAAATTAATGTTTTCCACATTGGGTATAATTTATTATTTTTGGTATTTTTATCAACAAATAGCCAGGGAGTAAAATAAGCTATTACGATCAGCTAGTTAGAATAATGCTATTCGTGTATTGTATTGTGTATATATATATATACTATAACGGGATTATTGTATAACTTTGACCACAATTTGTCTGGTCATCAATGTGTATATAGTTGAGGCCCATCTTCTGATTGTAATGATCATTTATACAAGCATGATATACAATGTTTTTCTTGCAAATATTTGTACAAAGTTGCTCCAGTTGTACAGGCTAAGATAAATGTTCATGTATGGGCCTCGTTATATATTTTCAACAGTCACTGGTGTGTGACTTAATGTACAGTTATACTGGACCAAATTGTTGATATTTGCTGTTCCGGTCATTTCTATCATCTATACGTATTTACCCTGTTTTCGACTTAAAATTTTGCATTAGGCGTCTACGCAAAGTACACTTTTCTGTGGACTACAAATTCTGTCTTATTTTATGAGAGTTGGTAAGGGTGTTTTGCGAAGATATGCCAATTTTTGTTCTAATCGGCATTGTCCTTTTTAAGATATTTAAGGTTATGGAGGTCCAGCTTAGTCGCTAACGCACTATATTTCAAATTTATGTTTGTATTACATCTAGAGCGTCTTCGTGATACTCACCGATTATGAAAACTTACAATCGGCGTTGTAAACGTAGGCAATATATCGACTGTAAAATTATGCTAATCAAAAGGTCAGGCACGTGTCAAATTAGCCAAGCTGTACACCTTCATAATTACCAAGCGGTATGAGGACAATGTATGGGCATGATGTAAACGTGCTAAAATGTACATCCTCGACATTTACACCAAAACTTACTGTGTCATTATAGGGACCAAGAGGGACTCACCCGTGTAGGTAATGTCATACTAGGTATTTTATGCTAAGTAGTATGGTGCTATGAGGGAATCACCAGTGTCGGCAACTGTCATCCTAGGTGTTATTGGGGACATGTCATGTAGGGAAAAGTGATCAGAGATCTACATTTTTATCATTTGAGAAAACGAAACAATCTATGAATAGTGGGGATCTCACCGGTTTTATCTGTAAAACGGTGGTCATAACTGGACATGCGTGCACATATGTGGTGTCTGCGTGCAAAAACGCAGGAGACACCTAGGAATACGTACGTGGTCGGTCAGAACGGCCTTCGTTCGTTTTTCTGAGCACGCAGACACGACACAGCACGTTTCGTGTATGTGGAACATTCGCTCCCAGCGTGCGACCTATATTCTGTCTGCGTATTCGTCCCCGTATCTGCGACGCCATAGGTGAGAAATCGGGTCTTGAAGAGGTGACCTGCGTGTTTAGAATACGGGACAAATGAGAATGTTATTTAGTGAATCTATTTCACCCTTAAAAATACTACTATGGCGAAAGAGGGGGTGTGCGTTTTTACACGACGCACTCCCGCCCCCTTAAGTACGGCCATGTTGACGCGCATGCAGTATGTGTGGCTTCTAAGATAAGATAAGATAAGATAAGATAAGATAATCTTTATTTAACGTCGGTAATGTTTAAACATATTAACATAAGCTTGAAGCTTGTATCCGACATAAACATTGACTATCCAATAACATACAAACAAACAATCTATAAAATAAACTAAGATTAAACATATTAAAGACAGTATCACATTCAAACGCTCATTATAATATAGATAGGTAAAATATTTGAATACTCCAGGAAAGACGTGGGTACAAACTAAAACTAAGACATGTATATTAAAGAATGTAACACAAGTTGAGCAGATTAATAGAAACAATGGAAACCAAATCTAGATAAACAGCAAGATTATTGGAACAAATGTACATAAAAACAGTCACAAAAATTAAAAACTGTAGTTATAAAAAGGTCATGACTAAAATAAATAGCAAAGAAAGACATGTTCAATGGAATAGGCATTAAGTGGCTAAAATAGAAGTACAGAATGGCATACAAAATGGCATACATAATGACATACAGAAATGGCATACATAGTTGCGATCATATAATTAAAAAGAATTCAATAAAAAATCCATGCAATTTTATGTTTAAAGCAACATGATATACGTCACAGACTGTACATGTACATGCAAAGTTAGGCAAATAAACGAACATAAAACGAACATAAAACGTATACAACCAGTGTCAATCGAGTGGATGCAATACATCCTAAAAATTAATTAAAAGGGGGAAAAATAAGAAACTGAGAGGAAACGTGAAGCAAAAGCCGACGATTGAGATAGTGCTAAGAAGGCGTATCACCTCATATCAGATATGAAATGAACAGATTGACACTGCTTGTATACGGGTCATATCAACAGTAGGTGAAGCAATAATAAGTACATACGAGCTAGTCAGCAGTGTTTTAGCACATGCTTATAGCATCATTGTGTTATAAAGTAACATAGATATCTATATATATATAAGCATTTAAGCAAATGATGAACTCAAACATAAAGGTGACAACATGACATTTGTAGGTAAAGGGGGGTAACTAGAAACAAAATAGGTAAACGATGTACATATGACAAATACAGCACATAAGCATTTAAGGAAAAACAAAAGCAAAACTACACTATGTACACCTGGTACAAGCACACTTAGAGCCACTCCAGGTATGGATCAGTCTCCTGAACTCGTTATTATCCGTAGTAACACGTAACTCATTCGGAAGTCTTTCCATACCTGAGTGGCTGCGAAGCGAAAGCTTTTCTTACCATATTTAGTGCTTTTGACTGTTGGCACTTCAAGAGTGTTTGTGTTCCTGAAATTATAGTTTTTAGATTTAACATTTAGAAGTTCTTGTATATATACAGGTGAGATGTTATTTAAACCTTTAAAGACTTCAATGGCTATTTGTCGTAGACGACTTATATGTAAAGTTGGCATATTTACTCTATCCAGGAGTGATTCATAGTCAGATTCAAAATCGTTAAATACTAGTTTTAATGCTCTGAATTGTAGTTTTTCAAGTTTGTTGGTGTTTTTCTTACTGCAGAAATGCCAGACTATAGGACAGTAGTTAAAATTAGACCTGACAAAGCATTTGTAGATAAGAAGTTTAGTTTCTTTACTTAGACATTTACTAAGTTTACTTAGTTTACTAATTGGAAATATTTGCCCCTACTAAATTAAATACCATTTCCAATGCAATAAAATAGTTGAGGGATAAGAGTAGGTTCTCTTGCACACTTTAAAACTAAACTTACAACTATGACGGAAAGGATGGAATGACGTTTAGATATGATCATGCAGTATGTTCTGTGCGAACAAGTTGATCCAAGAAAATGTTTTCGACACATTTAAGCTTTATCTACTGAATAGATGAAAGGCGTTTTCCTGTCTGTCAGAACCACTCTCCTCTAAACGGTGATATTTCTTAATTCTTAACTGTTTATTGTAGTCTAAAGCAAACATATAAATCACAACACTCGGTTCAATGAAAACATCAATTTATCTCAGTCTCAATGCCAAACAAATATTCTTCATTTCTCAAGTTTTCCTTTCATTGACAATAGAATGAAGGCCAAAGTCAGTCATGTGA
Source organism: Spisula subtruncata (assembly GCA_963678985.1). NCBI lineage: Eukaryota > Metazoa > Mollusca > Bivalvia > Venerida > Mactridae > Spisula > Spisula subtruncata. Next base: position 25,173,828 of record OY787672.1, read on the forward strand.
CGTAGAAATAGTCATATGATACAACAATCAATGACATGGTCTTCAAACATAAATTTCACGTCGCAATCAATTGTTACTGACACTAGCTGCAGCATTGCAAGTATTTCACAATAAGTGTTCGTTGCATTGTTCTGCTGTTTTCTATCAATCAACAAATGACCTTTGTAATATGTCACACTCGACAAAGCATTGTAACAAACGTGCAGTTGCATTCCCTTCAAATATTAGGCTTATAGCAATAGCTACAACTTTGCAACACGTTCAAGCGTCTGTATTGTCAATTGTAAGCAATATCGTATGTACGTATGTACATTCTTGCAGTTCTACTTTTGTCATACAATGTACATGTTCATCTCTTAGCCCATTTGTATCAAATAAACTCTGTCTTTCATTTCGACATGGATAATGAACTATAACACATTCAACGTCTTATTATTAAGTCAGATTGAATTCCGGACACATCGCGTTGTGTCATTCTGAACCGGAGATCTCACAGACAAATCAAGCCGAATTTCACGTCGGCAAATACGAATTTAATGATGCAAACGTCAGTATACGTTAAAGACAAAACAAATCTTATCCGATGTGTTTAAGCAATTCCTTAAATTTTAACTCAATACACACTCACAATAATCAGTATGACTTCGTAATAATACAATGATATATCAGTGCTAACATTATTAGCAAAACTATATTTTCATTACAAGCACCATCATAGCGCCTAAATGATTTCATTACGCCTCCTACACACGTAGTTGGTAACAGTATCGAATAATTATGCAGCAGTGTAATTTCGTAAAGCCAGGGAGAAAGCTTCAGTCGATTTCATCGTTTCAAATACCCATTGCATTTAATTGAGATTGTATCAAATCGAAAGATTTTCTGTACCAGAAAAAGTTCCAGGAATAGTAGTTAATGAATGTAGCACAAGACGCCTGACTTTATACTCGTTAATAATAATACAATTGTGCATGCACTGGTGGTCTTCTTTTATATTGTATTTTGGCTTCAATGTATGTGTTTGGGCGATTCCATGGTTTGCATTTATGAATCGTACTTACAATTCTATTTACTCTTCAGTAAAATTGAAAGAGATCAACTAGAGTTGGACTATTTAAGTGTGTTGATTAAACAACTCAAAATTAACAACATTGATTGTCATCGTATCTGTGCATACATCACTCTGTGGTGAAATCCACTATAGGTATGTAAATTGAAAAAGAAATTATGTTTCCCAGAGAAGACCAGTTTATAACCAATGTTGCTTCATCAGAATTCATACCCATCTTGTCCTATGCTACGTTTTCTTAATTATACAAGCAGACTCGGCACCATGTCCTGTTACGTAACGTCCTATCATGCGTATGTTATTTCCTGGTTGAAAATGCCTGGACTATTCCCTAGACGTATAGTTATGATTGTGGAACCATATATGGTAATTTGTATTTAAGGACATTATGCAGTTCTTACAACTTTGTTTTCTGAAATAATTTACCGGAGTGTCATATAGTTAACCAGCAAAACCTCCTCTATAGGCATGTAGGAACAGCGTACAGGAATAACTGATTGGAACATGACAGAAAACATACGACTAACGTTCGAGTCAATGTACGAGTCAATTAATCTACTCTATTATCTAAGAGGCATAAAGGGTCTGGCATACACCTTATACCAATTGGCATCAGATTGACAAACTGGTTTATTATTATTATATGAGTTATGGCATTCGACGTCGAATGACATCGACGTCAAATGTAGAGATCACTTCGTTCTACATACTGTACATCAAAACACTACGTATTCAAAATAGGAATGCGCTCAATATGTTGTTCGTGCATTCTACATCTAATGTATTTCATGGAAGGTCATAGAAAATCATCCCAATTAATAAGTTCTGCGTGGTTCCCATTAATGACTATGTTTATTTGTGAAACGAATTAAATATCAATGTTACAGCGACACGCAATGTATTTTCTAGCAAACATGTATTTTGAGATGTCAAAATTGTATTATGCTGGTTAAGTATGACATATTATTGGGCGCAACTTTTTGTTTTGGTATCGTTGCATCTTAATGCATTTCCTAACGTATTTTGTTCAATTTCAATACATTGGTTACATTATTAGAGAACATTTTGTTAATAGGAATTACGAGTATTATTATTGTCCTAATCTGACAAAAAAAACCTAACTCAAAGGTCAATATATGCGATGTAGCACACTTGTTACGAGATGAAAGCCGAGCTGAATATTTCCCAATCCATGTCATAAAACCATGTGTAAGTGTAAGATCAGAAATAAACAGTTCCACAGGGATCGTTCATAGACGATCAATTTCATTTTATAACACAATGAAGTATTTAAAACCCTTCAATGATTGAAGAGAGCTTTGGAGGCAAATAGTCTAACATCATAATGGAATGTATATTACAAAACAAATGTGTATTTCTTGCAAAGTGTTTGATACGTATACATAGAGTGTATGTGTACAATATAAAAAATCACATTCGGATATGAAGTGCAGCATACAACGAAAGCAACACATACGCCACGAAAAAGAACAAAATAGCAGCTAACATTGCACAAAGCATGTATGCCTAAGAAATTATATCACAAAATGAAACATTTGACTTCCCTGAATTTCCACCCATTCACTACATGAACACATCAGATACGAAACTAAAATCATTGATGTATCTACCATTTGATTTTTCCATTTTATTCCCAAGCATTTTTCGCCTAATCAGCCGCTTTGGTCAGTCTCCATCGTATTTCTGATTGCATTTTCACATTAAACTAGAAAGATCAAACTGATGTGAGTTGGAAACTAATGTCTACTTAATCTAAATGATGCATTCATAATTCTGCCAGTGAACAAATTCTTACAGTACTAAGGTACTATTAAAATAAACAACAGTTTAATCTGAGAGTACAAAAATGACCCTGAAACGTCCGATATTTCTTGTTGAACATAGCTTGTTTCTTCTCGTAATATTGATAATAATAATTAAGGATCAATCAAATTGAGATAGTAAGGGACATTGATAAATTGTTTGCACAGTTTCATTGGGAAATCTTCAAAAATACTGTAAACATTTTTATGACAGGAACACAGGATACAGACTGGAACTAATGGTGTCAATACTGGATTGTACATTAATTTAAACTGATTAAACGGTAGATTTACACACCATAAAACCGAGCAGACGACTTTCCAGAACACACTTCACTATGACTGATAGCCTGGTGTTCACGAAACCTGATTAAATGTGTTGTTATAGTACGTGTTTGTACATGTAGTAGCACAAAGGGTTGCTTGAAAGTCTCCGGATGACATAGCTGAACAATGGGAGAGTTAAAAGGTTCCCGAGCAAGTACAATTACACTCTACAAATTAAGGTGTCTGAGATAGTGAAGTTAATGTAAGTGAAAGGGGAATATTATCCTATGTCTAATTCATAAATTCCTTTAAGTACATACATGTAGTAAACTAGCAAGACGTCCTAATTTAGCACATTTTCACACCGCGCTCCATTCCTTTTGGAAAGGATCATTTGCAATGGACCAGAATAGCAACACCCTTCAGACGCCTGCACGGATTGTACATACACATATAGGAATACGCAAGAACACTTAGTGGTCGTAAATTGGTCCTAAATTGTCATCCAGTGACGTCAGCTTCTAAATTCTAGTTCATTTTTGTTCAAGTTATTGTGCTTTCTAGACACAAATAAACTATTGAACCAAAATAGACACTGCGTATAGGAGTCAGATACTATGCGCATTAAAACTTGGGTATTATTGAGAACTTAAAACTAACATTTTTTCTCATAGTACATTTATAATGTTAATTTATTGGTCAATACACTTAGGACTTTTGATTGCGTGTCACATGGGGTTTGGCTAGTCAATGTCGTTTATGTACGAGGTACATTTTCTATGTTCTTCAAAATACAGGTAAGTGTACATGTATCATTAAATGCTTTTTTGAAGCACACTAAGTCTTCTAGTTCCATTTTTTAACACATAACAGAATCGTGAGAATCGTACGCAATTAAACTAAACAGTTACATATACATGCTCGGCTAGCATCAAAGTTGTGTAAGCCTCTGTTAGACTAAATTATATACATTGTGTAGTGGTTCTTAGCGTAAGCACGCTACATACGGTACAGTTATCCATTGAGTGATGAATAGGCGATGATATAAAATGGTTGAAAATGTTGGTGGTTTTGGGTTACTGAGAAAGCATCAATTTACTACGGTTTTTGTTTAACTCCCCAGGGAAATTATTTAAAATCTGCATTACTTCAAACTGTAAGAAAATCAAAATATTTGGACACGAGATTATAACTTTTATATTCAGCTCATAAATAAGGTTTTCTATAGAGATTGTTCACAATGAAAGATAATTGGAAGGTTTAAGGTACCACATTATTTTATGATATTGCATCATTTTGGTAACACAATGCTCTAATTTGTAAGCCCATGAAATTACAAAAACAAATTATATTTCAGATCCTACCGGCTACAACAGGAATTGAATATTTTAAAATCTTATTAATATGCTAATACAGACAAATAAACTTTACTTATTGTGACACAAGACAATTGAGACGGTTGTCAATGTGTCTGGCGTATTATATCAAGAGCATTGGCGGATAATAGGTTGACTTACATCGGTGACACGACTAATTTATAGAATGCCTCTAGCTCCGTAGACAAAACACAAAGTCCTTAATATCTGCTATTCACGTAAATGCGCCAAATAATTGTTTATTTATCTGAAAGATGGCCAGCGAATCTATGTATTTTATATAATTTTCATCGATATGAAAGGATTGTGTGAACTTTAAATGTAGTGCGGTATGCTTCAGGAATAATCAATTGCACAGTCCAAAGCATTAAACGATATCGATATTAAGAATTTACCAAATAAGCGGATATGCTGTTGTACATGTCCATGAATGGAATTCTTTTCCAGTGTGTTTCATATAGTGTTTTTATAAATAATACTACCAAATTACGTTAATTGTTCAACAAAGGATTATATAGTTTGTATTAACCATTTTTATCATGCCTCTGTTAAACTTTCACCTATCAAATAATTACATGTATGTATATATAATTTATCGGCTAGAAACAAATTATTGTTTAATGCCTAAATAAACTTTTGTATTGTATTGTATATGTAACAGGTGACCGTATTAGTGTCTAAACGTAAGAAATGTGCACATTTAATTGATCAAGCAATACTGCCTCCAAATTAAAGGCAAGAACAGACCAAACGGACGACCACAAAGTAAAGACAACCTTAAAACAGTAATTATTAGACAAGCATTATACGAGTATTTTTGAAAGAAACGAACCAGTCTTTACGTGGACAAGAACAAAATTGCAGAACGGCATAAACACAATTAACAGTTTCAACCAACATTTCTTTCATTCTTTCCAAGCAATTCGCACATACGAGGGTATAATTTCATTGCCAGCATAAAAATGCGTGTAAACAATTATCATTATTCGTGAGCTGTACCTATTATTTAATTGACGTATATATGTCTGTTCTGTGTTTCTGTAAATATGCGCCAAAATTTGAACGACTAAAATAGTACGGAACTTGTGTACAGGTAAACATCAATTGCTGAGCTAATCAAGCCTATATCAATAGACTCTAAAGAATTTTTTTCTCCAATAACTGTCTTTTCAAACAAATTTAGAGACAAAATACATTGGTTTTATTTCATATAGAGATATATACAGTTGCAGTAATTCTCTGAATTGCACTACGGTCCTCATGGGAAGTCATTAACGTAGGAGAGGGGGCCTAGGGGCTAATAATAGGTATTTAATATGTTCATTATATTCCAGCATCTCAGTGACCTTTTTCTTATACATAATGAATGGCTTGTCGTTACAGCGTTAGAACTACTAGATCGGTTACAACTTTTCTATAATAACACATGATTGTTCGGGTAAACCTCCTGGGAAATTATAAACTGGTCTGTTTTATATATTTAGTATGAACTAGAACATACTTCTGACAAGCGAACATTAAGGTACAATATATGGGCTCCTGCAGTATTAAACTGCTTTTGGAATAATACGAGTAACCACGTTCTGTACAGCAAGTGACTGAGGTTATCAACACAATTTATATACAAAACAAAATAAATTGGATGTACTGTACATTTAAGTTTGATTCTGCTATGATTACACATTTCTAGCGCATCAATCTTAATTGACATGTAGAGTTCCATACATGTTTTATACTTACACACGGTTGACGTCAGATAATATTTCTGCTTACGTTACAATGCATACCGAACAACCCTCCTAAGTCAACCGGTTCTCCGCCTATGATTCGCATTTTGAACGCCAGACATATTGGCGACCATTTCCAATGTCTCGTGCTGAAACAATTATCTTAAAGTCAATATGTCTATATGAGCATACTAATACTATTTCGAAATATATAATACGTGTTATAAATGTAGATGAAAGGTTCTGAACCATACTTTATTGTATTTTCGCGGGATTAAAATATGGAACACTGTTGTCTCCAAATGTTACACTGCTACTTATATACTAATGTGGTACCTTAAACCTACCAATTATATTTAATTGCGACAATTTTCTATAGCAAGCCTTATTCATGTGTTTGATATAACAGTTTCTCCCACGTCTCCAAATATTTGGATTTTATGATAGTTTGTAGCAATGCAAATTCAACATAATTTCCATAGGGAGTTAACCACAAACCGTAGTAAACTGGTGCCTTCTCAGTAACCAAAAAAAAAACTACCAAAATGTATGGCAGTGTCTAAATATTCCCGATATTATCGTATATTCATTACTCAAATGATAACTTTAACGTATATAGCATTCTTACTTTAAGAGCCACTACAATATGGACATAATTACAAATATAAAATGTATGGCGTTTAGTCTAAATGAGGTTGACAAGATGTAGGCTACATGTAGTCGAATATGTCTAATGAAGTGATAGTTATACTGCTTACTTATCTGCTATGCTTGTATAATATATGAAGGTTTTGTATTTCTAAATTTCTGTATCAATGAAACTAGAAGAGTGTTTTAAATAGTATTTAATGATACAACCACCCGAGTTGTGAAGAATATAAATAATATCACGGAAGAACAAGGTCAGAAAAAGAAGCCAAATATATATAGATACTTGTCTGCATGCATAGAGACATTGCCTGGTCAGATCTTATATGAAACAAAATCAATATTCTTATCGTTATTATCAATATACTAGAATCGAGGGGTCCTCATTCCGTTTTAAATTTTCAGTAATATCCAAGTTGAGCTAAATTTAATGCGATCAATATGTGACGCCTACACGCAATGATTACAAAGGTTCAAGAGTTTATTTGCGTCTAGAAACATAGGTAACCTTGAACCAAAATTAACTAGATACTGACGTCACGGGATGACATTTTAGTACAAATTACATGCGTTATACGAATATGTCAAATCCGTGCACATGATTGAAGGATGTTGCTATTCGGATTCACAAGGGAATGAGCGGTGTATACAACAAGCTAAATTAGGGTTCCAAATATATTTAAAATGTGCTTACATGTAAACGGCATTTTCAGGCTTACTCGAAATAGCATAATGTTCACGGTAAAATACATTAACTATGCTATCGCGGATACCCTGGTTTTGAACTAGTCGCACTGCTCATCTGAAAACCTTGTGTGTATCCCTCTTATAATCCCGAAACTATTTACCGACCTTTCTTGCATCTAAATTTACGTAGGCGTACTATTAAAACACATTTAATCAGGTTTCGTGACCACCAGGCCATCCGTCACAGTACAGTGTGTTCTGGAAAGTCGTGTGTGCAGTTTTATGGTGTGTAAAATCATTTAATCTGTTAAAATTGATGTTCAATTCAGCATTGCCAGCATTAGTTCCAGTCTGTATCATGTGTTCCTGTTATAAAACTGTTAACAGTATTTTTTGAAGATTTCCCAATGGAACTATACAAACAATCTCTTAATATCCCGTAATACCTAAATTTGATTGATCCTCAATTCGCAAGTTGTAGTACTGTTATTATGAGAAGCAACAAAAATGTTCAACAAGAAATATCGGACGTTTCGTGGTCATTTTTGTACTCTCAGATTTAATTGTTGTTTATTCTAAAAGTTCATTATTTTTGTTCTATTATGAAGCGTTCAGTTCAATTTGTGCATTTCTGCTACATTGTGTTGTTAAATTGTTAAATGTATTGACCTTTTAGTAAGGGGGGTTGTATGTCAACATGGAATGATTCGCTAGTACATCACCTACAGTAATAATACACGTAGTCGCAATCACAAAACGTAATTTTATAACGTTACCAATGTATTGAAATTGGGAGAAACACGCTAAACAAAAATCATATGGTTGCAAGAAAATGCATTGCGTGTCGCTGTAACATTGATATTTAATTCGTTTCACAAAATAAACATAGTCATTAATGGCAGCCACATTGAACTAATTTATAGGAATGTTCTATACGTCAATGAAATGGGTGTCAAATATTTGCACTAATCATGGATAGTTCGCATGTCTATTTGGAAGAAACGAAATTTATTCCACATCTGAAGACGATATTTGCCAATGATAACCGGGTTCTAAATACCAAAATACACGTAACAGTAGAACCATTTGTCAATCAGAATCGATTTGGGTATTCCATTTATGGCTGATTTTTTATATCGCTAAGTTTATTTTTGTAATTCGGATATTGAGTCATATGTTTTCAGTCGCACCCCAAGTGCACCAAGTTATTCCTGTACGAAATTCCCTCGCTGTCTATAGGGGAGGTAATGCTGAATTACTTAATAACACTTCGGTGTATCAGTTCAGAAAACGAGGTTGTAAGAATAGCATACTAATGGAACAAATACATATTACCTTAATTGGTTCTTCAACAATTTTTAATATACACGCCTAGTAATCGTATGTCAGGCATATTGCTTGCGTTTGATAAGATGTAACATAACAGGAAATTTTGCCAAATTCGCCGGTTTTATTTAAGAAACACATAGCATGGACAAAGATCGTATATGAATGTTGATGATGCAGCATTGATTGTAAACTGAAACTCTATGGGAATCAAAATTCAAATTTTATTAGATTTGCATGCACATAAATGTACAAAAGATAATCTTGTTTCTATATTTGAGAAAAGAGTATAGACACATCAATATAAGTGTTGTTGAACTTTTAGTAATTCTACATCTTAATAATTTGAATTGTCATATTCTAGTTATTTTATTTCAATTTTACTTAAATGTAAATGGAATTATTAGTACGGTTTATAACAATCGAACCGTAAACTATCAAACTTTGAAGCCCAAGGAAATAAGTTGTGTTCCTATTATTTCGGGTAAGATTCCGGTATAGAAATATAATCTTTTTGACACAATCACAATTAAATGCAATGGATAATTGAAACAATTAAAATCGACAAAAGAGCAGAACAATTATACGATAGTTGCACCAAGTGTTTGTATAGGAGGCGTAATGAAATAATTTAAACGTTGTTTGTAATGAACATATTTGGGTATTTTTGCTAATTATGTTCTCACAAATACATGTATATCGCCTGTAGTATTGCAAAGTCATACGACTTCTGATTGTGCAATATGTAAGGATTAGAAGAATGCTAATACATCTATAATAAACAAAGTTTTATCTCAAACCGATACTGATATCAATATCATTAGTTTCTGATTTGATAAATTTGAATATAAATTCGGCCGGGCCGATGTTGCAGCTCTGCTTCATTCGGTCACTTCGGGTCAGCGTATGTTGGCATATCTTTGTATATTAGGTAATCCAGCTCTTTTTCAGATGGACTTAGGTACATGTTACATGGTTAAGTCGTAACAACGACTCATTTGGTCACTTCGGGTCTCCGGTTATTGGCATATGTTTGTGAAACTAAACCATCATGCTCTTTTACGGCGGGTACTAGGTCAGATCACAGCTACCCTTATTTGGTCACTTGGATCCATGGTCCGATTTCCTCTTATCGTTTTGGTCCGGTTGCAATGTGACTATGTTATGAGTTTTGAATTTAATCTTACTTATAACTCTCAATAATAAGAGGTTGCATATGGATCAGTATAGTATTTGTTCAAACTCTAACTCTATAAAATGGATGTTTAGAAATAGCTTTAAGTACAAAATGTAAGAGATGTAGATGGATTTCAGACAGTGTCATATTCAAATGATAAAATTTAATGTTGATTTATACAATACAGCAGAATATAACAATGTAAATACAATAAGTGCCAACCAGAAATGATATGATGATACACATGTCTGTAACAATATGTATTAAATGAATGCTTGAATACCGTATCACTGAAAAACAGGTTGTTCTGGTATCACATGAGATTTCCTGTGTCATATGACTAACTTTCTTCTTTATTTTGTTGCAAACCTGTGGAAACAGTTGTGGCGTCGTGATATATAAAAGAAAAACTTGGGAAATGAAGAATATTTGTTTGGCTTTGAGACTGAGATGAAATTATGTTTTCATTTAACGGGGAATTGTGATTTATTTGTTTGCCTTAGACTACGATAAACAGTAAAATAACCTTTTGGAAGATAGCGGTTCTGACAGACAGGAAACCACCTTTCATATTTTTAGTAGATGAAGAATAAATGTGTCTAAAACCTTTTTCTAAGATTTTAGAATCGTATTATGTTCGCGATTATATGTTGATTTTAGAATTTAAACAAATACACAGTTTGACAACCCATTAAAATCAATACGTTTCAATATTTAAAATGTTGTTTCAAGCTTAAACAAGTTCTGTACTAGAATTAATTCATTTTGATAAAAAATGAAGTACCGTATGAGTGAATAATGCAGCGGGTCTAAATGGTAGTATATTAAGAATTTAACGGTATTGCATACGGGAACATAAGCGTCATTTTCGTTTAGAAGTAAAGTTATTTGATGGCAAAATTTCGCGGTACTGGTCAGTATTTCAACATGACAACAACACAATCACGTATACAGTACTATCTGGTATGGTTTCTAAAAGTGTGCAATCAATAGAAACGTAAAAGTTATTGTTGTGTTCAGACTTGACTGTCTGAAAGTAATTAACTTTAAAGGTTATAAAGCAAGTGCAATGTACACTAATTTGATGGCAGCTAATGAGACAGAAAGTGTAAGTCACTGAATAATTAACGTGATATGTATAATTTACTGTATATGTACATGCTGAAGTTCTTATTCACCTTCATTCGCAGCGATTGCTCAGGTGAGGATTGTTGATGCTGATTTAAAACAGAAACATGATTATGGAATCAACAAAAATGTCGCTATGGTGGTTGTCACAATGCACATTACTGTCCTTGGCGATAAACTTAATGACTCTAAATGTAATAATTGTGCTCTACGTTAATGTTGTTGCCGTCAGTTATGTGTGGGCAATGATTATTCTCTGTGTTAAGAAAATCGCTATTAAATACATGTATGGTTCATGCAACCAAATTCAACTCGTTCCCATCAAATAAGTGGTGAATGTCGTCAATTACAAGGTTGTTGCATTTAACTTGTTTGTTGCTATCGGTAGCTACTAGTAATTTATTATTGCTACGAAATGTACGTTTCTTTCTACCAAAGACGTTATCGCTCAGTCACATATATAGACGTTGTTGAGGTTGTGGTTCGAATCAAATACTTGGTGGCCATCACATTACTTCTCTAGCTTATAAAATAGTGATGATGCTTCTAAATACCAGATAGGGTTCTATAATGGCAAATATCCTATTGTCACGAACGCTAGGAAATGCTATCTGACGTTAGTAGTGTATTTGTAAGGAACGCTTCACGTCTATAACAATGAGACAACCACTGTTGCATCGTCTATAAAGAATATTTTGCTAGGAACATTATTTGATTCACAAATTGTCTGCGCAACACTAATTCACAAACAATACTCACTTTAAATACGCGAATTCAAATTTCATGTGCAGCCAGTAGAGACCACAATTAGTAAAAACGTAATGCCACTATCCATCATGTCTATTAACTAAGTCAGTCATAGTTTTGGGTTTTGTGTTTGTGTTCGACTATCATATTGCAGTAGTCATTTTATTTTCGATGGAAAAACAGTTTTGTTATTCGAAAACAAAGTCCTTGTAAGTCTGGTGTACAATCTCTTTCACTAATTGGATGGAAGACACTGACAAAGAGCAGATGCACCGATCGAGAATCGAATAGGGGACTTGTCATTCGTTGTTCTGTTCTATCAATATCCAATCGACCAACCTGTCATCTCTTTCGGTTTTATAAAAAAGCAGATCAGTGATGAAATTGATTACTGTCTTTTTGTATTGGAACTACCTTATTTGTTAAGGGCCCTACGTTGAAACTCACCATATTTGCTGTAATCGTTACGGTTGAGATGGTCTTATTTGTGTTTGGTTCGTGAGGTGTAACAATATTTGCTAAAAACGTGCTCGAGTATACTGAACAATTAAGTACTTATTATTCTCATTTTTCTGTTTTTTTTCCATTGTTCGCATGTGTATAACAGCTATTAAAGGATCACTTAGTATAGTTTCAATTCCCTGGATGATAGAGTACTACGCTTGAGGATGTCCCAAGTTGTCTTCTTTATGTTCTGGTTTGTTGTAAATACTGCACTGATGTGTTAATTTTGTACGCACATACCCTCTGAAAAAAAACAATCAACGTGATAATTACTTAATGAAACGTCTAATTATTTATAAAGTGTTCAACAAAGAGTAAGATGCAGGGAAATGACCGCAATTGACATCGGACACAGTACATAATAGAGCGATCTACATAATTATCTACATTTGTACCTGGCAAACATGATGTATAATATAACTCACATAGCTTTTGTTAAAAAGCATCGGATTCTTGTAAGAAAATTCAGTAAGGTATTATAACACAAAACAACAAAATACTTCAATTCTATTTCGACTACCGTGTATATCAGATCCATGCTTTAAAACAATAAATTATTTATAACAGCCAAGGGAGAGGCGTGAATACAATAGGTGCTTCATTGTATACATTTCGGATGCCAGGGTAAACTATTCGATATGAATTGATAAGCAGTTTACTAGCCCCAGCACGATTGTCTTCAACAATACTTATTCAAGTGACATGTAGTAGGTCCGATCATTTGTTTCAATTTCAGGTATATGTAAACAACTCAACCCTAAACTTCCAGAAATTAAGAGTTTTGTATGGATTCCAAATTACGAGCTAAGACAACATAGCATAAAGTGATGTTTGGGCCCTTTGGAACAGTGATGTTTAAAGCTTAAGTTAAGAACTCTGTTGTAGTTTGGCTTAATTGTTAGGTTTTCTGTTGCACATTGTAGCGGTTGCATAATATGTGTGGAATTTTTGTTTTTTTATAACTCTGTCTATTTCTAGTTTTTGGCATTTTGTTGAATGCCGTCTTCCCTGTCTGATTTGTTTTTGTCTTTTTAAGTCCAAAGTATTTCGGGGGATTGAAATTTACACCCGTCGGTCCCAAACATTTTGTCGTCAGATACGGAAATGATTTTGAACAACAGTCATCAGACTTTATAGGAATATAGTTGGCATGGACTGCTATGCAACCTAGATGAAACAGTATAACTTTTAAATTCAATGACGCGCTAGAAATGTGCAACCATTGCAGAATTCACCATAGTTCTAAATTGCATATTTTTTATATGGTACGTAAATTGATTACCCCAGATACGTACAGTACAGAAGGTGTATATTATTTGAAGAGTATTTGTAATAATTATAGATGTGCGGGCAGGTTTACTACTGCACGAGCATATATATCGTAGATCCTATCATACCTAAATGTTCGATTGTCAGATGTACATGTATGTTTTAGTTCATCCTAAATATACAAAACAGACCAGTTCATAATTTCCCGAGAGGTTTTCTCGCTTCAATAATTATCAAACGTTTTAACCGATCTTGTTGTTATAACGCTATAACGCATAGCATTTCACTATGTACTACAAAATTGCATTGGTATGTTAGCATATAATAAACTTATTTAAGACTTAGTCGTAGTTTATAAGTTATAACTGATTTAAGTTTTTACTAATATACTAGTAAAACAGAGCGCCTCCTCTCATACGTTATCGAGTCCAATGAGGACTGTAGTGCAATTCTGATAATTACTGCAATGGAATATCTCGCTATATGAAATCATCAAACCTTTTTGTTTCTTAATTTGTGTAGAAACAAAGTTTGTGTAGTTGTTTGAGAACAAATTGTTTTAGAGAGTGTGTTGATATAGGCTTCTACTGCACTTGGCTTGCTCGGAAATTGACTGTCACATTTTCCGTACGATAACAACGTCTCGTTTTGACATAATGTTTACAGTAAATGATGCTCTGTTGCGGGCTGTCGATCGTCCGATTATGATAGTTTCGGCTGTTTGACTGTTGTGATGTTTGTGCTATGCATGTACTTTAAGGATTGCAGCGTAATATCAGGCGAGCAGATGCAGCATGTCTAAAACTCAGATCCATTTTTGCTGAGCTCAGCAACTTAAGGTCTGTGTTAACTTTTCCTTGGAATGTGCGCTGTTCGTTTACTTAGTTTGCCATTTAAGTTACAGTATGACGTAGTGTGCTTGGAAATTTACAAATTTACAATTCAAATGAAGATGTTTAATTGAACAGGCTCTACTTTATGGTAAAATGATATCACTATAACAAAGCTGTCCGGCGCCAGCGGTGTTTAAATTTGCTCTAGACACGGCGATATGGTATAGAATTGGAGTAAAAGCGCAATGTTTTATTGGGACATTGGGTAATCTTACCGCCTCCTTTTCGAGGCCAAATGGTAGTTGTAATACCCCATTATATGCGTATTTTTTCTACCATTCCTTATTGTATTCTTGGATAAATATATAGTATGAGTTATAGTGGTGGTGCTTAGACATTGCTTAGTCCCACTGGATGATATCTCTACATACACGTCTCCACCAGATTATTATGGGATGAAATAACATACTCTATTAGTCGATATGTAATATCGGCTCCATAATACATAAAAACGAAACCTTCTACTTTGAAATTTCATTTTGCAGCCCAAACGTCTACGATACCAAATACATCACTCCACATATTTGATCAACAGGACAAATAACTAGGTTAAGCCATACCGACTAATTCAAGTATGTGATATTTGTAACCTGCAGCCCGTGTACAATTACACCATGTTGCTATTATATTGCTGCCCAGGACAGTGTGACGAATGTGCCGAACTAGTGTAAACTAAACGTACTTATATTTCAATAAATCTTAGCAAACAACGCTATAACTAGAATGACATCTTTGAATCTGGTTTTTGAATGATTGAACCTTTGAAAGTCAAAGAGGCTGACAAGGATATACGCGGTATTGCACAGAGTAATGGAAAGAACATAAGCTTTTAACATCGATTATTTCGGTATTCTCAGGAGCTAAAGATATATATTTGACGTTTCATTCGGATACACTACTTGTAGACATATAACTTGATGAAGTGGGCGATGCTGGCCTTGATCTTTATAATAACACAAACACTTTTTAATGCCTGATGTTTTTTTATGATCATTTGAATCTGTATATTTCCTAAGTTCAGACACAAATACAGCCACATGTTTACACAGCATATCCACTTACTTGGTAAATTCTTATTTTTGATATGGTTTAATGACTATGACTGTGCTATTGGTTCTAACTGAAGCAAGATTTGCATTTAAACTTCACATACTCCTTTAAAAGTCATTTTACATCAGTAGGGGAGAAAAATATTTGAATGCAAAGTATCGTTGGCCATTTAATGGATGAACAATTGATTACATCATTAGCGTGAATAGACGTCACTAAGGACTTACAACAACATGTACACAGCTAGAGACATTCTACAATATTGGTCGTGTCACCGATGTAAGTCAACTAGATATTCGCCTATGCTCTTAATATGATACGCCAGACAAATTAACGAACATTAATATTGTCTCATGCTCAAACAATTTTCTTAAATTCAAGATAATTTGTCTGTATTAGCATATTTATACGATTTTGAAATATTCAATTCCTGTTATATCCGTTATGATCTGAAATAAAATTTGCTTTTGTAAATTCGCCAACTAAATATTTGGAACACTGCGTTGCAAAATATGTACAAACATGTATACTAGTAAGAATGCAGATTGTTTCAGGGCAAATTTCTTCGATCCATGCAAGGCTTATGGCAGTTGGACGATACAATCGGTTTGGGAAATAAGAACCCTGACAAAAATCAAGAATACATTTTGCTGTGCCAGCATTGAAAAACTTGCCTCAAAAAGACGATTAAACTGAGACAATATATCCAGAAATATGTTAAAATTATGTTGATACTATTGCTAAATAATTATTACACAAACCTTTGAAACTGTGGGGATGGTAAGACGACAAGTTGTTGAACCTTCACTCCAAGAAAAAAACAGAGTGAAGGTAAAACGCACGTTGAATACCTTATGACATTTTAAACAAACTTTGACCACATCATGAAATATTTAATATGAAGAGGTTATCACTGTCTAAGAAAGACGACTCACACTGGTCTATACTAGTAGATCTACAAAAATGTTGTCGACACATTTAATATTCATCAACTAAAAGGATGAAGGAAATTTTCCTGTCTGTCAGACCCACTCTCCTCCAAACGGTTATATTTCTTATTACTTATCTGTTTATTGTAGTCCAAAGCAAACATATACATCACAACGCTCGGTTTTATCAATCAACAAATGACCTTTGTAATATGTCACACTCCACAGACCATTGTAACAAAAGTGCAGTTACATTACCTACGAATATTTGACTTATAGCAACTGCAAAAAATTTGCAACACGTACGAGCGTCTGTATTGTCAATTGAAAGCAATATGCTATGTACGCTCGTATGTTAACAAGCATTACATCCTCTATAGGCAGCAAGGGATCAGCATACAGGAATAACTTATTATAATTGGAACATGACAGAAAACATACGATTAACGTACGATTCAATGTACGAGTCAACTCTATCCGAATTGTTATCACTCCAACATTAACTTAGCGACATGCACATAATGCCAATAAGATTCATATGGACAAACTGCTTTATTATTATAAGTGTTATGGTACCTAGATCCCGGTTACCATCGGTACACACCGACGTCAGATGTAGAGATCTCTTCGCTCTACATAATGTATAATTTTATGCTCTACGTATCTAAAATAGGCATTTGCACTCTATATTGTGTTCATACATTCTACATCTAATGTATGGCATTGAACGTTTCATCAAAACTCAACCCAATTTATTAGTTTAGGTTCCCATTAATGACTATGTTTATTTTGTGAAACGAATTAAATATCAATGTTACAGCGACACGCAATTTATTTTCTAGCAAACATGTGTTTTGAGATGTCAATATTGTATTATGCTGGTTAAGTATGACATATTATTGGGTGCAACTTTTTGTTTTTGTATCGTTGCATCTTAATGCATTTCCTAACGTTTTTTGTCCAATTTCAATACATTGGTTACATTATTTGAGAACATTTTGTTTATAGGAATTGTGAGTATTATTATTGTCTACTGATGCATAAGCACATTGTCCTAATCTGACATAAAAGTCCTTACTTAAAGGTCAATACATGCGATGCAGCACACTTGTTACGAGGTGAAAGTCGAGCTGAATATTTCCTAACCCATGTCATAAAACAATACCGATATGGTGTTATATAAGAAATAGACAGTTCCACAGGGATCGTTCATAGACGACCAATTTCATTTTATAACACAATGAAGTATTTAAAACCCTTTAATGATTGAAGAGAGCTTTAGAGGCAAATAGTCTAACATCATAATGGAATGTATATTACAAAACAAATGTGTATTTCTTGCAAAGTGTGTGATACGTATACATAGAGTGTATTTGTACAATCTAAAAAATCACATTCGGATATGAAGTGCAGCATACAATGAAAGCAACACATACGCCATAAAAAGAGCAGCTAACATTGCACAGAGCATGTATGCCTAAGAAATTATATCACAAAATGAAACATTTGACTTCCCTGAATTTTCACCCGTTCACTACATGAACACATCAGATACTAAACTAAAATCATTGATGTATCTACCATTTGCTGTTTTTCCATTTTATTCCCAAGCATTTTCCGCCTAATCAGCCGCTTAAGTCAGTCTCCATCGTATTTCTGATTGCATTTTCACATTAAACTAGAAAGATCAAACTGATGTGAGTTGGAAACTAATGTCTACTGAATCTAATCGATGCATTCATAATTCTGTCAGTGAACAAATGCTTACAGTACTAAGGTTCTATTAAAATAAACAACAATTTAATCTGAGAGTACAACAATGACCCTGAAACGTCCGATATTTATTGTTGAACATAGCTTGTTTCGTCTCGTAATATTGATAATAATAATTAAGGATCAATCAAATTGAGGTAGTAAGGGACATTGAGAAATTGTTTGTACAGATCCATAGGGAAATCTTCAAAAATACTGTAAACATTTTATGACATGAACACAGGATACAGACTGGAACAAATGGTGGCAATACTGGATTGTACATTAATTTAAACTGATTAAACGGTAGATTTACACACCATTAAACCGCACAGCCCACTTTCCAAAACACACTTTACTATGACTGATAGCCTGGTATTCACGAAATCTGATTAAATGAGTTGTAATAGTACGTGTTTGTACATGTAGTATCACGAAGGGTTGCTTGAAAGTTTCCGGATGACATAGCTGAACGATGGGATAGTTAAAAGGTTCCCGGGCGAGTACAATTACACAGTAAAAATTAAGGTGTCTGAGATAGTGATGTTAATGTAAGTGAAAGGGGAATATTATCCTATGTCTAGTTCGTAAATTCCTTTGATGTGCATAGTAAACTAGCAAGACGTCTTAATTCAGTACGTTTTCACACCGCGCTCCATCCCCTTTGGAAAGGATCACTTGCAATGGACCAGAATAGCAACACCCTTCAGACACTTGCTCGGATTGTACAAACAAATATAGGAATAAGCAAGTACATTGAGCAAAAATGGTCCTAAATTGTCATCCAGTGACGTCAGCTTCTAGATTCTAGTTCATTTTTGTTCAAATTATTGAGGTTTCTAAACACAAATAAACTATTGAACCAAAATAGACACTGCGTGTATGCGTCGGATACTATGTGCATTAAAACTTGGGTATTATTGAGAACTTAAAACGAATTGCGGCCCTCAAGATTTTACAAAGAAGTATTTGGATGATAACATTTTCTCTCATAGTACATTTGTAATGTTAATTAATTGGTCAGTACACTTAGGACGCTTGATGGTGTGTCACATGGGGTTTGGCTAGTCAATGTCGTTCATGTACGAGGTACGTTTTCTATGTTCTTTACAATACAGGTAAGTGTACATGTATCATAAAATGTTTTTAAAGCTCACTAAGTCGTCTAGTTCCAAATATTATAAAACACATAACCGAATCGTAAGAATCGTACGCCATTAAACTAACCAGATACATATACATGCTCGGCTAGCGTCGAAGTTGTGTAAGCCACTGGTAGACTAAACGCCAAACATTTTATGTTTTGGATTATATCCATTGTGTCGTGGTTCTTAGCGTAAACATGCTTCATATGGTACAGTTATCAAAAAGAGTAATAAATAGGTGATGATATAAAATGGTTGAAAACTTTGGAAGTTTTTGGTTACTTAGAAAGCATCAATTTACTACGGTTTGTGTTAAACTCCCCAGGGAAATTATTTTAAATCTGCATTACTTCAAACTGTAATAGAATCAAAATATTTGGAGACGCGAATATAACTTTTATATTCAGCACAGGAATATGGTTTTCTATAGAGATTGTTCACAATGAAAGATAATTGGAAGGTTTAAGGTACCACATTATTTTATAAAATTGCAACATTTTGGTTACACAATGCTCTAATTTCTAAGCCCATGAAATTACAAAAACAAATTATATTTGCGATCCTATCGGGTATAACAGGAATTAGATATTTTAAAATATTATCAATATGCTAATACAGACAAATAAACTTTAATTCAAGATAATTATTTAGACAGAAGACAATATAGATGGCCGTCAATGTGTCTGGCGTATCATACCAAGTGCATAGACGGATAACAAGTTCACTTACATCGATGACACAACTAATATGATTATAGAATACCTCTAGCTCTGTAGACAAAGCATCAAGTCCTTAATATCGGCTATTCATGTAAATGTTCCAATCAATTGTTCATTCATCCAAAAGGTGGCCGGCGATACTTTGAATAGGTGTTCTTAGCTACAAATGTAGTCATTATAATCAAATTCAATGCCATCGACTTATAACATACGTTGTTAATTTCAACATGTAGACATCATTATGATCCAGTTGTCATAGTTTTGTGAGCACCAACAGTATTATTTATGGTATAAAACACAAATAGCAGTATAGATTACACAGTCTCTTTCAAATACTTATAAATTGTAGTACACGAACTAGTAGAGATTGCATTGTACGCCTGCAGATAAAGCTGTACTTATCAGATTGACATATCACGAAATATCAAAAATCTACAACAATATGACATCAAATTTGAACGACATAATTCGTACGGATACTTAAACTTCTGAAAAATGAATACCAATTTCCGAGAAAGTCAAGTGCAGTGAAGGCCTATATCAATACACTCTAAAGTATAATTTGTTCTCAAATGAACGTCTTTTACAACAAATTAAGAGACAAAATGTATTGGTTTTATTTCATATAGAGATATTTTCAGTTGCAGTAATTGTCTGAATTGCACTACAGTTATCATGGGAACCCATTAACGTAGGAGAGGGGGCGCTCAGTTTAGACTAGTTAAACCTTAAATCTATAAGAACTTATAAATACGCTAATAAAATATCTTAAATAAGTTCATTACATTCCAACATCTCAGTGACCTTTTTGTTATACATAATGAATGGCTTGTCGTTACAGCGTTCGAACTACTAGATCGGTTAAAACTTTTCAATAATAACACATGATTGTTCGGATAAACCTCCCGGGAAATTATGAACTGGTCTGTTTTATATATTAAGGCTGAACTAGAACATAGTTCTGACAATCGAACATTAAGGTATGATATAATCTACAATATATGTGCTCCTGCAGTATTAAACATACCACACATATCTAAAAATGAACTGCTTTTTTTTAATAATACGAGTAATCAGGTTCTGTGCAGCAAGTGTCTGAGGTAATCAATATAATTTATGTACAAAACAAAATTAATTTGATGGACTGCACATTTATGGTGGATTCTGTTGTGATCACACATTTCTAGCTCGTCAATCTTAATTGACGTGTAGGGATCAATATATGTTTTATACTTACACGGTTGACGTCAGATAATATTTCTACCTAAGTTACGAGTCATATTGAACAACTCTCCTAAGGCAACCAGTTATCCGCCTATGATCCGCATTATGAACGCCAAACATATTGGCGACCGTTTCTTTCCAATTTCTCATAAACTTTATTGTATTTTCGCGGGCTTAAAATATGGAACACTGTTGTCTCCAAAAGTTACACTTCTATATACTAATGTGGTACCTTAAACCTTCCAATTGTATTTTATCGCGAAAATTCTCCATAGCAAGCCTTATTCGTGTGCTTGATATAAAATTTTCTTCCACGTCTTTTTATGACAGTAAGTAGCAATGCAAATTTAAAATAATTTCCTTTGGGAGTTTAACATAAACCGTAGTAAACTGCCTTCACAGTAACCAAAAACTACCAAAATGTATGTCAGTGTCTAAATATTCCCGATAGTATCGTATATTCATTACTCAAAGGATAACTTTAACGTAAATTGCGTACTTTTAGAGCCACAACAAAATGGACAAAATCACAAATATAAAATGTATGGCGTTATAGTCTAAATGAGGCTGACAAGAGGTAGGCTACATGTAGTCGAATATGTCTAATGAAATGATAGTTATACTGCTTACTTATCTGCTATGCTTGCTATAATATATGAAAGTTTTGTATTTCTAAATATCTGTATCAATGAAACTAGAAGAGTGTTTTAAACAGTATTTAATGATACAACCACCCGAGTTATGAAGAATATAAATAATATCACGGAAGAACTAGGTCAGAAAAAGAAGCCAAATATCTATAGATACTTGTCTGCATGCATAGAGACATTGCCTGGTCAGATCTTATATGAAACGAAATCAATATTTTTATCGTTATTATCAATGTACTAGAATCGAGGGGTCCTCATTCCGTTTTAAATTTTCAGTAATATCCAAGTTGAGCTAAATTTAATGCGATCAATATGTGACGCCTACACGCAATGATTACAAAGGTTCAAGAGTTTATTTGCGTCTTGAAATATAGGTAACCTTGAACCAAAATTAACTAGATGCTGACGTCACAGGATGACATTTTAGTACAAATTACTTGCCTTATACGAATATGTCAAATCCTTTCAAATGATTAAAGGATGTTGCTATTCGGATTCACAAGGGAATGAGCGGTGTGTACAACAAGCTAAATTAGGGTTCCAAATATATTTGAAATGTGCTTACATGTAAACGGCATTTTCAGGTTTACTCGAAATAGGATAATGTTCACGGTAAAATACATTAACTATGCTATCGCGGATACCCTGGTTTTGAACTAATCGTACTGCTCATCTGAAAACTGTTTGTGTATCCCTCTTATAATCCCGAAACTATTTACTGACCTTTCTTGCTTCTAAATTTACGTAGGCGTACTATTAAAACACATTTAATCAGGTTTCGTGACCACCAGGCCATCTGTCACAGTACAGTGTGTCCTGGAAAGTCGTTTGTGCAGTTTTATGGTGTGTTAAATTATCGTTTAATCTGTTTAAATTGATGTACAATTCAGCATTGCCAGCATTAGTTCCAGTCTGTATCCTGTGTTCCTGTAATAAAACTGTTAACAGTATTTTTTGAAGATTTCCCAATGGAACTATACAAACAATCTCTTAATATCCCGTAATACCTAAATTTGATTGATCCTCAATTCGCAAGTTGTAGTACTGTTGTTATGAGAAGCAAAAATAATGTTCAACAAGAAATATCGGACGTTTCGTGGTCATTTTTGTACTCTCAGATTAAATTGTTGTTTATTCTTAAAGTACATTCTTTTTGTTCTATTATGAAGCGTTCAGTTCAATTTGTGCATTTCTGCTACATTTGTACATTGTGTTGGTAAATTGGTAAATGTATTGACATTTTAGTTAGGGGTTTGTATGTCACCATCGAACGATTCACTTGTACATCACCTACAGTAATAAAACACGTAGTCGCAATCAAAAAACTAATTTAATAATGAACTTGGGAGAATCACGCAAAACAAAAAACACACGGTTGTAAGAAAATGCATTACGTGTCGCTGTAACATTGATATTTAATTCGTTTTACAACATAAACATAGTCAATAATGGCAGCCACATGGAACTAATACATAAGGATGTTCTACAAAACGGCACTGAAATGGATGTAGAATATATCCACTAAACATGGATGGTTTGTATGCTTATTGTGAAGAATGCTCTATTCAAAACTAGAAATTTGTTTCCTCGGGCAAATTATGTCGAGCCATGGCGCACATTGACAAACAAGCACTGACTTAAATGTGCTAACTTAAAGTCGCATGTAATGCAAACATGCATAAAGAACAAATAATCCCTACAAACTCCAATTTCACCTTTGACCTTTAACTGTGACCTTGACCTTTGACAATAGAACCAGGGGTTTCTCATGACACTCAGATTAATAGACGTTGACATTCATGGCAATTCCAAGTAAGCTTGGTCAATGCATGACAAACTTACGATCCAGACAAGCTTTTTTAGAAATTTGATCTGCAACTGTGCCATGACCTTCGATATAGGAACCTGAGGGTTGAGCATGACACTCCAGCTTATGGAGGTACACATGCTTGCCAAATATAAAAAGGATTATTCAATGCACAAAAGGTTTTTGTCTGGATCTGCTTCAATTTGACCTTCAACTGTGACCTTTACCTTTGTGATATGAACCTTGGGGTCTGGCATGAACCTCTGTCTCATGAAGGTAAACATTCATGCCAAATATAAGAAAGGTTGGTCAAGCATATGTGAGATACAGCCCAGACAAGGCCTATAATGGTAATTTTGTAAGTTTAACATCGGAGTGTGACCTTGACCTTTGAGCTAGAGACCTGTATCTTGCGCACTGCACACCACCCCATGGTGTTTAAAAATTATTTCAAGTTATTTCAAAAAGTGTCAATGCATGAGTGAGATACAGCCCGGATAAGGTCTATAATGGTCATTTTTTATGTTTGACCTCTAAGTGTGACCTTGACCTTTGAGCTAGAGACCTGGATATTGTGCACTGCACACCGCCTCATGGTGTTCAACAATGATCTCAAGTAATTTTAAAAAGTGCCAATGTATAAGGGAGATACAGCCCAAACAAGGATCCGGAGGGACACACTAACTAACTCACTAACTGACGTACAGACACGGCACCGCCATAGTGGCGACTATGTCGAGCTCACCGCCGGGCTCGACAAAAAAGTGTCAAGCTTCGACTAATATAAGTGTTGTTAAACTTTGTTGTTTTGCATCTTCAATACAACGGGATTTGAATGGTCAAAATCTAGTCGTTCAATTAATTTCTACTCAGTGTTTAATAGATTCGTTAGAAAAGTTAAACCGTTGAACCGTTGAACCGTCCACAAACTTACTTGAAATAAAGAAAAAAGGACATATATCATTATAAACAAGTTGATAGTCAGGCGTATGTTGTGCTACTGTTATACCTGGGACTCTTTCGAGTATATAACAGTTTTCGTTTTCTCACAATTTTGATAAATGCAATGAATATTTGAAACATTTAACATTGACTAAAGCGCTGTTTTTACTCGCTTTACGTTATTACAGTGCTGTATAATTATACGGTACTGCCTACAAATGCTTGTGTAGGAGGCAACATAAAAGCACTTAGTCTCCATGATTGTGCGTGTAATGAAAATGTGGTTTGGCTAATTACGCTCGCACTATTTTACCCCCCTGTATTATTACATAATAATATTAAACATTTATAAAAGGAAAACTTCAAAAATTAAAAATATTTGTTTGGCATTGAGACTGAGATAGATTTTTGTTTTCATATAACCGAGCGTTGTGATTTAGACTACAATAAACAGTTGAGTATTAAGTTAATATCCCCGTTTAGAAGAGAGTGGTTCTGACAGACAGGAAACCACCTTTCATATTTTCAGTAGATGAAGATTCAATTTGTCGAAAGGTTTTCTGAGGTTTTAGAATCGTGATATGCGAGCGATTTTGTGTTGATTTTAGAATTTAAACAAATACATAGTTTGATAACCCATTAAAATAAATGCGTTTCAATATTTTAAATGTTGTTCCAAGCTTAAACAAGTTGTGTACTAGAATCAAATTATTTTGATAAAAAACGAAGTGCCATATGAGAGAATAATGTAGCGGGTCAAACTGTTAGCATATTAAGAATTTAACGGTATTGCATACGGGAACATAAGCGCCATTTTCGTTTCGAAGTAAAGTTATTTGATGGCAAAATTTTGCAGTAATGAGATTGTTAGATAATTGTGTAAACAGGTCAGTATTTCGATGTCAACAACACAAACACGTATACAGTACTATCTGGTACGGATTCTTAAAGTGTGCAATCAATAGAAACGTAAAAGTTATTGTTGTGTTCAGACTTAAATTCTGAAAGTAATTAACTTTGGAGGTTATAAAGCAAGTGTAATGCACACCAATTTAATGGTAGCTAATCAGATGGAAAGTGTAAGTCATTGAATAATTAACGTGATAGGTATAATTTACTGTATAATTATGTACATGCTGAAGTTCTTAGTCACTTTCATTCGTAGAGATTTTCAGGTGAGGAATGTTAAATAAAAAAGTTACCAATTTTCTAGGGCTCTTTTCAGCTGTTAGGCCGCTCAAACACCCATTGGGAATTAAACCTCCCCTGTTCATTGGGTTACATATGGAAACATACACTCGTGTCTCCCTGGGGAGATTATTTCTCTCATGTGGTGTGGCAGCCAACATCGATCTGCTGCGCCCAGGAATAGACACTGCCCTCACAGGTACCATTTTACACCATGTTGGAGTGGAGCTGTGGGTCTTGTTCAGAGAAATTAACCAGTGGTCCAGAGAGGGATCGAATCCGGGACGTCTCAACACCGAAGCGCGCGCCCTACCTCTAGGCCACCGCTCCCGCTTGTTGATGTTGATTTAAAACAGAAACATGATTATGGAATCAACAGAAATGTAGCTATGGTGATTGTCACAATGCGTATTACTGCCCTTTGCGATACACTTTATGCATTAATTGTGCTCTACGTGAAGGTTGTTGCCGTCAGTTATGTATTTGCAATGATTGTACTCGGTGTTAGGAAAGTCGCTATCAAATACATGTATGGCTCATACAACCAAATTTATACTTTTTCCCATCAAATACGCGGTGACTGTCTATATAATATAAAATACTAAATAGGGTTAAAAATGGCAAATATCCCATTGTCACAAACGCTAGGAAATGCTATCTGACGTCAATAGTGTATTTATAAAACATGTAAGGAACGCTTCACGTCAATAACAATTAGGCAACCTCTTATGCATCGTATATAAAGAATATGTTGTTAGGAACAGTATTGGGTTCACAAATTGTCTGCGCAACACTAATTCACAAACAATTCTTACTTTAAATACGTGCATCTAATGTGAATGCACAGCCAGTAGAGACCACAATTAGTAAAAACGTAATGATACTATCCCTCATATCCATCATGCCATTTAATTAAGTCAGTCATAGTATTGGGGTTTGTGTTCGACTATTATATTGCAGTAGTCATTTTATTTTCGATGGAAAAAACAGTTTTGTTATTCGAAACCTTAGTCCTTGTAAGTCTGGTGTACAATCTCGTTCACAAATTGAATGGAAGACATTGACAAAGAGCAGATGCACCGACCGAGAATCGAACAGGGGACTTGCCATTCGGTGTTCCGTTTTATCAGTATCCAATCGACCAACCTGTCAACTCTTTCGGTTTTATAAAAAAGCAGATCTGTGATGACATTGATTACTGTCTTTTTGTATTCGAACGATCTTATTTGTTAAGTACAATACGTTGAAACTCACCATATTTGCTGTAATCGTTACGGTTGAGGTGGTCTTATTTGTGATTGGGTTCATGAAATGTTACAGTATTTGCTAAAAACATGCTCGAGTATACTAAACAATTAAGTTCTTACTATTCTCCTTGTACGGTTTTTTCTATTGTTCTCATGTGTAACCTCTATTATAAGATCACTAAGTATAGTTTCAATTCCCTGGATGATTGAGTACTTCGCTTGGGGATGTCCCAAGTTGTCTTCTTTATGTTCTGGTTTGTTGTAAATACTGCACTGATGTGTTAATTTTGTACGCACATACCCTCTGGAAAAAGCAATCAACATGATAATTACTTAATGAAATTTTTAATTATTTATACATTGTTCAACAAAGTGTAAGATGCAGGGAAATGACCGCAATTGACACCGGACTGTACATAATAGAGCGAGTTACATAATCACCTACTGGTACAACTGGTGGATACTATAACTCACATAGCATAACAAGCATCGCATTCTTGTAAGAATATACAGTAAGTTAATATATCATAAAACAACGAACGGTGCTGAAAACACGTGCAGAATACTTCAATTGTATTTCGACTTTCGTGTATTTCTGATCCATGCTTTACATTGTAATACAATAAGTTATTTTTAACAGCCAAAGGAAAGGCGTGAATACAATAGGTGTTTCATTGTATGCATTTTGGATGCCAGGCTAAACTATTCAATATGAATTGATAAGCACGATTTTCTTCAACAATACTTCTTCAAGAATACTTCTTCAAGTGGGATGTAATTGGTCCAATCATTTGTTTCAATTCCAGGTATATGGAAACTACTCAACCCTAAACTTCCAGAAAGTAAGAGTTTAGTATGGATACCAAATTATGAGCTAATACAACGAAGCATAAAGTGATGGTTGGACCCTGATGTTTTAACCTTAAGGTAAGGACTCTGTTGTAGTTTGGCTTAATTGTTAAGTTTTGTCTTATACATTGTAGCATTTCTTAATGGCTTGGGAGTTTTTTTTCCGTTTGGCACTGTGTATGTTTAGTGTGTCGAAAGTTTTGTTGAATGCCGTCTTCCCTGTCCGATTTGTTTGTTTGTCTTTTTATGTCCCAGCCTAGTATTTCGGGGGATTCAGATTTACACCCTTCCGTCCAAAACAATTTGTCGTCAGTTACGGAAATGGTTTTGAACAACAGTCATCAAACTTTATAGAAATAATAATTAACATGGGTTGCTGTGCAACCCTGATCACGAAGTATCTCTTTTCTAACTTTTATATTCAGTGACGCGCTAGAAATGTGCAACCATCGCAGAATTCACCGTTGTTATACAGTACATTAATTGATTTTTGTTAATACGTTGATTGATTATCTCAGTACGTACAGTTTAGAAAGTGGGTATTATTCCAGTTATACAGTTATTTTGTAGATGTTTAAAGCATGTTTAATACTGCAGGAGTACATTGCAGATAAATATTCTCTTGTCAGAAGTATTTTCTACTTCATACTTATGATGTAAAACTGACCAGTGCATTTGTTAGTATGTTTATAATGTTTGGTATAACTGTAAATGTATAAATAAATGAACAAAATTGAAAGGACAAAAAAAACTGACCAGTGCATAATTTTCCCAGATAGTTCTCTCTACATAAATTATTGAAACGTTTGAACCGATATAGATTTTGTATTTCCTATAATGCTATAACACATAGCAGTTCACTATGTACAACAAACAAAATGCATTGAGATCTTAGCATATAATGGACTTATTAAAGACTTAATCGTAGCGTATTCTAACTGGTTTAAGACTTTACTAATAAAATAGTAAAACAGAGCACCTGCTCTCCTGCGTTATCGAGTTCCATAAGGAATATGGTGCAATGTAGATAATTACTGCAACATAATATCTTTCTTTATGAAATCACCAAGACGTTTTGACTCTTAATTTGTTAGAATTGACAGTTATTTGAGAACATATACTGTAGAATTTGTTGATATAGGCTCATAATGTAATGCACTTGAATTCACAAGTGTCCATGTGGTTTACGTCGTTTAACTCTGACGTATATGAAAAATACATACTAAGTGAGCAACAGCGAACAGTTATAATTAATGAATTATAATCAGTGTAAAATACATCCATAATTGCTTACATACGCTCGTACAGTTATGTTTCAACAATATAACTTTCAATTATCAAATATTATTTACGAACTTATTGGATACATACCCTTCTGCAATTTGGTTGTTGTTCACCTGGTTGGTTTCTTTCAAAATTGCTTATCTCGTAATCTGTTTTTATTGAGTGCCGGTTTTGGGTCAACCGTGGTGCGTTGGCTTACTTTTATTCTGTTATTGTCAATGGGGTTATGCTGCAGTTTTGAAAGACTGGCATTCGACGTCTCATGTAATGTTTTGTTTCTGTTCTATATATTGGTAATGATGAATGCAACAAATCTAACTGAATATAGAATTTCCTAGGGATTTAAATGCATATCAGGGCTCGTATAATGTTTCGTCTGCTTATGGTGAGTCCGATTGTCTTGACAAAATTTAGCAGTGGGTTTTTTGTCCCTATCTCGACTGTTCTTGGTTCGATAATATATAACACGGAATTTTCATCAGTGATTTACACATTCCAATCTGTATGTCACGTGGGACTATAGATAACACTAAGATAATAGTTCACAGTAAGTGGTCCAGTTTTAATTAACGGTGCTTATAGATAAGGAGGGTCGATTACAAGTTTTGACCACGTGACATGTATAATATACATGATACTGTATGATTAGAGACACGTGACCAATTATGTCATATGTATTTTATATGACACGTGGCAATACAGAGAAATTCAGGGTAGTTTCACAGCGGGCAGTCTTGTAAAGATGGACGGTTGATTTATATTTATAAACTATATGAAATTTTAAAATATCTCGATAAAATATTGTACAGTTTCACCGTACGAAAAAAATCTGTCTAATCTTTGTTATGCACTAGTCTTACAAAGGTTACATATGTTTTTTTCTCAATGATATGGATTCATTATGAGCATGCACAATAATGACTGTCGCGTTAGATTTTAAATTTGATGAGAAGTGTTTTTAATAAAATACGAATTTAATTTACTGGTAGTGTCATTCCATTTCTTGATAGCTACAGTAATTATTCATATACTTATCTTATCTAATCTTATCTTATACTTGACATTTTGGATCTCAAATTGGTAGTAATTTACTGATTACATAGATCTGTGCGTTCCGTCTTGATTTATATTATTTATGCCACAGATATATATTAGCACAGATATATATTAGATCGTAAAGATGTAGACCCACTACACGCATATCTGTTTTTATGCATGTCTACTGTATATTATATGGTTATAATTTATAAAAATAAACTTTGAATAATAAAAATCGTAAGAGAATAACAATGCCTGTAACAATCGTGGAGATTCACTAGAAACATTATGCTATTAACCACTGAATAATAAACAAACGATCGAACTACTATACTGCAGTAATTATATATTTTGAATTCATCCAAGATGTGTCCGGTTTTTGCGGGGTTTTATACCGTTCGTCGAGACGTACACGATTACTTCCCCTTGTAGGTGGCGCTTGCTAGCGTGGAAAATTCGAAAAAATACAAAACCAGAAAAATGTTACATTAAAGGTAATAATCGATTTATGATGCAATTTTTACTAAGCTATGTATTATTTTATAACAAACAAACAGCAGCACTAGTGTTCTACACTCTCAAAATCTGAACAGGCCTGTGATTGATCATTCTTGCACCATCGATTTCATTGACATTTTCAATTTGTTTGCATGTTTTGTCAGGACTGGATGAATACAAAAAAATGAAATAATGGTTTCCTTTTAGTTGGAACTAGTTTAGTGCTAATGATAGACCCTGCGATTGCTTCACGGTATGCTACACTATGTTTCACAATCTAGGGTGCTAAAAAGACCCTCTTAGATGTGCTTAGCTTTTTGCGACACGATTCTTTGTCGCTGTTTGGTGACCGATTTAGAGCATTTAAATTCAATATACAGTTAAAGCACACCACACATGCCTTCATAAATACCTTTCCTATCGTTCAATACCAATATTTGCAAGAACACTAACCTCACTGTTGCACAAATTAATCCAGTTTCACTTCCACTGCCAAATTACTGAAATTTCCAGAATGTTGACAAAAAACAATATGGCGCATTTTTATTAGACGAAAAAAGTGGCTAAAACCCGGTATCCGGAACATAAAATCCGGAACGATAATCAAGAACGACTACTCTGTGCAGATTAATTATTTCGTCTAAGACACGTGCGTCTACACTAGATAACCAAAATGGGGTCAACTGAAATTGATTCACGGCGGCTGTCAGAAAAACGTTTTATCTAATATTGGTTGTGTAAAGGTATATTTAATGATGTTTTTGTAGTTTATGAATGAAATAAGCGTTACTATGACCATGTTAGCTGTTAAATACAGAATAGGTGGTTTAGTTTACAAATTACACTTTGCTATGGAGAGCTATTAATAGAGCTATAAAACTCAGTATAGGAGCATATTCATACCGCGAGTATCTGAGTTTTACTAGTAGAACTAGAACTAGTTAGGCAATTGACGATTTTGTAAGGTTGTGGTTGATTAAAGTACAAGGGTCCCCTCCTGCAAAATACTGGTCGGTCAATATTTTGTCCAGGCGGGGGTGGGGGGTTGATTTCAGACATTTTTTAGTTATTTGAAGCGGCTTTAAATTCCCAGGCTGGAGACTACGCATCATTGCTAACTGTCTAAATCGAGAATGGGACACAAAGTTGTTCCTGGGTCTAAGAACCATGCCAATTTCCGCCAAAGTCAATTCTATTTCAATATTTGTTGGGTGGCATGGTGGTCGAGTGGTAAGACCGTAAGACACTTGATTCCTGACCGAGAGGTACCGGGATTGATTCTCGGCCATGACACTTGGTCATTTCAGAAACGCTATTTAGTGTTTCCCACCCATCTTGAGATGACCTTGGTTGGAAACCCAGGGCTAGTCTCGCGTGTATCGGTGCTTTACACTGGGCATGTTAAAGATCGAACCAAGGAATCTATTCGAAACGAGCTAGGGTATCGCACCCGTATTCCTTGTATCTCACTTCTCTCTTTAACATTTGCGAAAATGCACCTGAATGGGCCCTGCTAATTGAATGGAAGAAAAAAAGAAAGGGCTTCCAATCTAACTCCCCAGGTAGAAATTTTCTGCCTGACTTATTCACCCTGTATGCACCGGGCTGGCGGGCACCAAATTGACTCAAGCTGCTCGACGCTAACACTGGTCCGTGGCCAGTGAAAATCCAGAAGGACCAGTGAAAATATTGAAGGACCAGTAACTTTTATTTATAAATTTTACGTTTCTTTGCTGGGGGTGACCAAAAATAGTGTCAAGCCCTGATGCAAAGTTCACTGTAAATGTATAGTCAAGTGGGTAAAATGTACAGTACTACTAATCGGGTTCCCATTTTGGTCAGGGCACTTGGTCCCTTTCTGAAACGCTGCTTATGCACCAGTCTGTTGCATCCTTGGCCCCTACCCTCTAGGATGGGCCAGGAAAAGAATCCCAACATTTCCTCGGCAGTGCGGGGGGGAAGTTGGAAGGAAAAAACATTGCCGTTTTCTAGGCCATCCGCGGATGCAACTCACTTTTGCATTAGTCTTTCCCGTCTATCTTCAGATGATCTGGTTGGAAACCCAGTGTTAATCTTAATAATCTTAAGTGTATCAGTGTTTTAGACCTGTCATGTTAAAGAACCAAGGAATCTATTCTTAACGAGCTCAAAGGGTTGCACACACTGATTCCTTGCAAGTTGTATCTCACCTCTTTGTCCAGACTCCGGTCCACTTGTCTCTAATGCACCAGTCAGTTAGGTTGGCACTATATGACACCCAATAAAAGGCGATTCCTAACCCTAACCCTTAACTGATTGGAAGCCTAACCCTAACCCCCTAACCCTTAACTGATTGGAAGCCTAACGCTAACCCTAACCCTGGGGTAGCCAAATACCGGGTGTCATATAGTTTTAATCAGTCAGTTACATTCAGTTCACAGCCCCCCCCCCCATTCCTGAGGATTGGCCAGGAAGTTTTACTTCTCAGTTCCGTGTTGTCAAAACGGTTTAAACCCCCATCCTTCCAAGACCCTGGGGGACAGCTGATAGTAAAATCTCAAGTATTTCCCAAGCCCCTGATAACTAAATATTGTCCCAGTGATTTAATTATTAATTTGGAGAGCAAATACAAACATTTCGGATTCCCTGGCAGTGCGGGGGAATCTTGAAAGTATAAACACGGCTGTTTCCCTGGCTATCCTCCACTCGTCCCGATTGTTTGGCGGACTGTATTGAGAATCCAATCGAGACAAACTTATTGGGTTGAATCGAATTTCATTGAGACTTTGCATCTCCAGGCAATCTATAAATTAATTTAACACGAAAAACCTGTGTAAAAGCTATTAAAGCATACTCAACATCAGTTTGTTAGTATGCATATTTATGACATTTTCACTGGAAATTTCTTTTAATATGCTTCATGGTTAGAAATACCAGTCCTGAGGGGAGTTGGGAGTGCCATAAACAGAAATGTGCGGGATGTTATATTATGTCACATGACAGCTTGGTGCACATACTTCCGTTATGAGTTATAAGTTGAGCAATGGAATATATATATGCATTTATTGTATACATGTGTTAATTTAAAAATAGTAGAGGCCAATTGTGTTTTTAAACTGTTATTAAAGCTTTAGTATTCAATAATATTATTTATGCTCACAACATGAAATTAGTTCACAAAATTAATTTTACTGATACATGTTTATAATGTTTACATTCAGGTACCATGGTTAATGTGATAGACTTACTGAATGTAATTGTCAACAGATGAGAACACTCAGCATCACTTGACTGCATTTAAAAGAATTAATAAAGCGAATATATATGGTCCACCTAATGGTTGAGAGGAACATAACAACAAAGGAAAAGATCATGTTTTCATTTGAAGATATGAAGAGAAATTCAATGTTGACCTGGACAAAATTACATGCTTGTCAAGTAGTCACAATGTGGCTCAGTATTAAGGTTGGTGCTTACTTCTTTCTCTGTACTGCATAAGTATTGCAATTTTGCAGGGTTGGCAAAGTATTGACCGCCTGGTTTTTCCTGTCCTGGAAACCCCGGTTTTTCCCAGGCTTCCCAGTAATTCCCGCCGGGCTGGGTTTTACGCTTAAAACCCAGGTTTTTGCCATTATTATAATCGGCTCTATAAATGGCAAACTTTACATCCAGATATTAGTTACTATTTGATCCAAGTTTGCCTATTGCAGAAGCATTGTATACAGTAATGTTAATACTGTTTGCTACTGCTGTAAGTGTTAATGCCACTCTATTGCCTTTGCAAGTGAATAGTATACAATTGTTATACTATTACAATGGTTATAATTTATCGCTAAGTTTTGACTACCACAGTTTTACTACATGAATTTGATTGTATTAAATCACTGAAAATGCAGTACATGCCTGCTAAGTTAGGGTTCCCACGGTCAGGGAAAAGTCATGGGGGGGATTTTTCAAGGTCAGGGAAAAGTCAGGGAATTTTGAAATTAGTCAGGGAAATTTGGAAATTAAGCAAAAGTCAGGGAATTCTTCATTTAAGATCTCATTCAGTGTCATTTCATATGACGAAAATACCTAAAACTAAGAAAAAATCCTCGCTCGCTATGCTTGCTTGGAATAATCTTAAATTAATTATATATTATTACTTTGTGTTAAACAACAGCACTAAAAGTGCTACCTGAAACATTTTGGTTTCATATAAAGCAAATTTACCTCCTTTTCACTGTTTCTATTGTGCTATTTTGCTCTAACAAAAAGGCCAGATCGCTAAAAAGTCATCTGTCTGGTCAGGGGATTTTGTCTAAGAATATTTTTGGGAACCCTGTAAGTCCAAGACATAAACTTGTACATTCTACCATATATCATTCATTGAATTTAAAACATTTCAATTATTGTACAATGTTAATTTTTTTTATATATTGTACTTGTATATAGTATGTAATATGTCCTCATGAGATAAATTCCTGGTTAATTT
This sequence comes from Spisula subtruncata, assembly GCA_963678985.1. Classification (NCBI taxonomy): domain Eukaryota; kingdom Metazoa; phylum Mollusca; class Bivalvia; order Venerida; family Mactridae; genus Spisula; species Spisula subtruncata. The sequence continues at coordinate 25,209,244 of OY787672.1, forward strand.
GAGCACTTTGTACAAAATCGCAAAATTAATTTGTCACATAAAAGATGCAAAGTAATAGTTACACAATTTAATAATTATTTCCTCTTTTGCTTACAGTACATCATTCAAGCTTAGAAACACCACCGTAAAATGACTTGAGAGCTGTTACACACCTGGCAACATGTTCTCTGTTCCATGAAATGTGAATCAAACAAAAATGCAAATAAAAAAGTGTGATCAAGACACCGTGCTGCAGAAAGAAGGCAAAGAACAGCTATTATTGGTAATTTGCTGTCTTATTTATGATTTTACTTGCTGCTGCACAGCACACAAGTTGTAATATCATCATTAGCTCCACTTTTCGAGGATAAAAAGAGCTGTTGTCATAGCCTGATCGTCTACGTTGGTTAAGTTGATTGTTAGTAAATGTTAAGCTCAATTTTCTGGAAACTACTGTACGAGAGGTATCGACTTGAAACTTAACATGTGCATGTACCTCCATGCCATCTAAAACCTCTACCTAATTTTAGGTCAAGGTCGCCATGAAGGTCACCATGACCTTAGGTTAAGTTAATTGTTACGGTCAATTTCTTTGAAACTACAAAAGGTATCAACTTGAAATTTCACATGTGCATGTCCTCAATGGCATCAATGCCATCTACAACCCATGCCTATTTTAGGTCACTAGGTCAAGGTCACTGTGGTCTATGGTTATTTATTGTGAAGTTCAATGTCTGGAAAACTGCGAGAAGTATCAACTTGTATCTTCACATGTGCATGTACCTCATTGCAATCTACAACCTCCACCTACTTTTGAGTCAAAGGTCAAGGTCACTATGCCCTTTGGTTAAGTCAATTTATGAAAAACTAAAAGAGATATAAACTCGAAACTTGACATGTACATGTACCTCGATGCCACCCACAACCTCTACCTATTTTCAGGTTAAAGGTCACCATGGCCTTTTTAATTCAAAATTTAACCTTGGTGAGGGACACCAACTTTTAAAAGTCCGGTTCCCTCTGGGATGCCAGTTAAAAAAGTTAGTGTCAAGGCCTGAGGATGTAAACCACATACTTAAATTTACTATCAAATTGGATTAAAGTCGAGCATTCAGTACTCATTGGTGGTTACGTACACTAGGTGCTCTTGTTTGGTTTTGGTTCTTGTCTGCACAATTTTGTTGGATCGATTTTAATGGGGCTGTTGACCTAGGTATATATATACTTTAATATAGTTTTGTTTGCACTATTTGTGGTAACTAATAGTTAGACTGCATTGAAACGTTGCGTGGCTAATCTGGGCAAAGGTAGTTATGTGGATACGCAATGATCAGATAAGTTTTGCTAATGAACTTCAAACAGAACTTAGCACTGCCAAATTTAGACGAATTTGAAGCATATGTTGTGACCCCTATATTGTTAACATGCATGACGTCATAAAAGCGATGTGACATCACTTCCATTTCTCATTGGTGTATAGACTTACATACAACAGTGAGTAAGATATGTTCTTAGTCGATGTTGGCAAAATTGTTGATTTTGTTTATTGGTTTGAAGGAATTCTTAATGTATGCATATTATATCATTGCAGATGAGGTGACCTACAATTCTGACCATGTTGTAATGTGGTGAAGCAACTAAAGATGAGGGTGGCACAGCTTTTGTTTGAGGTAATTGTTTGTACCTGTAAAAATGACAGAAAGTATTTTAATCTGTCATTTAAAGTGTATAGAGCTATATTCTAACGGTCATTCAATGTCAAAATAATTACTTGCATCGTTTTAAGTATGATATTAGACTACCTTAATTGCAAATTAAAACTTTGGACGGGTTCCGTGTACATTGATTCAATCGTCGAAAAATAGACGATTCTTATAGTTTCATAAGGTGTTCTAGGAACACTTTCGTATGAAAATGGACAGTTTGCATGTCCAATAAATCACACAGAGAGATTCTGTTAAAACTGAAGCGAAAATAACCTAATGGATGTGAAAGCATAATTGTGTTTTAGTTTTTGAAACTTACTTGTAAAAAATATGTTCCTATATAGCTCTATACACTTTAAGCAATATTCATTTACAATGTAATTTCTTGACTGTATGAACTGCAATTATCATGATAATATGTAACTAGTTCAGTGAAGTAACATGTGTGCTCAACACAAACTGGACTTTTGCACTTAAGGTATAAGAATAGATACTTTATGTAACTATTTAGTGTGCTATTAATAAGATTTTTTATTTTTCTAATTGTTATGTATCTTAGTCGTCCAAAGACTGGAATGGTTTATTTAAGATTTTCAATATTTATTGCCCAAAATCGACCTATCAATTTCAAATAAACATGCATTTCTGATAAGAACTTGAAAGGAAATAAATTCAATGGATGTAATGCTGGTGAGTCAACATCTTTCCATCAGTCATGGATGTTTATAATTCTGTATGTCTTTTTATAGGTCAGATTGCAGATGTTATATCCACCAAGTTTGGGATTCCACGCGTGGAGGTCGAGGCAAAGAAAATGATGCATCGATGATCAATTTAGTTTAAGTGGTTTTTTAAGTGCTTGATGTGGATAATGATTTTGTGATCTTACTTACATGTATCTGTGTGTATATATACTGAGTACATCTAGTACAACACAGGTGTTACTGTCAACACTTTTTCAAACTTTGTATGATTGGCAACCAAACCGTATTAACTTGATGATATTTTATTTCATGAACAATGCAACTGTAACATTGTTTTCATATAGTGCTACCAATCCGATTAAACAGTTGTTGTGTGTATAGTGCGGCTAAAAAGTAACGGAACACAAATGTGTAAAATCATAATTTATTCAGAATCGTTGTTCTACGTGAATTGGTCAAATCTTGATTAATTATTGATTGATAACATACACATGACGTCCAACAAGTTGTGTAGCAGTGTATGAATCAGTTTTAAACTTTGCCTGGAGATGGTACATGCGGCGTTACTGGTCCTGTCGGAGAGTTGTTTCACATGGATGACCTTGACATGGGTGGTTGTAAATGGTGCCAAAGTGCTAGTACAGTGTCTCCAGATGAAACATTGTCGGTTCATGACAATTAAGCCAAAGTGAACTTCCCATTTGACATATCCGTCATAGGCACCCGAATGGCCTGATTTGGCATATGTTCGGACTATTCTGACATTTTTATTCCGAAGCCTAGAACTTTTCTTTTGTGATTTTCTTTCCATTGGCAAACCTTACCATTGATTCGAAGCAATTTAATTCAAATTTTATCATGCGTAAATGGCGCACGTGGAGTTGGTGCGTTTTGTGATTTTCTTGATGCACGAGAGTTACGTAACCCGATCGATAAAATTTGGACAATAGCCAAGTTTCTAGGTGATTATACAATATTATGACATAAAATTAAAAAATGTATGAACAATGGAAGTAAGAAAAAATCAAGGATGAAAACGTTGCGTTTCTAGATGTACTGAGCATATTTATAAGTTATGTTTTGTTATTACTTTGTTTGATTTTTAATAGCTTCTTACAAGTATGGAGGTATTAACCTGAACATCATTATTTTATTATTATTTTGATATGTTGATTCTTTTTATGCCCCCGTATCGATAGATCGGGAGGCATATAGTGATTCACCTGTCCGTTCGTCCATCCGTTCGTCCGTCCGGCCTGGTTAACCCAAATTGACCGTTTCTTCTAGCATCAATATGGCTTGCTACAAAGCTTTCAAACTTGCATTGATGTTGTATATGACCACTCTCCACACGCCTGTATCACCTGACTCCATTTTGACCTTCACCTTGACCTAATTTTGGACTTAGACTTATTGAAAGGCCAAATTCTTGGTTAACCTAAATTGACCGTTTCTTCTAGCATTAATATGGCTTGCTACAAAGCTTTTAAACTTGCATGAATGTTGTATATGACCACTATCCAAACGCCTGTATCATCTGACTCCATTTTGACCTTCACCTTGGCCTAATTTTGGACTTAGACTTATTGAAATGGTTCCCACAGGGGGCATAAGCGTTTATTGAATGCAGTCTTGTTATTCCAACTATAAGTTTTTTGTGGGGGGTTAAAGATTATGTGGTGGCTATCTCATATGTAGCCTCCCTTTCTAATATTTGGAAATCAGGTTTATATTCCATGCAATTTTTTATATATATATTGTTTACTATTACATTGTCTTTCATCTTGGGCTGATCTTAATAAATTGGGAGTTTCATTACATAGATTGTCATTCAGGTGACTATTTAGTAAAATAAGGTAGTGGGTTAAACAAAATGAAAATACCTAAGAATTCTCTCATTTTTAAGGTCAGTCCTGATATGCTTTATCTTAATACAGTACAACCTCTCCAGAGGGCACTGCTTTAGAGAGGTTTTACTGTAGTTAACTTTGAGTCAAATGTTGCTAATAATGATTTAAATTTGTATATTTATGGCAAAAAATGTACTATCTATTTATGTGATTTGTCTTTTTATCTGTATTTACACTTTCTTGTCTCCAAATCCTAAGTTTTGGTTGGGTTTGACATGTATATATTATGTATTTTTGAATATCAATATGAAGTCATTATTTTTTTCTAGTAAATAATTTATTTTATTGTTGTATTTCTCTTATTGATTGATAAGTGAGTATAAATATATTTTTTATCCAGCTGAAACACCATTCAAACATGGATTGAACACATCTTACATTCTGTGAAAAAGCATACATTAAATTTGCTTTCAAAAGGTATACCATTTAATTTAATTCAAATAAAAGTGAGTTTAAGGCGTGTTTTTACTAGGTTTTTTCATGTTTAAATGCGGGTTTAAACTGTGAAAAACGCGCTTTAAATGCGCTTTTAACACACTTTAAATGCGCTTTTAACACGCTTTAAACTCACTTTTAGCTCGCTAAAAACACACTATAAACACACTTATTGAATTGAAAAACACACTTTTTACAGAAGCGAGTTTTTTGTTGGTTAAAAGTGCGTTTTAAAAACCCGCTTAAAACACACTTTCTGGAAAAAAAATTCTTGAAAGAAGCGAGTTTTTAGACTCACAAAAAACACACTTTTAACACACTTCATAAAGAAGATGGCTGAAGCGGGTTTTTTAGACGCACAAAAAACACACTTTTAACTTACTTTCTTGAAAGAAGACAGTTTTTAGACTCACAAAAAACACACTTTTAACACACTTCATAAAAAAGATGGCTGAAGCGAGTTTTTTAGACGCACAAAAAACACACTTATTGAGAAAAAACACACTTTTAACACGCTTGATAGAGAAGATGACTGAAGCGAGTTTTTTAGACACACAAAAAACACACTTTTAACTCGCTTCATAAAGAAGATGGCAGAAGCGAGTTTTTTAGACGCGCAAAAAACACACTTATTGAGAAAAAACACACTTTTAACACACTTCAAGAAGAAGATGGCTGAAGCGTGTTTTTTAGACGCACAAAAAACGCGCTTCTTGAGAAAAAACACACTATAAACCCGCTTCATAAAAAAGCGAGTTTTTTTGACGCACAAAAAACACACTTCTAAAGAAAAAACACACTTTTAGCCTACTTAAGTTGGTTAAAACTGCGTTTTTAGTGTGTTTTAAGCGTGTTTTTTCTGGTTTTAATCCAGAAAAAACCCAGTCGGTAAGCTAAAAGACGCACTTTTAGCACGGTGCGAATACCGCAGCGTTTAACACGCTTTAAACGCGGTTTTAAACCGCGTTTAACACGCTTCTTGGAGAAGGGGCACCTCTTTCATGATGTTAATTATCGTCACGTTGTTGTCAATGTTGACCTTGATTTATATAATCATGCAAACACAATTTTAGGAACGGAATATAGCAAATGTAATTTATGATATGGTTAATAGCCTTTGACATTTGGTCAATAGAAGCATACGAACACTCAGCACTAAGTCTAACAATTGCATACTCTTTTAATGTAAAAAGAGATTTTCATCGGTTCGTATGCAAAGTGACTACTGGTAGTCTATTTGATGAATTAACAAGAAGACATGTCTTCCACCAATAGAGCTTTAGTTGATGGGCACATTTATATGAGTAGCTGATATAAAGGATTTGTTGTTTCGTCTACATCGCTAGGGGCATCCTAAAATTGTATTCGTTTTTCATATGTAAGTGATCTAGATATCCGATTGTGATCCGCATTTCGTAAGCCAGACACATAGACGGCCATTTATATCGTCTTGTGCTTAAAGACTTATCTTAAATTATAGTTAATATGTCTTTATTGAATATACAATTCTTGTTATAGCCAATATGATCTGAAATATAATTTGTTTTGCAAGTTCATGGGCTTAAAATGTGGAACAGTGACTAACAAATGTTACTATATTAAAAAAATAATTTGGACAAATGATATTTTACATTGTATTGCGAAAAACAATCTTAGCCAACCTGTTTCCTGTACAGAATATAAAACCTTTCGTTCATGTATCAAATTTTCTGACCCGTCTATGACATAATGTTGTAATGCAGATTTAAAAATATTTCCCAGGGGAGTATAACCCAACGAGAAGCAAGTTGGTGCCTTCTTAGTAACCTAAATCTACCAATTTTTACTTCAAGTGTCTGAATATTCCTATATTATCGTCTATGTGCCTCTGAACTACTCTAGGTATAACTATACCTAACATGAACGTTATGTATTTTGAACTTAATAATTGAAAATAATCCAAAACATAAAATGTTATTCTAAACTGGGTTTACACAACATCGATTTTAAATGCGCATGTCTATTTGGAACTAATAGCTTATAGTCCAGTCAAATTAACATTAAAGGTAAAACAAATTGCAACATAAGCTATTTTTCGATTTTTGGCTAGGTAATCATATGCTGATCACCAGAAAAAAAGTCCTCAAAAAAATTATGTGTCTAAAGGTGAAAAATCCAAGATGGCTTCCATGATGGCCGCCATGAACTATATAACCTCTAAATATCAATTTTGTAGTTTTATATATAGATATAATTCTTCATAATTTGATTGATAATGTTCATTTAGTAGTGTCCTTCAAATTTTTCTTGCAACAGTGACCACTTTTAGGCCAAGGTCAAGGCCATTTCAAGGACGAAATTTGAAAAAAGCTTAAAAATCTGTTGTTTCCCTCTTATTTTCCTTGCCGTATTATAGATTTCAACATTTTCCTATCATTATAAAGTTGGTATAATGGTTGTTTAGTATGTATTGATTCAATATGAATAGTATTTTTAATTTAGAACATTACAGTTCGGTTAAAACAGCCACTTTTAGTCTAGTATATGGTATCCAAGACGTGTAGGATTCGAAACCATTATTTGTTTGATATCACTTTTATAATTTAATATGTAGATATAATGATTCATATTGGGATTGAAAATGTTCATTAGGTAGTGTCCTTCACATTTACTCACAACAGTAACCATATGAAAGCCAATGTCAAGGTCATTTCGAGGTCAAAATGTGAAAAGCTTAGTTAGTCTTACAAATGATATACTAGTAAATAACTGTTTACAAGTAAGAATACTTAGTATACTTAAATACAGTGAACTTAAAACCAGAATCAAACAATGACCATTTGAAGGTCAAGGTGCAAATCTTTGAAGGTCAACTTTTTATGTATATCGATTTTATTAGCGCTCTAAGTTTAATATTTACGTTATGTAGAACTCATGCATGTTGGAAATACTCATCCAATGCCCTATGGGGGTTCTTCAGTTTCAAACAGTCATATTTGACATAACATGGGACTCATCAATGTTGGGAACTGTCACCCTATGTACTGTTAGGGACTCGCTATTATTGGGAAGTATCATTATCAGTACTATGGGGGACTCACCAGTGTTGGAGACCGTCATTGTCAGTAAGTATCAGGGACAAAACAATGACACAATATTCACCATATGTCCCACCCTGAGCATAAGAAACATTCATCCTTTATTCCACGGAGGTAAGGAACTGTTATCTAAGATCGATCTTAGGTACTAAGTGGGACTCACCAGTGTAGAGAACTGTCATCCTATATACTATTGGCCATTCCGCAGAGTAGTTAACTGCCATCTTATGTCATATTAGGGACACACTAGTGCAGTGAACTGTCATCATAGGTCACCCCCTTGCAAAAAGGCATCCTCAAACTTATTTGTAGTTGCCATAAGGAACTCACCAGTGTTGGCATCCGTCCAAATAGGGCCTATGGGAATTGAGCATATTCCCATAAGGGGACTCACTAGTGTATCGAACTGTCACACTTAAAAGGACTCACAAGGGTTTAGAGAAGTCATCATTTACCCTTAGCTGAACTTAACAGTATTTTGAAAAGTAGTCGCCCAAGGCTTTCTATAGACCAACTACTGTATGAAAAATCAATGAAGGTCATATGAGGACCTCGTCAATGCTCAATAGATTGTACAACGCCCTATGAAAGGCTACATAAGCGTTGATTCACTTTCGACAGTCGTATTAAGCCCTGCGGTGGACTCATCGGCATTGGCAGCAGTCATAGTTGGGTCTACAGGGTACATCAGTGTTAGGAACAAAATTATGAAGGCATTATGTGGGGGACTCGGCAGTGCTGGTAGAAGTCATTCAAAGACGCAGTTGTTTTAATTAGACTCTATTGTTAGACCCACGTGTGCTGGAAGCAAACCTATAAGGATCTATAAATGACTCATCAGAGTTGGAAACAGTCATGCAAAATCCTCTGAGGTACTTGTCTTACATGTAGACCCTATGTGATTCGGGGGTGTTGACAGCAGACATATAATGGTCCATGGAAGACTTATCAGTGTTCGTTACAAGCATAATAGTACACATGTATATGAAGGACTCCCCAGTGTTGAAAGCTGTACTCAAAGGTCCTCTCGGACTCATCAGTGTTGGAAACCATCAATGAAGGTATAATAGGAGACACATCAGTGCTTGCAGAAGTTGTCATAGTCAATGTGGGAACTCATCAGCGTTGGCTTCATCCGTCCTATGTCATATAGGGTACTCATCAGAGCTGATATCACTTATCCTAGTCCCTGTGGGGACTTGCAAGTGTTGATAACAATATTCTATCGATGACTGATCAGTGTAGGAACAATCACAAGATACTATTAAAGTGCATTAATTAGTAGATTCAATAATGTTGGGGAACTAGTATTCTATGTACTGAAATTTGTCACCATTACACGGAGCATTCCTCTTAAGCACATATATGTGTTGGGAACCATTAATGTAGTGTCAATAGGGGACTTATCAGTGCAGAGATTATCATTCGCCTGACCTGGTACTAGTCAGTGTTGGCAACATTTTATGTATCAAAGTCCTTGTAGTTTGGCCTTGTTTATATAATGGAATCATTGGAAGTTGAGAATAGTTATAACATACCACATAGAAGAATCATCAGTGGTTACACTGCTAACAACAACCACACAAGATCCAATTGAATAATCAGAACTGTTGTTAACAGCCATTCAATAATTCAAGGCTCTAATTGTAGGAGCAAGCCTGACAATCATCAACGACCTCATGGCAGTATTCAGTTTTGACACAGTCAGTTTTGAAACTATGTGATGCTCAGCAATGTACTGAACAAGTAGCATAGGCCCTATGGGCAACCTACAGGATTGGAATATTCATCCTCGTTAAATGAGTTACCACATTACTCATCCACCAATGTTCCAAGCAACATGCAACATACTGAACATTGTTTTACTTTAAGCAACAGTACAAGACAAATATCTAACCCACTGAAAAAATACAGTGTGGAAATACCATTGCATTGTAACTGTGTATTTTTGTATCCTGAACGACCTTGACCCTTAATTGGTTAGTGTTGTAGATTATACCAACTACGTTAATGCTTTAATAGCCTTAGAAAATGTGAAATATATCTAATATCAATGAAAATATAGCATAATAATCTTTTTTCCAGTAATTTGACCTTGAAATGACATTGACCTTGTCCTCAAAGTGATCATTGCTGCAGACAATTTAAAAAATCTTGTTCAATTTATAACATTCACACAATCATTTAGTTTTACCAATGAAAATTCTTATGCTACAACTGATAATAATATTTATCACAATCAGCTCTCGGGCATGATGTACTGGAGTAAAACTGGCTGTTTTCACAAATTTCAATATTCTGATTTAAAAATATACCTTATAATAAAGAAATATACACTTACCGACTACGTTCATGCTTTAATAACCTCATACAATGTAGAATAGATCTTAAACCAATTAAAGTATAGAGGAAAATTATTTTTTTCAGCGTTTTTAGTAATTTGACCTTGAAATGACATTGACCTTGACCTTTGAGTGGTCACTTATCCCATCCAATTTGATGCACACCTTTTTATTAACACTTTCCACGCAAATATTCCTTATTATATCTATATATAAAACTACCATGTTAGAAAATTGATAGTTAGTGGTTCAGGAATTTATGGCAGACATCCTGGACGCCATCTTGGATTTCACCCCTTTCCCCTTATCAAATTTTTGAGGACTTTTTTTCTAATGACCGCCAAGGTTTGAACTTGACGTTGGTGGTAAAATTGTTTCTGTTGCAATTTGTTTTGGGTTAGGCTCATTTTGAGCCTAATTTGACTGGACTATTAACTGTGTAAGATTATGTTATCATTATTAAACATTTTAAAAATATGCGTCAGTGATAGCTGTTGTATTGATTTATATACGATCTTTGAAACTAGAAATATGCTTGACATCGCCTCTAATGAAATAACCAACCATATTATGAAGAATATAATAAAGAAACAACAGTGTTAGAAATATAGCTCTAAAGTCTATATTTGTATATTTGTCTGCATGCATGGCGACTTTGTCTGGCTAGACCCCAGATGACACAAACTGTATAATCATAAGGATAAATGACCAAATAAAATTTATTTAGCAGTATGATTAATATTTTAAAACAAAGCATTATCACCTACGTACTTAATTCCCATATTTCGTTTTAAATTATCCTTAATACCCCCTCATTAAGTTGAATTTAATACACACAGTACCTGAGGCATATTTTTGGTTTACTAGTCTATTTACGTCTAGAAAACACAATAACCTTAAACCAAACTTAAATAGATGCTGACATCACGGGATGCCATTTGAGTACCAATTACAGTGCACTTGCCTTACACTATATGTATATATTTGTATGGACAGTCTGAGCAAATGCAAGAAGGGCGTTGCTATTCTGGCTCATCTCAACTACAAGTGCCCCTTCACATAAGGGGTGGGTCTGCGTGTAGAAAGTACTTACTGTAAATCATTTGTGTCGATAAGGCTTAACTTTATTGAATTTCGTCGATAATTTCTAAGGCATTTGACATAGTTGATAATATATCCTTGAAATGTCGTCCCCAACGAAATGGTCTATTTCGACAAAATAACGAAATTGTATCCCATTGAAATTTTATGAATTTACAGTAATAATCGTTCCTTGTATGTTTACTTTGGATTTAAAAATAATTTACAGGATAACTCGAAATAGTATGATAATCACCACATACTTTACACTAACTACACTATCTCGGTCATCCTGAATTTCATCGAGGCATTCCAATCACCCGGGAACCTTTTGACTATCCATCTTACATGTACAACCACAACTGTATGTTATCCGGACATTTTTGCCAACCTCTCTTCAATCAACATGTACGTACACGTACTATTACAACACAATGTATCAAGCTTTGTGACCACCAGACTTAGTAGCTTGGTAGTTTATTTGCGTCTAGAAACCTAGGTGACCTTGAACCAAAATTAACTACAATGTATGTCATGTAGATGCAGCCATCACCGGATGGCGTTTTAGTTCCCATTATTTGCCTTATACGAATATGTGCAATCCGCGCCAATGTCTTAAAAATGTAGTTATTTTTAGGGTTCCTATTATTTTAAATATACGCTTACGTATGTAAACGGCATTTTCTGGTTAACAAGAGTAATATTCACGGCATAAAAAGCATTAACTATGCTATCGCAGATACCCTGGTTTAAATGAGTCATACTTCTCATCTGGAAACACTTTGATTATCCCTCTTGTAATATATTTGACATTTATTACCGACCCTTCCATAACAACACATTTAATCAGGTTTCGTGACCACCAGGCTATCAATCACATTACAGTCTGTTTTTGGAAAGTCGTCTGTGCGGTTTAATGGTGTGTAAACCTACCATTTAATCTATTTAAATTAATCCAGTATTGCAAGCATTATTTCCAGTCTGTATCTAGTGTTCCTGTCATAAAAATCTTAACATTAGTTTTGAAAATGTCCCAATGGAACTGTACTAACAATCTCTCAACGTACCTTACTACCTCAATTTGATTGATCTTCAATTCACAAATTTTATAAACGTTTTTTTGAGAAGAAACAAGCGGTGTTCAAAAAATATCGGACGTTTCAGGGTCATTGTTGTACTTTAAGATGAAGCAACGGCAGTTAATTTTTAAAAGAGCATTGTACTTTAAGAATATGTCGGATGGAAGACATTTGAAACGCGCAAGTGCGCAAACCTACGGAGAATCACACAGGGGAATTGTCATTCGGTGTTGTTTATTAAAATCCAATAGACCATACTGTCAGCCTTTCCTTTGATAATTATTGACAAATCGGTGATATTATGGATTAATATTTGTGTCATACTTGGATGGTTTAATTTGTAAGGTGCTTGAGCTTGAACCGTATTTGCTAAAACCGTGCTCGAGAATACTGAACCATTAAGTTCTTATTACTCTCAATTTACTGTTTCATTCTTCTTATGTGCAAACGCTTTTATAGGCTCTCTGTTTAAAGTTTCAATCCCTGGATGATTGAGTACTATGCTTGGGGTTGTCCCAAGTTGTGTTCTTTATGCTTGCTGGAAATACATTGTGTTGTACTGTTTTGTTAATGTTATACGCACATACCCTCTGGAAAAAACAATGAACATGATAACTACTTAATGAAACTTCCAATTATTTAGACAATAAAAAACGAAGTGTACGCTACTGGAAAATGACCACAATTGACATCGGACAGTACATAATAGAGCGAGTAACATAATTACCTACCTTGCACAACTGAAGAATACCATTAAGTTCTCACATAGTTTTTGTTAACACGCATCGGGTTCTGTCAGAATAAACAGTACTATAAGTTTCATATCGCAAAACAAGGAAAAAAACACATAGAACATCTGAGGACACTTCAATTCTATTTCGACTACCATGTATTCTGAGTCATGCTTTGATACAGTTAAGTTATTTAGCTATGGAATGACTTGCATACAATAGGGGCGTTATTGTATGCTTTTCTCGGATTTCGGGGTATACTAGTCGATATAAATTCATAAGCAGTTAACAAGTCCCAACATGGTTGTCTCCTATACTACTTCTTCACGTGTTATGTAACAGGTTCAATCATTTCTTCCACTTGCAGTCATATGGACACTTCTCAACCCTCAACTTCCAGGAAATAGAAGTTTTTTTATGGATACCAAACTTTATACACATACAGCATTGTATGGACCTTAAGATTAGGGTCCTGTTGTTATTTTGCTCATTTTTTAAACTTTGTACTGAATATTGTAGCGGTTGCTCAATGGTTTGGGAATGTTCTTTGTTTTGTATGTCCCTGAGTTTTTTTATGAATGCTTTCCTTCCTGACCTTGTTAGTTCGGGGGATTAATACCTGCACCAGTATGTCCATAATGTCTTGTTTTCTGTTACTAAAATGTCTTCGAACAAAGGTCACCAAACCTCATAGGAATGATAGCTAGCATATGCTGTGGTCCACACATATCAAACGGTATAGTTGTTATCTTCCACGATGCACCAGAAATGTGCAATCATAGCAGAATTCACCATGAACATTATACAGTACATCAATTTTAGTTTGTTTTTCACGTAATTTGATTACTTCAGATACGGACAATACATAAAGTAGGTATTATTCCAAAAACAGTTCCTATTATAAATGGATATGGTAGATTTAATACTGCAGGAGCACATATATTGTAGATTATATCGTACCTTAATGTTCGATTGTCAGAAGTATGTTCTAGTTCATCCTAAAGATATACAACAGACCAATTCATAATTTCCCGAGAGGTTTCTCTATACAATAATTATTGAAACGTTTAACCGATGTAGTAGCTATAACAACAATCCATTTATTATGTATAACAAAAATGCACTGAGATGTTGGATTAAAATAAACTTGTTTATGACTAAATCGTAGCGTATGAGTTATAATTGATTTAAGTTTTTCAAATAATATGAGTCGAATATATCGATTTCCCATGAGTATTGTGGTGCAATGTTGATAATAACTACAGCATCATATCTCGCTTTATGAAATCATGTTTTGACTCTTTATTTGGTATTTTATAAGTGCTTGAAGCTACACCGGCTGACCAGTATTATACTATACCATACCCGGTCATGCACATAGACATTCGAAAGGACACAAACTTTTAGCTTGATTACTTTGGTATTCTCATGAGCTAGATGTAAAGCGGACACTATACTTGGATAGGTTATACTAGAAGACATATACTACTCAGTTAGTTGACAGCATATTGTACTGACGAACTTGTCGATATAGGTTCATACATGTACTACACTTGAATTCACAAGCGTCTGTATGGTTTGTGGTTTTCAATCTGACGTGTATGTAAAGGAACACAGAACTAAGCATGGAATGAGCGAACATTTATAATTAATTAATAATAATCAATGAGAAATGCATGCACAATTGCTTACAATCAGTTATATTTCAACAATATACCGTTCCATTAAAAAATGTATCATATGTGCGAACTAGTTGGATAGTTGAATCTGCAATTGTGTTGTTGTCCACCTGGTTGGATTCTTCGAAAATTGCTTATCTCGTACGCTGTTTTTATTGAGTGCTGTTTTTGGGTTGTCCTTGGTGCGCGGGCTTCCTTTTAGCCTGTTATTGTCTATCGGGTAATGCTGTGGATTTAGGTTGGTTGACAAAGAGACGGGCGTTTGACGTCGGATGTCATGTTTTGTTGCTCTCCAGTATCCGTTATCTGCAATGTCTGTAATATGTATGCATTTGTGTGGATTTAAGCGAAATATCAGTCGATAATAAACAGCATGCTCAAACCTCAGATGTCTGTTTTGCTGATCTCAGTAACTTAAGATATGTGTTGGCTTTCCCTTGTGAAAGCGCGCCAGGTTTTTACTTAGTATGCCAAATAATTTAAAGTATGGTGTAAAAGTTATGTTAATTTACAAATCTACAATTGAAATGAAGATGGTTAATTTAACAGGCTCTACTTTATGATATAATAAGAGCACTTAAACAGAAATGCCCGGCACCAGAGGTGTTTAAATCTGTACTAGACACGTGATTTGGGCTAAAACGCATGGTTTTATGGCGATATTAGGTAATTCCGAAGCCAAATGGCAGGCGTAATACCGAATATTGGTTTTTGCAGCCTTTTTTATTGTATTATGCCAAAATGTATTGAATGATATTGTTGATACTCACGGCAGACATAGCTGGATGTCGTAATTTAAGAAAGGCCCCAGTCTGACCTTTATAGAGTAAAACAACATTAGTCAATATGGAGTAACTGCTTTGTAATAAATAGCTACATGTACATTATGGTAATAATACGTTGAAACCCCGTGCAATACCAGATAAGGCACTAAACACCGTTATCGACAAGAATATATAAGGAGGTTAAACTATTCGGTGAATTTAAGTAATGTTAATAACCTGCGACCTCCTTGCGTTGATTTTTTTCTACGATTGTAGCATGCTGTGACTCAACTGCTGGGTGGCGATTGAATTTGGGCTAGAAACGTGCTATTATACATTTCGGGTAATTTGCTTGCCCCTTGTTCGAAGTCAAATTGTAATTGTAGTACAAATATCTGTATTTGCAGCCATTGCTCATTCCCGTATGTTGTATATTATGTTTAATGTATGGAGTATTAGTGTTTTGGCGCACGACGAAAATAGCTAACCACACTTGATGATATGTTCATATAAATGCCTCCGCCGGGTAATTATGAGGCGAAACCTCAGAACAAATAACTAAGTTATTCTGGCAATGTTAATGGTGTGACTTCACTTACGTGCTTCCCGTGCTTTGTTTCTACATGACTATCCTGTTAAGACAATTATCGTGCTGAAGTGATCAGTGCCTAAGCTGATCAACTCATGACAAGTAACGAACAAAAAGTACGTGGTTATGTAATGTGAAATATTAGAATGGCTGTAAAGAAGTACATTGAATAACGAAGCTGAAAGAATGATCAGTCACATCAATGCTTGAAGCTACACCGGCTGACCGGTTTTATACTATAACCAGTCATGCACATGGACATTCGAAAGGACATAAGCTTTTTGCTTGATTAGTTTGGTATTCTCATGAGATAGATGTAGAGTGGACTATTTACTTGGATAGGCTATTCTAGTAGACATATAATAATCATATAAACGTTTATTTTATTTTATAACGTTTTCAAGGTCGATTGTGAAGTGAGTTGTCCAACTTTATAATAAATATAGTTTCAAGTGCTGATATTTTAATAAATGACTCAATTCGTTTTTAACAACATGATATTATTCGAAAGTACTAAAATATGTTTTACTTAAAATCAAATTTATTTTAATCAACCTAACGGTTGCTCCAAAAGTGCGCTACGAATGTGCATGCGTCGAATTCAACGTAATTAACAAGCGTGTTCAAGGGCGATTCCAGTCAATCCCCGAAACCAAGTATTGTTTTAATACCGATAACATTTATCATCTTACACTCGAATAATAAATTTACTGTTTTACTGAAAGATATATGTTTCAGAAAAATGTGACTTCAAACATTTCCAAAATGCCAATATAAAGTTATCGGTCAATTATCAGAGCTTTCAGAATGCCCTTCCAATGATCTTTTATTTCGCAATTTCTCCATAACAAATCTTATTCCTGAACTGAATATAAAGGTTACGCTCATATCTCCATTTTCAATCACGTCTGTGACATTTTCTTGTAATGCAGATTAAAGATAAATTCCTTGGGGCGTATTATACAACCCGTATTAAGTTTGTGTCCTCTCAGTAACCAAACAACTACATGTAGCAATATTTACGTCAGTGTCTAAATATTCATAGATGCTATTGCTTATTCATTGCGCAAGGGATAACTATACCGCATATATCATGTTCATTTTATATGTGTTACTATAGGTCATAAACCACCAAATAGAGTTGTTCTTTAACTCCATGTAAAGTGACCTAGGTCAGTTATAAAAACTGTCAACGTTTTGTCCATGGGGCCCTCTCAAAATCTTTTAATCAATAGAAATAACATCCAGCTTGAAGAAAATGCAAAAAGAGTAGGGGGTCATGTATCATATAAGACAAATTTGGTTCGTCAAACGCGTTGAACAGATTTTCTCACATGTACGGATTTACTCACTGTCTGTTAGCCCCAACCTTATTTTCACTTTCATATTTAAGCCAGAATACAAACTATTTCTGAGTAAAATCATTTCACTACATCACATACATGCATACAAAGCATTTAACACCAATTTCATGATTCTGATGCTGATTTGTCAAGACATACCCTCATTTCCAGTCGCTTTTTTACCGGACTATTTGTTTGTCCGCGTAGGCATTTAGTGGTTATTTACCTATATGGAAGAAATCCAAATTATAGTGTTATTCTAAATTGGGCTTACACAACTTCGACTCTAACAAGCACGTCTATGGAACAGATAATTTAACTGTTTATTATAATATGGGACCATGATAAGCTTTTGTATTTATTTGTATTTGTATCTTGGAAACTAGATGTGTGATGTAAATACTCTTTTACGGTGCAACCTCAAGCATTATTATATAAAGAGTATAATCATATGATCTTAGAACCATGTCAGACACAGAACGAGGATATCTATACTGGTCTGCATCATAGTGACGTTGTCTAGTCAGACCCCATATGACACAAACTCAATAATTATATGTGCAAATAACCAAATTAAATTCTTAAGCAGCATGATTATCATTTTAGAGAAACATTATTATCTAAGTACTAAAATCGTCAGGAATAAAGTTCGTTTACATTGATTAGAAATACTCACTGGCAAGTTAAGCTAATTTAAAATATAATGCGCGCAGTTCCCGAGGCCTACACGCAATGCTTATTTATTTTGGTTTACTAGTTTATTTGCGTCTAGAAAACAACATATCCTTGAACCAAATTTAAATAGATGCTGACGTCACGGGATGAGATTTAAGTGCTAATTGCCTGTACAGTGTACTTGCCTTTTACGCATGATATAGATGTACACTATGTGCAAATGTCTGAAGAGCGTTGCTATTCTGGTCCATCGAAAATGATCCTTTCCATAAGGGATGGTGCGAGGTGTGACAACCTACTAAATTAGGACGTCCTGATATGTTTATATGCGTTTAAAGAAATTTACTGACATGAAGTAGGAATGTATATTCTCCACCACACAGTAACAGTAGCTACACTAGCTCGACCTCCCTGATTTTGAACGAGCAATTCCACTTGTCCGGGAATCTTTTGACTATCTGTCTTACAACTATATCTGTACGTAAACCAGACACTTTTTACCAACCCTTTTGACTTCCACATGTACAAACACGTACTATTACAATACATTTAATAAGGTTTCGTGACTACCCGACTGTCAGTCACCGTAAAGTATGTTCTGGAAAGTCATCTGTGCGGTTTAATGGTGTGTAAACCTACCGTTTAATATGTTTAAAGTATTGTACAATCCAGCATTACCACCATTAGTTCCAGTCTGTATCCTGTGTTCCTGTCATAAAAATGTTAATAGTAGCTTTGGAGATTTCCCAATGGAACAATACAAACAATCTCTCAATGCCCCGTAATTTATACCTCTATTTGATTGATCCTCAATTCACAAGTTGTGGTATGGTTGTTATGAGAAGAAACAATGTTCAACAAGATATAGCCACTGTTAGGGGTTTAGTTACATTTGTTTTCTCAGCGTACACTGTTTTTTATGATTAAAGTACATTTTCACTATAAGAATGCGTCCATTTGAAAAGGGTTAAGATGTACCATTTAGGTTAAGTAAACATGTTTTGTATAACCTAGTCTTTTCTAGTTGAATATGAAATAAGTTCTTAAATTTGGATTACTGACATTGCCCATTACGATTAGACATAACGTGCACATCAGTAGAAATAATATTATATTGGAAGGGATGTCATATATAAACCGAATTATGTCTCCTTGGTAACATGTCTTTCGGCAATTGATTACGGAACTATTCATGAAAGGAGGTACAACACACGAAATAATAAATAAATTAACAAACGTGAGTACGAAGGATACGTATATTAATATGTTGCGTAAATACAGACAGCTTCTTGTAGTATTAATTGCGTCTGTGAGACTATACCAGTGTATGTGTATTTGATCAACATTGCTATTATCGGTCTACCATTAATGGTATTTGCACATACATCATTTACTTAGACTTGATAACATGTTATTAAACATATAGTTATATGAAAAATGGTGGTATTGTGTACACACTTATTGCTTTCAAGTTTGTCACTATTGCATCGGTTCCTTTTTTACTTATCAAATTACAGATTATTTCTGTCCATACTAAGCAAACGCTTGATGTCCTGTTATCTTAAAGATGCACATTGTACTGAATTTAAATGTTATATATTAGATTCAATATTAACACAGTCGTAACTAAATGTTCGAGAGGAATAAAACGTAAAAAGTATAAATACAATGCATACAACTTGTGTGTAGTATGACAATCAAAATGTTACTAGAAAGTGTTCCGTTATAATTCCCCGTAAGGCATGTGTCACAAGGTTCAGGTACAATAATAAAGACAGTAAATTTGTATGTAGTTAAATGTACTGTTTTTTCACATTCGTTCCCTTACATCTCATATTCCATCAAACCTAATCAACACATCGGTATTGTCTATATTCCTGCAGACCTCAAAGCGAGTTCACAATACTGTGATTTCCTGTTCACATTAATCGTTTATGTGGTCAAGATTCCTTTTAGGCGAATTTAGTGTACTTCATTTATTGTCTGATCTATTTTGTTTTCATATAATTGCACAAATACACTGTAAAGATATCACAAACCTTAATAGAAAAATACATTTATTTTGTCATATGTATTCTTTTATCGAAACATTATCAACCCGCCCTCTCTCCATTCAATGAAGGGTTGTAAATACTTTATTGTGTTATGAAATGAAAACGATCGTCTGTGAACGATCCCTACGGCACTGTTTATTACTGACATGAATTAAGAATTATTTCAGTTCAAATTTCACCTCGTAACAAGTGTGCTACAAGTACATCGCCTTAATACTCAACTGCATTGTTTAATGTGCATTGACATTATAGTTCTGGCTTTTATCACTTTGGGACAATGCACTAGTGCATCAGCAGGTAATTCCAAGAAAAAGTGCAATTAAATAACGTTACCCATGAAATAAAATTCGGAGAACGGTACCATAAACACATGACCTTTAATATGGCATACTACCACCAGTAAACTTAAACTTTCACATCTCAATGACACATGTTTGCTATAAAATTCATTGCGTGTCGCTGTAACATAGATAGTCAATTTGTTTCACAAAGCACACGTTTTCATTAATGACAGCAACAGATGGAATTAATGGATAGGGATGATTACAATTTTTTAATGAAATGAAAATAGAATGCATACACGAGCTATCGAACGCATGCCTAATATAAAGTACATCATTTATGAATCCAACAATAATTGAGATTTCAACAACAACACTTATATTGTTTATATTGTATTGGCGTTTCGGCCGAAGCCTTCTTCAGAATAACAATAATCTAAGTCTTTTATTTGTGTTTTTTATGAATCAAATAAGGCAAACATATACAATTATATTATTATAGTCAACTAATTCAACTACATTTTGTCGTCATGTCGGCGGTCGTCACTTACACTCAGAGCTAGCACTTTTATGCCTTTTTCATGTTGTTTTGTTTCTTAAAAAGGTGCCGACACTATCAGTTTGTAATTATCTGTTTCGCCTGGAGTGTAATCAAAATATATTATTCCGCTACAATTCGCTCTGGCTTAGAATGAGAAGGTCGTAACTACAAAATCAATATTTCGAGAAAAACTGTCTGTCGATAACACTTACGGTAAAACAAGTTTTTTTCAACTTTAGTTTAATGACAAATTCCGATTTTCATAATTACTCTTATTAGGTCGTAAGTGGCTATTACGTCCTTCTCATTCTAAGCCAGCGAATTGTTAATTTCATTATGAACTGACAAGCAAACGGAACGAATACAATATCACCAAATCAATCACCAACTATATTATAAGGACGCAACAAATAATATTATACTATACTCTGGTAGATTATTTTAGTAGTTTGAGACTCAATCTCACCAAAACATGTAGTCTAGGTATAGGATTAATAGTTGTGGTTGCTTAGAGTCTTCTATCTTTATTGATATAGCATAGAAACAGTCAAACTATTTGATATTTGACTAAAAATGTCTCAATTGTTTGAGCAGTTTGCGTTTCATAAAATAGTTTAACATTTCATGGATTTCATGCATCAATTCTGTTTTTTACCTATTGATGGTGCAATGCAACCAATTATAAAACTATAATTTATCATTCTAACAGGGCGCTTATTTGTATAATTGACGTTTGTGGAGTCAGAAATATGTGGTTGAAATGCCGATTGAGTTGGTTATTTTAACGGAATTCTTTTAGATTTCCCAAATGGGTTGTTATTAAAGTTTTTCTTAATTCAGTTTTCATACTCTTAAAGAAAGTTGTGGCGACGAAGAAACTCAAACATGAAAGCTAAACACGTTTACAAAAAAACAAGCCTGTGTGTCTAGAAGAAACGATTTTGGTGTAAAATAGTATAAGAACAGGAATGGTCAGCCAAAAGGTGCTTGCACAGCACAGCGCAACTTATTTTTAAATACTCGTTCAAAATAATCCTTTATCTTTGTATTATGATATCACCAGTGGTATTCAAAATCAAGTTTATGATTGAAGCCCCAAAGAATCTATCAGAAGTGTGTTAAATAAACATGAAGCTGAACACGAAGTTACAAATTCTTTCCTCAAACAAAAATCATTAATTTCCGTATCTCATGAGATTATTGTGTTGCTTAAGGATACGTATTTTTATTATCGAAGCACGCAACGTAAACAGAACGTCTCGGATGGAACATAAGAGCATAGCTCGTAAATATATAATGCTTATTGCATGATCTCTCCTTGTTCCGATAACTAAAATGTGCCGCGTATAGGGAAACTATTCATTACCAATGACTTTGAATTTCTCAAGCTCCGGTGTTAAACCAGTTTCAGATGACAGTGTAACGTGAACGCTTTGTTTTATATTGTTACTGCAATTAAAGTCATGATGTGATGTTTAAGCCAAGCTACTTGTTACCGCTTTCATTGCTTCATCAATTTCACTTTCGTTTTGACGTTAACTGTCTTTTTCGTTATGAAGTGAGTTATAATAGTCCATTTGCAGGTCTGACAGTTGTAATATGATAACGCTTCAAGTGACTTCACTTTTGTAATGTCTAGTTAATGCAAGAATAGAGTAAAGCAGTGGTCACGCTGTAAAACTTATTGTTAAGGCTCATGCAGACATGCATGTATCATAAACATTTGATCCAAATACTTGTACAAAGTTTGCTTTACCTGTTCAGACAATGTTTGTAATGGTGTGCGTACACGTCTATTTCACTCGCACAATACCCTGACTAAACAATACAGTCCTGTTTAGATATTGTGGGTTGACATAGTGGTTTATGTGTATCCACATGTGTTTGCCAAGAGATGTGTACACAATATACATGCAAACATATATCTTTGACAGTGCTATACATATGGTATATAATACATAAACTAATGAAATAAACCACATTAAATATTATATCATTTTTCATTAATTCCATGTCGGCATTCAACTTACATTTAACAAATCTGACTGCATTTTCGATTTGAAAAACAATTCAAATATATAATACGCAGCTACGTCACTTCAAATTAAGATAATACCATTTTTTGTTTTTAACAACATTTGAATGAATGTCTGAATTCTTTCACTTAAAGTGTAAGCTGTAGTTCATTCCATGCCATATCACTCTCTGTTTGAGCAGACCTTTTACCAACTGTCTGAACTTACTCAGACCTTACGCCATGAATAGTGAGTGCTATTGAATGTTGTTTACGAACATTAGTCAATTTATATATTGGTACTGCAAAATCATCTATTTTCATGGGTAATTAAATTCACCTGCAACCACGAAATCAAATCAAATCGAACAAGTATTTGACCCCTCTATTTATTACCTGAAAGCAAAGTCGCGTTTTAATGTCCCATCGATATGGTCATTTTTACCAAAACCGAGCAATTTCGTCCCATCGAAATTAAAGGATTTAACAGTCTTAAAGGCTGAACATGTAACATGATATTATACTTGATTGTTTTGTATATATTAAGCACATAGGATAATACCAAGGAGTATGTTTTGCTGATAATAACAATTTATAACAACTTTAGTGAATTATATCAATGATAATCATTTGTATGATAAAATCCTACTTCATATATTGTCGTGCATTGCTATGTTATAATAATATCTTAAATAACTACAATATTCGTGGTGTTTATTCATCCTAGATGTTTCCTAAAGTGTCACTGGTATGGACAAATGTGGTCCTAACATCTACTAATGTTTTTATTTTATGACGGTTTTGCATTAACGTAGATGATTTCCCTAGCGAATACGATAGAAAATTTGTAGTTTTCCAATATCAGAAACGATTCATTTTAAAGAATATAATGCTAAAATTAAATTGTAATTTCATGTTATATCGAATATTATCTTTGTGGTAATCTAAATTGTACTATATATTGTATAGTTTGATTGCCATTATCTCCTGACAGAAATGAGCAATATACTTTGGAAGAAGCGTGTACAGTTTTTTGCAGCCATTCGGTTCATGTTTTTTTTCTTCTTGTGTCTTATGTCTGTCCATGTGACTTGTATTTGCGCGTTCTCGTTGTGCTAAACTCATGTTGAGTCTTCTGTATTATTCAGTTTCTGTCTGATTTTCTCACATATTTATATTTGATTTTGCCCCGTGTCTCCTTTGTAATGATCTTGATCAATATATACTTATCCTGAATTTCTAAAGATGCATGTATGGTAGCGAAATACTTATGTTTTTGAGCTATGACGCTGAATTATCATTTACGTTTTCGACCGCTAGCTATCGGTAACAGAATAACACTTGCTGGTAGCTGTCCTTTCGAAATTACTGTTTCTTTCATCATATACAAATATACCAAGTTGATTGTATACCAAGTTGATTGTATACCAAGTTGATTAAGTTACTTCAAGTTGAAATACATGACTTCAAGCAATACTTTAAAATTAACCAACACACAATTGGAAATACTAACAATAAACCTATACACCTTACACGAACTGGCACCACACCGCACCAAACAAACATTTATAACAGAAGCGTCGTCTTTAGATTGTCTCAAGAGATTGTTAAACGTGTTATGCACATTTCCCGATCGGCAAATCACAACATTTGTATTTAACGTTAAACAACGTTTCTGACAAAACTAAGGGCCAAATCAACAAAACCATTGAATGTATTTAAGAGGACAGTTACAACACTTGCTGTAACTTATGTTGCACAATCAAAGCAATCCACTTGTAAATTAAAACCTATGACAAACATGTCCATGTGTAGCAAAGTTTGAATGGTAGCTGTACTGCAATCGGTTCAATAGTGTCATGTCATTTTATCAGAGTTGTTTGTATGCTTTTGTTTTGTTATCTATATATCTTCTTGTTTTGGCCTAATTATATGTCGTGTGTCAGTTTTATGATTCTTTATCCGTGTGAACTCATTGATTCGTGCATTTGTCACCCTTGCTCTTTCGATTTTTTATCGAATTATGATACAGGCAACAATTACCAAATTTTCAAATACAAAATCATCTCATCTGTTTAACCAACCCGTTGATGTGTTTGATTTTCAATTGTGTAAATTCCTTTCCCGCGTTTCGAAAATGAAATCTCCAACCGGAACTGTGGTGGAAAAATGACTTTTACTTGTTTCACTTGCACATACTCGACTTCTTCGCATACCTCTGATTGTGAACTCAGAAAACCACATACATCTTACAAAGATCATTAATAAGATGAGACGCAATGTTAAAACTTTTAACATTCATAAGTACACAAGTTATGTTCAGAAAGACGGAAGTATAGCATCCTTCTCTATTAACTATAACTTGACATGTGCGTTTGAAGTATGGCATGTAATCGATCACACAATGTTCAAAAGTCCGACTTAAAACATTTTTAATAGAAATGAACGACCGTGAAACTACACAAAATCATAAAGTTGAAAGTAAAATTATGCTAAATATTACGGATGAATAGACGCATGTGTAAATCCGAATAGGAAAAAAGTCATCTAATTAAATGATATTTATGCAAGTCGTAACGTCACAACTTCTTCACCTTCATCATTATTAATTTCGTGAACGAATACAAGAAATATTACGTGGTTGGATGGAGAAACATATGCTAATATGTTTTCTAAATCGTTGTACATGTATATGGGAACAATATCGAACATTAAACTAAACCGGCATAAATTTTCGGCATAACAATTATTTTGCCCATCAGTCATTTATGCCGTATATGTCACATTCTAATGGTCTTTGTGGTTGTCGAATATGCCATGTGAACATATGTTATGTCTCAAACCTCTGTTGTCTGGAATATTTTCATTGTTAAGTTCAGCATTATACACTATTAATACGCGAACATGACAAGCTATGTTTATCATTTGATGGTTCTTACGGGAACACTCGTGTAACATTATCACAGTCAAGATCCGCGTATCACCTTGAGTATTTTATAAGACAGTAGTATACACGTCACCAGAGTTAATATAACACACTTTATAATGGTAGTCACCATGTAAGGCATATCTATTGTCGGATCCACACACCCAATATGGTTTATGTCTTTGGTGTTATTATGTTATCATCTTCACTTGTATCGTGTTTTGACTTGAATCTGAATTCGATTTCGTTGTGTTTTAAAAATATAAATTTTACAGTACTAATACAGCGGTCTCTCTCTTGAGTGACAATCTTCTGAGACACTTAAAATGTATGATATCGAAAGAGTGAGTCTCTATGAGGAAAATAATCATTGCTAAAATAGGAATCTGTCGTCATTTTCATTTATATTTATACTTTTTTAATTTATCCATTGATAACATCAGGTATAATTCTCAATCAAATAAATGTTCAATAACATAAATAATGTCTTATACATGTACATGCATTTATCCGTTCGTTGAAGTAATTACTTTATACACATTGGCCATCCAGGATATAAAACAAGGAACACTACATTATATCAAAGTCATCAACCCGGCGTCTGACACTGTCTGAAAATTTTCAAGCGCCTATGTACTGTCTGGTTGTTTGACAAAACGCTTCACCAGTTTTGTTCTAACTGCGGATCGTTCAATAGCCATGTTGAGCGATATAGTATTTTATTATAGGCTGTTTCTCGTTAATCATTTAATCTACTTAATCACTCTTTATAATGGCGTTATGCATGCATGAAACTAATTTGAGCGAATTTATTAATGGGTATTATAATGCCACGTGTCATTTGCTACACATTCTAGCTGTGTCATTGGTTATCATTTCTATGGAGACAAATGTGTAATTGAACTTAGTTCGATGTCATTCACATACGTACGAAAATTATCAAAGCACCTTTGTCGGCGGGTTGGTGATGCAAAGTAAAGACAATATGTAATGAGGTCGATGAACACCTATAGTGTGCAATACTAGTGTCAGTATCATTGAATACCGGGCTTGAAAGTAACCGATTAAACAAACAAAGTAAGTATTCTAGTCGTCTTGTTTTGTTCGTGATGTCTACGTTATTTGTTTTAAGGCGGAAATTGATGCAGTACCATTTATGCTGCCAAATATGTATTTGCCAGATTTTATGTAGGAAGTAGCATAGCGATAATAATATGACGGTATACGAGTACATCATGTTCTGAACCCAATCCGTTACACAAATATATTCCTTTTAGTCAATTAATTAATATCCATATGTAGTCTTATCACATTTAAATAACTAATTAAAAGTAATTAAGTTTGATTATTCGTCACGTTGACTGTACACCTTCATGCACAGCTAGCAGTTTGAATACTGGTGGATATTGTGCTGTTCCTGTTGCACTGCTATTTATTTGAGAGCTGCCGTCCCTGCCCATTGTTGTATTTTATTTCTCCGAATGTGTTATCATAATATGTTCATTACAACTGTTTACATGATCAGGCATTGACACATGCCAAACGATAGACTACTGTTCTACGATGTCACCAACACATATTCTTAGGGCGCACCAGAGAAGTGATTAGAATAATTATCACTTTTGATAAGAAATCGAGTTTCTATTCGACAAGTACACCATGACGTGAGGGTCTCATAAATTGTGTCTATGTTGACAAAAATGCTGTATCTAGAGTACTGCTCTTGATAAGTTGATTTTAATAAATCTATGTTCTTTTTGAAAGTTCGTGGGCTTAAAATATGGAGCAGTCTTTTACAATTGTAAGTACAAATGTACATGTATGATAAAAACTAATCTGAACCCTTCCGATAATCTTTTATTGCGAAAGTTCACTACAGCAAATTTTATTCATGTGCTGTATATAAAGGTTTTGCTAATGTCTCAAATTTCGATCACGTCCATGACATTTCCTTGTAATTCAGATTTCCTTGGGGAGTATTATACAACCCGACTTGAGTAAGTGCCTTCTCAGTAACCAAACCAACTACCAATATTTACGTCAGTGTCTAAATATTCCTTGATGCTATTGCTTATTCATTACGCAAGGAATAACGATGCTGTATACAGTATACCATGCTCATTTTATGTGTGTTACTATATGGAAGAAATCCAATTATAGAGTGTTACTCTAAATTGGCCTTACACAACTTCGACTCTAACAAGCACGTCTATGGAACAGATAATCTAATTGTGTAAGATTATGCTATCCTTATTATAATATGGGACAGTGATAAGCTTTTGTATTTATTTGTATCTTGGAAACTAGATGTGTGATTTAAATAGTCTTTTACGGTGCAACCACACGCATTATTATATGAAGAGTATAAACATATGATCTTAGAACTGGTCTGCATCATAGTGCCATTGTCTAGTCAGACCCCATATGACACAAACTCAATAATTATATGTGCAAATAACCAAATTAAATTCTTAAGCAGCATCATTTTAAAGAAACATTATTATCCAAGTACTAAAATCGTCAGGGATAAAGTTCGTTTACATTGATCAGGAATACCCACTGGCAAGTTAAGCTAATTCAAAATTTAATTAAAAAAAAGTTAAAAGTTAAGTTAAAAAAAAGTTAAAAGTTAAGTTACCAATTTTCTAGGGCTCTTTTCAGCTGTTAGGCCGCTCAAGCACCCTTTGACATTTTAACTCCCCTGGTCATCGGGCTACATATGGAAACCTACACTCGTGTCTCCCTGGGGAGACTATTTCTCTCCTGTCGTGTGGCAGCCAACATCGATCTACGGCGCCCAAGAATAGACACTGCCCTCACAGGTACCATTTTACACAATGGTGGAGTGAAGCTGTGGGTCTTGCTCAGAGATTTTAACCAGCGGTCCAGAGAGGGATCGAACCCGGGACCTCTCGATGCCGAAACGCGCACCCTACCTCTATGCCACCGCTCCCCACGTGCAGTACCCGATGCCTACACGCAATGCTTATTTTGGTTTACTAGTTTATTTGCGTCTAGAAAACAGCATATCCTTGAACCAAATTTAAATAGATGCTGACGTCACGCATGAAATTTAAGTGCCAATTACCTGTACAGTGTACTTGCCTTTTACGCATAATATAGCTGTACACTATGTGCAAATGTCTGAAGGGCGTTTTTATTCTGGTCAATCGAAAATGATCCTTTCCACAAGGGATGGCGCGAGGTGTGACAACCTACTTAATCAGGACGTGCTGATATTAGTCCGAGAGCCCATCGACTTTTATTGCAACGAAGGAGGCCAAAAGAAGTTTGCACATATTTTGAAAGACTAATGCATATCCTATCAGAAAACCCATTTCTTAAGTGTCAAAGCCGTGACTACCTAAGTTTTTCGTGCTATTGTTTACCATGAGGTCAATGAAAAATATTGACATTTGCTGAGGGGGGTAGGGTTGTGCTTATGGCAACAGAACAGACAAAAATAGACTTAAATGTGAAAAGTTTTGCGCAAAAGGTAGAATATATATTGGGGCATATGATAAAACTTAAAAATCAAAGAATCGCACGGGCAGATAGGAACTAAATAGGGGTCAAAGGTCAATTAACTTTTAAAATCCATCATATTAATGAAATATTGTCCGTACAGTTTTTATGTAAAATTCCGTGATTCTTGAAATTTGATAATTTGCACATAATTTTAATCCTTTAGACATACTTTATTCATAAAAATAAATATTTGGTTCAAAAATTAGTCTAATTGCTCGATATATCGATTTTTTATCATACTGGTAGCATCATAAAATGGCTGCTTTGTCGAGGGCATGGTTACGCTTATAGCTACCATTTATTTACATATCACTTTAGACAGATAATTTTTGCTCAATAGGTACATACATGGCATGCCCTCTTGATGGTGCAATGTTCAATGTAAAGAGGTCAAGGTTAAATATGATATTAAGGTCAAAGGTCAAATACGTAAAAACTCCAAAAAATCTCTTTAAATGTGCAATAATTGAATCATTTTATTTTACTTTTCAATGCAAAAAGGAATGTTTTTGTTATCACTTGGTGATCAACTTCTATATACAACAAAAATATGGTAAGTAATTTATTATGCAAGTCCCCATCTTTGAAGAGGAGGTGTATTGCTTTGCAAATGGCGGTCTGTCTGTCGGTCGATCGGTAGACCAAATGGTTTTCGTTCAATAACTTAAGAATGCTTTGTCCTAGGATCTTCAAACTTTTTATGGAGGTTACCCAGCAACAGTAGATACATTGTAGCTTCTAATGCTTTTAATGTCAGTGGGTCAAAGGTCAAGGTCACAGTGACCTTTTAGTTTGCCGACCAGAGGGCTGGCATAAGGTAAAAAACGTGCAAATTATCAAAAGTGTCTCTTTAGGAATTAGTTTATTTATCAGTTTTGTTCTTTTTAAAGGCATAGCTTGTATTTTATTATCATATACATGTACTTAACTCTATAATACGAATAAACATATTTTATTCAATAGAATCGTTCGTATTACTGCGTTTGAAGACTCTGCAAAGAGCCTGCGGTACTCATACATGATATTACTAAGCAATACATTTGTACACATATCAATGTTTGTGTACTGATCATACAACATGTTTATCTTAAATACATTTCGAATTAACCTTGCCTTTGATTAAGGTCAGTATGTAAACGGTCAAGGTCACTGTGACAATTACCATTTCCGGTTATTGATCTGTCATGGGAGCATACTTGTTTTACAACATATCTTGTTAAAAACGAATAAAGGAAAACAATAAAGGTTGTTTTAAAGGCCAATGTCAAACATAAGATTTAAAAGTTAGACTCTATAGAAAATAGAATATTACTGTATACTCATTACAAATATCTAGTCGGTATATGCTGAAGTATATATGTTTGCATATAGTACTAGTATATTACTCAATAATTCTTTGAATAAGTCTTTATTATTTCTTAAGGTATGACATAATAACAGGGTTTTATTCTTTAAAACGATACACTCTTTTAACATACAAAGTCCTACTGCATCTTATTAATTTCGGGCCCAGTACCAGTAAATTCAGACATGCCTGTCTCTAGCGGTATCGTTTGACAAACCGTGCGAATCTGTTTAGTTACATATGCTGGTGACAGCAAACCGTTGACCTATGGAAACATTCATGATGTGGTTTTTAGAATTTCGCATCCAGACAAGACATAAAAATCCATCAATATTTGCGAGAACTTGATAGAATCAGATATGGTTGTACCTGTCGGTTATGAGTAGCTGTAATGGTTTTAGATGGGGCATGTACTGGAAAATTGCTGTAAAAGACGGCTGTGAGTATCCAATAGGACCGATATGTAACATGTTGTTGTGACCACACAGAGGGTGTTATACATGATAACAAAATAATAGCCTTTACGATAACGAATGTATGACCTAATAGTTGTGAGTATTTACCAATACCAGGAATTCAAGTTCATGAAGTTAATCTTCAAGCAGATACACCTATTACTATGGGAACTATTTACAGCTAGGAACCAATATAAACTGTGATTGTGGGAACCCATTTGCACTAGGTTTGATGTACCTAATGTTGACGTGTACCTAATAAGACTAGTAATATAATAATAAGGTGGTCGTAAGCACTGGAAATGTTAGTATTTAGTGCTTTAGATGCCAATAAAGTTCAGTGATATCTCTTCTTGTTATAATCATTAGGACGAGAAATATATGTTTCTGGTAGTTGTCCGTAATGAATGGTACCAGTTATGTTTTTATCTAGTGGACGAGAGTGCTAATTTTGACCAGCAATATGTGTATATGCTGCTGGAATTTGGTCGTTATGAGTACCCAATACGACCATGAATATATACATGTACATATTTGTATGGTGGCAGTCAGCACCTCAAGAACAAGCAATTACTGTATAGTGACTGGGAGTACTGTTTCAGACCACTAATGCCTGTAAATGGTGGTTGTGAGTACCAAGTATGATCCGGATTGAATAAACATGGTGATGGTAAATACCCACTGGGACTGAGAACGTATGCAGCTAGTAGTTTATATAATATCTTATTAGATAAGGACTGACTGTACACGGTGGTATTGAGGACTCACTAGGACAGAAAGAACTACTTTGTACACTTGGTGTTGTGAGTACCTAATAAGACAAGGAATGTTTGTACATTGTGAAAGTGAGGACCGATTAGGTAATCAAATGACCACACCAAGTGGTATTGAGTACATAATACAACCACTAACGTTTGAACATGGTGGATTCAAGTATCATATAACACCAGAAATACATAACATGTTAGCTGTGGGATCCCATTAGGACTAGGGATGTATGTAGCCATTTCGTTATGAGTACCTAATAAGACCAATGTTGTCTATACATGGCGGTTCTGAGTACCCCATAGGACAACAAATGATTGCAACTAGTAGTTGTATATTCCCAAACAGACTACTACTGTCTGTGCATGGAGGTTTTGGATAACAACTAGAATAACGAATGCATATACCTAGTGCTTCGAGTCCCAACTAGGACTAGGACTGGATGTAAAAACTCCTAAGGTTTTGAATCCCCAAAATTGTGTGGAAGGAAGGTACATGGTTGAAGTGAGAACTCAATCAAACCACTAATGTCAGTTCATGATGGTCGTAAGTACCACCTAGGACTGGGACTGTATGTACCTATTCCTTAAGAGTACCCAAAACGATCAGGAATGTCTGAACAAGGTGGTTTTAATGCTAAAATGGACAAATAGTATATGGACCTTGTGGTTATATGCACTCAACAAGACCAGGAAAGAGTGCCAAAAGTAGTTTTGAGTACCAACAAAAATCAGTAACGCATATATCAGGTGGTTATGGGTACTCACAAGGACTAGGAATGGATAAGTAAGTAGTGGCAATGTACCCAAAATGACCAGAAATATCCATGTATTGTAAGTGCTTAATGTCCTATAGGACCAGAAAGGGGGTCGTGAGTATTAACCAACTAGGACTACGTGTAAGAATGGATGTCCCAAAAGTGCC
Organism: Spisula subtruncata; assembly: GCA_963678985.1. Classification (NCBI taxonomy): domain Eukaryota; kingdom Metazoa; phylum Mollusca; class Bivalvia; order Venerida; family Mactridae; genus Spisula; species Spisula subtruncata. The sequence goes on from OY787672.1 coordinate 25,242,170, forward strand.
CAGTCAATCCAAGAATGACTTTATAAGGTGCAGAAGACTATACATGTACGTATATAGCCAATAGATCGAAATTACATGCTGCTGGTTGTTGTATCACATCATAAGAATTTTGCAAATAATGGTGAGTAGTCAATAAGACAAGAAATGGCTGTGCCGGGTAGTTGTGTCCGGTTGAAGCAAGCACGATAGAATATGTGGAAAACACTAAGTAATTAATATTATATATGGTGTAATAGTGTGTACTCAATTAGAACAGGAATAATTTTAAGTAGTGGGTTCATATAGAGGCTAGGAATATGTGAACATGTGAGTGGTTAATACCAAATACGACCAGGGGTGCAGGTGGCTAGTGCTTATTATGTGTCCAATAACTTTCGGAATTAATGTGCCTCGTGACCTAAGTTAAGTATGGCACGGATATTAGCAGTGTTGTTTCACTTTTTATAAAATTTTGTTTTAAAATGATGTCGTAAAAACCAAAATGGACATACTGATATTGTTTTACCTCATAGCGGCCAGTAGCCAATGGGTTATAACTTATGAAAGTTTTTGTTGGGGTAGGTTAGTCGGTGACACTTCTTTTTACTGACATACAAATGATTTGGGCCACTGAAAGATCTACTGGATAAATGTACATTATTAATTTTGTATTAAACAACGAAAATGTATGAACACTTAAAAAGTATGCTTTGTAAATACAAAATCCGAAAAGTGTTAAGATTAAATTCAAATAGGTATTTGCAGGATATGATAGTCTATCTCCTATTACAATACTCTGGAGAGATTGAAGGTTTTTATTTACTCCGCATTCACTTAAGCAATGCGTTAATTTGATCCAGGGATCTGTAACTACAGGACATTTTAAAAATGTATGATCATAATCTTCAATTACGTTGCAGAGGTTGCAATTCGGCGAATCAACCATTTGCCATTTAAATCGTATTTGTTTACATGGGAATATATTGTGTATTAATTTGTATTTATATTGTTTAAGTCTGTTATCTGGTAAGTATCGTAAGAAATAGGTATGTATATATGGCTTTACGAACTTATTTTTGATAAATTCGTCATATATAGTTTTGTTGGTTTGCGTGTGAATACTGCGTTGAAAGACAGTGATACCAAGTTGTGTTTTCACTAATGTCAAACGAGACTGTTCTGTTTGTATTTCTTGAATCCACTTTTTGGGGATACATTTCTTTAATAGTGTTATTTCGGCTATCCAATTTGATTTATTATTTAGTTTGTTATATATCAAATTTTCCTGTAATACACCATCATCATTTATTAGGTCATTAATGAAAATAATGTTCGAATTTATCCAATTGTTAAAGAATAAACATTTATTTTTAATTCTAATGAACCTGTTACCCCAAATTATTTCTTTTCTAATGCTTACTGCTGATTTTGGAGATTTGTGTTCGTTGATGTTTTTTGCTTTTATCCAGATATCGAGAACATTTTTATAAAATTCCGGTAAAAATGACGTATTTAGATTTTTAATGTTATCAATATTAGACTTGAATATGAAAAATTTTTGTCCGAATTCTTTGAAGAAGAAGAGGGGCAAAAGCTTCCAACTGGAAAATTTATCGTCTGTTAATGATTTTACCCATTTAAGTTTTATGGACGATATAAACGATTCTAAATCGACCATGTCTATTCCACCTTGCGATCGGTTGCCAATTAAAGTTAATCTTTTAATTTTTTCTCGTTTGTCGCTCCATAAAAATTTGAATAAAATGGTATTTATTTTATCTGATATTTGCTTCGGAACTACTAAGGACTGAAACATATACGTAAACTTTGGTAATAAGAGGGTTTTAATTATTATGATTTTCCCATAAATTGTTAGTTTACGTTTTGACCAGCTATTAATCAATTGTTTACATTTTTCTAATTTAGTTTCCCAGTTCAATTTGTTACATTCAATTTTGTTGTGACCAAAATAAATGCCCAGTGCTTTAATAGGCTTTCGTGGCCAACATATGTTACCGATGCAATCTATACATTTTTTACTTTTTCCTATCCACATTGCTTCTGTTTTATTTTTATTTAATTTCAGTCCAGAGACTAAGCCAAAATCTTCAATTATTTTTAAAGCATTGAGGATATCTTGTTTTGCTCGAAGAAAGAGCGTTGTGTCGTCTGCTAGTTGAGAAATTTTTAATTCTCTTTTCGAATTATCGACTTTTACGGATATACCATGAATAATATTTGATTTTCTTATATTAGTTGCCATTAGTTCTGCAGCCATTATAAAAAGTAGGGCGGATAATGGACAACCTTGTCTTACTCCGCGCTCTGGGGAAAAGGGTTTAGATACCCATCCGTTATTAATAATCGAAGTTTGAGCATTGTTGTATAAAGTTTTGATCCAGTGAATAAACTGATCTTTGAAGCCAAATTTGTTCAAAGTTTGTAACAGGAATTTATGTTCAATAGTATCAAATGCTTTGCGGAAATCTAAAAACAATATGGCACCATTTAGGTTTAATAAATTTGTATATTCTATTACATCTTGTATTTGACGTAAGTTGTAGCCAATAAATCTATCTTTTATATAGCCTTGTTGGTCATTGCTGATTATTTTATCAATAACTGCTTGTAGTCTATTAACTAATACTTGAGCAGCAATTTTGTAATCAACATTAAGAAGTGAGATGGGTCTCCAGTTTTCAAGGTTCGTTGGATCGCCTTTTTTGTATAGAAGAGATAAAACAGCAGACCGTTGAGAGTTAGATAATTGAGTTTGTTCATACCCCTCATTAAAGACTGATGTTAAAATGTATTTTAATTTATGCCAAAATGTTTTATAAAACTCAGAAGTAAGTCCGTCTAAACCTGGACTCTTGTTGTCTTTCATAGAATTAACTGCAGTTGTGCATTCTTCAATAGTAAAAAGACCTTCGCATTTATCGGCCTCAGCTGTTGTAAGTTTTCTGTCTATTTCAACATTATGAATATAGTAATTAATTTGTGTGACATCGGGGTTAGTTGAAGTATATAATTTAGAATAAAAAACAACTTCTTGGTTTAAGATATCTTCTATTTTGTCATAAATTACATTATTTACTTCAACTTTTGTTAAGTTTTTTCTAGATTGTCTGCTATTTTCAAGATTTAGGAAATATTTCGTATTTTTTTCGCCATTTTCGATTATATCTATTTTTGATCTAATTTGAGCTCCTTTGGCTTTAATTTCATACAATTCAGTAAGTTCAGATTCTATAGTTTCAATAATTGAGGAGTTTTCGTCATTTATTTTAAGCAAGTTTGACAGTTGTTTTTCTAAAACTTTTATTCTGCACGATCTTTTATAGCAGATAAATTTAGAGTACTCGATTGTTTTCTCTTTGATTTCATTTTTAAGAAGCTCCCATTTTGTTTGTGGTGATATGGAGTTTAAAGTATTGTATTTATCTATAATCGTATTTATTGTTTTCAAGAAATGTTCATCGTTTAGATGTGAATTGTTTAATTTCCAGTAGCCAGGACCTTTTTGTGTGGAAATCAATATTTTAATGGATATAGCTTGGTGATCTGTGTATTTAATGCAGACTGGGCGGATGTCTGTTGAAAGTACGGTGGGTATTATGTCGGACTTAATAAGCCACATATCAATTCTACTTTTTTCTTGATTATTGTGTCTTTTCCAGGTGAATTGGTGATTAAGTAAATTCATTTCTCGCCATATATCTATTAGTGAGAATTGAGTCATCAATTTCTGTAGATTGATAGTAGTTTTATGGTTATTTGTGGATTTGGTTACTCTATCTTTAGAATCTAAAATATCATTGAAATCGCCTCCTATTATTAATATACCTTGCGACAATAGTTCGATTTGTTCCATTAGGCTGTTAAAATAAATATTTCTATTATGTTTATCGTTCGGTGCGTATATGTTAACTAGTGTAAATGTGTTATTGTTGATAATAATATTTAGCAAACAATATCTGCCTTTTTGGTCTAAGTGAAAATCTATAATTTCGTTACAAAATGTTTTTTTGATAAAAATTGAACAACCCCTACTTAGGTTATTCCCATATAAATGAAAGCAGTCCCATTCTAAAAATTCATTAGTTACTATATGGGACATGTCTGCTGTAAAATGAGATTCTTGTATGAAGACTATGTGTGCTGTTTGTTGTATGATGTATTGAATAAAGCTTGCGCGTTTTTGTTTATCTCTTAAACCTTGGCAGTTAAGGGATATGATGTGAAGGTGTTCAGTCATAAACAAAAATAATAAATACTAAATTCATTATGAAAACAATATAGTATAGGGAAAATTGAAGATGCATGGAGTTTCTTCGATATGTGATTATAAAAAATGAAGAAATAAAAATTAAAGAGATACATGTATATGATAACATAGAATAATGCGTTATTTAACAATATTGAAAATACACCATAATAGTACATGTAAAATAAACAATGTAACAATTATCTAGTGGCATTGGTCTAATATCAACATTATATTTACTACTGCTGGTTAAAACACATAATATCATAACATTATATTTATAGCATCGTTCGTTTGCGTAAACTATGAGGTTGGTAAAGTATAACGTGCATTGTAACTTATGACGATGTAAGCAATGGTAGTAATGGTCTATACGATATATAGTCTTTTTGCGATTAACAGTGTAATAATGTATAAACAATAAATTTATTCCTAAAAAATTTGATTCACCACGCACAAAGTGGCAACCATAAGTACAAGACAATGGGTATGTTACCCGTTCTTTAATTATACTAATAATCATACTTAAAAATAGTATAATGTGTAAAAGAACAAGTGAGTACATGGTAAACAAAGTGAACATACATGGTATAGTGTTACAATAAATGTAAACTAGAAGACCAACACGTGGTATGAAGTGTAACAGCCATATAAAACTACACATACAAGATGTAAAATGAATAGCAATAAATAACAAGCTCAAAATCATGGTGATTGTGTATGATACTCATCATAGACGATTAATATATGCATATCAATAAACTGACTTGGTATATTTATTCCCCTTGCATGAATACGGTGTTCGTTACAATACTGGTTAGACTCAATGGAAGTCACGTGATTATGACTTACCGTATTTGGGCATACAACTAAAGATAGTACATGGTATATATACTCATAGTAAAACAATCGTACGTTATAATCAATGGAAGTCACGTGACTATGACTTGCCGTATTTGGACATACACATAGTATATACATGGTATAAAAATCATAGTAAAACAATAATAGTAGTTCGTTTATTCGTTTGTCGAGTACCTGTTTGAAACAGAGACTCACATAATTCTTCAGTCATATAAAATTGTATTTCGTTAGGCGATTTATCTCGTAGTCCGTTAGACAGTTCGAATATAGGGTCGAAAATCAGTTGTTGGTTAGTGAAGATGTACATATTACTTCTCACGGTTAGCCTTGCGCGATTTTTTACTTTGGTCATTCAATACTTCAGTTGGAGTTGGTGGAGATCTAGTCACAGATCTTGACCTTTGTTTATCATTTCGAACTGACGACGCACGCGCACTTTTAAGAAATTTATCAAGATTGGATTGAACTGGCGTAGTAGCGCTTATATTCACACTTTTGTTGTTATCTTGGTGTTGTTGAGGTTTTGATCTGGATGATTTACGTCTTGGTTTTTGTGTACCTGGAGAATAACCCCGTTGGGTGCCTTCGTTCACACTTTCGTGTTGAATTTTATCATCTACATCGGAGCACTCAGAAGCGGTGAATGAATTACTATCGGACATATTGTCCTCAGTTGGTGGTTTACACTCGCCCCGCTTGTGTCCAATTTGGTTACAACTCAAACATTTCCAGTCATTACGACAGTTTTGAAGCGTATGTCCAACCATAAGACATTTATGACATTGAAGCGATTTGTTAATTTGGCCTCTATGTATAACTTTGGCTTTAAATTGAGCAAATTGCATGAATCGTTCCAGGGGTTCTTTAAGGGTGGATGTTTTCACAGTTACTAAGCGATCACCAGTTTCACAATTGGTTAGTTTATTGTTGATTCTCAGTTTTTCACGTATGCACGTGATGACATCAATGCCTTTTAGAATAAGGGCCCTTGTAATGATTCCATCATCAGCCGATAATGGGATGTTTTGTATTCTAATCCTTGTTGTATTTTCGTTGTCTAGGCGCAGTGGATTTGTTTTTAATATAGGGAGAGATTTTCCTCGTAAGACAATCCCCCCAGCGACCATGGTAGCTTTATCATCTAAATTATCTAAGTAGATGCGCCACATACCATTCACTCTTTGTAGACCAGTAATATGGGTCGAGTTGATTGAAAGACTAATAGCAGTGTACATCTCTTCGTGTGTGAGATAATTTCGTGTCGTAGAATTAGAGACAGGCTTGCCAAATAAACTTGACTCTTGGAAGAAAACAAGCGGAACAGTTTGAAGGTCGCCGCCATTTTTATTCGAATTCGAATTTGAACTTACAGTTTCTGTTGAATTCTGACTTAATCCAAACATTTTAATCCGTAAGTGACTCACAATTCACTAGTGTAAAATTCGTATCCAATTTGACGTAAACGTTTTATGGTTTACTAGTAATAATATTAGCAATTAGATTATTCTTTGCAGAGCGATAAAACGCTGCCTTGGCTTGCGTAGAGTTATCGTTCTTTCTTGAATACTTAATGTTAACATGCACACATACCCTCACATCAGAGGATTTTAAGGATGTTTTCATTTATTCGTTTTCAACAAGATGATTTGGAAAACATGTATGCTCCCATGACAGACCAATAACCTGAAATAGTAAAGGTCACAGTGACATTGACCTTTGACCGGTTGACCTTAATGAAAAATCTAGGTTAATTCAAAAATATATTTTAAGATAAATATGATCAGTACATAAAAATTGATATGTATACAAATGTATTGCTTAGTTATATTATGAATGAGTACCGAAGGCTCTTCGCAGAGCAGTGAAAACAAAAACTAATATTCACGATTCTATTGAATAAAATATGTTTATTCGTATTATAGAGTTAAGTACATGTATATGATAATAAAAATACATGCTATGCCTTTAAAAAGAACAAAACTGATAAATATACTCATTCCTAAAGAGACACTTCTGATAATTTGCACGTTTTTTACCTCATGACAGCCCTCTGGTCGGCAAACTGAAAGGTCACTGTGACCTTGACCTTTGACCTACTGACATTAAAAGCATTCGGAGCCATCTACTGTTGTTAGGTAACCTCCATAAAAAGTTTGAAGATCCTAGGACAAAGCATTCTTAAGTTATTAAACGAAAACCATTTGGTCTACCGATCGATCGACCGACAGACAGACCGCCATTTGCAAAGCAATATATCTCCTCTTCAAAGATGGGGATGGGCATAATAAATTACTTACCATATTTTTGTTGTATATAGAAGTTGATCACCAAGTGATAACAAAAACATTCCTTTTTGCATTGAAAAGTAAAATACAATGATTAAATTATTGCACATTTAAAGAATTTTTTTGGAGTTTTTACGTATTTGACCTTTGACTATCATATTTAACCTTGACCTCTTTACGTTGAACATTGCACCATCAAGAGGGCATGTCATGTATGTACCCATTGAGCAAAAATTATCTGTCTAAAGTGATATGTAAATAAATGGTAGCTATAAGCGTAACCATGCCCTCGACAAAGCAGCCATTTTATGATGCTACCAGTATGATAAAAAATCGATATATCGAGCAATTAGACTAATTTTTGAACCAAATATTTATTTTTATGAATATAGTATGCCTAAAGGATTAAAATTATGTGCAAATTATCAAATTTCACGAATCACGGAATTTTACATAAAAACTGTACGGACAGTATTTCATTAATTTGATGGATTTTAAAAGTTAATTGACCTTTGACCCCTATTTAGTTCCTATCTGCCCGTGCGATTCTTTGATTTTTAAGTTTTATCATATGCCCCAATATATATTCTACCTTTTGCGCAAAACTTTTCAAATTTAAGTCTATTTTTGTCTGTTCTGTTGCCATAAGCACAACCCTACCCCCCTCAGCAAATGTCAATATTTTTCATTGACCTCATGGTAAACAATAGCACGAAAAACTTAGGTAGTCACGGCTTTGACACTTAAGAAATGGGTTTTCTGATAGGATATGCATTAGTCTTTCAAAATATGTGCAAACTTCTTTTGGCCTCCTTCGTTGCAATAAAAGTCGATGGGCTCTCGGACTATATGTTTATATGCGTTTAAAGAAATTTACTGACATGAAGTAGGAATGTCTACTATCCACCACACAGTAACTGTAGCTACACTAGCTCGACTACCCTGGTTTTGAGAGAGCAATTCCACTCGTCCGGAAATCTTTTGACTATCTGTCTCACAACTATATTTGCACGTAAACCTGACACTTTTTACCAACCTTTCTGACTTCCACATGTACATACACGTACTATTACAATACATTTAATCAGGTTTCGTGACTACCCGACTATCAGTCACAGTTAAGTATGTTCTGGAAAGTCATCTGTACGGTTTAATGGTGTGTAAACCTACCGTTTAATATGTTTAAAGTATTGTACAATCCAGCATTACCACCATTAGTTCCAGTCTGTATCCTGTGTTCCTGTCATAAAAATGTTAATAGTATCTTTGAAGATTTCCCAATGGAACTATACAAGCAATCTCTCAACGTCCCGTTATTCATATCTCTATTTGATTGATCCTCAATTCACAAGTTGTAGTACCGTTGCTATGAGAATCAACAACTATGTTCAACAAAATAGATCCACTGTTACGGTTTTAGTTATTTTTGTATTCTCAGTGTACACAGTTTTTATGTTTGAAAAACAATTCCTCTATAAGAATGTGTCAATTTGAAAATGGTTAAGATTTACCATTTAGGTTAAGTAAACATGTTTTGTATAACCTTGACTTTTCTAGTTGAATGTGAAATAAGTTCTTAAAATTGCATTACTGACACTGCTCATCGCAATTCAAATACCATGCACATCAATATAAATAATTTCACATTAAAAGGCATGTAATTTATAAACCGAATTATGTATCCATGGTAACATTTCTTACTGCGATTGATTACGGAACTATCCATTAAAGGAGGCACAAATCACAAAATATTCAATCAATTAACAAAGTAACGTGAATACGAGGAATACAGATATTAATTTGTTGCGTAAATTCGGACAGCTTCGTGTAAAATTAATAGTGTCTTTGAGACAATAACAGTGTATGTGTATGGGGATCAACATTGCTATTATCAGTCTACCATTAATAGTATTTGCACACACATCATTTACCTAGACCAAATAACATCTTATTAAACATATCGTTATATGAAAAATGGTGATTTTGTCACACACTTATTGCTTTGTCACTATTACATCGGTTACTGTTTTACTTTATCAAATTACAATTTATTTCTGAGCTAGTGTCTGATGTCATGTCCGATGTTGTTCTTATTTTAAAGTTGCACATTGTATTGTATTTGAATATAATATTTTTTATTTAATATCAACACAGTCGCAACTAAATGTTCGAAAGAAATAAAACGTAAAAAGTAACTTGTTTGTAGTATAATAACCCAAATGTTACTAGTAAATGTATCGTAGTTCGCCCATGATAACGAGACAGGCGGTAACAAGTGGTATCGTCTTTATAGGTGGAAAAAGCAAGCGTGCACGAATTATCAGTGTTATTGTAGTATACAATCGACCATACATGTTTATTTAAGCAACTAATTATGTAGCATTATACCAATCTGGTCAATGCTTATGAACATCACGTTATCCATGACGCACTATAATTTCCCGTAAGACATGTCTCACAAGGTTCAGGTTCAATAATAAAGACGATACATTTGTTTGCAGTTAAATGTACTGTACCTAATATAATCAACAACATCTCATATGGCTTGTAAACTAGTCAATACACCCTTATTGTACATATTCCTACATATATCAAAGCGAGTTCACAGTACTTTGGTGTCCTGTTCTAATTATTCGTCATCGTGGTATTGTTTTCATATAGAACGAATACAATGCAAAGCCATCACAAACTTTTCTAGACAAACACATTTGTTTTGCAATATATATTCTATTCCATTATGTTATCATCCGCCCTCTCTTCATTCAATGAAGGGTTGTAAATACTTTATTGTGTTATAAAATGAAAACGATCGTCTGGGAACGATCCCTATGGAACTGTTTATTACTGATCTAACACCGGGGCATAAGCTACGTGACATGAATTAAGAATTATTTCAGTTCAATTTTGACCTCGTAACAAGTGTGCTACATCGCCTTAATACTCAACTGCATTGTTTAATGTGTATTGACCTTATATTTCTGGCTTTTATCACTTTGGACAATGCGCTAGTGCATCAGCACGTAATTCAACTAAAATAAGTTAAGTTACCAACTTTCTAGGGCTCTTTTCAGCTGATAGGCTGCTCAAGCACCCTTTGACATTTCAACTTCCCCTGGTCATTGGGCTACATATGAAACCTACACTCGTGCTTGGGGAGACTATTTTTATCCTGTGGTGTGGCAGCCAACATCGATCTGCGGCGCCCAGGAATAGGCACTGCCCTCGCAGGTACCATTTTACACCATGGAGGAGTGGAGCTGTGGGTCTTGCTCAGAGAAATTAACCAGTGGTCCAAGGGGGGATCGAACCCGGGACCTCTCGATCACGAAGCGCGAGTCCTACCTCTAGGCCACTGCTCCCTTAAATGTGTTATTTACTAACGTTACCATTGTAATAAAATTGGGAGAAATATATCAGTTTTCCAAACCACATTCCCTTTAATATGTCGTACGACCACCAGAAAACTAAAAATTTCACATCTCAATAACACGTGTTTGCTATAAAATTCATTGCGTGTCGCTGTAACATTGGTATTTAATTCGTTTCACAGCGAACCCGTCTTCATTAATGACAGCCACAGGTGGCATTACTTTATTGGGATGGTAACACTTTGTTTTAATGAAATGTATAATGTTTATACGAGCTATCGAACGCATCTTAATATAAAGTACATCATTTCATGAATTCAGCACACATACAACATATTATAGTATTATAGTCAATTGTGCCATCGAACGTATGCCTAATATAAAGTACATCATCAGTTCATGAATCTAATAAGGCATACCACATACATTATTATAGTCAATTAATTAAAATACATTTTGCCGACATGTCGGTGGTGGTTACTTGCACTCAGAGTTAGCAAGTGTATGCCTTTCATGTTAGTCTGCTTCTCAAAGAGATGCCGACACCATCAGCTTTGTCATTATCTTTTTACCTGGGTGTCATCAAAATATTACCTTTGTTCCCTACAATTGTTAAGGCCATTATGTAAATGAATAGACGGGTCAGTGGAACTTTTAACATTTATAATATCATTAACACCGTCACCAACAATATTATCAGGATGCAAAAAATAATATTATAGATTACTATACACGGGTAGATTATTCTAGTAGTTTTTAGACTCGGTCTGATAAAAGTCATGGAGCCAAGGTGCATGATAAATAGCATAATTATGGTTGATCATAGTGCTTTATCTATTAAACTGGCCAGGATATAATCTACCTGCTTTATCTCTATTGATATGGCAAAGCAACAGTCCAATTATCTTAGATTTGACTAAAAATCTCTCAATTGCTTGTGCAGTTTGCGTTTCACAAAATAGTTTTACATTTCATGGATTTCACGCATCAATTCAGTTTTTTACCTAGTGATGGTGTAACGCAACCAATTACAAAACTTTAATTTATCATTCTAACAGGGCGCTTGTTTGTATAAATGACGTTTGTGGAGTCAGAAATATGTGGTTGAAATGCCGATTAAGTTGGTTGTTTTAATGGATTTCTTTTAGATTTCCCAAATTATTTATTTTATTTTATTATACCATATTTATATAGCCCTTTTTTCATGTATACACACGTTCAAAAGTGCTGTACAGTCCCGACTAATACATGTTTAAAACAATATACAATGTACATAAAATATACAAAAACATTTTATCAACGCTATTTAGTCTCCCATCATATCGTATCATATTGCCGAAACGAAATGCAATATTAAACTTAGGAGACATGGTATATAGAAATACTTTGCTACAATAAGATAGTGGTGTACAACGATTTGATTATCTGTAGGGGTACTAACTGAATGGGTTGTTATTAACGTTTTTCTTAATTTAGTTTTCATAGTCTTAAAGAAAGTTGTGGCGACGAGGAAACTCAAACAAGAAAGCTAAGCACGTTTACAAAAAAAACAGCCTGTGTATCAAGAACCGATTTTCGTGTACAATAGTATAAGAACAGGAATGGTCAGCCAAAGGGTACTTGCAAAGCACAGCGCAACTTATTTTTGAATACGAGAGGTGTTCAACTTATTTATGAACAGAAAATGAGCATCGATATTTCGTTACTCTAACAAAGTAATTGAATAAAACCTTTTATAGTATGTAAAGTAGTGTATCAAGAAGTATATATAACAATTGTAAATTGCCAAATCATAATCAGCATTGTAGTAGAGGGTGATGTTATTTGCGTTGTGAAGGTCCAAAACTCGTAAAAATTACGTTTTCATTCAATTTCTTTAATCGTTGTTTTAGTATCAACCAGATAAGAAATTATATCGTTACAGCATGAGAAGATTTCGAAATCCACGGTTTGGTTATAATATATATCAAAGTGATATTCTTAAGTTTTTTATTTGGCGTTGAATATGGTGACCTGAAGCTAAATCTGGATGAAACACTATGTTATTGGAACGGTAACTAGGAACGATATGTTACATTTGTTTGTTGAAAACCTGATTTGCAACGGTTTTTACACAGACCACATCCTTCAATTGTGTCAATTTAATATTGTTTTGACGTGCGTATTTCCATAATAACAAACCCAATGCCTTTCCATGAAAACGGCCGCAAACTCACAAAGCTGGACAAACATGAACTTCTCCCTATCCCTGTGACCTTTTCTAAAACAGCATACTCTAATATATTATAACATTCTCTAAGAGTAAGCATTGCTTCGCTATAATGAAACAGTTGTTCCACATAATGTTGTTTATTTCGCGTTTCTAGATTCCGAGACTTTTGGCTACGAGGCATGTATTTCTTGATTTTCAGCGTAGGAACTTCGCATTTTCCCTGAACTATGCATTCAACTTGTTCAAAATAACTTCACTGATAGTTTTTATGGACACACACATCTGTGGTATTATTCCACGTTTTGCTAATGGATTCATCATACATATCAAAAACCCAATTTAACTTTATAGTGTAGGTTTTGGCAATGTTGGGCAATTTTAATTTTTTGGAACTAGTTTACCATTACTGGAAACAGAACTTTAATAACACCTCTTACGACACACATAACTAACGTTCTCATTAAAAATGCAAAATATAAACTTCCTTACACTTCCCTTATGCTTATAAAAGAGCCTTTTTGCCTTAAAAACAGGAAAAACAACATCGCCTACTAAATTGTTGTTTTAAGCTGTAACGTAATGAAATATACAATGTATAATCTGTTCAACTTAAAACATTTTCTCGCATGGTTTAAAAGAGATTTTCAATTGTTTTTATTCAATATTGCGAAATCGGTGTTCATGTTTTGTTCATCAATAAATTGAACACCTCTCGTACAAAATAATCCTTAATTTTTGTATTATGATATCACCAATGGTATTCAAATACCAAAAAATCAAGTGCATGATTGATGCGCCAAAGAATCTAGGAGAAGTATGTTAGATAAACATGATGCTGAACACGAATTAACAAATTCTTTCCTAGAACAAAAATCGTTAATTTCCGTATCTCGGGAGATTATTATGCTGCCTAAGGATACGTATTTTTGTTATCGAAGCACGCAACGGAAACAGAACGTCTCGGATGGAACATAAGAGCATAGCTCGCAAATATATAATGCTTATTGCATGATATCTCCTTGTTCCTATAACTAAAATGTGCGGCGTATAGGAAACTATTCATTACCATTGACTTTGAATTTCTCAAGCTCCGGTGTAAAACCAGTTCCGTTGAGGTTTCAAATGACAGTGTAATGTGAACGCTTCGTTTTAAATTGTTAATGCAATTAAGGCATGATGTGGTGTTTTAGCCAAGCTACTTGGTACGGCGTTAAATGCTTCATCAATTTCACTTTCGTTTGTAATATGAAATGTCTTTTTCGTTATGAAGTGTGTGTTATTATAGTCAATTGTTAGGTCTGACAATTTCAATACGATAAAACTTCAAATTTATTCACTTTTTGTACTGTCTCGTTATGGTAAGAATAGAGTGAAGCAGTGGTTACATACATTGTTATTACGCTGTAAAACTAATTGTAAAGGCTCATGCAGACATACATGTATCTTTAACATTTTGATCCAAATAATTGTACAAAGTTCTCTTTAAGTGTTCAGACAATGTTTGTAATCGTGTGTGTACACGTCTATTTCAGTCGCACAATACCCATTACTAAACAACACAGTCCAGTTTGGTTATTGTGGAAGTGATATACTGTATAGCGGCTATATTTCACGGTGTCCAATTTTCGCGTTAATTGGATCCTTTTGAATTCACGGTGTCTTGATTTCACGCTAACGGCCTTGACCGCGAAATTAAAACCTTGTTGGTAAACATGGAAGGGCAGGTAAATGTATAATGTATGAGTATACTCGTCACTACTGATCGCGGGGTTGTGTGTTCGAATTCCGGGGTGGCCAACTAAAATTACTGATAGTCTTTCGGATGAGACTTTAAACCAAAGTCCCATGTATTGGTGCTATACATATGGCATATGGCATGCAAAGAACCAGGAATGCTTCTGAAATTAGGGCATCTTCTGAATCATGCATACTCCCCCAACAACTAAAAGTACTAAGTCTTCTGGAGGCCTCGCCCATAAGAATTATCCGGTGGCGAGGATAAAGAAACGCAATAAACCAAACATACTGATCATTAACTGCTAACATAAGAAAAACATGTAGATCTATTTACAAACAAACAATTATTTCGGCAAACATTTACACGTTCCGCAAACAAAACTTTTATTAATTTTGGACAAGTGTGATGAAACGGCTTACAATTCAAACCTTCAGACGATATTGATATGCATGCATAGAAATTTAAACACGTTCTTTACAAGCTTCCAATTTCTAATTATATTTCATACATGTCGTAGTTCATTTATTATTACCGTATTTTACTCAAGCGACACGCGTTGTCTTGTTGTAGGTCTTGCAAAGTAATGTTGATTATTTCTTAAAGCTCCTTGATGCATTGTCTCCCTTTGTAAAATTTGTATATTTTTGGTGATTATTTCGCGGGGTTTAGATTTCGCGCATTCGATGTAAACCGCGAATATAGCGAAAATTAAACCCCCGCGAAATATACCCGCTATACAGTATTGGTTTATGTGTGTCCACATGTGTTTGCCAAGAGATGTGTACAATATATACATGCAAACATATATCTTTGGCTGTGCTATACATATGGTATATGATACATAAACTAATGAAATAAACGACATTAAATATGATATCATTTTTCATTATTTCCATGTCGGCATTCAACTCACATTTAACAAATCTGACTGCACTTTCGATTTGAATAACAATTCACATCGAATTAAGATAAGAGCATTTTTTTATTTTTAACAACTCTTGAATGAATGTCTGAATTATTTCACTTAAAGTGTAAGCTGTAGTTCACTACATGCCGTATCACTCTATTTTTAAGCAGACATTTTACCAACTGTCTGAACTTACTCAGACCTTACGCCATGAATATTGAATGCTATTGAATGTTGTTTACGAGCATTAGTCAGTTAATATATTGGAACTGTAAAATCATCAATTTTCATGTGTAATTAAATTCACCTGCAACCACGAAATCAAATCCCATCGAACAAGTATTGTGACCCTTCTATTTATTACCTGAAAAGCAAAGTCCGCGTTTAATGTCCCATCGATATGGTCATTTTTACCAAAACCACGCAACAGTCTTAGAGGCTGAACATGTAACATGATATTATACTCGATTGTTTTGTATATATGAAGCACATAGGATAATAACAAGGAGTATGTTTTGCTGATAATAACAATTTACAACAACCTTAGTGAATTATATCAATGAGAATTATTTGTATAATAAAATCATGCTTCATATATTGTCGTGCATTGCTATGGTAAAATAATATCTTAAATAACTACAATATTCGTGGTGTTTATTCATCCCAGATGTTTCCTAAAGTGTCACTGGCATGGACAAAAGTGGTCCTAACATCTACTAATGTTTTGATTTTATGACAGTTTTGCATTAATGTAGATGATTTCCCTAGCGAATACGAAAGAAAATTTGTAGTTTTCCAATATCAGAAACGATTCATTTTAAAGAATATAATGCTAATATTAAATTGTAATTTCATGCTATATCGAATTTTATTTTTGTGAACTTCTAAATTGTACTATATATTGTATAAGTATTGTATAGTTTGATTGCCATAATATCCTGACAGAAATGAGCAATATACTGAGGAAGTAGCGTGTAAGGTTTCTGTGTAGCCATTCAGTTCATGCTTTTTCTTCTTGAGTCTTATGTCTGCCCATGTGACTTGTACTTGCGCGTTCTCGTTGTGCTAAACTCATGTTGCGTCATATGTGTTATTTAGTTTCTGTCTGATTTTCTCCCATATTTCTGTTTCATGTTGCCACGTGTTGGCTTTGTAATGATCTTTATGAATGTATACTAATCCTGGATTTCAAAAGATCCATGTATAGTAGCGGAATACTTATGTTTTCTTGCAGTTTGGGCTATGACTCTTAATTATTCATTTACGTATTTGGAAGCTAGCTATCGGTAACAGATTAACACTTGAAATAGTGATGTAACTGTTAACGCTGGTAGCTGTCCTTTCGTAATTACTGTTTCTTTCATCAGATACAAATATACAAAGTTGATTGTATACCAAGTTGATTAGGTTATTTCAAGTTTAAATACATGACTTAAAGCAATACTTTAAAATTAATCAACACACAATTGCCAATACTAACAATAACCCTATAAACCTTACACGAACTGGCAACAAACCGCACCAAACAAACATTTATTACAGAAACGTCGCCTTTAGAGTGTCTCAAGAGATTGTTAAACGTGTTATGCACCTTTCCCGATCCGCCAATCACAAAATTTGTGTATAACGTTAAACAAGGTTTTTGACAAAACTAAGGGCTAAATCAATAAAACCAATGTATGTAATTCTGAGGGCAGTTACAGCACTTTTTGTTACTTATGTTGCATTATTAAAGCAATCCAAATTAAAACCTATTACAAACAATATTCCATGTGTAGCAAAGTTTAAATGGTAGCTCTTCTGCTACCTGGTCAATTGTGTCATGCCATTTTATCAGAGTTGTTTATATGCTCTAGTTTTGTGTTTCCTATAAACTATCTTCTTGTTTTGGCCTTATTATATGTCGTGTGTCAGTTTAATGATTCTTTATCCGTGTGAAGTCATTGATTCGTGCATTTGACATCCTTGCTCTTTCGAATTTGTATCGAATTAGGATATGGGCAACAATTACCAAATCTTCAAATACAAAGTCATTTAATCTGTTTAAATAACCCGTTGATGTGTTTGATGTTCGATTGTGTAAATTCATTTTCCGCGTTTCGAAAATAAAATTTCCCACCCGAACTGAGGTGGAAAAATGACTTTTACTTGTTTGACTTGCAAAGACGCGACATTTTCGCGTACCTCTGATTGTGCCGTGAACTCAGAAAACCACGTAGATGGTACCAAGATCATTAATAAGATGAGACGCAATGTTAAAACTTATAACATTCATAAGTACACAAGTTATGTTCAGAAAGACGGAAATATAGCACCCTTCTCTATTAACTATAACTTGACATGTGTGTTTGAAGTATGGCATGTAATCGATCACACAATGTTCAAAAGTCCGACTTAAAACATTTCTAATAGAAACAAACAACATCATAAAGTTTAAAGTAAAATTACGGCTCAATAGACGCATGCGTAAATCTGGATATAAACGCATGTAATTAAATGATATTTATGCAAGTCGTAACGTCACAACTTTTTCACCTTCATAATTATTAATTTCGTGAACGAATACAAGAAATATTACCGGGTTGGAGGGAGAAACATATGATAATATGTTTTCTAAATCGTTGTTTATAGGAGCAATATTGAACATTAAACTAAACCGGCATAAATTTTCGGCATAACAATTATTTTGCTCATCGGTCATTTATCCCGTATATGCAATATTCAAATAGTGTTTTGGGCTGTCAAATATGCCATATGCACATATGCTTTGTCTCAAACCGTTGCTGTCTTGAATATTTTAATTGTTCGCCTGTTTCCGATCATTTTAACATTATACTCTTTTTTTACGCAAACATGACAAGCTATATATCATTTTATGGTTCATATGGGGACACTCGTGTAAAACTTCTCACAGTCAAGACCCGCATATCATCTTGAGTATTTTCTATAATAGTACTATATACGTCACCAGAGATAATATAACATACTGTATTGATGCCATTCACAATGTATCGAACATCTATGACCGGATCCACACGCCCAATAGGGTTTATGTCTTTGGTGTTATTATGTTATCATCTTCACTTGTATCGAGTTTTGACTTGAGTCTGAATTCGATTTCGTAGTTGTATTACATATTAATTTTACAGTACTAGTACAGCTGTCCCTCTCTTGAGTGACAATCTTCTGATACACTTAAAATGTATGTTATCAAGAAAGAGAGTCACTATGTGGAAGATAATCATTGCTAAAATAGGAATCGGTAGTCATGTTTATTAATATTTGTACTTTTTAGCTCACCTTGTCACAAAAAAGGTGAGCTTTTGTGATCGCTCTTCGTCCGTCGTCCGTCGTCCGTCGTCCGTCCGTCGTCCGTTCACAATTGCTTGTGAACACACTAGAGGTCACAAATTTAATCTGATCATTATGAAACTTGATCACAATGATCATCTCCATAAAATCTAGGTCAAGTTCGATATTGGGTCATCTGGGGTCAAAAACTAGGTCACTAGGTCAAATCAAAGGAAAACCTTGTGAACACATTAGAGGTCACAATTTGAGCCTAATCTTTATGAAACTTGATCACAATGATCATCTCTGTAAAATCTAGGTCAAGTTCGATATTGGGTCATCTGGGGTCAAAAACTAGGTCACTAGGCCAAATCATTGAAAACCCTTGTGAACACATTAGAGGTCACAATTTGTGACTAATCTTTATGAAAATTGATCACAATGATCATCTCTATAAAATGTAGGTCAAGTTCGATATTGGGTCATCTGGGGTCAAAAACTAGGTCACAAGGCCAAATCATTGAAAAAGCTTGTGAACACACTAGAGGTCACAATTTGAGACTAATCTTTATGAAAATTGATCACAATAATCATCTCTATAAAATCTACGTCAAGTTCGATATTGGGTCATCCGGGGTCAAAAACTAGGTCACAAGCCTTTGAAGGCCAAATCATTGAAAAAGCTTGTGAACACACTAGATGTCACAATTTGAGCCTAATCTTTATGAAACTTGATCACACTGCTCATCACTATAAAATGTTGGTCAAGTTCGATATTGGGTCATCCGGAGTCAAAAACTAGGTCACGAGGCCAAATCATTGAAAAAGCTTGTGAACACACTAGAGGTCAAAATTTTGACTCTATCTTTATGAAACTTGGTGACAATGTTTATCTCTATAAAATCTAGGTCAAGTTAGATACTGTGTCATTTGGGCCAAAATCTAGGTCACTAGGCCAAACAGGTGAGCGACACAGGGCCCTTTGGACCCTCTTGTTTAATGTATCCATTTATAACATCAGCTATAATTCGCAATCAAATAAATGTTCAATAGCATAAATTATGTCTTATACATGTACATGTATTTATCCGTTCGTTAAAGTCATTACTTTATACACATTGGTCATCCAGGATATAAAACAGGGAACACTACATTATATCAAAGCCATCAACCCGGCGTCTGACACTTTCTGATAATTTCAAAGCGCCTATGTACTGTCTGGTTGTTTGTCAAAACGCTTCACCAGTTTTGTTCTAACAGCGGATCGTTCAATAGCCATGTTAAGCGATATAGTATTTTATTATAGGATGTTTCTCGTTAATCATTTAATCTACTTAATCACTCTTTATAATGGCGTTATGCATGCATGGAACTAATTTGAACGAATTTATTAATGGGTATTATAATGCCACGTATCATTTGCTAAACATTCTAGCTGTGTCAATGGTTATCATTTCTATGGAGACAAATGTGTAATTGAACTGAGTTCGATGTCATTCACACACGTACGAAAATTATGAAAGGATCTTTGTCGGCGGGTTGGTGATGCAAAGTAAAGACAATATGTAATGAGCTCGATGAACACCTATATTGCTCAATACAAGTGTCAGTATCAATGAGTACCAGGCTTGAAAGTAGCCAATTAAACAAACGAAGTCAGTCTTCTAGTCTCCTAGTTTTGTTCATGATGTATACGGTATTTGCTTTCAGACCAGTACTTATATAGGATGTAGCATAACGATAATAATAAGACGGCATATGAGAACATCATGTTCTGAACCGAATCCGTTACACAAATATATTACTTTTAGTCAATTAATTTATATAAAGATGTAATCTTATCAAAACATAACTAATCAAAAGTAATTAAGTATCATTAATCGTCACGTTGACTGTCCACCTTCATGCACAGTTTGTACGCTAATGTATATTGTGCTGTTCCGGTTGCACTGCTATTTATTTGAGAGCTGCCGTCCCTGTCCATTATTGTATTTTCTCTCTCCGGTGTGTTATCA
Organism: Spisula subtruncata; assembly: GCA_963678985.1. Lineage (NCBI taxonomy): Eukaryota > Metazoa > Mollusca > Bivalvia > Venerida > Mactridae > Spisula > Spisula subtruncata. The sequence continues at coordinate 25,263,096 of OY787672.1, forward strand.
TAATATGTTTATTACAATTGTTTACATGATCAGGCATTGACACATGCCAAACGAAAGATTACTGTTCTACGATGTCACCAACTCATATTCTTAAGGCGCACCAGAAAAGTGATTAGTATAATTATCCATTTTAATTAGAAATCGAGTTTCTATTCGACAAGTACACCATGAGGCGAGGGTGTGACAAATTGTATCTATGCTGACAAACATGTTCTATCTAGAAAACTGCTCTTAATAAGTTGATTTTAACAAATAGTTGTTGTTTTTGAAAGTTCGTGGGCTAAAAATGTTGAGCAGTATTTTACAATTGTAACTACAAATGTGCATGTATGATACATTTGATCTGAACCCTTCCAATGATCTTTTATTGCGAAAGTTCACTATAGCAAAGTTTATTCCTGTACTGAATATAAAGGTTTTGCTCATGTCTCAAATTTCTATCACGTCTATGACATTTCCTTGTAATTCAGATTTCCTTGGGGAGTATTATACAACCCGAAGTAAGTTAGTGTCTTCTCAGTAACCAAAAAACCTACCAATATTTACGTCAGTGTTTAAATATTCTTAGACGCTATTGCTTATTCTTAACGCAAGGAATAACTATGCTGTATATACCAAGCTCATGTTATGTGTGTTATTATACAGAAGAAAGGCAAAATATAGGGTGCTATTCTAAATTAAGCTTACTCAAATTCGACTCTAACAAGCACTTCTATGGAACAGATAATTTAACTGTGTAAGATAATGCTATGCTACTTAATATGGGACAATGATAACGTTTTGTATTTATTTGTATTTGTATCTTGGAAACTAGATGTGTGATTTAAATAGTCTTTTGGGGTGCAACCTCACGCATTATAATATGAAGAGTATAAACATATGCTTTAAGAACCATGTCAGACACAGAACGTAGATATCTTTACAGGTCTGCATCATAGTGACATTGTCTAGTCAGACCCCATATGACACAAACTCAATAATTATATGTGCAAATAACCAAATTTAATTCCTGAGCAGCATGAATATCATTTTAAAGAAACATTATTATCCAAGTACTATAATAGTCAGGGATAAAGTTTGTTTACATTGATCAGGAATACCCACTGGCAAGTTAAGCTAAATTAGAATTTAATGCGCGCAGTACCCGGGACCTACACACAATGCTTATTTTGGTTGACTAGTTTATTTGCGTCTAGAAAACAACATATCCTTGAACCAAATTTAAATAGATGCTGACGTCACGGGATGAGATTTTAGTGCAAATTACAGTGTACTTGCCTTTTACGCATAATATAGATGTACACTATGTGCATATGTCTGAAGAGCGTTGCTATTCTGGTCCATCGAAAATTATCCTTTCCATAAGGGATGGTGCGAGGTGTGACAACCTACTACATTAGGACGTGCTGATATGTTTATATGCGATTACAGATATTTACTGACATGAAGTAGGAATGTATATTATCCACCACACAGTAACAGTAGCTACACTAGCTCGACCACCCTGGTTTTGAACGAGCAATTCTACTTGTCCGGGATTCTTTTGACTATCTGTCTTACAACTACATCTGCACGTAAAACCAGACATTTTTTACCAACCCTTCTGACTTCCACATGTACAAATACGTACTATTACAATACATTCAATCAGGTTTCGCGACTACCCGCCTATCAGTCACCGTTAAGTATGCTCTGGAAAGTCATCTGTGCGGTTTTATGGTGTGTAAACCTACCGTTTAATATGTTTAAAGTAATGTACAATCCACCGTTACCACCATTAGTTCCAGTCTATATCCTGTGTTCCTGTCATAAAAATGTTAATAGTAGCTTTGAAGATTTCCCAATGGAACTATACAAACAATCTCTGAATATCCCGTAATGTATACCTCTATTTGATTGATCCTCAATTCACAAGTTGTAGTACCGTTGTTATGAGAAGCAACAACTATGTTCAACAAGACAGACGCACTGTTATGGTTTGAATTATATTTGTTTTCTCAGTGTACACTGTTTTTATGTTTGAAGTACATTTTCACTATAAGAATGCGTCCATTTGAAAAGGGTTAAGATGTACCATTTAGGTTAAGTAAACATGTTTTGTATAACCTTGACTTTCTAGTTGAATGTGAAATAAGTATTTACATTTGCATTACTAAAATTGCCCAACGCAATTAAACATAGCGTGCACATCAATAGAAATAATATTTAATTAGAAGGGATAAAATATATAAACCAAGATATATCTACATTGTAACCTTTCTGACTGTAATTGATTACGGAACTATTCATGAAAGGATGTACAACACACGAAATGATCAATATATTAACAGACGTGAATACGACGGATACAGATATTAATATGTTGTGTTAATACGGACAGCTTCGTGTTGTATTTATAGTATTTGTGAGACAATAACGGACTAAGTGTAATATGTGTATTTCATCAACATTGCTATTATCATAAATCATTTACCTAGACTAAATAACATCTTATTAAACATATACACTCAACCGCTTTAAAAACGCACAACTATTGAAAATAATCAAAATTTGTCAAAAATCATTTTTTTTGCTAAGAATAATGAGTTTGTTCAGTTAATAAGCTTGATCTTAAGCAAACGATTTAGTTTTCATTCGGAATGCTCTGCCCAAAGAACGTTTTTGATTTTGCATGTATTGTACGTGCTGCTCGATCGCGTCGATCTATGTGGTCAATCGTGACTTTAAACTGTACGCTGTAGGTTTACACATTGAAAAAACAACTGAAACAGTATTGCTTATGGTATTTTTATGCTGCGAATATCTAGAATATTTGTTCGGATGATTGTGCCTTCGCTTCCAACTGAAAAGAGCATCGGTGCCTCCACACAACGATTGTGGGCTTAGAACATCGATTCCTAGCGAATGACACAATCAAAGACCGACCTGGATGAAACAAGCTAAAGGTATTGTGCCCGTGCTATGAGGAAACATGACAGAGGTTGTGCCACTGTAATTATTGGTTCCACGTGGCTGCACACAGTGCCAAATGAATATCGGGTGTCAATAAACAAGCCAAAAGTACATTATTGTATTTTCATAACTATTCTTTTCATTATTGTCAATCAAAGGAAAATCATTTTAGTACACTTTTTAACGAGTTTTCTACCGTTTTGAGCCGAATGTCCCAACTATTTGTCTTCAATCTCCTTCATAGTGTTGATTTGAGGTGCCATATAAGCACCGCGGGAAATATCCTGACAGTGTGATGATCATAACCAAGAGTTGCTTGAATCCATCTTAGGTTCACATAATGCGTATATCTGGAACGCACTCAGTCGTACATGTGTATGGTATTAGACAGACAGCCAAAATCACATAACATTTAAAATTCAAGTTAAGCTTTGCTTGGATGGTTTGAAACTTCACACCGAACATAATTCTATCTTATTACGAAATCAATGTTATTCTTTAGGAGGAGAAACCACGTACGTGCATCAATGTAGCAGGCTCTTATAATTGCTTTTGAAATTATGACTTTCGTTTTCATGGGTCCATGTGTTATCTTTATCATAATTTATTTTAAACACGTAATAATGGCATGAAAATCACACAACTTGTTATGTATAGACTGCAGATTATTAATCCGAAAATAAATAACCATAGATTGATATTTCATCACTAAAACCGATATTTCATATGAGGTGCGTTTATAAAGCGGTTGAGTGTAGTTATATGAAAATTGGTAATATTGTGTACGCACTTATTGCATCAGTTTATTTTTTACTTTAACAAATTACAATTTGTTTCTGTCTATACTAGGCAAATGCCTGATGTCTATCCGATTTGTTGTTATCTTGAAGATACACCTTGTATTCGAATGTACGATGTTAGTTTTATCATTAACAAAGATAAGAATGTGTGAAACAGATAGAACGCAAACTGTATAAATACTATGTGTTCCTCTTGTTTGTAATATAATAACACATGTTACTAAAATCTACCGTGGTAATGACGGTACAATTGTGCTTAGTAAAGGTACTGTTCCTAATATACTAGTATTCAACAAGATGGCATATGGCATGTAAACTAGTCAGCACATCCTAAGTTTACATATTTCCATATACATCATAGCGAGTTACAGCACGGTGCAGTGTCGCTGTAATTTTGTTTCCACTTGTCCTTGAAAGTTAATTTCCTCTGTCCTCTTTTTGAAGTCCACCGCCCAACCCCCCCCCCCCCCCCTTCCATCATTTGTATATTGCGGAGATGCTTGATGAGATACTTTTTAATTACTATGCTGTTTGGTCACTATGATAAACGTTTTTGGTATATATGTTTGCCCTTTTTGCCCATTATTGTAAAATATGTCAGTCCCAAAAATACCTCTTTAAGACGTATTGACGTAAGGTTAATGTCCTTGGTGTTTTAAATTAGGTCAGGGGATGATTGTGCTTATTTGGTCGCCGTTTTGGCATGAGTTAGTGTGGGCATTGCTCAGGGAAGTTGTGTCGTGGTTTTTCTGATTTCTGTGCTCGGCTGGTTAGTTTGAGTGCTACCTTCCCTGTTGGATTTTCTCATACCCTTTATCACAGTACTTTGGTATCCTCTTACAATTATTCGTCATTGTGGTCTTGTCTTCATATCGAACAAATACATTGTTAAGCTATCACAAACTTTTCTAGACAAACACAGTTGTTTCGTAACATATATTCTTTTATGGAGTTATCATCCGCCCTCTCTTCATTCAATGAAAGGTTGTAAATACTTTATTGTGCTATAAAATGAAAACGATCGTCTGTGAACGATCCCTACGGAACTGTTTATTACTGATCTAACACCCTGGTGTAACTGTTACGTGACACGAATTAAGAATTATTTCAGTTCAATGTTCACCTCGTAACAAGTGTGCCACATCGCCTCAACTGCATTGTTTAATGTGTATTGACCTTATAATAGTTCTGGCTTGTATCACTTTGGGACAATACACTAGTAATTCCACTAAAAAGTGTTATTTACTAACGTTTCCAATGTAATAAAATTGGGAGATATATACCAGGGTTCCAAAACTCATTCCCTTTAATATGTCATACTTATACTAGAAAACTAAATGTTTTACATCTCAGTAACACGTGTTTGCTAGAAAATGTATTACGTGTCGCTGTAACATTGATAGTTAATTCGCTTCACAAAGCACACGTATTCATTAATGACAGCAACCGATGGAATTAATTAATAAGGATAATTACAATTGTTTAATGAAATGATTGTAGAATGCGTACACGAGCTATCGAACGTATGCCTTATATAAAGTACATCATTTATGAATCCAATAATAATTGAGAATTCAATAACAAAACGTATATTGTTTATATTGTATTGACCTTTCGGCCGAAGTCTTCTCCAGAATAACAATAATCTAAGTATTTTATTTGTGCTTTTTTATGAATCCAAGGCACAAATGTACTATTATATTATTATAGTCAACTAGTTCAACTACATTTTGTCGTCATGTCGGCGGTGGTCACTTACACTCAAAGCTAGCACTTTTATGCCTTCCCATGTTGTTTTGTTCCTTAAAAAGGTGCTGACACTATCAGTTTGTAATTATCTTTTTCACCTGGTGTGTTATCAAAATATATTATACCACTACAATTCGCTGGCTTAGAATGAAAAGGTCGTAACTACAATATCAATATTTTGAGAAAACAGAAAAACTGTCTGCCAATCACACTTTACCTATGGTAAAACAAGTTTTTTCAACTTAAGTTTAATCAGCCTGACAAATTCCGATTTTCATCATTACTCTTATAAGGTCGTAAGTGGCTCTTACGTCATTCTCATTCTAAGACAGCGAATTGTTAATGTCATTATGAACTGCTAAGCAACCAGAACGAATACTATTCACAATATCACTAAATCAATCACCAACTATATTATAAGCCCGCAAGATATAATATTATATTATACTCTGGTAGATTATTCTAGTAGTTTGAGACCCGATCTCACCAAAACATGTAGTCTATGTATATGATTAATAGTAATGGTTGTTAAGAGTGTTCTATCTCTATTGATATGGCATAGAAACAGTCCAATTATTGTAGATTTGACTAATAATCTCTCAATTGTTTGTGCAGTTTGCGTTTCACAAAATAGTTTTACATTTCATGGATTTCGTGCATCAATTCTGTTTTTACCTATTGGTGGTGTAAAGCAACCAATTATAAATCTTTAATTTATCATTCTAACAGGGCGCTTATTTTAATAATTGACGTTTGTGGAGTCAAAAATATGTGGTTGAAATGCCGATTGAGTTGGTTGTTTTAATGGATTTCTTTTAGATTTCCCAAAAGGGTTGTTTTTAAAGTTTTTCTTAATTTAGTTTTCATACTATAAAATAAAGTTGTGGCGACGAAGACACTCAGACATGAAAGCTAAGCACGTTTACAAAAAACAAGCCTGTGGGTCTAGAAGAAAAGATTTTTGTGTGAAATAGCATCAGAACAGGAATGGTCAGCAAAAAGGTACTTGCAAAGCACAGCGCAACTTATTTTTAAATACGAGCGCAAAATAATCCTTTATTTTTGTATTATGATATCACCAATGGTATTCGAAATCAAGTGTATGATTGATGCGCCAAAGAATCTAGGAGAAGTATGTTAGATAAACATGATGCTGAACACGAATTTACAAATTCTTTCCTACAACAAAAATCGTTAATTTCTGTATCTCGGGAGATTATTATGTTGCCTGAGGATTCGTATTTTTATTATAGAAGCACGCAACGACAACAGAACGTCTCGGATGGAACATAAAAGCATAGCTCGTAAATATATAATGCTTATTGCATGATCTCTCTTTGTTCCTATAACTTAAATGTAGGTAAAGTAGACTTTTCTTAACATTGTACTTTAAATTTCTCAAGCTATCCCGCTGTGGTTCAAATGACATGATAACTTGAACACTTCGTTTTAAAATGTTAATGCAATTAACGTCATGATGTGGTTCTGTAGCCAAGCTATTCCATTGCTTCATCAATTTCACTTTCGTAGATGATGTGAAATGTCACCTTCGTTATGAGGTGAATGTTGTTATAGTTCATTATTCAGGTTATTCAATTGATTACAGATATTTTAACATTGAAAACAATCGTTACTGTCTTTAAATGGACAATAATTTGCGCTGTACATCCAATTGTTAAGGCTTATGTAGACACCTATCAAAGTGGACTCGACCACTGCGTCTTTTCACTTTTACTTGATTGTTACATCATTTACAGTAAGAAATTAATAAGATACATGGCAATGTTTATGCACACAATATTATGTAAACACGTTTCTGACCTCTGTAATCAATGTTTGCTTACAATATGTGATTGTCGAGAGAGTCAGTACAGGTTCAACGGGCGTTTCAAAAGTTCCAGGAAAGTGCTTTACCGTGTTTATCTGTATTAAATTAGAACAAGTCATGATATAGTCATGTTCATTGTACCACGAATTGCACGCATGAAGGTGAGTCGTACAAAATGGCACTGCTGCTATAAAAATAATGCAAAGTTTGAAGCGTTTTTAACATACGATGAACATTATAGAATACTTTTCCTGGAACTTTTTAAACAACCCTCGAATATGAATATGAAAATAACTATCCAAAAGTGTATTGTATAATACTTTCTAGACATGGAAAAGGGTACAAAAGACGCCTGTCGTTACAGCTATATTGCTTGTTTCTTCTTTCATACAATAATTAGTGTAATAAACTCAAGCACTTTCACCCGTAGCATGATCAGCAGGCGTAATAGCTATGAAGTCGTCATTGGTTATGAAGTTCAGGACGTCAATTCAAAAGGATGTCACTCTGATTGTACCTGTTCTGTAAGTGTCACGTCAATACTAGGTATTATCTCGTATTTAGTTCGAGTAATTTGATTAGTAAGGATTATTTTTTGCTTTCTCTTAGAACAACTTGTTCATTCATTTTGTAAATTTGCAGTATTTTAGTCATACGTTTTTTTTGCGCATTCTGCAATATGTTTTCTTACTGGTAAAAGTGCATTTTGTGCTATATATCGGTTACATTGTTATACATATATAGAACACGTCTTTTTTGTAACCAGGTTAGTTTAGCGAATACAAATATTCCTATACTGAACGTGTGTTATATAAAGTTATACTACATGGGTGTATTTTTCATATAGAACGCTGTGTATTGTTCGTCATTTGTGTCATATAATATAAAGAATCTATCACCCGTAGTCAATTGAAATATTTATATTAAACTCGTTCGGGAAATATTGAAATAACCTTGCCAAATTTCGCTCAAGTAAATTTCTATAACTCGTTTTATTTAAAACTTTATTAATTGGCCACTCGTTATGTATCCTCGTATATAATCCCATGAAACGAATGCCATTTAAAATTATGTCCCTTTTGCAATTAAAATGAAACTCGTTGTAAATTTTAGGCTGTCATTCACCACACTAAACAAATCTGTCTTCACTGTCGTTTTAGAAGAAAATTCAAATAAAACTACTTCACTTCGAAATAAAATAAAAGCAAATGTATACTAAGCGTCAAAAGTTTCGCAACCAAATTAAAAATTCATTTGTTTTTAAATTGTTAACTCGAAAGAACTTTTGACTAACACTGTCTATTTGTGTATCCATAGTGTTCATGTTGAACCCATTTCCGTTGGCCTCCATTACGCTTGGATGATCACACCATTAAACATGGTAAAACGACTATTCAAGCGCGCAAAGTAAGGGTTTTTCATTGTCGACTAAATTTACACTTCCAATTTACTTGATACATGTCTGTGATACGAAATAAACAAATATTTAGTCACAATAGTTTGCAATGTACGCTACATTTGAGGGCAACATGTGGTCGATTGTCGTGTGCATAAAGCACAGTAGATACAAAATGTAATAACAAGGGAGATGTTTGATGACAATAAACACTTTACAACAATTTTGATGAATTGCATTATCCATGAAAAGTATTTATATAATAAATACAGCTTTGTATTTTGTCATGAATTGATATGTTACAAAATGTTTAAAGCATGAATAACAAAACTAAACTTTTCGTGTTGTTTATTCATCCCAGATGTTTCCCAATGTGTCACTGGTATGGGCAAACATGGTCATAACATCTCCTAATGTTTTGATTTTATGACGGTTTGCATTAATACAGATGATTTCCCTAGTGGATACGATACAAAATTTGTAGTTTTCCAATATCAGAAAACGATTCATTTTAAAGAATATAATGCTAAATTTAAATTGCAATTTCATGTAATATTGAATATTATCTTTGAGTAAAGCTAACTTGTACTACGACTCGCAGTATTATATAGTTCGGATGTCACGGACCTCCGGACAGACAGTAGCAGGACACTGGAAGTAAGATATTGATGTTTAGCAGCCGTTCATTTCAAGTTTTTCTGCTTGGGTCTTATGTCTGACCATTTATCTTGTACATATTTGTACGCTCGTTCTCTTTGTGTTGTACTCTTGTTTGGTTTAATTGTCTTACGTTTTGCTTGATGTTTGATAATGCCTCATGTCTTTCTTATCCTCTTAATCAATGTACACTCATCCTTCCGGTGTGTGCTATGATCCTTTCGTATAAATGTGCCGTTTTAGGAAGATAGCTATCAGTAATAGAGTTACACTAACAACAGGGATACAACTGGTAGCGCTGCTAGCTGTTCCTTTCATCAGTTATAAATATACCCAGTTGATTATATACCCAGATTATTGAATTACTTCAAGCTTGAGTACATGACTTAAAGCAATAATTTAAAATTAATCAACGCACAATAACAAATACTAGGAATAACCCTATTAACCTTAGACAAACTGTCAAACAAACATTTACATGAGCAAATTCGTTCTAAAGTTTGTCTCGAGCGATTGTTACATGTGTGATGCACCTTTCCTGATCCGCAAAACACAACATCACAATATAACGTTAAACCAGATGGCTTGCAAAACTAAATGAACAGAACTAATACATATATTAAGTGGACAATTACAACACATGTATTTGCATTATTAAAAAAGTCACTTGTAAAATAAAACCTTTGACAAACAACCTTCCATTTGTATCAAAGTTGGAATGGTAGCTGTACTGCAATCTGGTCAATATTTTCATGTCATTTTATCATAGTTGTTAATATTTTGTTTGGTGTTTCATAAACTCCTTGTTTTGTGCCTTTTTATTTGTCGTGTGTCAGTTTTATGATTCAGCATCCCTGTGGAGTCATTGGTTCGCACATTTGACACCTTTGCTCTTTCGCACTTTTATCGAATTAAGATACGCCAGTCACCAATTACCAGATATTCAAATACACAATCATTTACTCTGTTAAATTAACCGTTGATGCGTTTCGTATACGATTATGCCGAGTCCTTTTTGGGCTCCCAACCGGAACAAGGCGAACGCACGCGACCGGCAAATAGACATTTTGGTGGAAAAAAAAATCTTTACATGCAAGAATTCCAAAGCCACGACATGTTCACGTACCTCTGATTTTGCCGAGAACTCAGAAAACCATGTACAACTTACAAAGATCATAGATCAGATGAGACGCAATGTTGAAACTTTTAACGTACACGAGTACACAAGTTATATTCATAAAGACAGAAGCCCTTCTCTATTAACTATAACTTTACATGTGTGTTTGAAGTATGGCATGTAATCGATCACACAATGTTCAAAAGTCCGACTTAAACATTTATTTTAGTAACAAACGACCGTGACACTTTAAAGCAACATAACATTGATAGCAAATTATACGAACTATAACGGACGAAAGGTTGTATGCGTAAATCTGGATATGCACACATCTATTTTAATAATAAATACGTATTTCGGCGCTCCCGCATCTTTTTTAAATTAGTGAATGAATTCAAGATATGTTAGCGGGTTTGAATGAGAAATGTATGATAATATGTTTTCCAAATCGTTGTATATTGGGACTATATTGAACATTAAACTAAACTGGCATAAATTTTCTGCATAACAATTATTTTGCCCATCGGTCATTTATCCCGTATATGCCACATTCAAATAGTGTTTGGGTTGTTAAATATGCCATATAAACATATGTTGTGACTCAAACCATTGCTGTCTTGAATATTTTAATTGTTCGTGTGTTTCCGATCATGTCAACATTATACTCTTTTCTTACGCGAACATGACAAGCTATATATCATTTTATGGTTCTTATGGGAACACTCGTGTAACACTTCTCACAGTCAAGATCCGCGTATCATCTTGAGAATTTTCTATGATAGTAATATATACGTCACCGGAGTTATTATTACACACTGTATTGATGTCATTTACAATGTACCGAACAACTATGACCGGATCCACACGCCCATTATGGTTTATGTCCGTGATATTATTTTGTTAATATCTTCAGTTGTATCGAGTCTTAACTTCAATCTGATTTCGAGTTCGTTGTGTAACATAGTTGCAGGCTTGGTACAGTGGTCCCTTTCATGAGCAACAATCTTCGGAGACACTCAAAGTGTATGTTATCGAGAGGGAATCTCTATGTAGACGCTAGTCATTGCTAAAAATGGGGATCGCGGTCAGCTAAAGAAGGGATCGGTCATCATTTTTTAAAATATTTCTGTACCTTTTAATCCTTCCAGTTTTAGCATCATCTACAAATTTCAATCACATAAAGGTTCTTAACATCAATTATGTAACTATGTATACATGCATTCATCCGTTCGGCGATGTCATTCCGTCACGCATATTGGTCATCTAGGATATAGTTTGATATGTTAAATAATGTGTACGAGAATAATAAACCATATGAAATTCACCCATCGGTGTCTGTCACTGTTTTATTAACGGCCAAAAGTCTAAGTACAGTTTGGTAGTTTGTCGTAACGCCTCATCAGTTTCTATTACTCTAACTGCGGATCTTTCTATAGCCATGTAAACTCTAACTGCTGATCTTTCTATAGCCATGTAAAACGATATAGTATCTTATTATAGGATGTTTCTCGTTAATCATTAAATCTACTTAATCACTCTTTATAATGGCGTTATGCATGCATGTTACTAATTTGAATGCATTGCCTTTTATTAATCGGTATTGTATTGTTACGTGTCATTTGTTATACCGTCTAGCTGTGTCCTCGGTTATCAGTTCAGTTAATGCTTCTATGGAGACAAATGAATAATTGAACTTAGTTCGATGACATCCACACACGTACGGGCATTATGAATTATGAAAACACTTTTCTCGGCGGGTTTGTTATTCAAAAACGATATGAGCTCGCTGAACACCTACATTGTTTAATACAAGTGTCAATGAGTACCGTGCTTGAAAGTAGCCGAATGAAGAAACAAATATGGCTTCTAGTCGCCTGGTTTTGTTCGTGATAACTACGGTATTGACACATATTGAAGCATTACCTTTTATGTTGACAAATTAGTATTTGCCAGTATTTATATAGGAAGTAGTATAGATATATATAATCATCTGACGGTATATGAGTACATCATGTTCTGAACAGAATCTGTTACACTACTATTCTCTTTTGTCAATTAATTCAATAGAATGCAATCTTATCCAATTTAAATAATTAATCAAAAGTAATGAAATCTCATTACTCTACATGTTGACAGAACAAGCAGTATGTGGTGTATTGTTTTTTTTTTGCCCTACTATTTCTTTGAGAGCTGCCGTTCCTGTTTAATGTTATGTTATTTTTTCCCCTACAAGCCATTGGAATGGTTAACACTCACGATGTTACCTAATCAAATTCAACGGACGCATCCAATTTTGTGGTTACTAACGTTTTCACTTTTAATAAAAAGCCTAATTTAAGTTCGACAGATAAACCATGAGGCGAGGGTGTCATATCAAACTGTCCTTTAATGCTGCTCTGGATAAAATTACTCTTACTGTTCTACATGTAGTTTGTGGTTCATAAAATCGCCTTACAATTCATGAATTTCACTTATCAGAGCCGTTTGTCTTTGCTTAGAAAAGTTGTTGCAACACACTGTAACACATTAATTGATTATTTCAACGCTGCGATTATTTTAATAATTGACGTTTATGGAGTCAGGAAATTGTGGTTTGAATGTCGATTGAACAGGTCGTTTTAATGGGCTGCTTTTTTCAGGGTATTGTATGGCGACGAAAAAAGAACTCCTATATAAAAGTATAAAATTGAATAAATTATAGCATATTTTCCCGCAAAAGGCCATAAAAGTTAATGTGTAGAAGAACACCTGATCATGATAAAATACGCACAAAGGTAAATGGTCAGTCAAACATAATATCCATAGCCCAATTTTATATTATAATTAAGCGGGGTGAAGCGTATATTATGGCTATAAAACAAATGAAATGAGTGATAAAATTATTTTATATTTCAAGTATTATGTGCACTCTTATTGCCATTTCCATTGTTTATACATTAAAATTTGCATTTGGACTAAGGCACACTATTGCTGATTTGCTAATGTAATTGTGCATATAATTAAATATAGTGTAAGTTTAACTAGATGTAGCATTCGCTGGATTCGTTAATTAATATACATAACATATTTCTAATACTGTAAAATCATTAATTTTCGTGGGGATTAAATTTCGTGGATTTCGTGGTTCACCTCAACCACGAAATTTAGTCCCCCACGAACATTAATTTTGACCCTTGTTTATTACCTGAAATGCAAAATCCACGAATTTAAGTCCCAACGAAATTGTCGTTTTTACCAAAACCACGAAATTTCATCCCAACGAAATTAAATGATTTTACAGTATCACATGCATTCTCATTTCAACTGCATGCATACACATTTAAATGCTGGGGCATCTCAAAAGAAATACATATATGTTAGAAAAAGCACAATGCTGAACACGAAGTAACACATTCATTCCGAGAAAAAAATATTATTTCTTTTACTCAGGAGATTTTACTGTAGCCTAAGGATATGTATTTTTATAGTCGAAGCACGCAACTGAAACACAATGTCTCGAAAAGTACATTGGAGCATAAGCGCGGTAAAATTATGCTTAATGCGGGTTTTCTGTGTGTGCCTATAACTACATCGTGCATAAGGGAAATGTACTATTTTCTATCGACTACAAAACCTGACTCGTCGTTGTTCAAATGACAGAATTACGTGAACACTTCGTTTTAAAGTGTTAATGTAATTAGGACCAGGGTGTCGTTTTGTCATGCTACTTTTTGAGTGTCTAATTATTCATCAATTTCACTCTTGTTGATATTTTGAACTGTCAAACGTCTTTATGGAGTAATTATTATCGTAGTCTGTTATTTCAGGCCTGTCACTTATATATAAACAAGAAAATATCATAACATTTGTTTTGGGTTTGGAGAAATAATGCAACTTGGTAGCCAATAACATATTATTTTGGTAGATACTAGTTCGTACACATTAACATTCAAATATAGAACGCACAGTTACTTCCCTTCGATTAACGATAAGACTACGAGTTCATTATTGTACTTTGTTTAACTCTTGGTATATACGCATAGCATATGGTATTATGCTTTGTATACTAGTATATAAAGCACAACAGTGAAATGTTAAGATGATATAAAACAATTAACAACAGATGTAAAACCATTGTTCTTTCAAAGAGAATGTAGGGTATATTATGTTTCTTCCTTTTGTCTGGACTAGCAAAGTATAGTGAACGTCTTTAACTACAATATTCGTGTTGTTTATTCATCCCAAATGTGTCACTGGTATGGGCAAACGTGGTCCTAACTTCTCCTAATGTTTTGATTTTATGACCGTTTGCATTAACGCAGATGATTTCCCTAGTGCATACGATGGACAATTTGTAGTTTTCCAATATCAGAAAACGATTCATTTTAAATAATATAAAATTAAATTGCAATTTAAAAATTACTTGAATGTTTGAATGCCATCAACTGCCTGACCGACAGAAACAATATACTGTGGAAGTAGTGTGCCACGTTTTTGCAGCCATTCAGCTCCTTTGCGTCTGATGTCTGTCCATAATTTTTGTTTTCTTCATATTCTTGTTCTCATACCCATTGTGGTATACAAGTGTTGTGCCCCACACAAGTTCTGTCTGATTTCGTAAGATAATTATGTTTGATGTTGCCTACTTGTTTATTTTCTCATAATATATGTATACCAACCTATCCGGTATTATTAGTTACATGGTCATCTAGTGACCTGGTACGGGATGATACATGGTCAGTAAATATCGTACCTGGCGAGGCGAAGCCGAGTCATGGTACGATATTTACTGACCATGTATCATCCCTTACCAGGTCACTAGATGACCATGCAACGAATTTACCCCGTCGATGACCATTCTACTGAAAACGGATTATAACCACAATAAAAGACCACATAAAGAAAATTACCACTAAATTCAACGAATTGGTCTTTGTACCGTCCAGCTTCCCCGCAGGTCAGGAGAATTTTTCTGCGAATAGCTAGGGGACAATATTTAGTTGTCGGGGGGGGGGGGGGTTACCATCCGCTTCCCCGTAGGTCGTGAAAGGCCGGAGTTTCGACTCAAAATCCCGACCATTCCCCGGGGTGGGGTGATGTGGAAGAAAATTGACTGATACAAAAGTCTTTTACACAGTAACAAAATAATCTTACATTAAAACATTGCTTTGACAAGCTACATTGAGACATAGTCGATTGTTGACATAGTGATACCATGAGCAACTGGTTGTGGAACAAATTGTAGCCTACTTACGCTCAAGAACCTGGTATGATCTGAGTGTTGATATCATTGCAATGTCTATTAAAGCCCAATTTCCTCGGAGATCGAGTACTGTCATGGATAAATCGGCTATTTAAAATTTCACGTTCGACGATTCTTAAAACATCTTCAATGTCCAATAGGCGCATGGAAATCTCGCAAACGCTTGGGCTAGTGACACGGAAAAGCTAGTGACACGGTCATGTAAATTTGTTAACGTTCGTTGCTTGAGATATTATTGCGAAACAGCCGTTATCATAAAACTTTATTTGATTCATTAAAATTCGTTGTCATCATAGTCCGTGCCTTTTAAAACGCCGTTTATTAACCAAAACTGCTAAAAAACAATTCAATGCGACGAAAAAAATGGCGGCCGAAAGCTAGTCGAACTAGGCATTGATCACGTGTGCACCCGGTATTGAATTTACTGACATGGTATTGATCACGTCAGCACCCTGTATTGAATTTACTGACATGGTATTGGTCACGTGGGCACCCGGTATTGATTTTTACTGACCCGGTATGGGATGATATTGTGTCACCACGTGATGGCAATGGACCAATCACATTCCTAGATTTAGCTACTAATTTGTCAGAGGCGGGGTAATGTTATTTTGCTTCTGTTGTACTCTCTTGTGCTGCACTTTAAATATGGCGTTCTATCATTTACGTATTCGGAAAGATAGTTACATTGTATCAGTAACATAGTTACATTTAAAAAGTGATGCAACTGGTAACGCTGCTAGCTGTCCTTTCATCAGTGATAAATATACCATGTTGATTATGTACCAATATTATCAAATAACTTTCAGTTTCAAAAAAGGGCTTAAAGGAATAATTTAAAATTAATCAACACACAATTGCAAAATACTAAAAATACGCTATTAACCTTACACAATCTGCCAAAAAAATAAACGGCACCAAACAAACATTTACAACAGCAAAGTCGTCGGAAATGATGTGTCAAGAGCGAGTGTTTTGTGGACAATCGCAACATTGGTAGATTTAATTGCATTATCAAAATAATTCCATCGTAAGTTTAAAGTGATGACAAACAACCTTCCGCGTGTTGTTTATTTGAATGGTATATGCACTGCAATCTGGTCAATATATGCGTTCATATGTAGATTTACGCATGCGTCCTTTCATCCGTAATATTTCGTCAGTTTTACTTTCAACTTTATGATGTTTTGTAGATTGATGGTAGGTTGATAATAAAAATAAAATTTCGGTTTGACTTTTGAACATTTTGCAATTGATTTCAAGCCATTCATGTCTGCTTATAGATTAAAAAAGATATTGAGCTATTTCCATCATTCTGAACTACGCTTTTCGTTAATGTTAGATAAGTAGCGAAGATTCATTACATTGTTTCTAATGAAACATCGTAACTTATCATTATACGTTTTACATAGTTTCGAGTAGTTACGGTCATCAAGGGAAAGCAACATGTCATGCAATTGAAGAGCAAACATGTAAGGTGGAACCGCTTTTCTTATTTCGTTTGTTCCTAAAGTGTCTGTTCGTTGGTTGTTAGGTATTTACATTTGCATATATTGTATGGTTTCAGTCATCGAACACTATATTTATGAGTGGTGATCAATATGTACGAGGACTTTTCATCTAGCAATTTACAATTGGCAACAAGGCTTTAAGCCAACTAATATCATTTGGAATAAGATATCTTCGATCGAATGCACTAATACAATTGTTTTATTAGTACAAAGGGCGCGTAACAAAGGGCACATCATATTTGTATCGATTATTTAATTCATTCGTCAACATCATCCGTCAAACACATGTGTCATTCTGGGATAAACAGTTCGATGATTTTCATTAGCTTGTTGCAGAACAATACATCATATCAAAGGCATTCAGCAGGTATTAGACACTGTTTTCTTGCAATATTGCTGTGTACAGCCCGGTAGTTTGTCATAACGCCTCATCAGCTTCTATTACTATATCTGCGGATCAATGCATGGTCATGTATGGCGACGTATTATCTTATTATAGGATGTTTCTCGTTAATCATTAAATCTACTTAATCACTCTTTATAATGGCGTTATGCATGCTTGGAAGTAATTTGAATAAATTGTCTTTTATTAATCGGTATGGTAATGTCGAGCGTCATTTGTTTCACATTTTACAAATGTAGCTATGTCCTTGATTACCTTTTAAGACACTATTTCCATAGCGACATATCAAACATTGTTCTTAGTTTGATAACATCCCCATATGTGCGGGCATCGTGAATAAATTTAGTATCTTTGTCGTGGAATGTGTGGTGCAATGCAAAGCAGACATCACATGCGCTCGGAATTCACTGTGTTTAAAAATAGCAACTGTCATCAACAATTACTGCAGTGCGAGAAAGCAACCGATTACAGGAAATACGCAAGCCATCTAATCGTCTGTTTGTGTTCCTTATGTGGACGATATTTGTCCTAAGACGTAAACATTTATGAGTTGTCAATTTTAACTTTGTCAGAAGTGATATTGAGAAGGTATAATTCTTCTACGCTATACATGTACATTATTTAATGAACCTTTTGTTTTATTAGAATGAACTATTCTAAATACATGTATTACCTATAACTATTATTTGTTTATGATGTTGTCTTATGTCAATCGTCATTTTTGAAACTTTTAACACAATAATCAACATTCAAAAGTGGGCAGTAAGAATGATATCAGATCAATTGTTTGACTATGATGCAAATACTTTTATTTCAAGCGCATCATCTAATGCCATTGTTAAGGTGTAACATATCATATTGGTGTGCTGGTACATAAAAGTTAACATATGTTAAAGTCATGCTTTATATGTTGTATTGTCTGTCACGTTATTGTTTCTTATATATATATGTGTGTACTTATGCTTGTAATTGTTGTTTTGTTTGATGGCCCCATGGGAGATATACCTTTGGCTTAAGAGGCGTTTCGTCGTTCAATTAAATTATTATTATTCTTTCAAACTTAAACTATTAATGCTGTGCAGTGCTTTTATGCGCATTTGGCGTTTTACCGTTTCTAAGAGAGGTGTCGAAAGATTTGTAAAGAGAGTGGTATAGCATGACCAGATTTAGAAGGCACTCATTAAACTTCGGAAGCGTGTATTATTTTCCATAAGCGTATTTGTTTATTTTTGCACCGACTTTGTCCGAAATATGCAATATATAGTGCCTACTAAATCTGGTCAAGCTATATCAAAATATAGTTCTCTACATTTGTTAATCAAGTATGTACATACATGAACAACACATCCTTGTAATATACAGAGATAAGTAAAATCGAAGCCGTTCATGAGTTTCAATCGGACAAACATGTTGCAAATGTGTTATATTTATGGTTGATGAAAATACACTATTATTCCGGGAGCTGAACAACGCCTTGGTTTGACCTGTCCAATTTATTTGACGCAAGGAAATGGCGTCTCAGTATCTAGTACTTTCGTTCGCTTTTGGTGGAATTTATAATTCTGATTTGGACGAGATTGCCCTACCTCCTGTTCTTTGTCTGTATTGTATTTCAAAGAAACAGACGAATGATTCTTTCATAATCTACATCATAATCTCTCACTAGTTTTTTGAGTATGCGTTTCATAAAATCGCGTAACATGCCATGGATATAACGCATGCATTCGGTTATTGTCTCAGGAAGGTGTAAGACAACCCATTATATAACTTTAATTTATTATTCTAACAGGGCGCCTTTTTCAATAATTGACGTTTCTGGAGTCAGAAATCTGTGGTGGCAATGCCGATTGAATAGGTCGAGTTAATGGATTTCTTTCAAATTTCCCAAATGGGCAATTTTTAAAGTGTTTCTTAATTTCGGTTTTCATTTTCTGAAAGAACGCTAAGCATATTTTCAAAGTGCCTGCGCGTCTAAAATAAACTATTTTCATGTACAATCTGACAACAAGAGAGAGAAGGGATCAAACATTCGCTTGAATATCTCAGCAAGTCAATTTATGATTTAATAAATAATAATAGCCCTGAAACATTAAAGTTTTGCAGCGTGATACTAGAGTATTCTTATTTCGTTCAAAGGAAAACAAAACACCATAGCGTTTCTATTAAAGCAGTATTAGTTTGTTACAAAAACAAATGTATATTATTCTCAACATGATGAACACCCAAGCAAGCTTGCATGCTAATTTGTGATAGAATATTAATGAAGATCGTATTGTAATTACCCAAAACAACAATACAAATTATGTAAAATACTATCTCAAATGGAGAGTGTTAGAAAAACATAATGCTGAATACGAAGTAACAAAATTTCTTCATAGAAAAAGTCTTGAATGCCGTATCCCAGGAGATTATTCTGTTGCCTAAGGATACGTAGTTTTAATACCGAAGCACGCAACGGAAACTGAACGTCTCGAATTGTACATTAGAGCATAGCGCATTAATATATAATGCTTAATAAGGTTTTTCTCTTTGTTCTTATAACTGAAATGTGCGTACTGGGAAATTCATTTTTTTATCGACTTTCAATGCCTCACGCTTCGCTGAAAAACCTGTCCGTTGTGGCTACAATGACAGAATTACGTGAATACTTCGTTTTAAAATGTTAATGTAATTACGCCGTTATATTAATTTTGCCATGCTACATGTAAGTGTTCACTGCTTCATCAATTTCACTATAATTGCTGATGTCAACTTTCTTTATATCTTTATCTTTGTATCATTATAGTCCGTTTATTCATACATTTCACTTATACATGTATGTAAAACACATGGCTATGTCATAAAATTGAGCTTGTATTATTCAAAATTAAATTGGAGTACACACAGTTAAAATAAATACCTTATTCACTAAGGGTCATACTTATTTAAGTGAAGATTCAAAGTTACAGTTCAAACATTTATGTATATGATCCATTTTTTCGACAAGAATCGTGTCTATATAACAAACAATATTGAATACATTTACTATGGAAATAATTATTGTTTAAAACAAACCCTTTTAACCTTAAAAATGCAACGGCACATACAAACATTTACAATAGCAACGCAACGGAAATGGTGTGTAGAGAGTGATTGGTATGAGCTTTATACATATTGCCCGATCTGCAAAACACTTACTTTGTATATAATTAGTATACAACACTGTTTCTCACAAAACAACACCAAATACTAATCTATCAAAACATACGAAAATGAAGCTTAGTGGACAAATACAACAGATACAGTTGCATTAAAACTTATGACAAACACCCTTCCGTTTGTAGTAAAGTTTGAATTATACCTGTACTGCAATCTGGTCAGTATTGTCATGTAATTTTATAACGAGCTGTTGCGCTTTAGTTTGGTGTTACAATACTCCATCTGTACAGCGTAATTATATGTCATGTACCAGTTTTATGTTCTATCATCCTAGTGAAGTGTTATTGATTCGTACACTTGATATCCCTGGTCATGTTCTTCAGCACGTTTTTCGCATTAAGATACGGGCACCAATTACTAGATACTCAAATACAAGCTCATTTAATATGTTTAACCAACCCGTTGATGCGTTTGAATTACGATTGTGCCAATGCCTTTCCCAGCATAAAATTTAAGGGAACGTTTGAAAATTTCTCACCGGAACAGACATACATACGAGGGGTGATCAGTATATTCGAGGACTTTTCATCTAGCAATTTCAATTTGGCAACGAGGCTTAAAGCCAATCAACATCATTCGGCGAAAGATATCTCCGACCAAATTACAGTTGAAAACGGCCAATTTGGAGCGCAGAGAATCTATGCACAATTTAGTCAAGTGATTTCGGAGATATCGCGAGGATTTTACAAGTCGTGCGTTACTTTTCATAGCATGTTGTTGCTCTGAGATAACGGTACTCCCGTAATGCTCGACGGTACGTGCTTCACCTTGGTTACAAAAAGTGACACCGTCAAGTAAATAGTAACGTTGTCATAAAGTAAATCAGAAGAAACGCAATAAAATTGATTGATGTACATCAGCTTGTAATATCAGTACTTTAGTTCCTATATTTAATATTTAGAAGGAAAGGCCTCGAATATATTGATCAACCCTCGTACACTTTGGTAAAATAAAAGAAAGGAAAAAAATGTTGTGACGCGTAATGTTTGACTTCCAATAACACGGTATATTTGCGTCCTCTTGACGGTCACATTAAGCATACACGAGTACAAAAGTTATGTTCACAACGATAGAAATAGATTGCCCTACTCTTTTATCCACAACGAGACATGCGTATTTTGAAGTTTGACATTAAATCAATGGCAGATTGTTCAAAAGTCAGACGTGAAACATTTATTTTAGAAACAAAAGACCGTGAAACTTCAAAACATCATAAAGGTGAAAGTAAAATGATACGAACTACGCATTACGGATGAATAGAAGCATGCGTAAATCTACATATGAACGCATCTATTTGAATGATGTTTTGTAGGTCATTACGTCAGAGCTTGTTGATTTGTATCATTTCAATTGATGTTGAAATATATACGAGGGGTGACCAATATATTCGAGGACTTTTCTTCTAACTTTTGAAATATTGGAACTAGAGAAATGACATTACAGGATTTTGTAGATCTATCAATTATCTCGTGTATTTTTAAATTATTTTATGGTAACCTCGCTATTTACTTGAGGACGACACTTTTTGTAACCAAGGTGAAGCACTCATCGTCGTGAATATCGGGCCTAACGTTATCTCGGAGCATTGGCATGTTATCAAAATAAGGCGAAATCCTCGCGATATCACCAAGATGACTTGACTAAATTGTACATGGATACTTTGCGATCATAATTGGCCACATTCATTTGATTCCATTGTGTATGTGAGAGTAGGGTCTCAGTAAGACGGATGAGTAGATAAAATATGGTAAATAACACAAATATCACCGCGGTAGGGACACTTTCCGTTAAATTCTGGGAAATACGACGCACAGATCTGAACCAAATGTATCTGGCGAAAACAAAGACCAGTATAGGCAACAACTCATTAAATCGTTGACTCAAGATCAAGAGGGTTCACTCGATAAGTCACCCTAAACTTGCTAGGACTTGCTTCATTCTTCATTGGAATAATCCAATCTTTTAAAGCCGATCACACTTTTCCGAGTTGTGCTTCCAATAACGCATCGATACAATCTTTATTCCACTTCACATTCCAGAGTTGGCTATTAATACCTTATTTCTGTAATAAACGAAAAATACTATTATAAATGGGGCCGGATATCAGTCCAGAAAGGAGTTATGCGCTGTTCAAATGGTGACGCTTAGAATGACGTCGTGTAACGTCCAACGTCACGCGCCTCTTGCATGAATAAAACAATTTTATTCGTGCATTCGGTCGGAAATATCTTACTCCGAATGATTTTAATTGGCTTAAAGCCTTACTGCCAATATGAAATTTTGGAAGGAAAGACCTCGAATATATTGATCACACCTCTTATGTATATCAGTTGGCAGTAGGTTTTTATGATTAAAGACATTCAAACTATGTAATAAACATGTATAAAATAATACAAGTGAAATGTTGATGCTGGGCATCAAAGATGCCGCTAGTTCTTTTTAAGTAAATCTTTTTATTTAGTAAAAGGTATTGGTAGAAACTTGTAAACAAACTAAAATTCCGGCGTGATGTGTGATGCACAAGGGAAGTTATTCTCATGTGTTGAGTGTACGCTGCAAAAACTTAAGATTGCTGAAAATGGGTATTTTTCACTAATTCAAGGGCAATAACTCTGGTTGTACTAAATTGAAAGGGGAGTGAAACCCCAGGTGCACTAGAGTACATGCTGTCAAACATTTCTATAAAGGTTTCATGATCCTAGGTCAAATACTTTTTGAGTAGCATGTGAAACAAGTCAAAAATGGCTATTTTACACCATTTCAATGGCTAATAACTCTGGATGTACTAAACTGAAAGGGGAGTGAAACCCCAGGTGTAGAGAAAACATCCTGACCATTTCTGTGAAGGTTTCATGACTCTATGTCGTGTACTTTGAGTACCGTGCGACATAAGGAAAGCGGCCAATTTTTTCTGTTTCAAGGGCCATAACTCCGTCAAAATTGGTTGAATCATAAAACCCTGATAATATGCACCAGGTCACATGATGACAATCATTCTCTGAAAGTTTGGTTGAAATCTATGAAGAAATGTAGGAGGAGTTGTGCACAGAAGAAATTGTTAAGGCCCGCCGACATTCAGCAATCTAATAACCAGAGTTTTCCTTTGGAAAACCTGGTTAAAAACTTGAAGGCAGTGAAACACCAGGAAAGAATAGAAAACATGAAAACATTCTATTTTCTATTGAAATATTTATTCAAATGAACATAACATGTTTTAGAAATATGAGCACCATTATAATATTGATTAATGCTTCACAGATGGCATTTAGCATGTTTCATAAAATAACAAAGTGTATTCCAATAACGTGGTATAGCCTGACAACGTGAAACTGACACTAAAGGACATTGTTATTTCGTGGTTTGTGAGCTTGATAAGTAAATTTATTGCGAATTAATACGTTCAACATAGTTTAAAATATGCATAGAACTAGTTCCATTTGGCAGGAGTATAGGAGTATAGGAGCGCATATGAATATTTTGTAAATAAGAAGTGTCAGTTCAATGTTGGCAAGCTATATTTACCCGTTTAAATGGCAAAACAAACTATTCTGACATACATAAATAAAGAAACATAGAGATTAAAAAAACACTTGCATTTATCAAATTTAGATTAAGACAAAACCTAAGAACTGGAAAAAATCGAAAATCATAACTAAAAAATATCTGACAGACATGAAAGTATTTAACATGTTCCATAAAACAAGTAGCGTACTGTGGTAGTTTGCATGTGTAAATTCGAAAGGAAAATCGCCGCTCCGCGCAAATAGTTTTTTTTTACTTTTTAATAGCCCCTGCTAAGACCCGCAAATTGCAACATATGTAGCCGTTATATAAACACCCGTTCCGAACTGATTTGGACTTTAGTACCTACCGAACAACATTGCCCTGGTAGTCATTCAATTTTAAGGTATGAGATAAACTGTTTTTATAAAAGTCGAATAAAAAAAATTATAAGCCGGAAATAAATGAGTGTATAATCATTTTACATACATCTTGTGATAATAATATTAAAAATATTTTTATATAAAATTTTGCCATAATATTTATCATCCTATTTTACCCCTGACGGGCGAGTCCAACAGCGTTATAACCAATCAAATCTTGTATCCTCCTGGGACATCTGGTTGCACCCTTTCATACTCGATGCCGCCTCCTGGCGGCATCGAATAAAACATTTAATTTCAGCAGCGAAAATTACCTTAATTTAAATTACATAATACTCATTTCGCCGCACTTTTCCATTTATTGGTATATACATTATAATGATGTGTATGATCGTTAAGGACTATATGCTAACATGTGTCATATCTCAAACCGGGACTGACTTGAACTCCTTAAAGTTCGTGTGTTTTATTTCATTTTTGCATTAAATTCTATTTATGCACGACCAGGACAAGCCATATATCATTTTATGGTTCATATGGGAACAATCTTGTAATACATTTAATACGTCTGGCTTCGCACAGTAGTTGAAGCGTATCATGTTAACTACCTTATACAATAGTAGTACGTGTGGCAACTGGGGGTAATAGATCAGGTGCATTGGTGACATACACAAATTATATTATAGCACCTTTGCTGCCCATCATTTGCCAAATAAATAGGCATGTTTTGCAATATGCATGTATTCCTTTCAGATGTGCTTGTGTTGCACCAGAAAGGCTACCGGATTGCATAATATATTTACAAAAATATGTAGTCAATCAATTATCATAAAGTTATAACAAACTTTTAGCTTAATCGTAATTTAGGCTTTACTATCTTATATTTTAGGGTGCAAACGGAATAACTTTATCAACAATTTAGGCTAAAGAGGTGTTTTTTTATTCAACGTAGGGTCTGTAAAGACAAATCATTTGTGTTTGATTATCTACGCATATCTACATATATATTTGAGGATACGAAGGGAAATAATGTACGAAACAAGAATACTGAAAATTTGTCGCCTCTAATTAAACATAGTGTCTGTAACTAAAATGAATGTATTGCCCTAAGGTAGATGACTTTAATGAATTACTTTGGTTAGTATGTTCTATTTGCAGCATAGTAAACTCCATATGACAATCTGTTTCATGGATAATTCTATATGTGTACCTTAATTTGACTTTAATTTGATTATAATACTTAATGTTAGTATGCTATCGAAACATGTTCCACCGAATATTGATCTTTGTATCCAGGCATCCGTTTCAAAAGTTTGATTTAAAGGACCTTGGGTCTTTCTCCATCACATAAGGAATAGTACCTACAGCAATGTATATTTAAGTGACTTAAAATCCCATTGCAAAGATATTGTCGATCTGTTGTTTTATACTTTTCCCTATAAGCGTTGTTATATTGAATGATGCTTTTAAAAGGAACGATTATGTTGTCGAATGCAATTTGATACCCCTATATAAAGGTGATTCCTAACACAGCTCGACATACCAAAGACATATAGTTAGAATGTATATAACGTCGATTACTTATTGGCGAACTTGATCAATCAAAAGCTGCAAATATGGTAAAACAGTATTTACAACGTTTGAAATAAGTACATAGGCGTTTCATGTTTTACAAATCGTTATTATCACAATACCTTAACATTTATTTCTAAAAGGAATCAAACATCATATAAGTGTGCATTGTTGGTGTTTCCTTTCCTGTCACGAACTTGACGGTTTCCATGTAACTTCTGAAAGTACTCGCTGACCTTTCAGAAGTTGTTTAATATGTATCACATCTAAATAATGTTCATATATTGTTTATGTTTCATGTATTACTTCATGGCTAGGTAAGTATAGAACTGTTTCCATTTTGAAAACAATAACAATTCAATACAGCTATATTGCATTGTGATATAAATTACGGTTCTAGAGTGGTTGCTGCTAATTTGTTTTTCTTACAAGTCTCGCGCTTAGACTCTTAGATTTCTTTTCAAAGCATGAAGGAGCAAATTCATGTCGCACTTCGTTTCCAGTTCATAAACATGTACATTGTAATTTGACTGAAAGTAAGCTAAATGATTGGTAATGGGCTGATGGCTTACAATTGTTATTCATCAGTAAACGTATCGTTGTCGTTGTTGTTAAACAATGTAAGATCTTCCGAATCAATTGTTAAACAGAAAAATTACATAAATGATACGATGCTTCCGTTTCCAAAGTAGATTACAACTCTTATTGTGCTAATAGTATTAAAATTTTAAAATATCACATCCGTGAGACAAATGACACATATACATCAGTCCCAAATATTCTCGAAACCATAAGATAATTTGGTTAAATAATAAATATCGATTAATATAGATACGTTCATCTGAGAGAAAGGCATCTACAAAGCTATATTTGTAAACAACGCGGGTTCCTTTGTATCAAAGATGTTGTTTTCGTTTACATTGCTGCTGACTTGATCTTCCAATTCGTTTCATTCTAGAGATGAGACACTTGCTGGAATATACAGAATGACTGCAGTTTTACGGGGTCAAGGCTCGTTGTTCAGATTATTTATATACAATACGCATATTTAGGTGTAATATTTGTATAAAAACAATGCAATGTAGTTAATAGTAATGTTATTGTTTTGAAAAATAATCGGATAAAGACAACGAAAGAATGAACCTAATACGAACAACAGCTATGCCATTAAGAACTTAGTTATAGAAAGTATAATGTTTTCGTTCAAAATTTTAGGAAAAGCATGAACCAACATAAGGAAAAGAGTTTAAAAAAAATGATTTTGGTTTTGTTCAAGAACCATCGCGCATTTTAATGGATTCAGTTTTTTAACAAACGTTTTCTAAGACATATTCTATTTATGTTTTAAATCATTCCCTCCACATCATGTAACCTCATATTCTCTTTATTTGGCAAAATATTTTTACCGTTAAAGATCCTCATGATATATTTTAAACTAGGGAGCAAGTACAACACACATTTGGTCAGTAGTATTTTTGCCAAACCATACACTCACAGTAGCTTATGAAAGCAAATTTGGTTGTTGCTATTAATAGATAGTTGCTATTAATCTTTTATATTGGAGCTGCGAACAATCAATAACAATATTATAGAAAGGAATTACTTTTTGATCATTTGTGATTATAATACCGACAGGAAAAAATGAATGCTTCTTTCCAATGATACAGTGCCATAATTGATAAGAGTGTGGAGACCTACTCTTATAGTACATACAATTAGCCGAGAGGAACGTCTACACCGAAGTGTGAATATTGATAAAGTTTAGAGCGTGTTGTAAGACATATTTGACTGCTAAATTGTATGATAGTTGAACGTGGCTATGAGATTGCAAAGAAGAACTCGCACACTGACTGAAATACTAGTCGAACATATTCTCAATGCAACTTGTCTATCATTATATAGTGTTGTGAGTATTATGAAAGGTTTACTAACTTAATTCATTTGATAACAGTTGCTTAATTGTTCTAAGAGAGTTTTGTACAGAAAGATAAATCGTGTCTATGTAGAATACACCAATATTTCCCGCCTTTCTCGAGATTTTGGCCACGGACAAGACTAGTCTTTCATACGCATGATTTATATTTCATTGATGTTTTAGGGTCATTCGATAACATTTCTGGTCAAAGACGTTTAATTTTATTTTATCACTTGTTTTGAAGTATAAATTTATGAGATGTAATAATCATATATTGTGTTTTTTTGTTGTGGATAATACAATTTAATCGAAATTCTCTTCAACCTATTCCAACAAGTTCAGAATTAATCTTCTATAAATTGTGTATTGAATTAGTCTCAGGAGTGTTCGAAAGAAGGAGTTTCTTATTATGCAGTTTCACAAAACGTGAATGCACTTGCGTAACATTTAATTTTTGAGTTTCTTTGTACTAAGCCGTTTCAGCAGAGTGCTTAATTTGCTGCTTGATTTATTACAACATGTTGTCCGGATTTGGTGTCACAAGATAATCAGAATTACATTAAGGTCTGCGATCAAGCCGAATGTTTGCCATGCTAGGAATCACTATCTATATCAGACATTACGAATGAGTGAATACTATTGTAGCTAAGTGTCATTACTTTCTCTAACGTAAGCTGTTTTCCTGACAGGTCTGTGAAATAAACCACACGGTCAATGTTCCCATATTTCAATCATCGTAATGTATTATAGTGTTTCCGTTTTCTATCCAATAAATTCATGAAGTACGTTACGCAGTCAAGTATCAAACTATCGGACAACCTTAAGCAATGTACTACGCAATGAAACAATCATAAACATAGCTGGATCTCAAAAAATAAATTATAATTTCTCATAGGTTATTTCATTATATTAAAAGTAATTCTAGTCCCCAAGTAGATAGCCACGTGACTTGCGTAACAGTTTAAAGACGATATTTGAATTGATGTATTTGTGTAGTTACTATATAATTCTCGAATATATATCGTTTGTCAAATTCGAAGATAAAGATGGTTTAGTAAAAACAGTTTTGCCTAGAACTTTTACGAAAGCCGTACCGTAAGTGTTACGTAATTTCTTGAAAACATAGTGTAGAGCTATTGGAATATGCAAACGTGTTTGTAGACGCATAGCTTGCATTGTTAAGGTACTCCAACTCGTCGACGTTTCTGCCAGTGCGAGCTGCGACATGTTCTGTTTAATGATGTTGTTAATTTACAACATAGTGCTTTATAACGTTTGTACCATATTATTAATTCCAAATCCTGTACATTTTATATGTGGTAAGTACGTTTCTTTCAGTAAGATTATAGAGTCAGAGGTATATTCAATTTAAGCGGTAAATTTCAAACATGGAGTAAACATGGTATTACTCATTACAAAATTCAAAATTAATCGTTTAAATAACTCATATGGATCTGGTCACATCGCCTACATTTGCCAAGTACAACACAGTTTAATTATTTTAAGTTTAGTTTAAAAAAAGAGATGCTGACGTATTTATCAGACTCATTGAAGTCCATGCTTTATGCAATATATTACTAAATGTTAACTTGATAGTATTATTGTGATGTAACTACGCACCAATCGAGGTCAGACACAAGTTCACTACTTTTACAATATTGACATTCTATTGCATATCTTTAGACATGACGTCATTGCTTAAGGTATACTACACCATATATAACACTGGTGTTAAGTTGACGTCAACAATTCAGACAAAGCCTTATTTAAAGAAGTACACACTGAATTACAGGGTTTTAAATACTTTTCTGGAACTTAAGCTTAGTTCGAATGGGCGGATATGCCAGTCTAGCATTATTTAAAGAATTCCAGAGAGCGTATTCTCTCGAAAAGCATACCGAATAAG
Source organism: Spisula subtruncata (assembly GCA_963678985.1). Taxonomy (NCBI): domain Eukaryota; kingdom Metazoa; phylum Mollusca; class Bivalvia; order Venerida; family Mactridae; genus Spisula; species Spisula subtruncata. The sequence continues at coordinate 25,293,226 of OY787672.1, forward strand.
ACTTGTTGCTCGCTCTGCAAAACATGAACACCGTGGAACGATTCATATTACATGCAAATAAACATCAACTGGTTCTAAATAAAGTTATACAGACAGAACGATTCACTACCAAGTTCTAAATTTGTGCTGAAATTCAGACATCAACTATAATGATCGATTAAAATGGTTGGCAGTAGTTATTGATGTAATACACGATCAAACTAAGAAACCAAAGTATTAAATTGAAATAATTTGAGAACTGAAGTCAACATTCGATGACAATTTCTCCGATTACATATTCGTAGACATGTCATAACATGATTCACTGATCTTTGGAAAGCTGTAAAAGAGGTGAAGAATACATTTAAACTAACAAGGAGTGTAGAACTGGACAACACAGGACAGGGAATCCATTACAAATACATCGTCGAAATTGAAATGAATTAAATCGCGATGAGGTCATACACACATTATTACCAGTACATAAAACTAACGATGAATTTGACATAACGGTATCTTAAAATATGTTATAACAAAACGAAGGATCTATTCATCGCTACCCTGATTTCTGTCTTTTTCCAATGTCTAGCTTTTTCATTTGACAACTTGACACACTTGGCCCCTTTAAGCCCCTTTTATCTTGTCCTGTACGTTGACCTTACAGCAATTGGTTGAAGCTTAGTTTAAACTCGTCAAATAGTTTTATATGCAATGTAGCATTCCTTTATTAAATTAATTGATAATACATTCGTTTTACATTCTTAAACGTACGAACTCGGGATGTGTTGGCTTCCGGGATTTGGTGAAAGAGAAGATGTGATCCTGTGAATGATGTATTACCAGTAATTCCTTTTTGTAGCTACAGCAGTTCTTGAGAACCAATGCATCATCTATGAATACTCACATACGTATAAGTGAATCAGTTGCCGGTTATACAAAACGTAAACCCGAAGAAAGACACACAAATCACTCATTGACATACGATTAATGTTGATATATTCTTCCATTATTTCCTCAACCGGTTGTGTTCCCCTGACACATCGTCAGTAAGTCAAGTGTGTCTTAACTTCCACTTTGTGTTTTATAATTATTCCTTTTCTCCTCTTATCAGATTGTGATGATTCCGCATGATATATTGATAGGAAGCAACATATTGGCGATCCTTCGTTACACGATAATCATTATCGTCCAGTTAGGATAATGTTAGAGTATCGTCATATTGTATATGTTCACCAATATAACAGATATTGTGTAAACGGTGAAAGTATTATTGCAGTATTGACATCATATATGTATTGAATTTAATCCGAAGCCGATTTCGGGTTTCATATAAAACTTTTTTCAAGGATTTATATCATAGTTATATTAAATAAGAGTGCTCTATCTATAACACTTATCTGGACAAACGTACCCTACCTCCTGTTCTCTATCTGTATTGGTATTGCAAGGATTCAAATGATTTTCAGATTTGATATCATAATATCTCACTTGTTTGTGCATTTTGTGTTTTTTTTACAATATTGTTTCATATAATGTATTTAACGCGTGAATTTTTGCCTAGATAAGGTGTAAGGCAACCCATTATAAAACTTTGATTTATTATTGTAATATTTGAATATTTGACGTTCGTGGAGTCAGAAATCTGTGGTACAATACCGATAGAATATGTCGATTTAATGGATTTCTTTTAGATTTCCCAAATGTGTTATTTTTAAAAATTTTGTTCATTATGTTAAAGAAAGTTCTAGCAAACACGAAATGCAAGTATAAAAGCTCAGCACATTTTTACAAGCAAGCCTGCTTGTCCCGAAGAATCGATGATGAACAGGAATGGTCAGCCAAATAACATTGGAATAAGTACATGCATATAGTTAGTACAGATCAATCATTTTGCTATGAACTGTATCATTATATACAAAATTAATAGTAATACGTATATTATTTATAATTTATAGAAAACATTGTCTCTGACCTATAGCTGCAAAGTTCTTGATTAATTTTCCATTGCAGTTTCTTGGATTCGAACGTTTTGTCACGGTATCTCAAAAATGCGTGCACGTTTGTAAGATAAACATGATGCTGAACACGAAGTAACAAATTAATTCCTAGAACTATAAAAATAAATTATCAAAAATCAAGAAAATGTTAATTAACTGGAAACGACGAATTTTAACTCCTATCGGTAGAATACAAGTAGTAAAAACAATTGTGATATCTACACTAATACACTTATTTACATCCCTTCCAAACCCTTCACAAGCTCTTATTAAAAGCCTGTCTGACTCAATAAATGAATTTATATGGGAAGGTAAAGCAAGAATCAAGACAAGTGTTTTAATACAAGATAACCAAACAGGAGGATTGGGAATTGCCGATATTTACATATTTATACAATCTTTAAAGTTGACATGCGTTAGAAGAATGATAATGAGCAATGGAAACTGGGCTAATATAGCAAAATCTTTGTTTGATATACAAAAATTGTTAAAATGCGGACATTATTATGTAGAAACTTAAGCAAAACAAATTAGAAATGATTACTGGAAAGATACGCTAAGTGCATTAGTAACACTATGCAAAAAACAAGAAATAGATAAAACAGAATTACTTGCACATCCTCTCTTCTATAATCCTGATATCCTTATTGCCAATAAACCCATATTTTACAAATCATGGTTTAAAGCGGGGATTCAAAATGTTGAAGACCTAATAGATAGCAATAGAAACTTCTACAGCTTTGAGAAATTTAAAGAACGATACAATCTTACAACCAATTACATTCAATATCAAGGCATTATTGCATCTATCTCAAATTTCTTAAAACACTACAAATGTGATAGTAAAGCAAAATTAACCAGACCCTATGTCCCTCCGCTATTCAAAAACATTTTAAAGTTAAAACAAGGAACTCAACCAATGTACGGTATACTTATTAAAACAGAAGTCCAACCAACATGCATATCAAAATGGAATGAAGAATTAGGTCAGCAATTGGGTCAAAAAGATTGGAATATTATTTTCTCTACCCCATTCGAAATCACAAGAGATTCAAATATGCAATGGTTTCAATATAGGATTATACATAGAATTATTGGAACAAAATCTTTCCTTTTCCATATTAATTTCATAGATAATTCAAATTGCTCTTTCTGTAAAAATATGCCGGAAACAATAAAACACTTATTTTGGGACTGTCCTGTAATAAAACAACTCATTTCAAATTTCTTTGAAAATCATAAACATATAGAAGTATACCTCAATTGTGAAACTACTCAGAGATAAAAAAGAAATTGTTACGAACTTATTATTTATATACCTCAAAAGATATATTTATAACTGCAAGGTACAAGAAATCATACCTACCATATCTCGCGCAAAACACTATGTAAATTACCAATATAAAGTACAAAAAGAAGTTGCTGTTAAAACAGGAAACTGTGATTCTTTTGATAAAAATTGGGAAAAATATATAAATATCTTCATTTAAAAATCAACTGTCAAACAAATCTTTGCAGCCCAGAGAAAACATAATGTTATTGCATAGATACATATACCTATTAACGTAAAGGAAAGAACCACTAAACATACAAAAAATCCTTACTTTTTTCTCAGACTAATGTCCACCAAAATTAACCACAACTATAGGAGATTTAAATGTTTAAATTAACAACCATTTTTTTATGTATGCACGTCTGTATATTCATCAAATCTGTACTTTTGAGTGGCATGCGTGAGTGTGTGCGCGTGAGGGTGCGCGTGCATATGTGTGCTACAAGTTTTGAATGTCAATGTAAGTGCGTGTGTGGTAACAAAAGAAGAATGAATGTTTTGTGTTAAGTATCTAATACAAAAAGTTTCATTTATTTTGTCTTGTTTTGCACACAACACAAACGTCATGTAGTGTAAACGTTTGCATTATCTTCTTTGTATGTTTTGTATGAATGCATATGCATATTATTGATGATAATTACGTTATATTTGTACGGTAGTATGTGGTATGTCCTCGACCCACATCTACCTATAGACGAGGAAAATAAACATATCTCAACAAAAAAAAAAAAACAAAAAAAAAATTAATTCCTAGAGAACATTTTATTGCAGTGTCTCAGGAAATTATTTTGTTGCCTAAGGATATGTATTCTTTATCATTGAATCACGCAATGAAAACGGAACATCTCAAAGTGTACACTAGAGCACGGTGTAAAACCTACCCAGTTGTGTTTCAAATGACAGAATTATGTGTACACTTCGTTTTAAATGATCAAACGAAATATGCAGTGTATGTCATTTTCCCCCATATGTCTGTTTATTCTGTCCCTGTCTGCTTATTATTTCTAAAAATTATACCATCCTCAATTGCTTATTACGTATTACTGGTATACCAATGCAGCCTATATCATTTTATGGTTTATATGGGAACAATCGGGTAACACTTGAAATACATCTGCTTTCGCACAGTAGATGGAAACGAACCATGTTAAGTATCTAATAAAACAGCAGTACGTGCGTCACCTGTGGGGGGTAATAGATCACGCTGCATTGGTTACATACGCAAATTATATTCTAGCACATTTGCCAAATAAATAAACATATTTTGCAATATACATGTATTCCTTTCAAATGTGCCTGTGTTGCACCAGAAAGCATACCGACTACATAATATATTTAGTCATTCAATCATCATAAAGTTATAACAAACTTTTAGCTAAATCGTATTTTGGGCTTGATTATCTTATGTTTTAGGGTGCAAACGGAATACTTTTATGAGCAGTGTAGAATGAAGAGGTGTTTTTGATATAACGTATGGTTTGTAAAGACAAAAAATATGTGGGTTTGATTATGTATGTGAATCTTTTTGAGGATACAAATGAAAATGAACAAGAATACTCAAAAGTTGTCTACTCTAATTAAACATACCGTCTGTACTCGTTAATACAAATCGAATGTTTTGTTGCACAAAATAGTTTTACTGAATTGTTTTTCTTCATTTCGATATAAACTTACTTTTCTAGATTGTAATATCAATGCAGCTTCATTTAATTGATTGTTGTATCGCAGTATCTCAAGGAATACATGAACGTACAGAAATGAATGCTGGATAAACATGATGTTGAACACGAAATAACACATTTCTTCGTAGAAACAATATTTCATTTCCTTCTCTCAGGAGAGCTTACTGTAGCCTAAGGATACGTGTTTTTATAACCGAAGCACGCTACGTAAAGGCAATGTCTCTAGGAGTATCATTAGAGCATAGCGCGTTAATATATAATGCTTAATAAGGTTTTTCTCTTTGTTCCTATAACTGAAATGTGCGTACAGGGAAATGCATTTTTCTATCGACTTTCAATTTCTCACGCATCGCTGAAAAACCGGTCCCGTTGTGGTTTCAATGCCAGTATTATGTGGACACGTTTTAAAATGTTAATGAAATTACGCCGTAATAATGTTTTTGCCATGCTTCATGTAAGTTTTCAATGTTTCGTCAATTTCTCTACTGTTGATGATGTAAAATGTCAACTTTTTTACGGAGTGTCAATATAGTTCGTTTTTTTTCAGACATTTCACTTATTTTGTAAACTAAACACATGGCTGTGTCATTAACTGTGTTTTTATTAAAAAATAAATAAATTGGGGAAAACACAGTGAAAATAAATATTTTATTCACTACGTGTCATACTTATTGAAGTGAACATGCAAACTTGCAGTACAAAGCTTTTTTCCGTTCGAATAAAGATAATAGCATTTATGTATTTATCGTTCTGTTCCTGATCAACTCATGGTGAATACATTTGTATTTCCGATTTCTTTCGGAAAACGATTCACTTTACAGAACAAAACTGTAGTTTTGCATATAAGATTAATATCATATTTTAGATAAGCTAACTATTGCTTCCGTTGCTCAGTGGTAGACGTTCTCGCCGCCAAATCCGGCGACCCGGGTTTCAATGCGGGTAGAGGCACATATATGCCGGCCACATTCGGCAGAAAGATGACCGGCAACTAAAGGCTATCCTCGGCATTTGCGCGGCTATGTTATTATTGTATTGCTCAAATTTCATTATTCTCCTTATAGACAAAAGCAAAATACTGAAAAATCAGGGTGTCAAGTTTTTGCATCCTTTCATTTTGTCAGTTTTTTATAGCATTTCTAAGCTGTCCCTGCCTGATTTAATATTATTGTAATATATGTGTAATGCTCCTCAATTTCTAATGCCGTATTACTGGTATACGTATGCGTAAGGTACTCCGAAAATACTGTTCAACTTACAAAAACATTAATTAGTAGAGACGCTTTGTTCAAACTTCAATTCACATTTAGCATGCACGAGTAGAAAGGTATGTTCCGAAAGATGGAAACAGATCTCCATTCTCCCTATTAATTAAATAACGAGACATGCCTATTTTGAAGTCTGACATTAAATCAATCGCAGAATGATCAAAAGTCCGATTTAAAACATTTATTTTAGTTACAAAAGACGGTGAAATTTCAAAACACAATGAAGTTGAAAGTAAATTCATACGAACTACTAGCATTTTTTATGAATAGACACATAAGTAAATCTAGATACGATAATGATTTTAGCGATCAATACAAACGAGAGTATTCGATGCTTACATGTGTCATATCTCAAACCGGGACTGACCTGAACTCATTAAAGTTCGCGTGTATTATTTTACTTTTGCATTAAACCTAATTTTTGTACGACACGACAAGCCATATATAATTTTATGGTTCATATGGAAGCAATTGGGTAACACGTGTTTAACATCTGTTTCTCACATTCGAAGAAATCGTATCATGCTACTTACCTAATTAGATAGTAAAACATAGGGGGTTATATATCATGCTGCATTGGTTACATGCACAAATTATCAAACACATTTGCTGCATATCATCTGCAAAATAAATTCACATGTTTTGCAATATATCTCTAATACGTGTACTCTTGATGCTCCAGAATGGCCTCCCGGCTACATAATATAGTTCACATTATATCAGACTTTTAGCTTAATCGTATTAAGTGCTTGATTATCTATGTTTAATGGTGCAAATAGAAAAGGTTTTATAAAAAAAATATACCGAAGAGATATTTTATTGAAAGTAGGGTATGTAAAGACAAATCATTTGTGGGCTTAGTTTTCTACTAGATGTGTATCTATATTTGGGGTTACAAAGAGTAATACATCTACTGTAATGATAAAGAATACTGAAAAGTTGTCTCCTCAAATTAAACATGGGGTTTGATTAGATTTACCAATGTTGCACTTGTACACGCTAATACATGTTTGGTGACACTTCCTATTTTTGTCTTATACACTTTGTTTTCTCTAACCTTCAAGCAAGATGAATGCATAGTCCTAATGTATAGATTCATAAATGAAATTATTGTGTTACTGTGTTCTATTTGAGGCATGGTGGAATCTATATGACACTCCGTTTCACGTCAATAATTAAATTAAGGTTTCTTCTCTATTTTACTTTAACTGATTTTAATACTTAAATGTGAGCAAACTATCGAAATGTATTCAACCGAATATTGATCCTCATATAAATACATTCATTTCAAACGTTTGAATGAAAGGACCCTTTGGTCATGCCTTTTCCTTCATAAGGATTTGTACCTACAGGAATGTAAATTTTAGTGACTTAAAATCCCATTACAAAGATACTGTCAAAATGTTGTTAAATAATCGTCCCTACAACTCTTATTATATTCAATGATGCTTCTAAAAGGAAAGATTACGTTGTCCGTGAAATTTGATACCCACACCAAACGTGCCTCCCAACACAGTTCATCATACCAAATCCATAAATGAGAAATGGATATAACGTCGATGATTTATTCATCAAACACGGAATACATCAATCAAAAGCTGCAAATACGATTTACAATGTAACAGTATTTATAACGTTTGAAATAGGTTGGTAGTCGTTTCATGTTCTACAATCGTCATTAGTCACTATGTAATGTGTATGCTGAAAGTAAGCAAACATCAAATACAAAATACAAAAAATGTAAGTGTGTATTGTTCGTGTTTCCTTTCCTATCAGGAACTTAACAGTTTCTCCAGTTAGTCCTAATAGTTCAGTGAGTACTTTCAAACTTTGTTGAATATGTAATTTAGTGCACTTTGTTTTAAATTCTATATGTAGCAAGCTCATTGTCTTCTATAAGTCTATATATTACATGTTTCCCTTTCTTATGCGTGATCACGGGTTAGAAGTTCTATTTTGTTTTTGAAATACTGGTTCTGAACAGTTACCTTTCACTTGTCATCAACATACACATACACAAACGTACTTGGTAAATGCATGTGTCGCTCTCCGGTTGGGTGTATAAAACATACTGATTTAAGTGTATAATACTTTAGAATCCGTTTAATAATTCGATTGTTAATACCAGCCATTTGTTTACATACAATTTTATCTAATAAATGTTGATATAGGGTTTATGTTACATGTATTAGTTTATGTCTAAGTACATGTTATTATAGAAATGATTTCCGTGTTTAATACAATTAAAATACAGTATAATTATTTTCAATGATTCCCATGTTTAAACAAAAACATCATATAGTTATTTTGCAAGTTGAGACATCTAAATGAAAAGACTGTTATATGGTCTTATATGGCAGTTTATTTCCATTTATATACGTCACGGGCTTAAACATATATTTCAAAGCGTGAAGTACCAATGTCATTTCGCAATATGTTTCAACACGAGGTTTTAATGCATGTACTAGGTCATTGTAACTTGTCGAACGTAAGGTAAATGATTGGTTATGGGCTGTTGTCCTATATCATTAAAAGTGTATAGTTGGTGGTGTTGATTAATGTTAGATCTTCCGAATCAATTATTAGCATTAAACAGAAGAATTACATAAATAATACAATGCTACCGTCTCGAAAGTAGATTTTGAATCGTATTATGATCGTAAAACAATTGAGGTAATATTATTACATTTTAAATTGTCACATCCGGGAGACATATGACACATATACATCAGTCGCAAAAGTTCTTGAACAATCGGATAATTTGGTTAAATAAGAAATATCGGTTCGTTTAGATACGTTCGCCTTAGAGAAAGGCATTTACAAAATTACACTTGTAAACAGCGCGGGTACACGTACGTTTGTAACAAAGATATTATTGTCGTTGACAATGCTGCAGATAGAATCTTCAAATTAAGTACAAAATGATAAAACAAAATTCGTATATTTAAGTCGGATGCTTGTACACGAACGATTCAACATCATTCTTTATAGTAATTATATTGCTTAAAAAACAAATAACGTCTGTGAGGTAGTCAACGAAAGCAATTGCCTAATATGAACAGTACATAATATGATGACATTAAGGAATAAGTTATAGGATATACTACAGCATGGTAGGAAAACAATAAACAAACCTAAAGAAGAAAGTTATAAAAAATAATTACATTTTGGTTTTGTTCAAGACCAATCGTTCCTTTGCATGTATTCAGTGTTCTGTAACGCACTTTATCGAAGACATTATTCTATTTTTGGGTTATTTCATTCTCTCTACTTGTAACATCATATCCTCCGTGTGTATCTGTATCATTATACCCGTTACAGATCCTCGCATATATTTGATTTGCTATATTTTGAATTGGGGAACAAGTACGTACAACACGCAAATTGGTCAGTAATATTTTGCCTAACCATTCAGATACAGTAGCTGATGAAAGCATATTTGGTTGTTACTATAAATAGATATTTTCTATTTATCTCTTATATTGCAGTTCCGAACAATCAATAATAATATTATAGAAAGGAATTACTTTTTGATCCTTTGTAATATAATAACGACAGGCAGAATTGAATGCTTCTTTGATATAGTGCCATAATTGATACGTGTGTGGAGTCGTACTCTAATATAACTTACAATTTGCCGAGAGGAACGTCTACACCGAATGCCGATCAGTGAAGTGTGAATATGAAGAAAGTTACGAGCGAGTTGTAAGACATATTTGGCTGCTTAGTGAAATGGTAGTTCAACGTGTCTATGTGATTGCAACGAATAATTCCTCATATTAGCTTTCGTGCTGACTGAAATGCTATAATAATGTAAATCTTTTAAATAGCACCTTTCTATCAATTATATAGTGTGTCTAGGATTATGTGAAGTCTACAAACATAAACCTTTTTGTCAATAGTTGTGCAATGTTTTTACAAATTACTAAAGGGCACAAACATGGTAATTTTTTGACCACGAACTATACCCAATGAAAAAAACACTTTTTTACAAAACAGTCCGTTTCCAATGACAGTTAGAATTGCTTGATTTATCTTTCTTCATTGGTTTTCGATGTGACATTCGATGACTTTTAGTTCAACACTTGTGTTGAAGGATATACTTACAAAATGTAATAATCATATATTGTGTTATTCTCTTGACGATAATACAATTTGATCTAAATTGTGTCAAACTTATTACAACGAGTCCAATGTTAAACTGCTACAAATTGCGCAATGACTTCCTCTCATGGGTTGACGAAAAAATGTGTTTGCTCCAATTATGCAGTTACACAAAACGCGAATGCACCTTCGTAACATTTTGGGGGGGGGGTTCTTTGTACTAAGCCGTTTCAGCAGAGTGCTGAATTAGCTGCTTGATTTATTACAATATTATTTTCTGCTTTGGTGTCACAAGATAATCAGAATTCCATTAAGGTATTCGATCTAGCCCAGTGTTTGCCATGGTAGGAATCACTATTTATATCAGACATAACGAATGATTGAATAATAGCATAGCTGAAAAATTCATTACTTTATCTAACGTAAGCTGTTTTCCTGACAGGTCCGTGGCATAAACCACACGGCCAATGTTCCCATAATTCAATATTCGTAATGTATAAACATTGCTTCTATTTTCAATCAAATATTTCACGAAGTACGTTACTCAGTCAAGTATTAATTTATCAAACAACCCTTAAGCAATTTACTACGCATTGAAATAATTATAAATATAGTTGGATCTAATTAAGTACACTATTATTTCCCAAAGGTTATTTCATTATTTCAAAAGTAATTCTAGTCCCCAAGTAAATAGCCACGTGACTTGCGTAACAGCTTAAAGACGATAGTTGAATTTCTAAAGTAATTCTAGTCCTCCAGTTCAAAGTGAGTATTATGTTGAGTAGACACTTTTGTTACAGTTATATGACGATATTTAAGTTAAGGTAGTCGTTTAATTTCTATGTCCCGAATATATGTCGATTTCAAAACTAACGCAGATCTATGAATAATTGGAATCTCTTGATAAGCTCCAACATTTTTGCTTTATTTGTAAAGGTGTACAATAGCAACACCTCTGCAATTGCCACAGCACATACAGCGATTGTCGAGATTTTGGAAAGAGTCCAAGTGTTTTTGAATGCACATATCATGCATTTTAGCAGTACTCCCATTGTGATATTCTCCGTACGGCTAATTAGCGATATATCTGACAGTTAGTTGCTACGTGTTCTGTTTAATCATGTTGTTATTTTGCCGTACATTGATTTCAAACGTATAAATAAAGAGCTATTTATTTCAAGTCATGTACATTTTATATAGTGATATGTTCAGTACGTTTCATTCAGTAGTATTAGAGAGACAGTGGCATATTCGAGTTAGTAGGTTAATTTCAAACACGAATAACGATGGTACTTATTCCAAAAACAAAATGAATCGTTTAAATTACTCACATGAATGTGGTGTGATCGCCTTCATTGCATTTTGTACAACACAGTTTATTTGATTAGTTGCGTTTGGCTTCGAAAACGGACTTCAGACGTCATTACCAGATTCATTACGGTCAATGGTACATACAATACGTTACTAACTGTCAACTTAATTAAATCATTGACAAAGGTTATGTAACTACGCACCAGTGTTGCCGACACTACGCATACTATCTTGACATTCTCTTTGCTATCTATTGACACGACGTCATTACATGCATGTTGTAAGGTACACTACACCATATATAGCACGGGTGTTCAATTGACGTCACTAATTCAGACAAAGTCTTATTTTAAGAACTACACACTGAATTACACGGATTTAATACTTTTCTGGAACTCAAGCTTGGTTAGAGTGGGTGGTTATGCCAGTCTAGCAGTATTTCAAGAATTCCCGAGAGCGTATTCTCTCAAAAGGATACCAAATAAGGCCTGTTGGTCTCTCTGCAAAACATGAACACCTTAGATCGATTCATATAACACAATTAAACATCAACTGGTGCGAAATCAAATTATACAGGCAGAATGATTCACTAAGTTTTTGCTGAAATTCAGACTTCAACTACAATAATCGATTACAAAGGTTGACAGTATTAAATAATATATTACACGATCAAAGTAACAAACCAAAATTTTAGATTGAAACAATTTGAGGACTTAAGTCAACATTCAACGACAATTTCACCGAATACGTAGCCACATACATTTCATTACATAATTCCCTGAGAATTGGAGAGTTGTAATAATGATTTTAAACAAGTAGAATACAATTTAAACAATTAAAGTATGAAGACAAAGACAACAAGCGACAGGGAATCCATAACAGAAACTCTGTCAAAAATTGAATGAATTGAATCACGTTGTGGTCAAACACATATACATAAAAAACACGTACAATGAATGTAGCAAGATAGACTAAAACGGTATTTTTAAACATGCTTAAATAAAACGAAATATTTATTCCCTGATGCTACTGATTTTCCCTGTTCAAATGTACAAATATTTGAGTTGACACACATTACGGCCTCTTGTCAGTCCTTGTGGTTTTATCTTGTCCGGTAAGTTGACCTACCAGCATTTGTTAGAAGTACAACTATCAGTTATATCAATATAGCATCCATGTTCATGTAATATAAAAATACATTCTTGATGTATGCGTACGTACTTGGGTTGTATTGTCTTTTAGGATTGAATAAACGCGAAGGTGCTGGCATGTGAGTGATGTTTGTCAGTAGTACGTATGGTACCTCCAGTAGTTCATGAGAACCGAGGTATAAATTATGTAATACTCAGTTAGGTTAGTCGGTCGCCGTTGATAAAATATAGAATGTTGAGAAAAAGCTTTAACCCCGAACAAACACAAACACACAAATCACTCGTTGACATACAATTCATTTTGGTACTTTCTTCCTTTATTTCCTTAACCAGTTGTGTTCCCTTGAAATATCTTCTGTAAGCCAAACGTGTCTGAACTTCTACGTTGTCTTAGATAGTTATCCTCGTTTCTTCTCAAATCAGATTGTGATGATTCCCTATGATCTGTTGATTAAAATTGTCTTTGTGAACATGACATTCCTTGTTACCCGATAATCCTTACTGTCCAGTTAGGATAATGTGAGAATCGCGACAATTTGTATATGTTCACAAAATATTACAGCCATTCTGTAAACGGTTATTAAACTTCTTTTTGTAGTATTGAAATTATAGATGTATTAATGTTAATCCGAAGCCGATTTGGAGTTTCATCTCAAGCTTTTGTCTAATATTAATATCATAGTTATGGTAGATAAGAGTGATTTATCTATAATACTAATTTGGACAATGGTTCTCTGTCTGTATTCGTATTGCAAGGAAACAGTCAAATGATTTTCAGATTTGATATCATAATTTCTCACTTATTTTTATGCATTGTTTGGTTAATACAATATTATTTCATATTACGGACTAAACGCATCAAAGCGGGGTTTGTCTTGAGAAGGTGTAAGACAACCTATTATAAAACTTTGATTTATTATTCAACAAGCTCTTATTTTAATAATTGACGTTTGTGGAGTCAGAAATCCTTGGTTGAAATACCGATTGAATTGATCGATTAAATGGATTTCCTTTATATTTCCAAAATGAGTTATTTAAAGAAAGTTGTAGCAACGAAAAAATGCAAACATGAAAGCTCAGCACAATTGCATAAACAAAAGCCTGCATGTATAGAAGAAACGATGTTCGTATAAAATATTATAGGAACCGGAATGGTCAGCCAAAAGTACCTTGCATAGCACAGGGACTAGGTATATATACCGAGCGTCAAAAGTTCCAAAATCGATACATCGGGTGTCTAGTTTTTTTGAAATCGCCAACTAGCCAATGCTGTTTAACTGCATGTTTGTCGAGGGATATGTAATTGATATAAATCCATGAAAAATGTCTATTTAAACAAATATATTGATCCATAATAAAGCTTCATGAGAGACCACCCGATCGTTCAAAAAGACATATGACGATATACTTCTTTTTAACAGTGGACGGGGGGTAATTTGAGACACAAATAACTGACTCCTAAATCAAATTTTCGGGCCCATGCCCTTCATCAGGATATATTTCATTTTTATATACTTAAGTTACATCCATTTTAATTTTTTTATAATGTTATAACAACATTATAAATTTTTTTAAATGGATGTAACTTAAGAATATGAAAATTGAAATATATCCTGAAGAAGGGCATGGGCCCGAAAATTTGATTTACGAGTCAGTTATTTGTTATTCAACGGACATTTCTTTCCTATGAGAGACAATTAATATAATATATAATTAAATTTAATTTCACAAAAGGGTTATCAGACTCATTGAAGTCAATGCTACTCATCTATGCAATACATCACTAATTGTTAACTTGATAGTATTATTGTCAAATGTAATGAAACTACGCATCAATTGTAGTCAGACACAATTTCACTACGTTTACAATCTTGACATTTTCTTTGTTATCTATATACACCACGTCATTGTATAAGGTACAATACACCTTACATGTATATAACACTGGTGTAAATTTGACGTCACCAATTCAGACAAAGTCTTATTTAAAGAAATGCACACCACTGAATTACAGGGATTTAAATACTTGTCTGTAACGAAGCTTGTTCGAGTGGGCGGTTATGCCAGTCTAGCATTATTTCAAGAACTCCCGAGAGCGTATTCTCTCGAAAAGCATACCAAATAAGGCTTGTTGCTCTCTCTCTCTGCAAAACATGAACGCCGTTGAACGATTCATATTACACGCAAATACATCAACTCGGGTAAAATCAAATTATACGGATAGAACGATTCACTACCAAAATTCTAAATTTGTGCTGAAATTCAGACTTCAACTACAATGTTCAATTACCAACATTGACAGTGGTAATTATACATAACAGTATAATACTCTATTAAACTAAGAACCCAACGTGTTTTAGTTTGAAACAATTTGAGGACTTCAGCCAACATTCTATGACAATGTCACCGAGTTCATGTATATCTATAGACATGTCATAAGACAATTCACTGAGCTTTTGGAGAGTGGTAATGATGACTATATACAAGTATATTACAATTTAAAAACTTGAAGTGTGTAGAAAAAGACAAAAAGCAGCATGGAATCCATAACACTCAGTGGAAAATTAAATGAATAGAATCACGATGAGGTCATACACACATAATTTATTAATTACATAAATTACACGTACAATGAATGTATTGAGAGAGATGTTACAACATGCTAAAATAAAGCGAAATAGTTAAGCATTGACACTACTGATTTCTCCTTTTCAAATGTATTCATATTTGAGTTGACATACAAATACGGCCTCTTGTCATTCAGTCCTTTTTTTTTTATCTTGTCCTGTATGTTGACCAACCAGCATTTGATTGAAACTTAGTTAAAATTACGACCCGTCAAATATAATAATATATAGCATTTCTTTTCATGTAATATGAAAATACCTTGTTGATGTACATGTACGTACGTACTTGTGTTGTATTGGCTTCTGGAATTGAATAAACGCGAAAGTACTGGCATGTGAGTGATATATTATCAGTAGTACATTTGGTACCTCGAGCAGTTCATGAGAATCAAAGCATGAATTATTTAATACTCAGGCCAGTCAGTCGCCGTTGATAAAATATAGAACCTTGGGAAACAGCTTGAGCCCCGAACAAACAAACAAACAAACAAATACACAAATGAACTCATTGACATACAATTCATGTTGGTACTTTCTTCCTTTATTTCTTCAATCAGTTGTGTTACCTTGCGGACTCCTTTTTTATATTCCATCTGGACAAGACACAACTGTGACAGCTATTATTCACACGGGACTGAAGTGGAACAATAAACAAGCTGCCTTGTACTAGTGACCTTGCCTGTATTCAATATATGCTATATATATACAATAATGTGATATATAACAAACACTGACACAATAAATGTCGCTAAATATTAGTGGAAAGAAACCATGATAGGAAGACAAAAAGAAAATCAATATGTGAAGAAACAGAGCAGAGAACTATATGGAATAATCCGTCAGACGTTTCTGCGTTCTTGGCAAATTACATTTGATTCGTAATGTAATTCGAAACATAACGAACATTTATACATGTTTTACACTCCTCTCAGCAAGTACTTCAACATAATATATTTGGTGTGTTCCTTCAATTTCTAATTTCTGTACGCTAATGTTTTCTAGTTTAGGAGTCAGTTAACTTGTTAGTTGTATAGTTGATGGCGCCCTCATTTATTTAGCTGTATTATGTTCCGTTGTGAGAACGGGTTGTCTCTTACATATACACTGTCTCAAGTTTTAAGTCATACATATCTTCTTATTGTAACCCTTCTGTTTCAAAACATGTTATAAACGCAATTACAATTATGGACTTTTCATTATCCGGGCTTGAAGGTACTCAGAGAGCCACGTTAAGAGCTTAGTTATCAGACAGGCTTAGATGTCACATCTGTCTTGCAGAGACACATAGAGACACGTTCAATTAAATGTTTATTGAAAATTACCCATTTATTCGCTAACATATGCCAATCATAACTGACAATACATATTGATGATTATTCCGCTAAAATCATTATCGCATGCTTGGGGATCTTTATTATCTTGGATGTAATTATATATTACATTCACTACTATACTCCTGACAATGGGCATTGTATTAACTATCGATATGGAATATCTTCCATTCCAAATTTTTGCATTCGTAACTTTTAACTTTTCAATATTGTTTAGTATTGGCAATGCATCTTCTCTTCTTGCTTGATTTTGACGTTGTAAACTGAATGTACTTTTTAAATTATCATATTGTGCATTGCTATTTTTATTGCAAATAAGTCCACATGTGGCAGAGCGTTAAATTGCCAACCGATACCATAAATTTTGAGGTTATAAAAGGTATGGTCATTCGTGGTATTGACCGATATCATGTAGTCCACATGCGGAAAATTCATCCGCTGTTGTCGGATAAGCAAATTCCTTTGCGTTGTTGCGATGTCCAAGCTTTTAACAACCATAATATACATTGTTATGACTTAGAATACCACTGCAGATGCAAACGAAGTAATACTGGTTGTTTATTACAGGAAAAGATCAGTATTGTCACTATTTGAATTTGAAATAACCCCTTTATAGAAGGTCATACAGTGAGTCATTCTTTGTGAAAGTCAGCATATACGTTTTCTCAAAACAGTGTTTAAAAGATACATGTGGTTCTATCTATGTCTGTTTTTTGCATGAAAGGCATGGCGTTTGGCGATTTCTGTATGGCTTTGAGTCGTTTGTGCATTGCTGTATTTAATATTTATTTGTTTGGACACTCGCGTGCTAATACGTTGTATAACACACTATAAAACACATTTATATATATAAATTACAACCAATCTGTGTATAGTGGTATGATCTTGTTCAATGCATCGAACACGCACAAACACATATACATCGCTGGCTTAGGATAAGACTGATACATATATTAAAAATTAGCAACATAAGGCACTTCTTATGAGCCTATTTTCATGATAATCGGAACTTGTCGTGTTGACCAAACTGAAGTTGAAACTGCTTGTTTTACCATTGTTTTACCATAGGTAAAGACTAATTTTCGGACATTTTTTTTCTTGTTTTCTCCAAAAATCGATTTTGTACTTAAGAACTTCTCACTCTAAGGAAGCGATATATCGTATATGTATTCTGATATCTACCATTACCATGCTTAATGAGGCAGAAACAAACTCCAACGTGTCTATTCATGTTCAATCGCGTGTCAAATTCAAAGAATTGTGTCTAGGGTTTAAAGTTTGTGAGGATATTTTCTTCCACGATCACTAAGATCTGTTTCATTCCTCTTGTTAAGACTGTGACTATAGCAACTGTGCGTATTAAGAATAACCTCAGTGATAAATATCAAGTTAGACACTACTATTTCACCGCAATTCAATTAGTTTTTGAAGAAATTATTTTAGTGATAAATGTGTCTACTTAGTTCTTTTCCCTATCTGTTAAATGTAACATGTCTTTAGTATAATTAAATATTTTTTATTTCTTGATCTAACAGATAAGAAGTTTCTTGTCTGCTCTGCGAGAGAAGAGGTTGAGAATACCGATACATTATGGAGGCATGGCGACTGTTTATGAAGCGTGGTTAACGATATGATGCGGGGTTGGTCTTTAAAATAAAATTGGACTGATATATTACTCCTGGAATCACATCAACGACGGAGGTTTTGCACTGAGGCGACAGCAGTAACTGTTATTCTTGTCAAGTTCCTGGACCTCATTTATACATAATGCGTATAACAATTTAGTGTTTGTGTTTAACAAAATGCAGTTTTGCCCCTTAATTGCATCTATGCCTGAAATGATTTCTTACAGTTCAGTGATTTTACTAAAAAGTTAAATTACTTGGAAGAGAGGAATCCGATAAAAGGTTTAATTAAACATCACAGAACCATTAAATACTCGTAAATTGATTGGAAAGAATTGGCATGGGTCTGTTTACAACTGATATCAATAAATGGTCAGGACACCGTGATATTTAATTTGAAGCATCCGGGATCGTTATTTCTCACGTGGGTTTACTTGGCGTGTAGGAGACAACTGCGCAGTTTAATACAGAATAAGAATATAGAAGACGTTGGAAAGTTGGCAAATGGTGCGATAGTGCATTGTAGTAACAATGATACCATTGTAATAGTATTGAAGTCCAGCAGGATAGCTGTAAGAACTCTTACCTGGAATTATTGGAATATATTCTTTATAAGCCATTTATACGATTTTATCGTATATGCCTTAATGGGATGGCTAAAATACTAATTCCGGTGATAAATGATAATATCGTGCGTAATGACTATCTCGGTGGATGACGTTTTTTGGCGTACATCCAGGCTTGACCTCTGATCGATAAAGTGAATGTTATTTCTTGCGTCAACTTATATCAAACGACTAGACATAAGTGATTGTGTCCCAATAACGGTCTTTATTTGGACAGTTTATTCAGAAATTAAGCAGCATTTATTGGTTTTTTGCCTGCGTGTGTTTTATTGGAATTGTTCTTGAGAAAAATTTATGCACTAGCTTCATTCGGTATTCCATAATAACAGTTCCCGGAACCTCATTTCAATCAGCAACAAGTGACAGGTTTAATGTTATACTTTACTTTGAGCGCAAACTAGTTGCGTGTATATGAATTTATTCAGTAGAACGTGAGTCAATACACATTTGACTGAAATGGTACGCGTACTTTGAGTTCTGAAACGTAACGGAAGCATTTCAAGTGGTCCATTTATACTCGATTCTTTGGATTTATATCTATTGGCTTCAGTATTGACGAACCTTCATGAAAATGTGACATCAAAGTGGATATAGCTAGTCAGTTGGAATACATACTTGTGGAATGTTGTAACGGTACGGATGGATTTTAGCTGAAGATAATTCATTAATAATTCAATAGCTCAATCAGTGAATAAAAATCTTTAAAAAGTTTTATAATCACTCATCAGAGTCTGGTGATATTATTGTGTGTGAAAAGGAATGGATATATATTGTTTAAAATCTAGAATATTGTTCCATGATGTGAGACGGTAATAATGCCGTGCCGAATTGCTTTTCAGTAGCTTCAAGCTTAGAATTGATGCTCAATCACTGTCTATGCTACAATCATTGCCGATATAACCAATTTACCAATTATTGGATACTTTTGGACGTATACGGGTTCTTTCATTATGATTTTAGACTAGCATTCTCCAGACTCTGTATTGTTTTGTGTGATTATAGCGTGCTGTATAAAACCCTATACCCATTAAGGAGGTGAGCCAATCATAGGGAATTGGTGAGATAATAATAAGGATCGTACTATAATTATCTATTTCAATTTTATATATTCAGGATATATAACGTAATAATTCAAGGACGGCTTTGGAAATAAGTGATTTGTTCTATTTTGCGCGTTGGAATATATGTTTGAAAATGCTAGCTGTTGCGTGAAGATGCATCACCGATATTTGTATGTTTTAATGTTCTAAGATATACTTTGTATCAAAGTGTTATGAGTTATTCATAAAAGTGAAAGAAGAAATATTAAGTTTATATTCCAGACATGAACATACTTGGATACGTGTGTGTTCGTTGTTGCGTGTTTGGATATGAATACGATGTTACGATAATTCGAAAATCCAGTAAGTTGTTTAGACTAAAATTATAGAAGATGTGTGGTGTTCATTCGTTTCTAGATAAACGTCAACGTAAACTTCATATGTCTGTGATAGTGAAGGCATTATTCGCAAGAGTTTATCTTAATCCTTCGGGAATTCATTAAACGGATATGTCAAAAACGTGCCGTGTTTATTAAGTAAACTAGGTAACCAAAGTTTGGCTATTTTTAGAAGATATTTGTGACCGGAATATGTTTTTTCAATCTTCGCCGCAAAACTCTGACGACTTACTCATTCAAACAATGGATATACAACAGTGTGTAATGGCCAATGGATTTAAATAAAATTGGATATAAAGTTCGAGCCGTCCTGATCGTCGACAATGTATTTTTCATTGGTAATTCTTTTACTTCATGTTTCATTTATGCTTCTGCCAAAATGTGTTTGTGTTTGCGAATTTCCAGAATTCTTGCAGACTAAAGGTGACGGTCCATCGTGGTTTGTCACTTATCAAAACAATAAGGAAATTTCCATCACTGTGAAGTATTCAAGGATGTTTTTAAAAGAATGCAAAGTTCAAGGTTATCAATCATGTCAGAATTATGTTAGGAATTGTGCAGTGTCGTATGGTGGTAACCGATTCCTAGTTCGGGAATATCTCACAGACGTGAACTCGCAAGAACGAGACAATCCCTACCGGTGTATACAGTTTATATACCACAGTAGAAGCGTAATTCAGATCCGCATATCGCGATTCTACTCGGAGGACACAACACTTACAACACCCGGTCTTTGTAACGATGCACACCTTATGCTTGACCAGTACCCAATGGTTTCACGCGAAGATGCGGCGGATGTAAATGAATGCCCTGCGATTGGTGGTTATGATTTTAAATTGTTTCGATATGGTGAGAAAACACCGCTTTGTGATGATATATTCCTACCACTCCGAATTGAAAGTGACTGCACGTGGCACGAGGGTATTAAACTCTACTTTAGAAGACGAAATTGTTCCACTATATTTGTTGGAAATAAAGTAGCGACGGAACCTGTTGAATTACAATGTGTAGCATCGTGGCAATATATGCATTTCACATTTGCAATGGTCAAATTGCATGGTTCAACAGATTTCTGGTGCATACGTGTTACATATAATGATAATAATATCAATGAAATGTACGTATACTTTAGCGGTGTTTGTCCGTCAGATAACAGACAATACGACAGAATGTTGATACTAAGGCATTTTAAAACTCACTATGTGACTGGAATTTGTGCAGATCAAAATATGAAATGTAGTTATCAAGATTGCTCAACTCATACTCGCGACAATTGTAAACTGTCTTGTGCATTGTGTGAACCAGAAATGGAGGAACAACCATGTACAATACCTGCTCCATATCATGGCTATTGGAACCGTTTACAAGACCCTACCATAAGTGCATTAATAATTGAAAATCAAACGCTCACACAGAATAGTGTTAAATGGGAATGTGTAGATTCACAATCAAGTAATAACTTTAGAAGTAGACGAGCAATGAAATTAAAATTTAAGAATGGCTGTTATCCAAGATATAAATGTATTGACCTTGAACACCCTGTGAAATCGGTCCTTCGCTTCAAAAATGGCAAAGAACTGTTTTGGCCAATAGACTCTATTGATGAAGTATGTGACGATCAACATTTTACGTATGAGCCTCAATTGGCCGAGCAAACAGAGGTAGAGCTTACCACTACTACGGGTCCTTGGATTTATTATGTAAAAGATTCACCGGATTATACTAACTGCAATCTACCATGGTACATACCAAAAGCAGCTTACTTCGAAATGTACGATAATAACAATCGCTTAGCAAATCAAGGGTGCTTAAGAAACGGTAATGACGGTCCTAGCCATTTACTTCGTTTGGACTATACATATGGAAACACCAATAGACAATGGAGTATATATGAGCGCAATTATTGCATCGCTTCAATCAAATTTATAGGAGAAAATGATGTATTGATTACCAAAAATATAGCTGAAAAGAAGTATATGTGTTGGACATTTATGCAAGATAGATATCGTTTTTATGTTTATATATTTAGTGCGGAAGACTGTGGTAATGGTACAAATAGACAACTGATATACCACAGTGCACAAAAAGCCCTTGTGATGCTGGTGCTTAGTAGAAACTCTACCAATTGTGACCTCACTGAAGAAGATAAGGCCATGAGTAGTGATGATGCTTTGTCGAATTTGACTGAAAATAATGTAGGCTCATCCCGACCATATACTCCTACATCATTGACTATTGTGCTCTCAATATTTAGTGTGTTGTTTATTCAATTTACGTAGGCATCATGTTCATTAATGGATTGTTGTAAGTATATAGAGTTTACAATATATATGTACATTACTTATCTTGTGACTATGTTTTATACTACTGATTTAAGCTGCTATATACTGTCCCTTGCTAATGTATATTCTCCAACGTTTATTTTTTTAAAATGTTTGTGAGAAAATTGTAGTTTAATACAGTGATAATATTTGTACTGTTTGCACAACATGCATTTAGCATAGGGTTACATTCGTTGATCACCTCAAAATTTGTTAGGAATGGGTATGATATGCAATTGGAACTATAGCTATGTATGTGTTTGTGTTGTGATAAGTCATAATCAGGACATGCAGTCCAAACATTATGCGAAACTGACGCTTGAGTATCTATTTTATGTGATTCTTGTTTTGAGGGAGTCCAGTTTGAGGGAATCTACTGAAGTACGTTGTAGTTCGCCGATGGTAACACTAGCCTAATCTTCATAATATTATTATAAGTGACAACTTGATGCATTTTCAGTGTCCATATTTTTTCAGATTTGAGGTGCATATAACCATATTAAATACGTATACTCATCCACACTGTATGTACATGTACATAATTCTATATACAGTACATAGTATCTATGTTTGTATACAAGGCTACAAATATCACCTGCGAACTATCATTTGGTACAAATGTTGTTTTTTTCCTTGTTAAAATGTGATATGCAATGAGATAAAAAACATGAATGTAACATTTTCAATTTTTCATCAGAATAGTAAAAAACCTTGTATAATTTTATTTCTGTTTTGTATTAATGCTGTCTTCCTACATACGTGGTAAGATGAAATATTCTACCGCGGTAACCATTGCGATGGCTTAGAATGAGAAGTTTGTAAGTACAAAATCGATATTTTGAGAAAACAGGAAAAAAACTGTCTGAAAACTACTCTTTAATTCTGAAAAAAAAACTTTATGAACCTCAGTTTGGTCAACATGATAAGTTCCGATTTTCATGAAAATAGGATCAAATGAAGTGCATTGTGATGCAAATGGCAAATATAAATGAGTCTTATTTGTAGTACTTACGACCTTCTCATTCTAAGCCAGCGATTTACAAGTTATAATCGAAATATAATGGCCTTTTTGCTCTTATTATGTATTAAACAGACATCCATGAAATTCCAATACGCGCTCCTAAACCTCAACTAGATTTAGACGAAATTCAGTTAGGCAAACATATCGAGCATTTATACATATTTGATCCCCGGAGGGTTTGTTCAGGGATGTAACCATTCTTTATCATTTAATTCATATTACATTACAATATGAAACTAAAGCTCCCCTACTGTTTGTTCACATACCGCACACTTGGCAAATAATCAAAATGTTGCGCTGGAAAATCACAGTTCACATGATATATCAGTCGAAGATCTTAATGACTCGTACCGTTGCCCTGTTTGAAACTCACCAAACCGTCAATGGGCGATTTCCTGCACTCCTGCTTAGATACAATTAGTAGTTTCGATTTAAAATGTAGTATATTGCTAACACTTATACAATTGTAAAGACCAAACTAGCGGGTTTGAACTACGTCTGTGATATATAGGGCACAATCAATATGTACATGATCATTCACCTTTCCAAAGTGTGAGAACAGTGCAATTTTGCACACGAACAGATACAATACGTTTCAAACCATGCCAAGCGAAACTTGGGTGAGAAATTAATTACAGTCATCTCAATCACACCGGCAGACTAATACTCACCGACACGTAGATGGTGCTAAAGGAGAGAAGAAAAATAATCGCCGATGTAAAATATTCAGAACACCGCGAACGATGCATTTGATAATGTTAAGTGTGTTAAAGATGGTTAGAAATAAGTCTAAAAGTTAGAAGTTAATCAATAAGTCTACCGAATATAATTGTGTTTTTTTGTAGGCAAGCACATCTGCGGTAAACAAACAAACATGTTACAATATACGGAGTATGATTGCATTACTTGTAAATAGTTCCATTTGTAATGTTAATTTTGAATCATGACGTTGTGTACACAAGATACGCATTTTTTACTGACATTGTGCATAAAACTTCATGAAATTAATACGTTTTACTCAAAATACTTACAACAACTAGGTGGTTCTTTTAATAGATACGTTTGGCTAGTAGTAAAGGCATAGTCGTATGTGTTGATTTCCTAGTACAACCAGAAGCATCATTTTAGACAAAATGTTCACTAAGAGAATAAATTCAAGTTTGCTAGTCATGATTCTCGACTAGATCTAATATCAGTGTGATGTATTTGATTAAAATATGAGAGTATGAAATGCAAACTAACAACCAATCCCAAACTGGTGATCATCAGGTTATAAAATGGAAATACAGTTTTACTTTCAAACGTTGTTGAATTGAGTGGATGATAATTGTTTTATCTGAAATAAATTTCGTTCTATATTCTTAGATATTGCATCAAAAGTATAGGCGTACGTCAACTTTAAAACATTTAACTTTAGGTTTCAAATGATCTAGAGGAAATATTAAGAGTTTAGCGATCAAGTCCATTCTCATTTAAAGCTTTTAATTTGTTCACGCTGTAAATGCATCCCAATAGGGACTGTAAATACGGTTAAGTCCAATTTGTCGACACGAAACGCTGTGTAAAAAAACTCAGCATATATCAATGTTAGAGTTAATAATGTTGTTGAAATAATGTATCACGTGAAGTGTTTTTTAGTGATACATAAAGCTTAATGAAATCAAACGTGTTTGTTGTGGATACCACAACCGGACAAACAATTGTGAGGTGTTTTATTTCTTGTTTTGTATTTCACTTACTCTTTTACTCAATTTACTCATTTACTAAAAACTTTTATAATTCCTTGTCATATAGTCATGTTCAGTCAAACTAGAACATGTGTTCACACATTTTTAATTATCCAGGACTAAACTAGATAGTTAAACATCACTGTGTAGTATATTATATTACTTTAGTATATTATTATGCTTTATTCATAACCATATTGCTGACTTAGAAGAATGAGAATGTCGTGCATGTAACTTCTCTTTACAACCTTATAAGACTAAAACATATTTCAAATAAGCATTAAAGTACACTTCTTACTAGCCCATTTTCAAGAAAACTGTAACTGATCCTGTGGACCTCGTTGAAATTGAAACAGCTTGTTTAATATTACTTACTTACTGCCCGTTATGCCCTCTGGCATATAGGGCAGCATTGTAAATTCTTTGTTGCTGGTTTCGTAACAAGCTTGTTTTTACTATGCAGGGTTGTTAGCCCGGCGATAAACCCCCTAGCCTGGAGGACCGGGTAAATTTTGTGTAAGGTTTCCTTCCTCTAGATTAGTTGCCAGCCAAGGCTCACGAGTCATAATCTCCCCGGTTTTTACATCAGAGTTTGTCTTCTCCTAGATGGGTTGCCTATCAGTGCTAACGACTTTCATCTAGCCGGCTTGTTTAATATACCATAAGTCAAAAGACATTGTTTACTGATAGTCTTTTTTATTGTTTTCTTAGAATATCGATTGTGTATATTCTAACCCAGCAATATCTTCAATAGTGTTTTATATATTAATTATATTGGTGGATTTCGATACCTGTGTTCGATCTCAAATAACACGAAACATAGAATGTTTTTGTAGAGAACCTTCTGGTCTTCTTTTGAACAAGTTCAAATCATCCTAGTTGCATTTATCGCGCCTCGGTCATGCAACTGAATGAATAGATGAAAGTATGTCAGTCGCTGGCATTCCGTATATCTATATGGATACGTGACGAAATACAATAACTCATTCCATTTCAACAATTGCTATCAGAAAGACGCAATGAGTTGAGACGAATTGCGAACAAAATATTACTCTACAGAAACAAACGTCGGACAAAAGTCAATACTCGATGTCTTAAACACACCCGTGCCGTCTACAAAAGAAATAAATTGCAATATAAAACATCAACAGTAAAACAAAAAAGAATACGGAAAATACACTCATGGGCTGTATAAAGCAATAAACATATTCTCTACGGATAGTGAGAACAGGTCGGATAATCAATACATTGTCGATACGCATTGCGTTTATGATTATTACAGTGACGTCCTAAGAATAAGACCTGGACGCTATCTATTTGATTAAATGCGTCCTAAATTGATGAGGGAATATATGCCAGTGGATAGTGTTAGTTAGCAACGCAATCGAACAATAAGCGTTGGATGAAGGTACTAAATGCCAGTTGGCCATAAAACTAATTACGCACTTTTTTACAATAATAGCGAATTGTTTGACATTGTGTCCGTTTAACTGTAAGTTGGAACTTGATCAATCAAATTGGACGTTCAGTTGTTAAAGGGTTTTTTATTCATGAGGGAATTAAGTCGGGTTTTTGCCTCTAAAACTTTGTAATTAATTCAGCTGAAGCTATGTAATTCAGATTATTTCTTGTTGAAACGTGGTCATATAGCTGATGCATTCAACTTGTTGAAACTTTTATTTGGGGCGTTCAGCGTTTTGATTGTTGAAACAGAATCATTTAGCTAGGATGTTCAGCATTTTGATTGCTGAAACTGAATCATTTAGCTATGGTGTTCACATTTTGTATTGATGAAACTGGATCATGTAGCAAGGGTGTTCATCATTTTGATTGTTGAATCTGGATCATTCAGCTAGGGTGTTCACATTTTGATTGTTGAAGCTGGATCATTTAGCTAGGGTGTTCATAATTTTGATTGTTAAAACTACAAATTTTATGTAGGTCATTCAGTTTTTAACCGCTGAAACTTTGACATTGTGCAGAGTATGTGTGGTGTGTGATGCATTTTATGTTTTCTTTGCTTCTCTGTGTAAATGGATTGCTGATCATCCTGTCCGATTTCTTTTTGATCTTTTGGGGGAAATGTTTGAATAATACATTATGAAAGGAAAACGTTTAAAAAACATGTATACATATCCATTCATTTGCAAACGTATGTAAAAATAAGTTACGTTCTGTCACTTTTTCATCTTGTAAATATAGTCCTGTTAGTTTCTTATCATAAATGTCATGTTCTGGCAAAGTAACCCACCATTAGTTATTTGTTATAAAACACTGTTGATTTTCTTATGGGCACTGCTTTATAAAAGCATATACGGGTATTTTAGCTCACACTTTAAATCTAAAGTTCTTATAAAGCTTTTTCAACTACAAGTTTGGGAAACATAAGTTGTTATTTTAGTTTTGTTTCAGGCGTATGTTGAAGATTTGCTTTGATAAAGCAGTACCCTACAGTTTGAAGTATATGTCTTTCTATTCGGCTGTACTGATTTTAGCACTCTGACATATTATTAACTCTCACTTTGTGTCCAATGTTTTCATCATCAAATACGTGTATTTGTATTTCCGAACACAACAGTAGAATTATGCTTATGCTCGGTACTTGTTTTAAGTTCACGAATCGGTCAAATATGCGTTCAGTTGTTCTACATTTGTCACTGTTGATATGCTCTCTATATTAATAATGACACTACACTATTTTACACCTATTCTATCTCAGTTCGATTTCATTTGAATAGCGAGATACAAATATTTGTATGCGATATTGAACCGATATAAATAGGAACAGTTTTGATAGCATGTCTTGGAATAGATATGGAGACACTAAACAGGAATCAATATGACTTTTGCATATGTCTTTGATTATTGCCGCTTAGAATGAGAAGGTCGTAACTACAAAATCAATATTTTGAGAAAACAAGAATAACAGTCTAAATCACTCTTTATTTATGGTAAAGCAGGCTTTTTAAACTTCAACATGACAACTTTCGATTTTCATGAAAATAAGCTCATAAGAAGCGCCTAATGATGTACAGATGTAAAATATGCATTAGTCTTATAAGGTCGTATGTGGCACTTGCGACCTTGTCATTCTAAGTCAGCGAAATTTTTGTGTTCGAACTCAAATAGAAAGGCAAAATACGCAAAATACACACAAGTGTACATATGCCCGATGATTGAACAATTTTTTTAATTGAACAAAAACATGTCTTAGAAAATTACAAATTCTCTGCGATATCCAAATGAGCGTTTGCTTATGCATATATCACTGGCTTAAAATTAGGAGGTTGTATCTACTACTTTCGACGTTATAAGACTTATACATTTATATTTTTGAAATCTGCATCATAAGTCGGTTCGTATGGGCCTATTTTCGTGAACAACATGCAGACAAAAATGAAGTTGTAAAAGCTTATTTTTCCACAAATAAGTATATTTTAGACAGTTATATCTTGTTTTCTCAACGTATTGCTTTTGTTCTAACTACCTTCTCATTCTAAGCCAATGTTATGTCCTCAAGATAGTTGTGTAACAACGGTTTTTAAAACCTTACCAATACATTTATGCATTTCGAAAACATTTGTATATATAATAACTGAAACTCTGACTTTCACTTTTTAATGTTAAAGTTCATTTTGTTTCGTGTCGTTGTTTTTATTGATTTTAATACGCACTAAGCACATGTTACAACTCGTACAAGTTTCAAATTATATTAGCTATTTTATTTTCCAATTTTAATTCTGAAATGCATTTAACGACATTTTGTAAAGTTTAGAGTAAACATAACATATTAACTGATTTGCCAAGTTCAAAAAAAGATATGAGGATTTGGACATAAAGCCATACAATGACAAAACCTTTGATCATATTGTTAAATAATTTTGCCTGCTAGGATAACTATAAGTTGACTATGATACCATCAAAGGAGTCTAGTTGGATCATGTGTACTGTACCACTGGGGAGCAGGAAACAAATGGTGACAAAATTTATACCATTGTAATGGGTTGACTTAAATGGTAATGACATTTATTGTTCAAAATCTAAATTTCTGTCTCAAAGCACCGGTTTATGTGTATTGATTGGTTAAAGTTAAATACAAGGACGCGCATGTATTCATGCTAGTCATGGTCACGTGGTTATGAATTGAGAACATTTTTGTATACACACCATGAAAATTGCTACAAATTGTTTTGTACATTTGTACGACGAAGTGTATAATAATTTGTATTCATCTGTATAAGTCCATTTTCAGCAGATTCTAATACGGTATAAACATATTTAACAAATGTATTAATTATATTTTTGTATTTACTGTCACACATTCTCATTTACACTAAGATCATACGATTAGCTTGAACAGACATTGGCATTCGTTGGTCTCTTGCTATGCATTCGTAATGGACCCTGGAGTAATAAATTGTCTCTCAATTACTGACTGGGTATGTTCCAGTAAATATAATAATAATTAGTGTCAAGCGTCCATCTGCACAGCATTTCTCTATTATATTAGGAAAAAGTCTCATGGAACCCCTGGGTCGCCTGTAGTTTTCTCCCATACACCAAATAACGTAACGCAATATTTGCAATTTTCCATCAATGATTGTTAACTATCATGGTAGGCGCAATCAATACATGTCATGAATTCATTGAGCCGGCAATTATTTCATGACCACTATTTAACTAATATCACGCAGAGAAAAAATCATTAATAAGCAAAAAATATTTTCGTTTTTATACGGCCACATTCCAAAACATTGCTTTTACAGTTCAATCACTCTAGCAAACATTAAATAGTTATGTTTTTACAATGGGAATGTTTCCATCAATAATATTGACGATCCACAAATAGTTAAAATTGTAAATGATTGATTTAGCTCAAAGAAATACGTAACAACTGCTGTAACGTTGTCAGACGCCGATATTTCATTCTGTTTTTGGGCATCACGTTTGGCTTATATTTGTGAAACTATGTCATCCTGGATCAGGGACTTAGAAAACTAGATCGGGTCTTTGTTGCGTTTCATTCGGTCACATGGGTTGACTGTGTGTTGTTATTTCGTTGTAAAATGCATCATCTTGCATTTTTGCGGCGGGGAGTTGGGCTTTAATCATTTCTATAGGTTATGTGAATTGCTCAGTGATGTTTTGGTGATGTTGTATTGTGCACTTACTGTTTTCTGTGTTCAGTTGGTTAAGCTAAGTGCTGCCTTCCCTGTCCGATTTCATCATAAAAACATCTGTTTTGGAGCATTAAGTGAACCTGCATCTTGTTAACAGCTGAAACACGGAGTTTCGGCTTTCAGACAGCTGAATTTTGGATTTCCAGTGATTTGTTATCATTTTCTTATTCAGTAGTGTAGTGGGTGTCATGTCGAGTGGTTGTGGCCTGTGTTATTTCTACCTTCTGTGCTCGGCTGTTTCTCTTCAATAGTGACACCCATTTTTTATCACTGTTGTCTGTGTATAGAGTTAAAAGGCTAAATCGGTTAGTGTGGGATGCATTCATTAGAAACAGCGAAGTATGAAAGGAAACAAGAAAAAGAAGAAACAGAACAACATACCTCCCGTACCCACCATGTGCAACGCCCAAAACAGCACTGAGCATAAATATGCAAATGAAATATGACATGAATATAAGCTTTAAAAATGTTCAAGCATCACTACGTGTTTGTATCCCTGTTCATATCATTACCTAGACACCACAGCACTATTATCTTTATACATTTTACAGAGCACACCACTGAATGTGAAAACGTGACAAAGAACAGGAAACAATTTTTTCTCGTTCGCTTACAGTTGATGAGGGTACCAGTATTTCATCAATGTTGATTGCATGTGATACGATCGTACGTGGGTGCATTAATTCCTGTCCCATACTTTGCACACAATGTTACGTCGTGTTGGGTCATCAATCTGGTAGTATAGAGTAACACTGACTGAGGTTTATTACCATGCCGTTGATTTAATTACAATAACTTACGAATTGACTTTTACAGCCAGCATCTAACATCAATGAGATGACAGAAACACTAATAAAGGTGTATACCTTTGATGAAAATGCAAATTAATTAATTAGGTATGCATAATTAATCATCACACACTAAATTAGAATATCGACATATTGATTAGGCAACAATTATTCAATGGCCGAGCTCTGGAATGTTGGTAACGGGTACGCTATTGCTGACACTGTATCTAAGGAGCATGCATGTTTGTGACATGTGCTAGTTGTGTGTAGTGTGTTTTTGTTTGTTTGTTTGTTTGTTTGTTTGTTTGTTTGTGTGTTCCTTTTTAAGCCTTCCGTGCTAGAATGTTACTGTTGCGAGCTGCCTTCTCGGTCTGTCTGGTTTATCATTATCTTAAAACATAAACAATAGAACAGTTTCACTTGTTGCGAACAGATAATATAATCATATCCACCAAAACGAACACACATGCCTTTAAGAAATCTGATTTATAATTCAATTTAGAAAACTAAATTTGGACATTTTCCTTTCGATGATTCTATTGCTTCCAATTAACAAGCTATTATATTGTGATATTTGTGGTCAAAGGCAATATAATTCAT
This sequence comes from Spisula subtruncata, assembly GCA_963678985.1. Lineage (NCBI taxonomy): Eukaryota > Metazoa > Mollusca > Bivalvia > Venerida > Mactridae > Spisula > Spisula subtruncata. Next base: position 25,325,335 of record OY787672.1, read on the forward strand.
TCTGCAGAAGGGTTACATTACGAAATTGAATAGGTTTTTGTACTTTCAAATTTATACTACATTCCCAACGGTTGTGGTTTTAGTATAGTTATAACCTTCCCAAATTACATTCGTTCGCGCTCACAGCTATATAATTCTACATTTAGTGCCGACCTATTTTATATTCATAGGTCATATGGATACATGGTGTTTCGAAATTAGAACGTCGTGTCTGTAAGTATTCTTTTTCTGGTTCACTTTCATGTTTGTTATTGCGGTGTGTTCGAGTGGTTTGTAGTTGTTCATTTATTGCATTTCGTGCTCTGCTCTTCCTGTTGAGTGTGTATGCCTTTTTGTCCAATTTGACATTTTCGTTTTTATTACTATTATAAATCACCTACTTTGCATTCATTCGCATTCACAGGAGTAATACTTGACTTTTATGTCAAAAGCGAATCTGCCGATGTATTTTAGACTTCGATCTGACGGTTTGCAGACATAATTATGTACAAGGACGTGTAACACTATACGACTGTTTTTTTTCTCTGATGAGTTTAACACTGACATTATCCTACAAACTATTCTTGTTCGTATGGAAAGGGAACATTAGGATAAGGTGATATAAAATATTGCCGATGTGTTTTAACTTCGATCGTAAGTTATGCAAACGTTGCCAAAACATGTACGAGTACAATTACAGCAGGCTCGACTTGTTGGACCGCATATGACTACACCATCAATTTTTTTTAATTATACCGGTCTCAAATGATGTTATTTAAAAGCTTTTTCGGCCAGTACCAATATCATTTTATACGAGTTATACAGTTAGCTGTCTAGTAGACGACTTTTACATGAATGCTAACACGACCACTTTATATTGTGTGTGCCATATTGAGTAAAACATAATAAATACATTTCTCTGTACAAACCACCACTTATAAACTAATCAGACGATTCGAATTCTTGGCAGAATGCTTATCAAGATGCATGTCTCCGTTGACCTAAACATGCACATTTTATCTATATTAATATAAAGTAGTATGCCCAGACATAGGATAGTTATCAGCATAATTGAATTGGAACTACAAACGTAACTCTCAGTTTATGTCTGCTTTCAAATGATATCAAAGATAACCCGTAGTGTAACTCAATATAAATATTAAATATGCTTTTAAATCTGGCAGATATGAAGATCTAAATACTGGAAAAAACATAATGACAAATGGGATTTTAAAGAACAATTGAAATGACTGAGTGAATATAAAGAAATATATTGAATAATAGTGGACATTAGGTCGAATGAATTTTGGATTTATTTATGAGATGATATTCTCTTGCTATAAACGAGAACTGGCTTGTAGTAAGTGAATTCTTGTTTCCCAGTTGGCCGAGATAAGAAGCTTCTAGAAGTACAATGTCTAGTTATAGCTTGCATTTTTGTAGTATTACAGTATCAAGGCTATACGTGCTTTAAGCCGATTTAAGGCTCCAATACAAATACTAATCAATCAGAAAAAATAACAAACTTAAATTTATTTCATAATATATATTAATTTAGTGATTCGATTTTGAAGCTATACATTACAACTGGTGATAAGATAACTAAAATGATCAAACTAATTTAAATGTTCGTATTTTTTGCATCATATACCAACAGTTTGTTGCTTTAACAAGTCAATGTAGATATCCAAACTTCAGTCAAGCTTCGCGCACCATGTCTAGGTCGTATTGTACATGTACTAGAAGCTTACTATCCCGATCAACTTGGATACTTGTACATATTCAGTTACAGCATGTCGTTGACTGTGTATAACCAGCAATCAGATATTGTCATTGGATGAATGACTCAAGATACAGCGAACTGAGATATGGTCGTATATACGTATGTCCCTTCATATTTTTTCATTCATTTCACGTTTAATATACAGTATATATTCCCCATTTGTCAAAATATTTATATCTGTTTTATGTTTGCCAGATTTAATTGCATATTTTATACGAGTATAGATATTGTGTTAGGCCTATACTCCGGGTTATCTTTGAGAACTTGACATAAATGGAGCGATGTTTTGTAGATCTACTGTTTCGAAATGTAACTCTTATAAATCATGGAATACTTAAATACTGCTAAAAACAAGTGCAATAAACATGATCGATGTTTTCCCGTTTGCGTGTAGTGCCGGTTCTCAAGAATAGTTTTTATATACGGGCTGCACTAACAACGTCCAACACTAAAATAAACATGAAAATAAATATCTGTGAACGCACATAAATGTTTTACAAATATAAATAACGACATAAACAACGGTTGTCTATTTATACAACAATAAAATGCACAAAGCATCAGAGTGCCGCAATCTAACTTTATATCGCTCGATGCAATATAAATATTTGGCCTTATGTCAATTTATGTGCTCGTGAAATATACAAAATAAAATTGTATGCATTCGTCTATGAACATCATTTAACTTTGGCATGAAAACTGATTTGGTTAAATGTTGCAACGTTGCACAAAACAGAAACAGTTCGTAGATAAGTGTCTCCGCAGAACCATCCTCCCCGATGATATCTCCACTGTACACCACTGTCTTGAAGAAGCTATCAGAACGCATCTAATTATCCAATTGCCAGCCATTGCAACAAAAATCAAGTTCAAGAGAAAACATCAATAATGCTACATAAAACTAGTCATGCCATTGAATAGATAGATAAATAAGTACTTGATAAAATGACAAATGCCCCCTTTATAAGCAAACTATGTAGGGATATATACATAATTAAAACCCGTTTTATCGATACGCTGAGCCAGTTGCAAGAATGTGATTTGGGTCGAAATGAGGTGATCTGATGGCCATGTGATATGGAAATGTATTATGTACATAATTAATTTGGAACGACACGTCTTATCCACATAAACGACAAAGTAAATTGATATATATTGACTGAATGTATTTATGTGTGCAGCATCATGTTCGGACATGTACCGAAAGTATGCACAATTTTAACTCAGACACTTGATGCATAATTGTGCAAGTATTTTTTTCTAAAATTGGCAAAATCATGTATTTTTCTACAATATTATTAACAAAAGGTAGAGCCGTGTATCACCTATATAATTGAATCTTGGCAAGTCTTTCATTACATGTACGAGATATATCAAATGAACCACCATCTGAACTACAATGAATAGGTCCGTCGATATCAATAAAAACATATTGGAGACGCATAAATTGTTGAAAGTCTAGGAATAATACGAGTAACATATGTATGGTATATTATTAAGCAGTCACATTACTACAATGCTACAGTAAATAATTAAAAAGGCAAATGATACATAAATATTACACCTGCGTTGAAAACCATTAACTAATTTTTCTAACAAATGCAATACTACACATGTAGCATATATACCAGTTTGAGAAAGGCTAATGACACAAAACATTTAAAATAATGTTTCGTGAATCTGTACATATGGTGTACTTCAACACCATCAATTGGGTCGTAAAGGATATTTAATTACTGCATTTTGACCGTAGACAATTGGTTGAGAAAGGCCAGCAACATAAAACTATGGTAAATGTTAGTTCATTACTTAGTTTATAATGCATTGTACGTTCAAAACCATCAAATATATTACAAAGTAAGAATACTTTACTACATACTACCTAAGTTGGTTGGTTCGGAAAGGCCAATTGCACTGTACACTAAAACTGGTGTATCACATACATTGAATGTTCACAATCAACAAACTTGCATACCAAGTCTAATTAATTCAAAGCCACAAATATGCAATAACCCGTTGGTTGAGTTAGTCCACTTTCACAAAACCTAAAATGATACTACGGCATTGTACATGTTACATGTATGTTCGTTCAAAGCCATCAACAAGATTGCAGAAACAATTTTACTGCGAAACATAGCTTGCAGTAAAGTGTACATCGCAAAGACTAAAACATTCATTAGCTAAGCGAGAACTTTCTAACTAAATAGATTACTGAAATACAATTGTGTTCGATTTTGAAACCATCTAGAACGACAAATTAGTACATTGACCACACAATCAATATCGCTTAGACAAAACGCGGACTGTTAATATGTATATAGGTTGTACCTGACAGAATTGCAAACAACAGAAGAAAGCAGTGTGTCTTAAAGAAAGTATGGTGTTAATTCAATAGTGTTTCTACAGATCGTGCTTTAATCAGTATACACTAGTGGAGTAATTATTCACACAGTTATTGACATGTACGAGTAGTACGTTGTCTGAGTTTCAAGTGGTATTGTAAAAACTGCGTTTAAGAACCAATTTAGTTCGGCTAAAAGATACTAACAATTCGGACGGGGACGACTTCGATTAAAAGAAATAGCACCGTACGAACTCTGATGAATACAAATCACACGTCCCGTGGTGTTTGAAACTTTGCATATTGTTGGCCTAGAATGATAAGGTCGAAAATACTACTTACGAACTTATAAACTGAACACATTTTATATCAGTTTAAAATTGCGCTTCTTATTAGCCTATTTTCATACATATCGGAAACAGAACAGAACAAAACATATATTTTATTAACTTGTACAACGTGTACATCGTTATAACATATATACAGAACATATACGTATACAAAAACATACATGATTAATTACTACACAATTACATAAATACACATATCAAATTCTAGAGGATGAGCGTTATAACTACAATATGTTATTATCTATTAATTAAATTATTTCTACGATTGAAAGACAATTTAACGAATTTACTCAATTTGAGAACAGTATTTTTATCATTACACTTTAACCATTCAATAAGTTTATACATACTTGTTCTTTGGTAAAAATATTTATCAATATAAATGCGTCTAAGATCCTGAAAACATGGACATTTACAGAGAAAATGTAGTTCATCGTCTATATAATTAGTATTACAATAAATACAAATACTTTCATTCCTTGGTATTCTATTTGTTCCATATCTGCCTGTTTGAACTCTTAAGGAATGGGATGAAACTCGAAAACGAGTTAGACAATTTCTCAAATCACTAGGTATAACATCGAGATAACTTTCATAACAAAATTCTTCTTTAACATGTTCATATAATAATAACATTGAATTAGAAGATTTTTTATAATACCATTCTTGCAAAAAACAATCGATGCACCTTTGTTTAAACAAAATAAAAAAGTTCTTTTCATTTACATTAAATGGGTTTTCAAATACATAATTAAATCCATGATCATGATCATACAAATCGGAACTTGTGTTATGTTCACCATCTGATGTTGGAACAGCTTGTTTTACCATATTAAAATAGTAACTGTTCGGACATATTTCTCAACATTTTATTTTGTTCTTACGACCTTGTCAGCGCTTTATCGACATGTATTGGTGTACATGAACAGTGTTATTAATGGAAGAAGTGGTTGAGGTATTTATCTTATATATATTTAAAGATACATGTATAAAGTCAATCGGAGCACTTTGTATTAAATGTATTTAATTCCATTGACTGAAACTTTCGTTATGAGAATTATTGTAATGAACAATAAAATGAAATACAAATGTACGTATATGATATATATGTACGAATGTATGTCCCATTATTAAGAAATAAAACTCAATAACATAAAAACTTATTTTTAAAACAAATATGTTACTTATTTGTCTCATAATAATGATTAATAGGAATGCGCCACTTTTGTATATGAGGCAATATTTTCTAATGAGGAATTGAAGTTTCTGGCATGTTTTGCCACGAAATGTATGTGTGTTCCGTCATATATATTAATACGTTTTTCCTATACTTTACTGAATAGTTTAAGTGTCTAACTGCTTATATCGAATTTTAACTAACAAGGTACCTGATCCACGTTTCCTTAATCACTAAATCCCCACGTTCATTACAGGAAAGTTGATTACATGCTTAAATCGCTGAATGATTTAGTCTAGCCTGAAACAAACATACAGTTACAAATATATCTCCTGAGCAGTGTCTGGTTTCCGGTTCTCTAGAGAGTTTGTTGTTAATGAAGGTACCATTCTGTTCATTGTCAATACACGCAACATTATAATACAAAATGTATGTCTGGTCCAGTGTTTTCTGAATTTCTTGTAAATATATATAATGGTCACTTAGGATTCTCATTTTAGTCTTCGTCAATCCAACACATGAACACAGAGCGCAATTTGCACTTCTCGATTGCTGGTTAATTTTACAATTTCATACATTAAAACTGAATTTGCAGTTCAAATGACAAAATGACGTGGTACGTCGATTTTCAAATTACATTACATTATGTCTGTTTTACATTACTTCCTGGAGATTCAATGCAAGAGGTTATTTCACATTCAATCCACATAAAAGTACGAGAGTGTCGAGTGTTCAGTTCAAATGGTATAAAGTGTTCACACAAAATATGAAATCAATGATATGCTAGGAAATCAGTACTGTACGTCCTTAGTAGACAAAGCCATATCATATTTATCTACAATCAAGTGAATAATTGAAACACCATAACTACAGAAATAATTCAAATGCATTAAATCAAAAGTGTTTTAGACATTCATTGCAATTGTTACAGTTAAAAGAAAGAACTACAAATGTTATTACTATTGACTTATTCCGACATATGGTTTATTTCATTTATTCAATAATTAAAGTAACATTTTAACTCTAAAACGTGGCATGTAAATACGCATGGTATTATAATATGCAACTGATAGTGTTTCAACTACAACACTAGTTTTGTTATATTTTGATAGAACCATAAGCACTTTGTTTTCTTTTTTGTGCAAATGTGTGACTTTCATGTCTCGTGTGAGAAATGATCCACGTAGTGTATTGATCAACACGTCAATTCGTCCAACTTTATTGTAAATCAAACATTAAATGTAATTATTGTAAGTTTCTATTCCCGTAAACAGTGTGAACATACCCTTTGGTATGTAACGTAATGTGTGACAGTATTTACCTTTTTGTTGACATATCTTGACCAAACATGCTGCTCCACATACCACGTGGTTTGTCCAAAATGCATAATCTAACAATGAGAGGATATAACTTTTTATTTCATGTTAACCACCATTCCCTATCAATGTTCATAGTACATTTTGTTGACATCAATAAAATGTCATTGATGCAACAGCAGGTTTTTATAATGTTCAGCGTTTTCTAAGACTTTAATGACTTTTTGACACAGTTTGGTGCCTATTTCTTGTTAAGATTAGTTCTAAATTTAGTGCCGACCTATTTATATTGATAGGTCATATTGATACAAGGTGCTTTGATATTGGGACGTTGTGTCGGTAAGTATTCTTTTTTCTGGTTCAGTTTTACGTTTGTTATTGCGGTTTGTTCTGATGGTTTGTAGTGGTTCGTTTATTGCATTTCGTGCTCAGCTCCTTTTGCCTTTATTACAGTTATAAATCACCTACTTTTCATTCGTTCGCATTCAATGGAATAATACTTGACTTTTATGTTAAAAGCGAATCTGCCGATGTAGTTTAGACTTCGATCTGACGGTTTGCTGACATAATGATGTACAAGGACGTGTTGTACTCTATGGCTGTTTTCCTTCTCCGGTGAGTTTAACACTGACGTTATTTTCCAAACTATTATTGTTCGTATGGAAAGGAAACATTAGGATAAGGTGATATAAAACATTTGTCGATGTGTTTTAACTTCGATCTTAAGTTTTGAAAACATTACCAAAACATGTACGAGTACAATTACAGCAGGCTCGACTTGTTGGACCGCATTTGACTACAACATACTAGTTCTATGGAATAATACCGGTCTCAAATGATGTTATATCATAGCGTTTTTTGGCCGGTACAAATATCATTTTATACAAATTATAGAATTAACTGTCTGGTAGACGACTTTTACATGAATGATAACACGACCATTTTATATTGTGTGTGCCATATTGATTAAAACATAATAAATACATTTCGCTGTACACACCACTACTTGTAAACGTATCAAACAATTCGAATTCTTGGCAGCATGCTTATCGTAATGCATATTCTCCGTTGACCTAAACATGCACGTTATATCTATATTAATATAAATTAGAATGCCCAGACATGGGATAGTTATCAGCATAATTGAATTGGAACTACAAACGTTACTCTCAGTTTATGTCTGCTTTCCAAAGACATCAAAGATAACCCGTAGTGTAACTCAATATCAATATTACATATGCTTGTAAATCTGGCAGATATGAAGATCTTAATACTGGTATTAATATAATGAAAAATGGGATTTTAAAGAACAATTGAAATGACTGAGTGTATATAAAGACGTATATTGTATAATAGTGGACATCGGGTCGAGGGAATTTTGGATTTATTTATGAGATGATAATATCTTGCTATAAACGAGAACTGACTTATTTTAATTGAATACTTGTTTCCCAGTTGGCTTAGATAAGAAGCTTCCAGAAGAACAATGGCTACATGTACGAATATATGACTGGATTGTTGTAGTATTACAATATCAACTGCATACGTGCTTTAAGCTGATTTAAGGCTCAAAGCAACAGAAATAATTTAGAATAAATATCAAATTAAAAATAATCAATTATTCGTCGTCAAACTCAGAAAAGTCATTAGGATTACTTTCATGCATATCAATGAACTAACTATCTATTTTGTACGCCCGTCTTGTATAAAATTATTTCTATCATAGTTTTTTTAACTGCATTGATGCATTTTTGTTTTAGTGCATAATTCTGAAATTGAAAACAATTGGCTTAAATAAATCAAATTAATAAATTGATTTCTTAATTTATATTAATTTAGCGGTTCGATTTTGTTTGAAGCTACACACCATGATGACACTGTGATTAGATAACTGAAATGATCAAACTTATTTAGATGTTCGTATTTTTTGTATCATTTACCAGCAGCTTGATGCTTTAACAAGTCAATGTAGACATACAAACTTCAGTTAAGCTTCGCGCACCATATCTAGATATTGTTGTACTGAAAACCTACAATTCCGACCAACTTGGATGCTTGTACATATTCAGTTACAGCATGTCGTTGGCTGTTTATAACCAGCAATCCGATATTGTCATTGGATGAATAACTCTAGATACAGCGACCTTACATTCGGTCGTATATATGTCCCTTCATATTTGCACATTCATTTCAAGTTGTATGTACAGTATATATTCCCCATTTGTCAAAATATTTATATCTGTTTTATGTTTGCCAGATTTAATAGCATATTTTATACGAGAATAGATATTGTTGTAGGCCTATACTCCGGGTTATCTTGGAGAACTTGACATAAATGGGTCGTTGTTTTGTAGATCAACTGTTTAGAAATGTTACTTTCATAAATCATGGAATATTTTTTACTTATTCAACCAAGTGCAATAAACATGATCGATATGTTCCCGTCTGCGTTTAGTGCCTCTTCTCAAGAAACGTTCGATTTTATATACGGGCTACACTAACAACGTCAAACACTAAAAAAAACATGAAAATAAATAACTGTAAACGCACATACATGTTTTAGAAATACAAATAACGACATAATCAATACGATATATAATATACGAGGCATGAATGTGCCATTGTGCCATTTAACTTTATATCCCTTGATGCAATATAAATAGTTGGCCGTATGTCAATTTATGTACTCGTGAAATATACAAAATAAAATTGTATCCATTCGTCTATGAACATCATTTTACTTTGGCATGAAAACTCATTCGGTTAAATGTTGCAACGTTGCAGAAAACAGAAACAGTTCGTAGATTAGAGTCTGCGCAGAACCATCCTCCCAGATGATATCTCCACTGCACACCATTGTCTGTTGTTTCAATGATTAATCGATCTTGAAGAAGCTATCAGAACGAATCTAATTATCCAATTGCCAGCATTGCAACAAAAATCAAGTTCAAGAGAAAACATCAATAATGCTACATTATACTATACATGCCATTGAATGGATAGATAGATAAATAAGTACTTGATAAACGACGAATGCCCCCTTAATAGGCAGACTATGTAGGGATATATACATAATTACAGCCCGTTTTATCGATACGCTGAGCCAGTTGTATGAATGTGATATGGGTCGTAATGAGGTGTTCTGGTGGCCATGTGATATGGAAATGTAATATGTACATAATTAATTTGGAACGACACGTCTAATCTACAAAAACGACGATGCAAATTGATATATATTGACTGAATGTATTTATGTGTGTAGCATCATGTTCGCACATGTACCGAAAGTATGTACCATGTTTTAACTCAGGCACTTGATGCATACATGTGCAAGTATTTTTTCTAAAATTGACATATGTATTTTTTCTACAATATTTTTTTACAAACAGCAGAGAAGTGTATCACCTATATTATTAAATCTTGGCTAGTCTTGCGTGATATATCAAATGAACCACCATTTGAACTGCAATGAATAGGCCAATCGATATCAATAAAAATATTGGGGACGCATCTATTGTTGAAGGTCTATGGACAATACGAGTAATATATGGAATATTAACTATCAGTCACATTACTACAATGCTCAAGGTTAAGCAATAAAAAAGGCAAATGATACATATATCATAATTCGCCTACGTTGAAAACGATTAACTTTTAAAGCTGTACATAATCGTCTGACTAGTACAATACTACACATGTGGCATATATACCAGTTTGAGAAAGAAATCACACATAACATTTGTAATAATGGTTCGTGAATTTGTATATATGGAGTACGTCAACGCCATCAACTGGGTTGCAAAGGATATTTAATTACTGCAATTTAACCGTAGGCAAATTGGTTGAGAAAGGCCAGCGACATAAAACTATGGCCCATGTTAGTTCATTACTGTGTTTATAACGCATTGTACGTTCAAAACCATCAAATATATTACAAAGTAAGTATAATTTACTAAATACTACCTTAGTCAATTGGTTCAGGAAGGCCAATGACACTATATGCTTAAACTGGTTTATCACATGCATTGAATGTTCACAATCAACAAACTTGCATACCAAGTCTAATTAATTCAAAGCCACAAATATGCCATTACCCGTTGGTTGAGTAAGTTCAATATCACAAAACCTGAAAATGTTAGAACAGCGTTGTACATGTTATGTTCGTTCAAAGCCATCAACAAGATTGCAGAAACAATTTTACTGCGAAACATAGCTTGCAGTAAAGTGTACACCGCAAAGACTAAAACATTCATTAGCTAAGTGAGAACTTGCTGACTAAATAGATTACTGTAATACAATTGTGTTCGATTTTGAAACCATCTACAACGACAAGTAAGTACATTGATCACACAAACAATATCGTTAAGACAATACGCGGACTGTTAATATGTATATAGGATGTACCTGACAGAATTTCAAACAACAGAAGAAAGCAGTGAGTCTTAAAGAAAGTATGGTGTTAATTCAATAGTGTTTCTACAGATTGTGCTTTAATCAGTATTCACTAACGGAGTAATTATTCACACAGTTATTGACATGTACGAGTCGTATGTTCTCTGAGTTGCAAGTGGTATTGTAATAATTGCGTTTCAGAACCAATATAGTATGGCTAAAAGATACTAACAAATCGGACGGGAACGACTTCGATCAAAATAAATAGAACAGTACGAACTCTAAAAAATACAAAGCACACGTCCCGTGGTGTTTGAAACTTGGCACATTGCTGGCCTAGAATGATAACGTTGTAAGTTCTACTTACGAACTTATAAACTGATTCAAATTCACAATGCGCTTCTTATTAGCCTATTGTCATACAAATCGGAACTTGTCTTATGTTGACCAATCTGATGTCAGAACAGCTTGTTTTACCATATGAAAAGAGTAACTTTCGGACATATTTTTTCTCAACATTTTATTTTGTTCTTACGACCATCTCATTCTACACCAGCGATATATGGACATGCATTGGTGTACATGTACAGTGTTATCAATGGAAGTAGTGGTTGAGGTATTTATCTTATATATTTATTTAAAGATACATGTATATAGCCAATCGAGCACTTTGTATTAAATGTTTTTAATTCCATTGACTGATACTTTCGTCACAAGAATAATTGTATTCAACAATCAAATGAAATACAAATGTACGTATATAAGTTATGTTTAAGAATATGTGTCCCATTATGAAGAAGTAAAACTCAATAACATAAAAACTTAATTTAAAAACAAATATATTACTTTTTTGTCTCATAAAAATAATTAACAGGAATGTGCCACTTTTGTATATGAGGCAATATAATATACTACAGTAATGAGGAATTCAATTTTCTGGCATGTTTTGCTACGGAATGTATGTGTGCTCCGTCATAAATATTAATACGTTTTTTCTAGACTTTACTTTAAGTGTCTAACTGCTAATACCGATTTTGAAATAACAAAGGACCTCATCCGAGTTTCCTTAATCACTTAATCGCGACGTTCATTACACGAAAGTTGATTACATGTTAAACTCGCTGAATGTTTCTGTCTAGCCTGAAACAAACACACAGTTACAAATATCTTTCCTGAACAATGTTTGGTTTCCGTGTCTCTAGAGAGTTTGTTGTTAATGAAGGTACCATTCTGTTCATTGTCAATACACGCAACAATATAATACAAACAGTATGTCTGGTCCAGTGTTTTCTGAATTTCTCGTAAATATATAATGCGCACTTACATGTAGTAGTCTCATTTAGTGTGTATCAATGCAACAAATAAACACACAGCGTAGTTTGCACTTAACTTGATCGCTGGTTAATTTTACAATTGCGTATATAAAAACAGAATCTGCAGTTCAAATGACAAAATGACGTGGATACATTGATTTTTAAATTACATTACACAATGTCTGTTTTACGTTACTTCCTGACGATTCAATGAAAGAGGTTTCTTCCACTTTTAATCCACGTACAAGTACGAGAGTGTCTAGTGTTCAGTTGAAATGGTATAATATATTGACACAAATTATGAAATCAATGCTCTGCTAGGAAATCAGTACGTCCTTAGTAGACAAAGCCATAACATATATAATCAAGTGAATAATTAAAACACCATCACTACGGAAATAATTCAAATGCATTCAATCAAAAGTGTTGTAGACAGTCATTGCAATTGTTACAGTCAAAAGAAAGAATTACAAATGTCATTACTCTTGACTAATTCGGACATATGGTTTATTTTATTTATTTAATAATTAAAATGTCACTTAAACTTCAAAAGGTGGACATGTGCATACGCTCGGTATTATAATATGCATCAGACAGTGTTTCAACTACAACCCTAGTTTAATAATCTTTGGACAGAACTCTAAGCGGTCACTTTGTTTTCTTAAAAACCTCAATGTTTATTTCATTAAATGTTTTATGAACATGACAAAACAACAAACATGCGTTACAATAGAAAAAGATTGCATTTAAATAGTATAAACATAGTTGAAGAAAAGTAAATTCAGTCTTATTGAAACATTGACTGAATACAAAAATGTATATTAAGAACACGATCAGGTTCATTTGTACTACAGAATAACTTCGGGACATCGTTAATTACTCATCTTTATCCAATCATCTGGATTATTTTCCCGGTGAAATCATTATTCATGACATTTATCTACTTTATCACATTGCTATATCTGAACAGAAATGTGATACATTGGTAAAGTACACATTAAGCGCCCTTATCCATTCCGGAAGGTGTTATCCTTGCCCTAGGAGAAAATATATCATTGGTAATATGTGTTTTGGACATAGGGCATTACAATGTAACCTAGGAGACATACATCGTTAGTGTTTACATCTTATGGTGCCATATTGGTGTCAATATGCACTTGCAATGTTCATGCTTAGCAAATGTGTAGCTTTTATGTTTCGTGTAATAACTGATTTATGAAATGCGATCATAGATACACCGCAATCACGTATTATATTGATCCACGCGTGACTTCTACCAACTGTATTGTAAATCAAAGATTACATGTTATTATTGTAACTTTCTATCCACGTATGCGATGTAAAAATACTTGTGGAATGTTACGTAATGTGTGACAGTATTTACTTTGTTGTTGGCAGATCTTGACCAAACATGTTTATCATACCACGTTGTTTGTCCAAGGTGCTTAATCTGACATTCATTGGATATAACTTTTTCTTTCATGTATACCTACATTTCCTATCCATAAACTTATAACATTTTGTTCAAAAAAAATTTCATTGGTAAAAACAACAGGTTTTTGTAATGTTCAGCGTTTTCTAAAGCTTTAATGACTTTTTGACACAATTTGGTGTCTATTTCTTGTTAAGATTTATGTAGGACATTCTGACGTATCTGTGCATGATTGTGGTGTGAAACTTTATTGTGTTCGTATGCTTATCATGCCAGACATCTTGTAAGGGAGCGGATAATCCAAGCAAAAACAACAGTATAATTTATGCCTCTCAGGTACGACCACTGAATGATTCACACGCATCGTTAAATTACAAATTAAGAAAAATCTCCAGCCGATATAAATACTTCAAAGTCTTCTTCGTTGCTTCCCAACGTTTGTAATATTTCGAATTTTGTTTTCGTTAGATAAGGGTCGAGTTTGTATCATTAATTATTTTTATTAATTTAAGGCCGTGCAGTCGTGAAACGTTGTTGAAATTCACACATGGGAATGATTCCTTAGAATGCCTTTGTTTAAGAGCACACTTTCTGAACACATTGCTTTTTGAACCCGCATGCCCGATTTGTCATATGAAGAGAATAACATATTCATTTGACCAATATCAACCATGTAAGTGAACAGTGATGATAGCGTCAATGGATCATATATAAATATTTTATTCTTGTTCATTTGCTTATTTTAACCTGGATAATTATTGGCCACTGATATAATGGTAACCTATTCAGTGTTGTCATAAAAGATGTAATATAAGTAAAAACAGTCGCTTTGGTGACACCTTAACACTAAATGTATGATAGTATACCCTTGATCTGACTACGATTTGTTGGACGACCCTTGCAAATACTATAACGCCTACTATTATCAATGTTTATCCAGTCACTTCCGGCAAAATCGACCCGATAACAGGGTGCCGATTAAAAATTTCAATAAACCGTCAAGTGGTCATGTGACTTGCAATACACCGTCAAGTGTTCATGTGACTTGCAATAAACGGACACATCATCACGTGATCTAACGGACTTCTTCTTAAAGCTGAGTCGCCGGCTGAAACTCTGTACCCAAGGATGAGGGTTTCCTGTTTAAATTAAGCTTGGGTCGATCAATATTTTTTCTACGACTTGCCTGCGTGTACATGGCGTTATCAAGATGTCCGGCGTTGTTGTTTTGTCGTGACGTCAGTGAACGAACGTGACGTTGCGCACAAATAATGAAAAGGCAAATTAAAAGTCCCGATTTTTATTCCCTTTTTAAAGAAGATGTAGTGGCCAGATAAACAGAATAATAGGTTAGTGCCGTGTAGTAAGTAAACGTTTATCCGGCTCGGCTGCGAAAATTATCGGATTCGCCTACGGCTCACCTGATAAATTCCTCCGTCTTGCCAGATAAACTTACTCATCCACGGCATTAACCTATTATTCCCTATATAATCATTGACAAATAGATTCACCTTCAAATGCTTTAATACTAATTCAAACGTGTATCAGTAATATAAAAACGAAAAACTGAGAATCAAGTATCAAGAGTTTCAGTAAATTACTTTCGATTGCGCTCTCAGCTATATAGCTCTAAATTTAGTGCCGACCTATTTTATATTCATATGTTATATTGATACATAGTGCTTTGAAATTGGGACGTTTTGTCTGTAGATATCTTTTTTCTGGTTCACTTTTATGTATGTTATTGCGGTTTGATCGGGTGGTTTGTAGTTGTTCATTTATTGCCTTCCATGATCTGCTCTTCCTGTTGAGTGTGTATGCCTTATTTGTCCAATTTGACATTTTTGTTTTTATTACCGTTATAAATCATCTACTTTGCATTCGTTCGCATTCAATGGAATAGTACTTGACTTTTATGTCGAAAGCGAATCTGTCGATGTATTTTAGACTACGATCTGACGGTTTGCAGATCTAATGTTGTACAAGGACGTGTTATATCCTATGGCCGTTTTCCTGCTCTGATGAGTTTAACACTGGCATTATCCTTCAAACTATTCTTGTTCGTATGAAAAGGGAACATTAGGATAAGGTGATATAAAACATTGTCGATGTGTTTTAACTTCGATCGTAAGTTTCGCAAACGTTACCAAAACATGTTCCAGTACAATTACAGTACTTGACTTGTTCGACTGCATATGACTGCAGCTTAACATTTTTATGAAAGTATACCGGTCTCAAATGATGTTATATAAAAACGTTTGTGGCCGGTACAAATATCATTTTATACAAACTATACAATTAACTGTCTGGTAGACGACTTTAACATGAATGATAACACGACTACTTTACATTATGCGTACCATATTGATTAAAACATAATAATTTCATTTTTCTGTGCAAACCGCCACTTGTTAACGTATCAGACAATTCGAATACTTGGCAGCATGCTTATCGTGATGCATATTCTCCGTTGACCTAAACATGCACATAATATCTATATTAATATAAATTAGTACGCCCAGACATAGGATAGTTATCAGCATAATTGAATTGGAACTACAAACGTTACTCACAGTTTATGTCTGCTTTTCCAAGATATCAAAGATAACCCGTAGTGTAACTCAATATAAATATTACATATGCTTTTAAATCTGGCAAATATGAAGATCTAAATACTGGCATAAATATTATGAAAAATGGGATTTTAAAGAACAATTGAAATGACCGAGTGCATATAAAGAAACATATTGTATAATAGTGGACATTTCGATGGAATTTTGGATTTATTTATGAGATGATAATCTCTTGCTATAAACAAGAACTGGCTTGTAATAATTGAATACTTCATTCCCAGTTGGCCGAGATAAGAAGGTAGCAGAAGAACAATGTCTAGTTTTAACTTGCATAACAACAGCCAAGGAGTACGTCCTATCAACCGATTTAAGACTCCAACAGAAATAAATTAGAATATATACTAAACTTAAATAAGCAATTAAATGTCATAAAACTGAGTATTGACATTGTGACCACTTTCATGGATATTAATAAACTACTTATCCTCCATTTTGCACAATGTTCACCCATCTTGTATAAAATTATTTCTATCATAGTTATTTTACTTTTACTTCCTTGTTGTATTTTTGTTCAAGGGCATAATTCTGAAATTGTAAACAAGTGGCTTAAATAAATCAAATTAATAAATTGGTTTCACAAGGTATATTATTTTTGTGATTCGATTTTGTTTGAAGCTACACACCATTACACCTGTGATTAGATAACTGAAATGATCAAATTAATATAGATGTTCGTATTTTGTGCATCAAATAACAACAGTTTGATGCTCTAACGAGTCATACATCCAAACTTCAGTCAAACTTCGCGCACCAAATCAAGGTCGTATTGTACTGAATACCTAAAATCCCGATCAACTTTGGTACTTGTATTCAGTTACAGCATGTCGTTGGTTGTTTATAACCAGCAATCCGATATTGTCATTGGATGAATAACTCGAGATAAAGCGAACTTAGATTCGGTCGTATATATGTCCCTTCATATTTGCACATACGGGCTGCACTAACAACGTCCAACACTAAAATAAACATGAAAATAAATAATCGTGAACGCAAATACATGTTTTCAGATGATATAAATAACGACATAAACAACGGTTGTCTATTTATACAACAATAAATGTACGAAGCATCAGAGCGCCGCAATCTTACTTTATATCGCTCGTTGCAATATAAATACTTGGCCGTGTGTCAATTTATGTGCTTGTGAAATATAACATTTAAAATTGTATGCATTCGTCTATGAGCATCATTTAACTTTGACATGGGAACTCATTTGGTTAAATGTTGAAACGTTGCAGAAAACAGAAACAGTTCGTAGATTAGAGTCTGCGCAGAATCATCCTTCCAGATGATATCTCCACTGCACACCTCTGTCTGTTATTTCAATGATTAATCGATGTTGGAGAAGCTATCAGAACGAATCCAATTATCCAATTGCCAGCCATTGCAACAAAAATCAAGTTGAAGAGAAAACATCAATAATGCTACATAATACTGTACATGCCATTTAATAGATAGATAAATAAATACTTGATAAACGATGAATGTCCCCTTAATAGGCAGACTATGTAGGGATATATACATAATTAAAACCCGTTTTATCGATATGCTGAGCCAGTTGCAAGAATGTGATATGGGTCGTAATGAGGTGTTCTGACGGCCTGTGATATAGAAAATGTATTATGTACATAATTAATTTGGAACGACACGTCCAATCCACATAAACGACGAAGTAGACTGATATAAATTGACTACAATTATTTTTTACAAAAGGTAGAGAAATGTATCACCTATATAATTGAATTTTGGCAAGTCTTTTATTATGTGATATATCAATGAACCACCATTTGAACTGCAATGAATAGGTCAATCGATATCAATAAAAATAATAAAGACGCATCAATTGATAAAGGTCTAGGAACAATACGAGTAACATATGTATGGAATATTATTTAGCAGTCACATTACTACAATTCTACAGTTAAGCAATAAAAAAGGCAAATGATACATATATCATATTACACCTACGTTGAAAACGATTAACTATTGAAGCTGAACATAATCCTATGACTAGTACAATACTACACATATAGCATATATACCAGTTTGAGAAAGAAATCACACATAACATTTGTAATAATGGTTCGTGAATCTGTATATATGGAGTACGTCAACGCCATCAACTGGGTTGCAAAGGATATTTAATTACTGCAATTTAACCGTAGGCAAACGGTTGAGAAAGGCCAGCGACATAAAACTATGGCACATGTTAGTTCATTACTGCGTTTATAACGCATTGTACGTTCAAAACCATCAAATATATTACAAAGTAAGTATAATTTACTAAATACTACCTTAGTCAATTGGTTAAGAAAGGCTAATGACACTATATGCTTAAACTGGTTTATCACATGCATTGAATTTTCACAATCAACAAACTTCTTACCAAGTCTAATTAATTGAAAGCCACAAATATGCCATTACCCGTTGGTTGAGTAAGTTCAATATCACAAAACCTGAAAATGTTAGAACAGCGTTGTACATGTTATGTTCGTTCAAAGCCATCAACAAGATTGCAGAAACAATTTTACTGCGAATCATAGCTTGCAGTAAAGTGTACACCGCAAAGACTAAAACATTCATTAGCTGAGTGAGAACTTGCTGACTAAATAGATTACTGTTATACAATTGTGTTCGATTTTGAAACCATCTACAACGACAAGTTAGTACATTGACCACACAAACAATATCGTTAAGACAATACGCGGACTGTTAATATGTATACAGGATGTACCTGACAGAATTTCAAACAACAGAAGAAAGCAGTGAGTCTTAAAGAAAGTATGGTGTTAATTCAATAGTGTTTCTACAGATTGTGCTTTAATCAGTATTCACTAATGGAGTAATTATTCACACAGTTATTGACATGTACGAGTAGTATGTTCTCAGAGTTCCAAGTGGTATTGTAATAATTGCGTTTCAGAACCAATATAGTATGGCTAAATGATACTAACAAATCGGACGGGAACGACTTCGATCAAAATAAATAGAACAGTACGAACTCTAAAGAATACAAAGCGCACGTCCCGTGGTGTTTGAAACTTGGCACATTGCTAGCCTAGAATGATAACGCTGTAAGTTCTACTTACGAACTTATAAACTGATTCAAATTTACAATGCGCTTCTTATTAGCCTATTGTCATACAAATCGGAACTTGTCTTATGTTGACCAATCTGATGTCAGAACAGCTTGTTTTACCATATGAAAAGAGTAACTTTCGGACATATTTTTTTTCAACATTTTATTTTGTTCTTACGACCTTCTCATTCTACATCAGCGATATATGGACATGCATTGGTGTACATGTACAGTGTTATCAATGGAAGAAGTGGTTGAGGTATTTATCTAATATATTTATTTAAAGATACATGTATATAGCCAATCGAGCACTCTGTATTAAATGTATTTAATTCCATTGACTGATACTTTCGTCATAAGAATAATTGTATTCAACAATCAAATGAAATACAAATGTATGTATATAAGTTATGTTTAAGAATATATGTCCCATTATGAAGAAGTTAAACTCAATAACATAAAAACTTAATTTTAAAACAAATATATAACTTTTTTGTCTCATAAAAATAATTAACAGGAATGTGCCTTTTTTGTATATGAGACAATATAATATACTAATGAGGAATTCAATTTTCTGGCATGTTTTGCTACGGAATGTATGTGTGCTCCGTCATAAATATTAATACGTTTTTTCTAGACTTTACTTTAAGTGTCTAACTGCTAATACCGATTTTGAAATAACAAAGGACCTCATCCGAGTTTCCTTAATCACTTAATCGCGACGTTCATTACACGAAAGTTGATTACATGTTAAACTCGCTGAATGTTTTAGTCTAGGCTGAAACAAACATACAGTTACAAATATCTTTCCTGAGCAGTGTCAGGTTTCCGGTTCTCTAGAGAGTTTGTTGTTAATGAAGGTACCATTCTGTTCATTGTCAATACACGCAACACTATAATACAAACAGTTTGTCTGGTCCAGTGTTTTCCGATTTTCTCGTAATTATATAATGCTCACTTAGTAGTCTCATTTAGTGTGTATCAATGCAACAAATAAACACACAGCGTAGTTTGCACTTAACTTGATCGCTGGTTAATTTTACAATTGCGTATATAAAAACAGAATCTGCAGTTCAAATGACAAAATGACGTGGATACATTGATTTTTAAATTACATTACACAGTGTCTGTTTTACGTTACTTCCTGAAGATTCAATGAAAGAGGTTATTTTCACTTTCAATCCACGTACGAGTGTTCAGTTCAAATGGTATAATGTGTTGACACAAAATATGAAATCAATGCTAAGCTAGGAAATCAGTACGTCCTTAGTAGACTAAGTCATGGCATATTTATCTACAATCATGTGAATAATTGAAACATCATAACTACGACAATAATCCAAATGTTGTAGACAGTCATTGCAATTGATACAGTTAAAATCTAAATAGTATAAACATACGTGAAGAAAGGTATACTCAGTCATATTTAAACATTAACTTTGTACGAAAATGTATATTAAGACCACGATCAGGTTCATTCCTACTACAGCATAACCTCGGGACATAAACCTCGGGTCGTAAAATGGAATAATACCTGACTTTTATGTCAAAAGCGAATCTGGCGATGTATTTCAGACTTCGATCTGACGATTTGCAGACATAATGTCGTACAAGGACGTGTAACACTATACGACTGTTTTCCTTCTCTGATGAGTTTAACACTGACATTATCCTACAAACCATTCGTGTTTGTATGGAAAGGAAACATTAGGATAAGGTGATATAAAACATTGTCGATGTGTTTTAACTTCGATTCTAACACGATTCGCGGATTAATCCAATACACAAAGAACGAACCGAACCATGTTTTATTGCCCCAATAAAACATACTTATCAAATTGGCTGTTTCTATTTACGCCCAGTATCACTTGACATATTTATGAATGAATGAACGTAAACTTTATAGTAAAATTTACTACGAGTCATGATGACAAGGTGAGTTGCACGAGAATCCAGTGTTACATCTATGACGCATCTTTTTTCGGAAACTCCAATATACTCTAGAAACCAAGTTTTATTAAAGCTTCTGATAATCAATCCATTGATATTTTTCATTTTATGAAATAGATACCATATACTCGTGTTATTAAAATTGTTTCAATGTTTAAATTGTGGTATTTCCTTCAGAAAATTACGAAGGTCGTTTTCATTAACGAGGGAGGTAATTTTACCAGCTTGGAATGCGCGCAGTTAAATAGTGCGGGATATTATCGTATTTAGAATCGAAATAAAAACTATGTTCTTGTATATTGTCGGTGAATAAAACACGGGCACTCGTTCGGATGCGGAAAATCAAATCACTCGTGCTACGCACTCGTGATTTAATTTTTCCGCATTCGAACTCCTACCCGTGTTTTATTCACCGACAATAAACGCGAATAGATTTTTATTTCTTAATTTTATTTTTTGAAAACGTGGCCAAAACATGTACGAGTACAGTTACAGCAGGCTGGTGTCTTGGATCTCAAATGACAAGCCATAACATCTTTATAAAATTATACCGGTCTCAAATGATGTTATATCAAACCGTTTGTGGCCGGTGCAAATATCATTTTATACAAATATACAATTAGCTGTCTGGTAGACGACTTTTACACGAATGATAACACGACCACTTTATATTGTGTGTGCCATATTGATTAAAACATAATAAATACATTTCTCTTTAAAAACCACCACTTGTAAACGAAACAGACTACTCGAATTCTTGGCAGCATGCTTATCGCGATGCATATTCTCTGTTGACCTAAACATGCACATTTTATCTATATTAATATAAAGTAGTATGCCCGGACATAGGATAGTTATCAGCATAATTGAATTGGAACTACAAACATAACTCTCAGTTTATGTCTGCTTTCCAAAGATATCAAAAATTACCCATAGAGTAACTCGATATAAATATTGCATATGCTTGTAAATCTGGCAGATATGAAGATCTAATTATTGGTAAAAATATTATGAAAAATGAAATTTTAAAGAACAATTAAAATGACTGAGTGTATATAAAGACATATATTGTATAATAGTGGACATTAGGTCGATGGAATTTTGGATTTATTTATAAGATGATAATTTCTTGCTATAAGCGAGAACAGACTTGTTTTAATTGAATACTTGTTTCCCAGTTGGTTGAGATAAGAAGCTTCCAGAAGAACAATGGCTAAATGTACGAATATATGGCTGGATTGTTGTAGTATTGCAATATCAATTGTTAACGTGCTTTAAGCTGATTTATGGCTCCAAACAACAGAAATAAATTAGAATAAACATCAAATTTAAATAATCAATTACTCGTCGTCAAACTCAGAAATGGCATAGGGATAACTTGCAGGCATGTCAAAGAACTAACTATCTATTTTGTACACGCGTCTTGTATCAAATTATTTCTGTCATAGTTTTTTTAACTTCCTTTATGTATTTCTGTTTTACTGTATAATTCTGAAATTGAAAACAATTAACTTAAATAAATCAATTAATATATTTGTTTCATAATACATGTATTTATCAATTTAGTGATTTGATTTATCATGGCGAATGTTAGTTCATCACTTTGTTTATAATGCATCGTACGTTCAAAACAATCAACGATATAACAAAGTAAGCATTCTTTATTAAATAGTACCTTAGTCAGTTTGTTCAGAAAGGCCAATGGCACTATACGCTAAAACTGGTGTATCACGTACATTGAATGTTCACAATAAACAAACTTGCATACCATGTCTAATTCATTCAAAGCCAAAATATGTCATAACCCGTTGGTCGAGTAAGTCCAAACTCGCAAAACCTAAAATGTTAGAACGGCACATTGTACATGTTATGTACGTTCAAAGTCATCAACAAAATTGCAGAAACAATTTTACTGCGAAACATAGCTTGCAGTAAAGTGTACACCAATGAAATACAATTGTGTTCGATTTTGAAACAATCTAGAACGACAAGTAAGTACATTGACCACAGAATCAATATCGCTAAGACAAAACGCGGACTGTTAATATGTATATAGGATGTACCTGACAGAATTTCAAACAACAGAAGAGAGCAGCGTGTTGTAAAGAAACCATGGTGTTAATTCAATAGTGTTTCTACAGATTGTGCTTTAATCAGTATACACTAGCGGAGTAATTATTGACACTGTTATTGACATGTACGAGTAGTTCGTTCCCTGAGTTCCAACTGGTATTGTAAAAACTGCGTTTTAGAACCAATATAGTATGTCTACAAGATAATAACAATTCGGACGGGGACGACTTCGATCGAAAGAAATAGCACAGTACGAACTCAAATGAATACAATGCACAAGTCCGATAGCGTTTGAAGTTTGGCATATTGCTGGCCTAGAATGAAAAGGTCGTAATAAGTACTACTTACGAACTTATGCGCTTCTCAGAGCATACTTTCATTCAAATCGGAGCTTGTCATGTGTTGACCAATCTGAAGTTGGAACAGCTTGTTTTACCATACCTAAAGAGTAACTTTCGGACATATTTTTTTCTCAACATTCTATTTTGTTCTAACGACCTTCTCATTCAAAGTCAGCGATATATCGACGTGCATTGGTGTACATGTACAGTGTTATTAATGGAGGAAGTGGTTGAGGTGTTTATCTTATATATATGAGCCGTTCTCCAGGAAAACTGGGCTTATTGACATAACAATAGTAATTATGTAATAACATTTAGAAATAGGTCTAAAATGAGAAAAAAGTCATGTTCACCTATTTAATCGTAAGTAGTTGGATAACATAGTACTATCTTAAAGATTTAAATTTTCAGATAAATTATGATACAATTACTTCCGTCGTTGTTATGGTGATCAATTTCCGTAAACTACCTGAATTGAGAAAAACTATGGGTTAGTGGTTGAAAATAGCAGCTACTTTTCCCTTTAAGCAAAAACTCACAGTTTTATCGTGTTTTATTATAATCAGAATATTATTCTTAAATGTGACAAAAAATTGAAAAGTTTACGTCAATAATTCAATAAATACTGGGTTTATGAAATGATTGTTAAAGTTGCGTCAAATAACGTTCCAATGACGTTCGCGACGTCACTCAAAAACTTGGCGGGAATGGTTAGTTTAAAAAGTCTATAACTTCGTTAATACATGTAATAATGCGTTCTAATTTTCAGAAATTGTTCAAAAGAGTCTCATCCTTCTAACGTTTCATTATCATGATTTTCGTAATTTTGTCAATAAGCCCGGTTTTCCTGCAGAACGGCTTATATATATTTAAAGATACACGTGTAACACGTTATATAGCCAATCTGAGCACTTTCAATTAAATGTATTTAATTCCATTCTATTACAACATTGGTTAAAACTATCGTTATAAGAATAATTATAATGAAAAATCAAATGAAATACAAATGTACGTATCTGATTTAGATTTACAAATTATGTCCTATTATTAAGAAGTAAAAGTCAATAACATAAAAACTTACTTTTAAAATAAATAATATATTTTAAATTACTAATTTGTCTCATAAAAATGATTGCCAGGAAAGTGTCACTTTTGTATATGAGCCAGTATTTACTAATAAGGAATTCAAGTTTCTGACATGTTTTGCTACGAAGTCTATTTGTGTTCCGTCATATACGGTTTTCGAATTATATACTGAATAGTATAAGTGCCTTACTGCTATTACCGATTTTCAGATAACCTCATCCACGTTTCCTTAATCACTTTATCCCCACCTTCATTACACGAAAGTCGATTGTATGTTAAACTCGCTTAATATTTTAGTCTAACCTGAAACAAACATACAGTTACAAATATCTTTCCTGAGCAGTGTCTGGTTTCCGGTTCCCTCGAGAGTTTGTTGTTAATGAAGGTACCATTCTGTTCATTGTCAATACACGCAACATTATAATACATGTACAAACAGTATGTCTGGTCCGGTTTTTTCTGAATTGCTCGTAAATATATAATGCTCACTTAGAAGTCTCATTTAGTGTGTATCAATGCAACAAATGAATCCAGAGTGTAGTTTGCACTCAACTGGATTGCTGGTTTACAATTTCGTATATAAAAACAGAATATGCTTTTCAAATGACAAAATGACGTGGATACATTAAGTTTCAAATTACATTACACAGTGTCTGTTTTACGTTACTTCCTGAAGATTCAATGAAAGAAGTTATTTTACTTTCAAACAATGTTCAAATAATGCAGTGCCTAGTGTTCAGTTCAAATGGTATAATATGTTCACACAAAATATGAAATAATGCTAAGCAAGGACACAAAACTTAGAAATCAGTACGTCATTTGTAGAGAAAGCCATGAAATATACATGAACTATAAAGTGAAACATTGAAACTTCATAACTACAGCAATAACTCTGATGCATTCAGGCACATTTGTTATAGATAGCTATTGACTCATTCAGATATATGGTTTATTTCATTTATTTAATAACTATAGTGACACTTTAACTCCAAAATGTGGACAAGTAAACACGCATGGAATTATAATATGCAACTGACAGTGTATCATCTAAAACCATAGTTTTATCATCTTTTAATAGAGCCATAAGCAGTCCCTTTGTTTTTTCTTAAAAACCTCATGTTTATTTCATTAAATGTTTTATGAACATGACAAAACAAAAAACATGTGTTACAATAGAAAAAGATTGCATTTGAATAGTATGAACATACGTGAAGAAATGTATACTTAGTCTTATTTAAACATTATATGTAACTATGTTCAAAAATGTATATTAATACCACGATCAGGTTGGTTCATTCGTACTACAGAAAAACATAAGGACATTGTTAATTACACATCTTAATCCAATCATTTAGATTAATTTCCCGGTATGGTCATTATTCATGACATTTATCAACTTTATCACATTGCTTTATGTGACCAAAACGATGATACCGTTGGAAAATTACACATTAAGCGCCCTTATCCATTCCGAAAGATGTTATCCTTGTCCTAGGAGAAAATATGTCATTGGTAATATGTGTTCTAGATCTGGGACATTAACCTGGGAGACACAAATGGTTATTGGTTACATTTAATGGTGCCATATGGGTGTCAATGTGCCGTCGTAATGTTTTTGCAATACCCTATCATGGTCATGCTGTTCAAACATGTGGCTCTTATATGTCAGGTGATAAATGATCAACGCGTTAATTCTACCATCTGTATTGTAAATTAAACATTAAATGAAATTATTGTACGTTTCTATTCCCTTAAACGGCGTGAACATACCATGTGGTATGTGTGACAATATTTATTTTTTTGATGACAGATCTTGACCAAACATGCTCCACATACCACGTGGTTTGTCCAAAATGCATAATCTAACAAACAGTGAATATTGCCATCTTCTTCTTTCTTGCATACAGCCATTACCTATTCTCCTTCTAAGTACATTTTTGTTGACATCAATCAAGTTTCATTTGTGTAACAACTGGTGTTTACAATTTCCAGCGCTTTTTTAATTTTTGTTGACCTATTGACTCGGTGTTGGTTCCTTTCCTGTTCAGATATGTGTTGGATGACGTATCTATACATGCGTTTGGTCTTCGAATTCATGATGTTTGTGTGCTTATTAGCGTGCCAGACATCTTGTAAGGGAGCAGAGAAACCAAGCAAATACAGCAGTATACTGTATGCCTTCTGTACGACCACTGAATGATTCACACAAAGTAAGCATCATTAAATAACAATTAGGAAAAAACAGCCAGCCGAAAGAAACACCCACTGCGTTCTTCGTCGTTTCAAAACGATTGTAACATTTTGAATTTTGTTTTTGTTAGATCAGGGTTTAGTAATTAATTTGATTAATTTTACGGCCGTGCAGTCGTAAAACGTTGAAGAAATTCACTCGTGGGAAATGCTTTCTTAGAATGGCTGTGGTTTAAAAACATGCATTCTGGAAACATTGATGTTTTCGCATGCAAGCTTGATTTGCCATATAAAGAACAACACCAATTAATTTGACCTATATCAATCATGAGAGCTGACAGCGATGGTATTGGCAATGAATCATCTTCCAAAATATCTGGTTCTTGCTGGTTTGCCTATTTTTACCCGGAAAATCATTGGTAGACCGTTGCAAATACTATAACACCTTCAATTATCAAAATTCATTGAAAAATGGAGTCACCTTCAAATGTTTTTAAACTAAGTTAAACGTTTATCAGTTTCATGAAAAAATTCAGTAAAAGGTATTGAACAAGCTAAAATAAATCGATATAATATTATGGTAAATTTTACATATCGGGATTTAACAAAGTGTCTGAGAATGTTCAGTATTTCGTAGGGACAGACTTGCATGTTCCTGACAGACAAATGCAATTATAATCTATATGTTAGCACGTGAGACTGAAATGAATGTATTACTTTCAATAAAATTAACTTTGGTATTAGTTCTATGTTTATACGCTGAGTTTCAGTAATGTGTGTCTGATTGGCACGTGTAGTTAGATTATGAGTGTAAATGGTTATATATGGCTAACGTCGAAAATGTTTGCAGCGAGTTAGTTACAGTAACAGTGCATAAATACTCTATACAGTCACAAGACTACATTTATTGAAAGTGTTTTAGAGGAAATCTTAGAAGATATGCCAGGTACACAAAACGTTGTTTCCATCTCAAAGTTTTAAGGTCGGCATAAATCGTGCTTGGTGTGAAGAAATTGTTTTTATTAAAGCATCATTTGTAAAAATGGATGCGTTTTATATTATGTAGAATTGTACCAACTTTGATCGCAATTGTTTGTACCATTTCGATATTTTATTTACTGAACGTTGATTATATAGACGTAACTTCAAAAGGTGAGACACTCGAGAATGGCACGAACTGCGAACGATTTACAGCGATAATTCTTGCTTAACTCGGTCTAGAAAAAGTAAAGTTTTAAGTATTAAACGCACATGAACTAATGATCAACATTGACATAAAACAATCAAGGAAAGACAGAACGCAACATAAACTTAGTATTGAACGAACACAAACAGAAACAACACATACTACAAGTACAAGTATTGTCTACCATACCCCAAATTAAACCCAACATAAAACTGAAAATATAACAAACCATGAGGCAATATTGTTGCATAAACGAAGGTGCAAAATGAAGTAGAATTAATAACAGTTGCAATAATGCCGAATGTTGCATCAACAATGGTTTGGTCTATACGCCTCATGATCAATTCGTTATTGTGTGATTCAACAAGTATCAAATAAAATATCATTTACTCTGTTGAACCAACCCGTCGTTGTGTTTGATTAACGATTGTGTTAAAACCTTGCCCGCATTTCCAGCATAGTAATTAAGCAAAACTATGAAGATTTCCCAGTGGATCGAGGCCGACGCTCTGAACCTTAACTCCTTCGCCGAAATATGTTATATAGTGGGAGCAGAGGGAAACACTCGTGGATCGGTAAATTAAAAATTAACAAAACCTAAGTCGGACCCCGGTGTAATATTCAATTCAATGCAGACGTTATATGCATGCATTAGCTACTAGTGATGTGTTCAGAACTGATTCCTAATTTCAATTCAGTGCTATTTTCTTGATCCGATTTTTTATAATCGTTATGAAATGCCGCGTATGTTATTTCTTACACATTGTCCGTCCGTTTTATGCATGTATACATTTGTATTTTCTGTACTGTGCATATGTCATCTCGTTGCAAACAATTATCAAATTGTGTTAAACGTTTGCATGAAAATATTGGAAAAAACATATCCATTTAAGTTATAAAATTATGCAATTTTTAATGGCAAGCAGTTTTAAGTGGTAACATAGTTCTTTTGTTAAAACATTTTATTACACGAATGAGCCTACGGTCTTCATGAGTGAAATTCACGTTTCATCAATAATGCGTCAATGTTTGACGAGTGAATACATTTTTGAGTTCAATTAGTTAACATCGTGGTATTGTAATTGTTTCATTCCTCCTACAATTTGCAATCTTTGTTTGGGCGAACTCACTGGCGTTGTCAGTGCATATACAAATCATAATGATCATGTTACATGTTTTCAGCACACACCTGTATCGAAAAAATGAATGAAATATTTCAAAAATAATATTCCATTAGATTATTCCAATACCTAAATATGTGTTTGCTAAATGAACTATTGCATAATACAGGTATAACGGCTGTTTTATATTATATTTAGACTAGAATATGTTGAAGCCTAACATGGAACCATAATTTAGAAGAAATATGAAATATTTCATGGATAGTTTGCTTAGGTCTAAAAGTATTCAGCTTTATTGTAGCAAACCAAATGATTAAATTGGTTAACTAATAATAGTTACCAGGTTAACTACACGTACTGACTGAAATTATACCCTGGGGTAAAACTCTTCCATATTTCCATCTACAACAAGACATACCCGTACAGGGGTATACAACAAATACCAGAATGAAACTTGATCAATAATTCCATCAAAGAAATATA
The DNA here is from genome assembly GCA_963678985.1 of Spisula subtruncata. Classification (NCBI taxonomy): domain Eukaryota; kingdom Metazoa; phylum Mollusca; class Bivalvia; order Venerida; family Mactridae; genus Spisula; species Spisula subtruncata. The sequence continues at coordinate 25,355,560 of OY787672.1, forward strand.
AGATACAGAAAAGGTATGCAAATGCAAGTAACAGCCTTTAAAACAAAAGGTTGAACGACCTGTTGGTTATAAAAAGCTAAGCAACGTGCGTTTAAATCGCAGAAAAACTGACACGTGAACACTTTAGTTTTAAAAGACAAACATTTTTTTAGCATATAAAATATTCGCTTTGTAAGTTGTGTGTAGACACAGGCATGTTTATTTCGACAGAAAATTCATCCATAAGCTGCATACACTATATGTATGGGTCACAGCTGCTACTTTAGTCTACGCGTTTGCATATTATCCACATTCACAGATTTAGGATGACAAAACCGTATAGTACAGCTGTCTAGAGGTGACAGTTCCCCCAGATGTTTCTAGTCTCGTGTAAGACATTGGAACAAATTGTTTAAGCGTAAACATCCTGAGTGTTGTATATAAGTAGAAACACTTTAAGTCTTAGGTATCGACAATGTTACATTTGTATCACGAACAATTCACTCTGCAAAATTTCCAAGACGAGAGATTGTATAGGTTAACGAGAATCATGCACAAGAAATACGTACGAATGTAACTATATTAGCTGATGGTATATGACAGTGGCTAACATTGTCAAACATCAACACTAACGTTGTAAGAGTTTAACTTTAATCCTCCGTGGTTACCTGGTCAGTAATTTTATTTCTTTTTTTGTTCAAACGAATTTTAACATAAAGGTAAGGTCAGTGGTGCATCGGCACATTTCGTTCCTTCCATTTTTAAAAGGTGCATGTCACTATCAGAGTTTTGGATAATGTTTTGGGCCATATTGCAATTTGGCCTAACAAATGCGTGTTTTATAACTGTAAATTGCATAGTTATGTACAGCTTCATATGTCAAATTTTTACCGAATGGGACAGGGGAGGGAACCACAGACAATAATACCTAAATGCGTTATGTTTGGTAAATGAATATGAAAATTAATATTCAGATAGAGGCGGTTTTACTCTGTCTGTACCGTATATAACCACTTTACATTAACAATACAAAATGCGTGTGTAGAAATATAAGATTGTATTATCTTGGATTGAAACGAAATGTCAAATAGTCAACGGGATATACTTACGTCTGAAAAGGTTACTGTTGGAAACACATTCCGGGAAATGATCCTCTGGTCAATACCCTATGTTCCGTTTACGATTTGATAATTCACATTATACTAAGTGGTGCGTGCTTAATTGTGTTGATGTCTTTTTCGTGAAGTACGTTTGCAAATGGTCATGTGATTGTGGCAGTTTATAAAATCCTAACCAAAGAGGAAACAATATTAAGCCATAAAACAGACAAAATACAGAATAGGATACTTGCCTGATGTGCGGGCTGGTAGTGTTGGATATACAAAGGAAATGCAGACTTAACATGATGAAACGCGTTAGAATATGCCTCTTGGAAAGAAATTCTGATTCAATTGTTCAGGGTATATTAAAATAGTGTTGGAAACATGCTTATTTAGTCATGTTGTTTGAAATGTATCGCTGTTGCATTAATAAATGGTTAATCTTGGAATAATTTATTTATACCAATACGCCTATATGCCTTTCAAAAATACGTATTTGATTTCATCGATTATTTTAACATGTCTGTACAGCAGGTCAGACTAATCCATAACCTTATATTACTGTCCATAATTTAACGAGATACGATTTGATGAATATACTTTGAAGAAAGGTGTATGTAAATCAGGTCGGAGTACATTGTATTCTGATATTGCTGTCCGTAATTCCACCAGATGCTAGTTGATGGATGTAGGTATGAAGAAAATTGGAGAAATCAAAACGGAATTTCTGATATGTAAACTATATAACAACGTTTTAAGGTAAATAACCACTAAATGCCTACGCGGACCAAATTCAGATACAGTCAAATAGTCCGGTAAAAAACTTTAAAGCGACTGGAAATGGGGGTATGTCTTGACAAATCAGCATCAGAATCATGAAATTGGTGTTAAATACTTTGTATGCATGTATGTGATGTAGTGAAATGGTTTTATTCAGAAATATTTTGTATTCTGGCTTAAATATGAAAGTGAAAGTAAGGTTGGGGCTAACGGACAGTGAGTAAATCTGTTCACCGCGTTTGACGAACCAACTTTTTCTTATATGATACATGACCCCCTACTTTTTTTTCATTTTCTTCAAGCTGGATGCTATTTCTGTTGATTAAAAGATTTTGAGAGGGCCCCATGGACAAAAAGTTGACATTTTTTTTGGCTGACCTAGGTCACTTTACATTGAGTTAAAGAACATATCTATTTGGTGGTTTGTGACCTAAAACTCCTATGAGAAAATACATAGTGTTATTCCACACGTTAAAACGATTAAATTGGATAACATCATTCATACATCAGGAAAGAAACCATATTTCCTCGGAACATCTACCATCATACAACACACTTAGAATGATAGGTTTGATAGGATCCAGCAATACATTCAGGGAAATAGAAATGCTCTACTTATGTGATATTTAATCGATTGTTTTTGTTATTTTAATATCCAATAGAAAGAAATTCAGTAGGAAAACATCAAACAATTTGGACGTGTTTCATTGCCATGGAATATCATTTTATTTGTATTTCGATTAAGTCCAACCGAATTTGAGTTAGTGTAACAAACAAAACAATGTCTCTTACTGATTGCATATGCATTAACTTTGTCATTGCCATACTCGTCATTTTTTGTGAATTCAATTGCAAGGTGTTGGTGGGGTTTTGTTGCATTCGCTGAGTAAATTCGATCCCCATCTTGATTATGCGATCTCTTAGTTCCGTATGGTTTTTTAGAAAAAATGTGTTAACACCAATACAATCAGGCTTAATGATAACAAATCAGACAGCGAAGGCAGCACACTAAATAAACAGCAGATTACTGATTCACGTTCGTGTACAAAGACCTAGTCATAACATAACATAAGTCCCTTGGTGTATGGATTTTGGCATATGTTTGTCTGTATCAACATACATGTGCAGTGTCAATGGAAATCGTAGATGAGGTATTTCTCGTTTGAATAATTTAAGACACAGTCTGTCAATCCGAGCTTCTTGTACATAAATTAGCTTATTACCGTTATATGACGACATTGGTTGCAGATGATGTCTTGCAAACTACGGTATTTTCCTAGTTTGATCAAGTTCTAATGCAAAATTCCATGTACACTCAAACCACAACGGCTTGAAATCCCAATACTTTACTTAGTATGATAGAGTGAATATTGTACACATTTTAAAACAAATAAATTCGATATCCATTTTTGAACATTTATACAAAGCCAAACAATGTAAATGTATATAACTATTTTTTTGGAAAGTAGCTATACTAACGTGAATGTGTCATTTATGTCTAGTTTTTGTCTAGTCAGTATTCAGTAATGAGGACGTTTGTGACTATTCTGCCGTGATATACGTTTTCTCATTACTTTTCGGAATATTTCATTGTCTATAAGTTAAGTTAATTTACCAATTGTCTAGGGCTCTTTTCAGCTGTTAGGCTGCTGAAGCACCCTTTGACATTTTAACTCCCCTGATCATTGGGCTACATATGAAAACCTACACTCGTGTCTCCCTGGGGAGACTATTTCTCTCCTGTGGGTATGGTAGCATACATCGATCAGCGGCGCCCAAGAATAGACACTGCCTTCACAGGTACCATTTTACGCCATGGTGGAGTGGAGCTGTGGGTCTTGCTCAGAGAAATTAACCAGTAGTCCAGAAAGGGGTAGAACCCGGGACCTCACGATTCCGAAGCACGCGCCCTACCTCTAGGCCACCGCTCCCCATTACTATTGACTCATTCCGACATATGGTTTATTTCATTTATTTAATAACTAAAGTGATGCATTCAATCAAATGTGTTGTAGACAGTCATGCAATTGTTACAGTTAAAAGAATGAATTACACGTGTCAACAATATTGACTCATTCAGACATCTGGATTATTTCATTTATTTAATAATTAAAGTGACATTGTAACTCTAAAACGTGGACATGTAAATACGAATGGTATTATGATATACACTTGACAGTGTTTCAACCAGAACCCTTGTTTTATTATCTATTGCTAGAACAATAATAAACAGTCACTTTGTTTTCTTAACATGTTTATTTCATTTAAGGTTTTATGAACATGACAAAACAACAAACATGCGTTAAAATAGAAAATTGCATTTGAATAGTATGAACATGCTTGAAGAAAGGTATACTAAGTCTTATTTAAACATTAACTCTGTACAAAAATGTATATTAAGACAACGATCAGGTTCATTCGTACTACAGCATAACCACGGGACATAGTTAATTACGCATCTTAATCCAATCATCTAGATTAATTTCCCGGTATGATAATTATTCATGACATTTATCAACTTTATCACATTGCTATATATGAATAAAAATGTGATACCGTTGGTTAAGTACACATTAAGCGCCCTAATCCATTTCGAAAGATGTTATCCATATCCTAGGAGAAAATATGTCATTGGTAATATGTGTTCTTGATCTGGAGCATTAACCTGGGAGAAACAAATCGTTATTGGTCACATTTAATGGTGCCGTATGGGTGTCAATATGCTGTTGTAATGTTTTTGCAATACCGTATCATGGTCATGCTGTGCAAATGTGTGGCTTTCATGTCTCGTGTGATAATTGATCCACGTAGTGTATTGATCAACACGTCAATTCGTCCAACTGTATTGTAAATCAAACATTAAATGTAATTATTGTAAGTTTCTATTCCCGTAAGCGGTGTGAACATACCTTGTGGTATGTGACGTAATGTGTGACAGTATTAACCTTTCTGTTGACATATCTTGACCAAACATGCTGCTCCACATACCAGGTGGTTTGTCCAAAGTCCATAATCTAATAATCAGTGGATATAACTTTTTTTCTTGTATACCACCATTTCCTATCCATGTACAGTGTACCAAGTACATTGTGTTAACATCAAAACATAATTTCATTGATGCAACAGCAGGTTTTTATAATGTTCAGTGTTTTCTAAAGCTTTAATGACTTTTTGACACAGTCTGGTGTCTATTTCTTGTTCAGATTTATGTAGGACATTTTGACGTACCTGTGCATGATTGTGGTGTTGGACTTTATTTTGTTCGTATGCTTATCATGCCAGACATCTTGTAAGGGAGCAGAGAATCCAAGCAAATACAGCAGTATAATGTATGCCACTCAGGTACGATCACTGAATGATTCACACGCATCGTTAAATAACAAATTGAGGAAACCCCAAGCCGATAAAAATACTCAAAGTGTTTTTCGTCGCACTTGTAACATTTCGAATTTTGATTTGTCAGATAAGGGTTGAGTTTCAATCATTAATTAATTTTATTAATTTTACGGCCGTGTAGTTATAAAACGTTGTTGACCTTCACACATGGGAATGGTTACTTAGAATGCCTGCGTTTAAGAGCACATTTCTGAACACATTGATTTTTAAACATGCATGCCATATTTGTCATGTGAAGAGACGAACACACTCATTTGACCTACATTGTATAATAACCATGTAAGCGACCACAGATGATAGCTTCAATGGATCATCTTCTAAAATGTTTTATTTTTGCTCATTTGCCTATTTTAACGTAGAAAATCATTGGCCACTAAACATAATAGTATCCTATTAAGAGTTATCATAAAAGATGTAATATAAGTAAAATCAGACACTTTGGTGTCAACTTAATGCTAAATGTATACTAGTATGCCCTTGATCAGATAACGATTTGTTGGACGACCCTTGTAAAGCCTACTATTATCAATATATAATCATTAAAAACTAGATTCACCTTCAAATGCTGTTATACTTATTTAAACGTGTAACAGTAATATAAAAACGAAAAACTGAGAATCAAGTATCAATAATTTCAGTATACTACATTTGTTCGAGCTCTCAGCTATATAGTTCTAAATTTGGTGCCGACCTATTTATATTCATATGTCATATTGATACATGGTGCTTTGAAATTGGGACGTTGTGTCTGTAAATATTCTTTTTCTGGTTCACTTTTATGTATGATATTGCTATGTGTTCGGGTGGTTTGTAGCTGTTCGTTTATTGCCTTTCTTGCTCTGCTCTTCCTGTTGAGTGTGTATGCCTTCTCCGTCCAATTTGACATTTTGTTTTTATTAATGTTATAAATCACCTACTTTGCATTCGTTCGCATTCAATGGAATAATACTTGACTTTTATCTGAAAAGCGAATCTGCCGATGTAGTTTAGACTTCGATCTTCTTTTGCAGACATAATGTTGTACAAGGACGTGTTATACTCTACGACTGTTATCCTTCTCTGATGAGTTAACAATGTAACACTGACGTTATCCTCCAAACTATTCGTGTTTGTATTGAAAGGAAACATTATGATAGGGTTATATGAAACATTTGTCGATGTGTTTAACTTCAATCCTAAGTTTTGAAAACGTTACCAAAACATGTACGAGTACAATTACAACAGGCTCGACTTGTGGGATCGCATATGACTACACCATAACATTTTTTGAAATTATACAGGTCTCAAATGATGTAATATAAAAGCATTTTTGGCCGATACAAATATCATTTTATACGAATTATACAATAAGCTGTCTGGTAGACGACTTTTACATGAATGATAACACGACTACTTTATATTGTGTGTGCCATATTGATTAAAACATAATAAATACATTTCTCTGTACCAACCACCACTTGTAAACGTATCAGACAATGCGATTTCTTGGCAGCATGCTTATCGTAATGCATCTTCTCCGTTGACCTAAACATGCACACATATATCTATATTAATATAAAGTAGTATGCCCAGACATAGGATAGTTATCAGCATAATTGAATTGGAACTACAAACGTAACTCTCAGTTTATGTCTGCTTTCCAAAGATATCATAGATAACCCGTAGTGTAGCTCAATATAAATATTACAGAATTTTATGCTTTTAAATCTGGCAGTAATGAAGATCTAAATACTTGCATAAATATTATGAAAAATGGGATTTTAAAGAACTATTGAAATGAACGAGTGTATAAAAAGAAACATATTGTATAAGAGTGGACATTAGATCGATGGAATTTTGGATTTATTTATGAGATGATAATCCCTGCTATGAACGAGATCTGACTTGTAGTAATTGAATACTTGTTTCCTAGTTGGCCGAGAAAAGAAACTTCCAGAAGAACAATGGCTATGTATGGCTCAATTGTTGTAGTATTACAATATGAATTGTATACGTGCTTGGGACCACTTTCAGGTATATTAAAGAACTACTTACCCATTTCGTACACTATTCTTGTATATAATTTTTATATCATAGATTCTTTTACGTCCTTGATGTATTTTTGTTTTAGTGCATACTTCTGAAATTGAAAACAATTGGCTTAAATAAATCACATTAATAAATTGATTTCATAATATATCGCTGGCTTAGAACCAGAAGGTTGTAATTACAAAATCGATATATTGAGAAAACAAGAGAAAACTGTCTGTAATGAACTCTTTACCTATGGGAAAACACGTTTTTAAAACTTCATTATGGTCAACATGAACAATTTAAGATTTTCATGGAAATAGGCTCATAAGAAGCGCCTTGTGAAGCAGATTTCAAATATGTATGAGTCTTATAAGCGCGTAAGTAGGAGTTACGACCTTCTGGTTCTAAGCCATCGATATATTAATTTAGCGATCCGATTTTGTTTGAAGCTACATACCATTACACTTGTGATTAGATAACCAAAATAATCAAACTAATTTAGATGTTCGTGTTGTTTGCATCATATACAATGTAACAACAGTTTGATGCTTTAACGAGTCAATGTATATATCAAAACTTCAGTCAAGCTTCACGCACCATATCTAGGTCGTATTGTACTAGAAGCTTACTATCCCGACCAACTTGGATACTTGTACATATTCAGTTACAGCATGTCGTTGGCTGTGTATAACCATTAATGCGATATTGTCATTGGATGAATAACTCTAGATACAGCGACCTTACATTCGGTCGTATATGTCCCTTCATATTTGCACATTCATTTCAAGTTGTATGTACAGTATATATTCCCCATTTGTCAAAATATTTATATCTGTTTTATGTTTGCCAGATTTAATAGCATATTTTATACGAGAATAGATATTGTTGTAGGCCTATACTCCGGGTTATCTTGGAGAACTTGACATAAATGGATCGTTGTTTTGTAGATCAACTGTTTAGAAATGTTACTTTCGGAAATCATGGAGTACTTAAATACTTATTCAATTAAGTGCAATAAACATAATCGATATGTTCCCGTCTGCGTTTTGTGCCTCTTCTCAAGAAACGTTCGATTTTATATACGGGCTACACTAACAACGTCAAACACTAAAATAAACATGAAAATAAATAACTGTAAACGCACATACATGTTTTTCGACATAAACAATACGATAGATAATATACGAGGCATCAATGTGCCATTGTGCCATTTAACTTTATATCCCTTGATGCAATATAAATAGTTGGCCGTATGTCAATTTATGTATTCGTGAAATATACAAAATAAAATTGTATGCATTCATCTATGAACATCATTTTACTTTGGCATGAAAATTCATTCGGTTAAATGTTGCAACGTTGCAGAAAACAGAAACAGTTCGTAGATTAGAGTCTGCGCAGAACCATCCTCCCTGATGATATCTCCACTGCACGCCACTGTCTGTTGTTTCAATGATTAATCGATCTTGAAGAAGCTATCAGAACGAATATAATTATCCAATTGCCAGCCATTGCAACAAAAATCAAGTTCTGGAGAAAACATCAATAATGCTACACAATACTGTACATGCCATTGAATAGATAGATAAATAAGTACTTGATAAACGACGAATGCCCCCTTAATAGGCAAACTATGTCGGGATATATACATAATTAAAACCCGTTTTATGGATACGCTGAGCCAGTTGCAAGAATGTCATATGGGTCGTAATGAGGTGTTCTGATGGCCATGTGATAAGGCAAATGTATTATGTACATAATTAATTTGGAACGACACGTCTAATCCACATAAACGATGAAGTAAATTGATATAAAATGACTGAACGTATTCATGTGTGTAGCATCATGTTCGCACATGTATCGAAAGTGTGTACCATGTTTTAACTCAGACACTTGATGCATACATGTGGAAGTATTTTTTCTAAAATTGACATATGTATTTTTTCTACAATTTGTTTTTACAAAAGGCAGAGAAATGTATCACCTATATTATTAAATCTTGGCTAGTCTTGCGTGATATATCAAATGAACCACCATTTGAACTGCAATGAATAGGCCAATCGATATCAATAAAAATATTGGGGACGCATATATTGTTGAAGGTCTATGAACAATACGAGTAACATATGGAATATTAACTATCAGTCACATTACTACAATGCTACAGTTAAGCAATAAAAAAGGCAAATGATACATATATCATACATTTTGTATTACACCTACGTTGAAAACGATTAACTTTTAAAGCTGTACATAATCGTCTGACTAGTACAATACTACACATGTAGCATATATACCAGTTTGAGAAAGAAATCACACATAACATTTGTAATAATGGTTCGTGAATCTGTATATATGGAGTACGTCAACGCCATCAACTGGGTTGCAAAGGATATTTAATTACTGCAATTTAACCGTAGGCAAATTGGTTGATAAAGGCCAGCGACATAAAACTATGGCACATGTTAGTTCATTACTGTGTTTATAACGCATTGTACGTTCAAAACCATCAAATATATTACAAAGTAAGTATAATTTACTAAATACTACCTTAGTCAATTGGTTCAGAAAGGCCAATGACACTATATGCTTAAACTGGTTTATCACATGCATTGAATGTTTACAATCAACAAACTTGCATACCAAGTCTAATTAATTGAAAGCCACGAATATGCCATTACCCGTTGGTTGAGTAAGTTCAATATCACAACAGCGTTGTACATGTTATGTTCGTTCAAAGCCATCAACAAGATTGCAGAAACAATTTTACTGCGAAACATAGCTTGCAGTAAAGTGTACACCACAAAGACTAAAACATTCATTAGCTAAGTGAGAACTTGCTGACTAAATAGATTACTGTAATACAATTGTGTTCGATTTTGAAACCATCTACAACGACAAGTAAGTACATTGATCACACAAACAATATCGTTAAGACAATACGCGGACTGTTAGTATGTATATAGGATGTACCTGATAGAATTTCAAACAACAGAAGAAAGCAGTGAGTCTTAAAGAAAGTATGGTGTTGATCCAATAGTGTTTCTACAGATTGTGCTTTAATCAGTATACACTAACGGAGTAATTATTCACACAGTTAATGACATGTACGGGTAGTACGTTCTCTAAGTTCTAAGTGGTGTTGTAATAATTGCGTTTCAGAACCAATATAGTATGGCTAAAAGATACTAACAAATCGGACGGGAACGACTTCGATCAAAATAAATAGAACAGTACGAACTCTAAAAAATACAAAGCACACGTCCCGTGGTGTTTGAAACTTGGCACATTGCTGGCCTAGAATGATAACGTTGTAAGTTCTACTTACGAACTTATAAACTGATTCAAATTCACAATGCGCTTCTTATTAGCCTGTTGTCATACAAATCGGAACTTGTCTTATGTTGACCAATCTGATGTCAGAACAGCTTGTTTTACCATATGAAAAGAGTAACTTTCGGACATATTTTTTCTCAACATTTTATTTTGTTCTTACGACCTTCTCATACTACATCAGCGATATATGGACATGCATTGGTGTACATGTACAGTGTTATCAATGGAAGAAGTGGTTGAGGTATTTATCTTATATATTTATTTAAAGATACATGTATATAGCCAATCGAGCACTTTGTATTAAATGTATTTAATTCCATTGACTGATACTTTCGTCATAAGAATAATTGTATTCAACAATCAAATGAAATACAAATGTACGTATATAAGTAATGTTTAAGAATATATGTCCCATTATGAAGAAGTAAAACTCAATAATTTTAAAACAAATATATTACTTTTTTGTCTCATACAAATAATTAACAGGAATGTGCCACTTTTGTATATGAGGCAATATAATATACTAATGAGGAATTCAATTTTCTGGCATGTTTTGCTACGGAATGTATGTGTGCTCCGTCATAAATATCAATACGTTTTTTCTAGACTTTACTTTAAGTGTCTAACTACTAATACCGATTTTCAAATAACAAAGGACCTCGTCCACGTTTCCTTAATCACTTAATCCCCACGTTCATTACACGATAGTTGATTACATGCTAAACTCGCTGAATGATTTAGTCTGGCCTGAAACAAACATACAATTACAAATATCTTTCCTGAACAATGTCTTGTTTCCGGTTCTCTAGAGAGTTTGTTGTTAATAGAGGTACCATTCTGCTCATTGTCAATACACGCAACATTATAATACAAACAGTATGTCTGGTCCAGTGTTTTCTGAATTTCTTGTAAATGTATAATGCGCACTTACATGTAGTAGTCTCATTTAGTGTGTATCAATGCAACAAATGAATCCAGAGCGTAGTTTGCACTCAACTGGATTGCTGGTTAATTTTACAATTGCATACATAAAAACAGAATCTGCAGTTCAAATGATAAAATGACGTAGAAAGATTGATTTTCAAAATACATTACACAATGTCTGTTTTACGTTACTTCCTGAAGATTCAATGAACGAGGTTATTTTCACTTCAAAGTCACGTACAAGTACGTGAGTGTCGAGTGTTCAGTTCAAATGGTATAATGTGTTGTTACAAAAATTGAAATCAATGCTAAGCAAGGACACCACACTTAGAAATCAGAACGTCCTTGGTAGACAAAGCCATAAAATATACATCTACTATAAAGTAAAAATTGAACCATCATTACTACAGCAATAAGTCTGATGCATTCACACAAATTTGCTGTAGACATTTATTGCAATTATTATAGTTCAAATAATGAATTTCAAATGTCATTAATATTGACTCATTCCGATATTATGTTTATTTCATTTATTTCATAATTAAATTGACATTTTAACTCCTAAACATGGACATGTACATACGTATGATATTATAATAACTAAACAATTTCGTATATATGCATTGTTTGAGGAGAGTCACAGTTGGGCAAAAAAGGTTTCTGATTAGAAAAAAATTTCAAAAATGAAACACCCTATATAATATGCAGCTGACAGTATATTAACTACAACCTTAGTTTTATTATCATTTGATAGAACCATAAGCAGTTACTTATATCATTATTTCATTAAAGCAGCAACCATGTGTGTAATAAATACAAATGCTACATGTACAATAAAGAATAATGCATTTGAATAGTATAAACATACTTGAAGAAAGGTAAATTCAGCCTTATTTAAACATTTACTCTGAACAAAACTGTATGCTAAGAACACAATCAGGTTCATTCGCACTACAGCAAAACATTGGGACATGGTAAATTACACCTCATAATCCAATCATCTAGATTAATTTCCCGGTATGATCATTATTCGTGACATTTATCAACTACATCACATCGCTTTATGAGAACAAAACGATGACACCGTTTGTTAAGTACACATTATGCGTCCTAATTCCTTCTGTAAGATGGTATCCTGGGAATAAAATATGTCATTGACCATATGTGCTCTAGATCCGGGGCATTAACCTGGGTGATACACATCGTTATTTGGTCCATCTTATGTTGTCTAATTATGTATATGTGTCAATGTACACTTGATTGCTTTTATATCGGGACACCACATATAATTATTTTTGTAATGCATTATTATGGCCATGTTGTTTTAACATGTGTCTTGGATGACTTGTGTGACAAATTATTCATGGTATACGATCATGCATACGTCGGAAGCACGTAATGTATTGATCAATGCGTACTATTACGAAATGTATTGTAATTCAAGTTCCTATTCACGTCGTTGTGAACAAAACGTAAAAAAGATACGAAGGAATCGGCCAGGAAGCGCAACAGGCGACTTACCAGCCGAGCACAGACAGCAGTAACAACACACGCAACTTCACGGAGCAATGCCCTCACACAACCCAAAAAAAAGCTTAAAAGTTCAAGTTCCTGCCGCAATGTAGGATGACCCTAGTCGTGTGACAGTTTTTGCTATTGTGTTGGCTGCTCTTCACCTATGCTTCACATAGCACACGGTCAATCCAAAGTGCATAGTATAGCAATCAGGATTTTGCAGTGGTTATTGCGAACTTCTTCATTCTTGTATACACTCATTTCCTATCCATCTGTTAGTGCATGTTTGTTGACATCAATCAAATGTCATTTATGCAACAGTATTAAAACTTTTGTGACTTTTTGACACGGTTTGTTGTCTTTTTCTTGCTCAGATTGTTATTGGATATTACGACGTACGTACGTATATATACATGCTTGTGGTCTGAGATTTTATTATGCGTGCTTATGTTCGTAGCCGACATCTTGTGGGGGAGCAGAGAATCTAAGCAAATTAACAGTATATTTTATGCCATTCTGTACGACCGCTGACAATGCGTATGAATCACACACGCTGTATGCATCGTTAAGTAACAATTTGAAAAAAACGGCCGATAGAAATACTCAAGGTGTTCTTCGTCGCTTCCCAAAGATTATAAATTTTAAATATTGTTTTGTTCGATCCGGCTTGATACAATAAATTAATGTGAATCATTTTACGGCCGCGCAGTCGTAAAACACGCTTTCTGAAAACACGTTTTAAAATGCAAGCTTCATGAAAGCTGATAGCTGACAGGGATGATATCGTCAATGAAAACTCTTTCGAAATATTTGTTCTTGCTCATTTGCCTATTTTTACCGGGATAATCATTGGCCGCTGAACATAATAGTAACCTAATAAGTGTTATAATAGTTATAAAAGATGTAATAGAAGTGTCAACTTAACTCTATATTTATAGTCATATGCCCTGTATAAGACAAAGATTTGTTGGGTGACCCTTGCAAATACCATAACGCTTATAGCTATCAATGTATAATCATTGAAAAATAGAGTCACCTTCAAATGCTTTAATACATAGTTAAACGTGCATCAGTTACATTGAATTTCATAAGAACAACTGAGAAACAATTATCAAGAAATTCAGTAAAAGGTATCGAACAAAGTAAAGTAAATCGATACATGGCAAGTTTTACATATCGGTATTTAACATAGTGTCTGAGAATGTTCAGTATTTGATGGGGACAGACTTACGTGTTCCTTACAGACAATTGTTATTAGAATATACATGTAAGCACGTGAGGCTGACTTGTATGTATTACTTTCAATAGAATTGACTTTGGTATTAGTTCTAAGTTTTTACGCCGAGTTTCAGTAGTGTGCGACTGATTGGCACGTAAAGTTAGATAATAAGTGTAAATGGTTATATCGCTATCATCGAAAATATTTGCAGTGAGTTATTAAACAGTGCATAAATACTCGATACAGTCACAATACTACATTTATCTAAAGTGCTTCAGAAGAAAGTTTAGAAGATACCAGGGATACTAAGTTAAACGATGTTTTCAGCTGTTTTAAGGTCGGCATAATTCGTGCTTGGTGTGAAGAAGCTGCTTCTATTAAATCGTCATTCGTAAAAATAGATGCGTTTTATATCATGTAGATTTGTACCAACTTTGATCTCAAATGTTCGTCTCATTTCTTTATTTCATTTTCGGAAAGTTGATTAAAAAGACGTTACGTCAAAAGGTGAGACACTCTTGAACACGGCACGAACTGCGAACGATTTACAGCGATATTGCTTGCTTAACACGACCTAGAAAAGGGAAAGTTATAATTATCAAACGCACATGAACTAATGATGAACATTGACATAACCAAATCAAGGAAAGACAGAACGAAACAGAAACTTAGTATTGAACGAACACAAACAGAAACAGCACATGCTACAAGTATAGTCTACGATTACTCCAAATATCACCCAAGATAAAATTGAATAATATTAAACTGTTACAACCCACAAGGTAATAGTGTTGCATAAACGAGGGGCAAAGTGAAGTAGAAACAAAAGCAACTATGATGACAATAGTTTAGTCTTAACACCTCATTATCAAGTCATCAAGTCGTTATTATGTGATCCTACAAGTATCAAATAAAATATCATTTACTCTGTTGAACCAACCCGTCGTTGTGTTTGATTTACGATTGTGTTAAAACCTTGCCCGTATTTCCAGCATAGTAATTAAGCAAAACTATGAAGATTTCCTAGTGGGTCGAGGCAGACGCTCTGAACCCTAACTCCTTCGCCGAAATATGTTATATAATGGGAGCAGAGGGAAACACTCGTGGATCGGTAAATTGAAAATTAACAAAAACAAAGTCGGACCCCAGTGTAATATTCAATTCAATACAGACGTTATATGCATGCATTAGCTACAAGTGATGTGTTCAGAAATTTCTAATTTCAATTCAGTGCTAATTTCTTGATCCGATTGTTTATAATCGTTATGAAATGCCGTATATGTTATTTCTTGCACCGTGTCCGTTTTATACATGAATGCATTGGTACTTTCTGAACTGTGCATATGTCATCTCTTTGCAAACAATTATCAAATTGTGTTAAAACGTTTGCATGAAAATATTGGAATAAACATATCCATTTAAGTTATAAAATTATGTAATGTTTAATGGCACGCAGTGTTAAGTGGTAACATAGTTCTTTTGTTAAAAAGTTATATTCCATGAATGAGCCTACGGTCTTCATGAGTGAAATTCACGTTTCATCAATAATGCGTCAATGTTTGACGATTGAATACATTTTTGAGTTCAATTAGTGAACATCGTGGTATTGTAATTGTTTCATTACTCCTACAATTTGCAATCTTTGTTTGGATGAACTCACTGACATTGTCAGTGCATAATAATACATATCATAATGATTTTCAGCGCACATCTTTATCCATAAACGGAATGTAACTTTCTTAGCTATAAGAAAATAATATTCCAATACTTTAATATTTGTTTGCTAAAGGCACTATTGCATAATGCAAGTAGAACGGCTGTATTGTATTTATGCTAATCCCAGCCTCCAAAATAACAAATCGAAATGCCTAGTTTCAGGTAAAAAAAGCTAAATGACGTACGTTTAAATCGCCGTAAAACTGACACGAGAACAAAAAGTTTTAAAAGACAATTTGTTCATTCCTCATAGAAATGTTTGCTTTGTAAGTTGTTTGTAGACACAGACAAGTAAATATTGACAGAAAATGTATCCTGCATCTTCATACACTACACGTCTCGGTCTGAGCTGCTACTGTCGTATACGAATTTGCACATTATTCTCATTCATAGATTGAGGACATACACCATATGGTATAGCTTTCTAGAGGTGACAGTTCCGCAAATGTTTCTAATCTCAAACGGTATGAGGAAATCAGGCAGGGAAGGTAGTATGACTCAATTTCGCAAATAAATTATAGGATAGCGTTTATTGTATGAAATCGAATGAAACGCAGCAGAAAAAAAACAGAATAAGATGTTGGAACAGAATAAGATGTTGCAACAAAATGTTTAAGCGTGAACAGGTTATGTTCTATAAGCATTACCAATCATACGGTACTACGGTAATCAAGTATATATGATAAAATAAATATTCTTAATAACTTTGTCACATTTGATAATAGAGAAATGATTCGATTCTTGAGCCCAGGTTTTTAATGTATATTAATAATAGATACACGCGATGTCTATGTAACGTCAATAACGTCATTGATGCTGCATACATTTTCACAGTGATTAAACGAAATTTGGTCATAGGATCATTTCACACCGGAATAAATCCTGCAGATTGCATTTAATGCGGAGATTATGAAGAAATGTATACCTTAACCCAGAAACAATTCATGAATTGAAAACTTAAATGTAAAAAATTGTAAAATAAAATTGTGTAACTCTATCTTGCAACAAGCTAGGAATACATTAAATATACTTGATTTTAAATTTTGCAGATTACATGTGGACATTTTTGCACCTAAACGGCACGCTATTACAAGACACGCATGACAATTATGTGATAATATAAGTTAGAAAATATCTTGTTCTTGCTTTAAATAGAAGACAACAATTATTATCGCATCGTTGATGCAATACAAGCAATGTATAATATTACTACGATTACTTGTCTCTTGAAATAATACACATATCAGCGAATACATGACAAAAATGCAATTAGATATGAAAACAAATAAAGTTATGTAAGGCATAAGTAGACGTTCTAATACAAACGGAAAGTACATACTTACATCATTATACGAACGTATTACGCATATATTAACAATGGAACTTTTCCGCGATACTAAATCGCGACGATTTCTTACAAGACTGCAGTAATTGTGTTTGAATAATACTCAGTTACCACGGTCTAGCGGACAGCTTTTGGATACGTTAATGTACCCGTCCTTGGGAATCAAATGATTGCTTTGACTCGTGAAAGGGGTACTATCTAATATTGAAGTTTAGCGCACCGTGTGTTAATAAAAATAATAAGAGCCGGAAAATAAACAATAATACAGTTTAGTTAAACGTGAATACGACATAAATTCAACTTAACGCACACTGGTTTACTCTCATGTAGCAATTAAGCATAATACATTCATAAATAAGTATTGCATACTTGTTTATTACACAGCCATGTATAGCTTCATACATATTCTTATCTTTGTCAATATATTACCGAATAGGACAGTGGAGGGAAACGCCCAACAATAAAATCTAAACGCGTAGAAACGATTACATGATGTGTTTGTTAAATTAATATAAATTCTGCTAGAGCCGGTTGTACACAGTCTGTACCGTATGTTAGGACTTTACATTAACAATGCAACACGCGTGTGTATAAATATAAGACTGTATTATCCTGGATTGAAACGAAATGTCAAATAGTCAACGGGATATAATCATGTCTGAAAAGGTTACCTTTGGAAACACATTTCGGGAAATTATCGTCAGATCAATACCCTAATGTTCCGTTTACGATTTATAATTCACACTATATCAAGCGATACATGCGTAATTGTATTAATGTCTTTTTCATCAAGTACGTTTGCAAATGGTAATGTGATTTCCATGATTAGTTTTGTTTATCTACTACTAACGCAAACGAATGCCTTATGCAAAGGTGGTTACGAATGATGAATTAAGTAGATAGACATGAGCTAAACCGCGTGCATCATACCTTAACAATTTTGTTGCAAACTATTATTGACTTTCAGAATACTCCTGTTGGTTCTAATTCACTATCCATTACCATTCCAGGCTCACATTGCTGACAAAGTTAATTGTTAAATTATAGAAATTAGATAACAATACTGTTTAATAAATGGCACTCTGTATGATATTGGCCACTGAGCGATCTGAATATTTATAATATATTGATTATTGCATGACCCCCAAGTATAGAATCTGCGCCCATTATATATAATTAATCTATCATATTTGTATTAGGTTATTTTCTGTTCGTTTATTATTTCCGATATTAAGCCATATAAATGCACTGCTGAATACATATGTATGACTTGGAACATGTTCTATTACGGCAGTTTATAAAATCCTAACACAATGAGAAAATATTAGTATGTCATAAAAGAGACAAAATACAGAATAAGAAGCTGGTCTGGTGAACGGGTTGGTAGAAATTGATACACAAAAGAAAGACAGACTGAACATGATGAAACGCGTGAGAATTTGTCTCTTTAAATGAAATTCTGATTCAATTGATCAGGGTATATTGAAATAGTTTAGGAAACATGTTTGTGCAGTCATGTTGTTTGAAATGAATCTTTATTACATTTAAAAATTGTGTTATCTTGGAATAATTTATTTATACCAGTAAGCGCATATGCCTTTCAAATGCATATTTGATTACAAAGATTTTCTTAACATGTTTGTAAAGCAGGTCAGACTTATCCATAATCTTATATAACTGTCCATAATTTAACAAGATACGATTTGATGAATGCACGTTTAAAGAAAGGTGTCTGTAAATCAGGTCGGAGTATATTGTAGTCTGATATTCCTGTCCGTTATTCCACCAGATGCTAGTTGATGGATGTAGGTTTGAAGAAAATTTGAGAAATCAAAACGGAATTTCTGATATGTAAAATATATAAAAACGTTTAAAACTCCTTTGAGAAAATATGTAGTGTTATCCAACACGTTAAAACGATTATATTGGATAACAGCATTCATTCATCAGGAAAGAAAACATATTTCCTCGGAACATCTAACATCATACAACAAACTTAGAATGATAGGTTTGATAGGATTCAGCAATACATCTAGGGGAATAGAAATGTTATACTTATGTGATATTAAATCGATTGTTTTTGTTATTTTAATATCCACTAGGGAGAAATTCAGTAGGAAAACATCAAACAACCAGGACGTGTTTTATTGCCAGGGATTCTCATTCCATTTCTCGTTCGATTAAGTCCAGCCGAATTGGAGCTACTGTTACAAACAATATAACGTCTCTTGGTGAATGTGTTAACTTTGTTGTTGGCAACGCTGGTCCATTTTTATATCATTTGATGCGACATGTTGGGTGGTTATTGTGACATTCGCTGTGTGAAGTCGACCCCTATTTTGATTTATTATTGTTAGATGCAATGTTTAGACATCGGCGTGGGCTGACATGTACTTACCAAAATGCTAATATTATGTATAACGCTCATAATAGGATTCTCGTTTGTTCTGCAACAAATGAACCCAGCGCGCAGTTTGCACTCAACTAGATCGCTGGTTAATTTTACATTTTAATGCATAAAAACGGATTCCAACTTCACTTCAAATGACAAAATAACATGAAGTGAATTGATTTACATAATTGTTAATGAAATTGCACTATGTCTGTTTTACGTCATTTCACTTCTTCGCGATTCAACGATCGAGGGTTTATACTCTTTCATCCCATGTGTACAAGTACTCATTTGTCTAGTATACACTACCAATGGTGCTACCTGTTGATGACTTCTAACCTGTCGGCAGCTGATTGTCACATGATACTTAATGTAGTTATGTAACGTTGGTATCCGACGGTGTTAATGAACTTAAATCAGTCTTGTTTGTATATGAATAAAAACACGACGGGATATAGAAGGAACTTTTGAACAGTGTTGTTGGTATCGACGAGGTATATCATCAACAATTATTAACACGACCATTTCATATGCACTACACCAAAACCTCAACCCACTGTCCTTAATTACGCATCACAATCCAATCATCAAATTAATTTCCCGGCTGGATCATTAATCATGGCATTTATATAACACATTGCTTTATACAAATAAAAGATTATACCGATGGTTTAGTACACAGTAAGGGCCCTAATTCATTCTGAAAGATGTTATCCGTGTCGTAGGAGAAAATTTGTCATTGACAATGAGTGTATTTGATCTGGAGCATTAAACTGGGAGACACGAATCGTTATTGGATACATTTAGTTGTGTTATATGGATGTGCATTTGATTGCTTTGATATTGCTTCGCACATATAACACTCTGGATTATACTGAGTGCAAGCTGATCATACATACATCGGAAACAAGGGTTTTGTTTTTAACACGTATATATATACCAACGGCATTGTAAATCAAACATTTAAAGTTTCGTAATGTTTTTTAGTGTTTTAAGTGACAGGGAACGCAATTTGGGACGCAATAAGAACAAACGTTAACAAACAGCTAAAAATATATTTAAACTTTATACTTCGACCGACTTTAACGAGAAATCTTCGATCCTATAGCCGAGAATGAGTACTATCTAGACATCTTAGAATTTTTACGGTTAATCTATTTTTGCGGACAGTTGTTTACTTATTTTCTTAGCAGCACAATAATGTCCATGTCACAAGGTATTTTATAGTGCATATACTAACAATCAGTGTCTTGTAGTGAATATTACTTCTTTTTTACTTTCGCCAAAATACTTCTTGTCCATTTACTTAGTACATTCTGTTTGTGGCACAAATACAACAATTTGTATACGAAGAATTGTTCGCATTAAATTTCAAACTAGTATGCCTTTCTACACCGCTTAATTTCCTTATTTTGTTCAGCTATGTGTTGGACATGATTTAATGATAATTTATACATTCTTGTGGTCAGTGACTGTGTTGCTTTTGTGTGCCTGATAGAAACATCCCAATTGTTTTTCGTCACTTCCCAAATATTGTAACAAACCGATTCCTGTATTTGTCAGCGGTTGACTTTATATTATTAAATAGTATGCTAAGTGTTAAAGCCATACGGTCGTAAAACGTTCCTGGAATTCACAACAGGGACACACTTTTCCTCATAACTGAGTTTGAAATACGCATTTTGAACACATTCAATTTGATTGTTCTTAGTATAACGCATGCTTTGCCATGCAGAAAATGCTCATTAATTTTGACTTTGATAGTTAGGTACAGTGAAAATTTTGACAGCGATAGTGGAGCCTATTGCAACTCCTTGTGTACTAGACCATTTACCTCAGTAATACATGAGTCACCAAATGGAATTTGACGTCTTCGTGTCGCATCAACACTAAGTTAGATTAAAGTTATACGACCTGGCTTTAAGTACGAGTTTTCTTTAGAGACTTGCTTTCATTATAAAACCTATAAAGAAAAAGTAAACATCATCGTTAAATAGTGTCATCCTCAATCTTATGAGACTTGGGTTGGTCAGATTCAGAGACAGCCAGATAGTAGGTCAGCAAAAAGTGGTCCAACAAAATTAGGTGAAGCAGTGTATGATCAGTTTAAAACAATGTTTCTGAGCCAAGTGTCTGAGAGGCTTCAGTATTGGATGATATTTAGGTCTAAATTACTGACAAATGGATTTGTTCGTAAGCAAGTAAGACTGATTTGTATACATGTATTCAAATCGAATAAGCTTTGGTATATTTTCAGCTAAGTGTGTCAGATTTGCAGAAGTAGTTAGATAATAAGTGCCTATAATTATATATCGATGCCGTTGAACATTTGTGCAGTGAGTTTGTTCACAGTGCATAAATACTAGACACAAACACGATATCGCATGTGCAGAACGTAATCTGCCGAAGCTATTGACAAACATAAACATACATGTAACAAGAAAATATATAACTTAAACATATAAGATGGCTTTGTACGACAAACGGTGTTCGGTAATGTTGAAACAGTAACAACTGTAATAAAGTCAAATGTCTATTGTCCATGCAACAACAAAAGTCATTACTTAAAAACTTCTCACCGTCGTTAGTGCGTGATCCAACAAGTATCAACTACAAGACCATTTACTCTGTTTAACCAACCCGTTGTTGAGTTTGATTGACGATTGTGTCAATTCCTTTCCCGCGTTTCCAACATAAAATTTAAGCGAAATTATGGCGATTTCCCAAAGGAAAAGGATCAAGACAAACACTCAGAAATTTCCTTAACAATTAAACATCGATTTCTTCACCGCATTATTATTGATCCGTGTGTGTTATATAGTGGGAGCAATGGCAAACACCTGATATTGTGGATCGGTAAAACGAGAATTAACACAAACCCAACACCGGTCTAATATTTAATTCGTTTCCGACACCAAATGGCATGCAACAACTAATGTTGGTACTGATAGTACTATTACTTAGTAACATTTTGTTCCTATCATTCTCCGTTGCGTGTATGTAGTTTAGCCTTCCATATGAAAGTTGTCATTATCGTTATGATATATGCTTATGTACTTACTCCTTTATCCGTTTTCTACATACACACTAAACCACTCAAAATTTTGCCCTGCGTTTGCCATATCCTCCACAAAGAAATATTGAACTATTATTTGAACTTGTGTTTGAACAAAAGTAATAAACCGATCAATCAAATATAGTTATAAATTTACAAGGGATATCCGTACAGGTATCTAAAACAAATATGAGAATAAATCATGATCAGTTATTCCATTTGTGACGATGAAGGCACTCAAAATAAACAATCATGCACATGCTACATGGAAACAACATTACAGTTAAAAGCAACACTACACATGACACATGAGCAATTTAGTTTTAAAGAAAATCATTTTTTAAAAGAAAAGCCGTATTTGCCGGTACGTTGCATGTAGACAAAGACATAATAATATTTACAGAAACTGTATCCGTAAGCTACATACACTATACATCTCGGTCCCAGCTGCTACATTTGTCTACAATTTTGCCAATTATCCATGTTCACAGATTTGGGACATACGTATCATATGGTACAGCTTCCTAGAGGTGATATTTCTGCGGATGTTTTCTAGTCTCATACAAAAGAATAAGGGATGGAACAAAAAGTTTCAGCGTGAACATCCTGTGTTCCATGAACATTATTACTAAGGTATCTTCTATGTTAGCACACTCATTTTGTTCATATATATCTATACAATTCATTTAACTCATTGACGTCTCGAAACTGTCATACTTGTTCGGTGATTCAAAGAAAGTTGGATCATCTCGGTCCGGACATAGATCCTTTGGATATATTTTAATGGGATGTTTTAAGGGAGGAATGTAAACACCAACACTTAAACACGCGATTTGAAAACTTCAATGCAATGTGAAATTTTGAGCAGCGATGGCTTAACTAGCTAAGACACAATTGGTTATTGTTGACGTAATTTGCAGCTGGATTTGCAATGTTAAAGAATGAAAGGGATCCATTTATACCTAAATGTTAAGTCATTACAAGATGCGCAAAGTAAGTAAGACATTAACTAGCATTATAAGACAGACATTATTATCGCAGAACTCGTTGATGCAATATCAGCAAGTTCGAAATATTATTAGGCACGCTATTCTGTTCAAATAACAACATATCGACGAATCAATGGCAAAATGCTATTTTGTATCAAAATAAATTGACGCCGACAAAACACGAATCTCGTTCAAGGGCATTATTTAAATTAGATTATTAAGCAATTGAGACTAGCAAGACACGCGCATTAAATACAGAAACATGATAGGTAGCTTGAATATAAGGCATGATAACAAACTTCTTAAGCACAAAGGTACACGGTATGGTATACGTGTACATAAAAACGTGTAATGGTTTTCAAGAAAATAACGAATTGGGAAGGGAAGAAAACCATAGAACGCACATACAGTATGCGAAGAATCTGTAACATGTTTGTTCGTACAATCAAGTTAAATTCTGCTAGAGGCGGTTCTATAAGAAGTGTATTGTATGTGATCACTTTACATTAAAAATGCAACACGCGTGTGTAGAAAGATAAGATCGTGCTGTCTTTAAATGTCACAAAATGCCAAATATAGTCATTGGCATCAAATCTGTGTTTTGCTTACAACCAGAAAACCTTTAATGAATATAAATTACAAACCAACGACCGCCTCGATAATGTGCATAATCATTGTGGTTAATGTAATACAAATCCTCATGAATGACATGGAAAATAGGTTTTAATTAATGGGGATGATATTGTCGTTGTACTTACTAACAAACATGTCTGTAAAGATATGCCTACACACAAGTAGTAGCATGTTATGTATATATACCATACGTGCTACAAACTATTATATAGTTTTATAATATTCCTGCCGCCTCTAAATCACGATCCATAACTATGTTTTGATTACTCCGCTTTTCTTGAAACCTACATCTTATGTTAGCAATTTACATTAACAATACAATACACATGAATAGAAAGATAAGATAGTATTGTCTTTAATTGAAACTAAATGCCAAATAGTCACCTGCATCATATAACGTCATATGTGGTGTCTGAAATGATAAGTACGCACACAAATCAGAATACCTGAGTCTTGATCAACACCATGTGTTATACTTAAATAAATATTTTACATAGCCAAGCTAGGTATCTGTTCAAACCTTAAATGAATATCAGTTACAAACCAACGACCGTTACAGTGATGTGCACAGTCAGTGTGGTAAATCTAATACAAACGCACATGAATGCAATATGAAACATGTTTGTAATAAATGGTGAATAAGTTGTTGTTGAAGAGAAAACTTAATTACTGTTCTGTATATATAACATACGTGCAGTTAACTATGTTTGAGTATCAGAATATTCCTGCCGCCTCTAAATCACTACCCATAACTGTTCCAGGTTCACATTCCTGAAAAAAGTTAATTGATAAATGATAGAAATTAGATTACAATACCGCTTATTAAATGGTGCTGTATATTCAATCTATGATATTAACCACTGAGCGATCTGAACATTTGCAATATATTGATTATTGTATGACCCTACGTATGGATATCTGCGTACAGTGAATGTAAATATTCTACATATCAGATTTCGATCAGGCTATTTCTGTTCGTTTTTACATTCACACAAATGCACATCTGCCAGTCAATTAATGCGTTTCAAAGACATACATACTTGAGCACAAAAACAATCAAGAGCCATTCAGACACGGTGATATCGCATAGTAATCCGCGCAAGAGACATACATAAAACGAATCATCCAGTATCCGAAACAAACTGGTTATTTCAAGTAAGTCTACATTTATATACTCAAAACTTCGCAATGGATGATATACAACATGTACCACGCTGGTCATTGATTCCGCGTATAATTTACTATAAAGGGGGATAATTACAAATGATAACTCACTAAAATGAAATGTGGGAGACTTCCTAAAGCCGTCATGCGGCACTCTGCGCCTGCTAAAGTGATTATCAAATATTAATTCACTACCATGTTGAGAAACGCTATAACGGACATTCCCGCAATTTTGAATGACGTATTAAATGGTTCATATATTCATTCCAATGTTTTTTCTAAATGTAATCAATTTTGGAATTGTTTGTTTATACCAGTAAGCGCCAATATTAAATATTCGATAAAAAAAGGTTTTCTAAGCATGCCTGTAAACTTGTAAATCAGGTCAGAGTAATTCAAAAACTGATATTCCTAGCCGTAAAATAACCAGATGATATTTGATAGATATAGGTTTCAAGAAAAGTGGAGAAATCAAAACAGAATTTCGGATATGTGAAAGATGTAATAATGTCAAAATCACCGTAGAGAAAAAATATAGTGTTATTCTACAAATTAGATAGATTACATGGGATAACATCATTCATACATCTGGAAAGAAAACATATTTCCTCGGAACATCAAATAACAAACTTAGAATGATAGGTTTGATAGGATCAAGCAATGCATTTAGGGGAATAGAAATGTTATACTTATGTGATACTAAAATCATTCAATACACTTAGAATGAAAGGTTTGATAGGATCCAGCAATACATAATACGTAATTTCACCACATGCAAGTTGACGGCTGTAGGTTTGAAGAAAATGGAGAAATCAAAACAAAATTTGCTATATGTAGGAGATGCAATGACGTTTAAAACTCCTATGAAAAAATATATATTGTTATTCCACAAATGAAATAGATTAAACTGGATAACATCAATGATACATCAGGAAAGAAAACATATTTCCTCGGAACATCTAACATCCTACAACAAACTTAGAATGATAGGTTTCATAGGATCCAGCAATACATTAAGGGGAATAGAAATGCTATACTTACGTGATATTAAATCGATTGTTTTTGTTATTTTAATATCCACATGGGAGCAATTGTTTAGGAAAACTTCAAACAATTCGGACGTGTTTTATTGCCATGGATTCTAATTTCATTCGTATTTCGATTAAGTCCGACCGAATTTGAGCTAGTGTAACGGACAAAACCACGTCTCTTCCTGAATGTATATTTTTGTCGTTGCCATACTGATCTATTTTTGTGATCTTTATTACGAGGTGTTGGTGGGTTTGTTTTTCATTTGCTGAGTAAATTCGATCCCCATCTTGATTCATTACCGTCAAAAGCAATGTCCCCTAAGTAACAACAATACAATACTCAATACACTCTTTATTTTTAGTCGGATTTCATTTACAACAAAACACATTAGTTATGTATAGCCATTGTCCGACATTTATAACAAACATAAAGTAATAACAAACATAGGCATACCTGTAAAAATTATTTCAGCTTACATATATTAAATCTTGCAATATATTACTTTAACATGTATAAACATGTAACAACCAAGGGAAGAAATGGAATTCTTATTAGTTTCGAAATATGGCGTAAGGAAACCTGATTTAGACATCGGCTCGGGTCGACCTGTACTTACCAAAACATCATTATGTGAAACCCTCATCTGAGAAATATTTTAGTTTGGATAAGGGAATGATGACAATTCATTCGAGTACGTTTTCATTTATACCAGTATTCGTTTTAGCAATATCGATCACCAGAGTATTAAATGAACAACCCTCGTATATGCGATATCTGAGTTTCCGAATCGTATTTTAGGAAAAGGTGTTAACACCAATACAGTTAGACTTAATGATAACAAATCAGACAGCGAAGGCAGCACAGTAAATAAACAGCAAAGAACGGATTTACGTACGTATGCAAGGAGCTTTTATAACAAAACAAACAAGTCCCTCGGTGTATGGACTTTCACATCTGTCTGTCTGCATTAAGATGTACAGTGTTAATGGACATAGTAAATGAGGTAATTGGCGTTTGAATACTTATAGATATACTTTTTCCATCTGAGCATCTTTTTTCCACAAAAATGTTATTCCCATTATATGATGACATTGGTTAGAGCTGTCGTAATTAAAATGCTATTTATGAAAATACGGTATTTGTGAGTTTTGTTAAGAATGCAACTTCATGGATAATTTCATGTACACTTAAATCACAACTATTTGAATAACGAATGCTTAAGTTAGTATGAAAGAGTAAACTTGAATATTATTTAACACAAATAAATTTGATAGGCATAGTACACGTTGAATATAAATACAAAGCAAAACAATGTGCATGTATATAAGTAATTCATCGATTCTGTTCAATGATACACACTACACTATATGTGACTATTAGTGCCACTAAAATTGACTAACATGGATGTGTAACTTATGTCTGGTCTTTGTCTAGTCTCTATTCCGTTAGTAGGTATCGTCTGGCGTGCTTTGTGACTATTCTGCTGTGATATACGTTTTCCCCAATATTTTCCGGATTTTTTTATTGTTTATGTGCATGTTGGCAAATATCTTTTTCATGAACCGCATTATATACCAAACTTCTGATGTACAGTCAGGATACTGTGAGAGTAACGTTGTCGCTGATGTGTACACAAAAAAATGCAATACTTGTCTCAATAGGATATTGCGAATATGGTATTTTATATTTAATTTATAGATGTCTGTAAGTACCTTTATAATTGGCTTCACACATTAACAATATATACGCCCACTACGTAACTCTATTTTAACCTTAATGGGACGGGTATTCACCCTTCTTTAATCACTTAATCACCACGTTAATTACACGTATGTATGATACATATTAAACTCGCAGAATGTTTTAGCGTAGCTTGTGAACTACTATAGAGTTACAAATACCTTTTTTGAGATATGTCTGGTTTCAGGTTCTCTAGAGAGTTTGCTGTCAATGAAGGTACCATTTCTTTCATTGTCGATACACGCAACACTATAATACAAACGGTATGTGTGGCCCAGTGTTTTCTGAATTCCTCGTAAATATCTAAGGCTCACTTAGGATTCTCATTTACTAAATCCAAGAAATGAATCCAAATTTTAGTTTGCACTCAATTTGATCACTGGTTAATTTTACATTTTGATGCATAAAAACTGAGTCCATCTTTACAAAAAGTGACAAAATGACGGGAGTTCATTGATTTTCAAATGTTAATAAAATTACACTGTGTCTGTATTACGTTTTTTCGTTTCTTGGCGATTCAACGAACGGGGGTTTGTACACTGAGCGTCAATAGTTTCGCAATCGAATTAAAAATTCATTTTTTTTAAATTGTTAACTCGAAAGAACTTTTTACTAACACTGTCTATTTGTGTACCCATAGTGTTCATGTTGAACCGATTTCCGTTGACATCCGTTACGCTTGAATGATCACACCATCTCAAATGGTAAAACGTCTATTCAAGCGCACAAGAAAAGAGCTTTTCTCTTTCGACTAAATTTCGACTTCAAATTTACTTGATACATGACTGCTATACGAAATACGCAAATAGATAGACAAATTAGTTTCCAATGTACGCTAAATATGAAGGCAAAAAATGGCAAATGTGAACATAATCGTGTATATAAGAGTCTAGAGGCTGACGTTTCACTCCAAATACTTTGTGTTGGATTCTTTTGACAAGTCTTTATCATAATAAGACTGTTGCATCATATCCACAGACGGACCGTCTATACGACGTACCACGTGACAACAGGTCAAGGGTCAATGCCGCTAACCTAGACAGAGAATGTTGCTATAATTCTAGCACCAAACTCAATTGTATTGTTTTAGCGTAATCGTAGTCCAACCGACATTGACATTTATGGGACACTTCCTTTTATTTTGCGTTTTATGACCAGTGTGCTGTTTCTTAAAATCTTACATTTCGTACAGTGTCTATTACGATATCCGCACTTGTCTGTGGTCAAGGGGAGATCATTTTGGCACAATTAACGATAACATTAGTACCTCCCTTTCACTGCAAAAACGTAGTGAAGCGTTTATGTTCACAATTGTCAATTTTCGCCATCAAATAAGGCGTACATTTCATATTAATTTGACTAATTCATTTGTGTATTACGTTCCACAGACATGTAAATAGTAAATTGGAAGTAGTACATTGTGTACTAAAGTCGAAAATAAAAAGCCCTTATTTTGCGCGTTTGCACAGTTATTTTACCATTTGTTATTGTATGATCATTCAAGCATAACAGAGGCCAACGGAAATGGGTTCAACATGAACACCATGGGTACACAAATTAACAGTGTTAGTTAAAAGTCTTCCGAGTTTAAAAAAATGAATTTTAATTCGTTTGCGAATCTTTTGACGCTTGGTATACTATTGCATTTTTAGATTACATGTACAAGTACATGTACTCGTGTACCTAGTATTCAATACCAACTGTACTTCATTCGGCACATAATGTGCTAAGCAAGAAGAAAAATCAAGAAGGAGTCAGAACGACTTTTAAAGCAAACAGTCATAGATAGGAGGCATATACTGTTTAAGCGTTCTAGCGTGTTTTGGTACATGTAACAGCCATTATACCAGTTTAACGAATGACACTGTGTTGATATATGACTTGTTCCTTTAAGTATCACGTAGCACCTTGTTGATTGTAACATGTGCATATTCATAATGGTATACTACATGTACACAAATGACTCTCGTCGTCAGCTGATTGGCTCACGGTTCTTAATGTAGATATGAACTGTGGGGTGGAAGATGATAACGAACGTAACATCAGTCTAGGCAGAACATATATATGACCACGATAAGTTCATATATACTACAACGAAACCTTGGGACACTGAGCTTAATTATTCATCTAAATCAAATTATCTAGATTAATTTCCCGGCATGCTCCTTATCTATGACATTTATCAACTTTATCTTTATCCGATTGTACATATTAATTAATTTTGCAAGATGATATCCGTGTCCTAGGAGACCATATGCCATTGACAATACGTGCTCTAGATCCGGGGCATTGACCTTGGAGAAACAAATCGCTATTGGTTAGTTTTATTTGTTTTATATTGGTATACGATCATACATACATTTTGTTGTTCAACGCGTATATACCACACCCGCATTGTAAATCAAACAGTTAAGGGTTCGCAATGGTTTTAAGTGGTATGTGACGCACTTTTGGACTAAGAACGTACCTTGCAAAATGTCAACACACAGCTAAAATAACTTCCAAGTATTTATACTTTGATCCACTTTGACGAGAAATCTCTGATCCTATAGCCGAGAATGTGCAATATCCAGACAACTTAATATTTTTACCGACAGTTGTTTACTTAAATAATAAGAGTCATGTCATGTCGTATTTCCACAGTGCATCAACTGACAATCAGTGTTATGCAATGAATATTACAAACTTCTTTTTTCTTGCACACAATCACCCCTTATCATTTACTTAGTACTTTTTTCATGACATCAATGAAACAATTTTTTATGCAGCATTATTTTAATAATACGTGTATTCAGACTTTTATGACGTTTTACACCATTTGTTTTGTTTTATTCAGTAATATGTTGAAAATGATTAAATGACAATGTATCCATTATCGTGGTCAGTATTGGTGATGCTTTTGTGCGCTTACGGCTTTTTCTTTGGGGGCATAATACAAACCCACCAGTATGATACATGTCATTATTGTATATAACTGAAACTGAACGATGCACCAACATTGTGTGACAGAAAATTGATCTTACTTTAAAGTATGAGAATACTACCCGTTGAAAGTAAGCAGTTGACTTACGGTCGTAAAATGTTCCCAATATTCACATCAGGGACTGACTACGAATACGAATAACTGTTTTTTAAACACGCATCTTGAACATAAAAGTTGACTGTTTTGCTGTTGTATGCTTTGTCAAACGGAAAATGTCAATTTGACTTTTAGAAGTCAGATAAGATGAAAAACATTATAGTGTTAGTGAGATCCATTGCGAATCCTTGTGTACAAACATGTATTAGACTATTTGCCTAAGTCATACAAGTGTCACAAAATGAAATTGACGCCTTCGTGTCGCCTTAACATTCATTTTAAACTCATACGTCCTGACTTTAGGCATGATTTTGGTAGACATATAAAGATACAGGTATAATCATCGTTAAATAATGTCACCTTAATTTCTATTAGACTTCGGTCGGTCAGATATGGCAAGCGAAATACCGAGAAACAGCAAAAAAGTAGGTCAGTAAAAGGTGGTCCAAACAAAATGAGGTGTATCAATATGTATGTACGATCAATTTTACAAATTGTGTCTGAACTAAATGTCTGAGGGTGTTAACTATTGGTGAGAACAGCCTTA
The DNA here is from genome assembly GCA_963678985.1 of Spisula subtruncata. NCBI lineage: Eukaryota > Metazoa > Mollusca > Bivalvia > Venerida > Mactridae > Spisula > Spisula subtruncata. Next base: position 25,387,514 of record OY787672.1, read on the forward strand.
CGTCTCCATTATTGACAAATGTATTTGTTCGTTAGTAAGTAATACTGATTTGTATTACGTTCAAATAGAATTAGCTTTGGTATATTTGCAGTTAGTTGTGTCAGGTTTGCAGACGTAGTTAGATCATAAGTATCAATGGTTATATATCGATGCCGTCGAAAAATTTTGCAATGAGTTTGTTGCCATTGCATAAATACTCGACACAGACGAAAATCACATGTGCAAAATGTATTTAGAAGTACATTTCGCCGAAGCTATTGTCAAACATAAACATAACAAGAAAATGTAACATAAACATATAAGACAATAGCGTTGTACGACAAACGGTGTTCGGTAATGTAGGAACAGTAACAAACGTAATAAAGTCAAACATCAATGTTAATTGTTCATGCGACAACAAAATTCATTACTTCATAAACTTCTCTCCATTGTTATTGCGTGAGCCAACAAGTATCAGCTACAAGATCATGTACTCTGTTTAACCAACTTGTTGTTGAGTTTGATTTACGATTGTGTCAATTCCTTTCCCGCGTTTCGAACATAAAATTTGAGCGAAATTTTGACGATTTCCCGATGGATCGAGATAAACGCTCAGAATTTTCCTTAACAATCAACCACGATTTCTTCACCGCATTATTGTGTGTTATTTAGTGGGAGCAATGGAAAACACCTGATCTTGTGGATCGGTAAATCGAGAATGTTTTAACCCAACACCGGTCTAATTTTTCATTCGTTTCAGACATCAAATTCCATTCTTTTGCTTTTGCCATATCCTCCAAAAAGAAATATCGAACTATTATTTGACATTTTGTTTGAACAAAAACTAATAAACCGATCAATCAAATATAGTTATAAAACTACGTCATTTGTAATGAAAGCATGGCTAAGGGATTTACGCCAAGGGTTTGTTCAATGAATGAGCCTTCAGTCTACAAATGAACAAGTCAAGTATGCGACTCGTAATATTAATAATGCGTAACTTGTAGCCCTTAAATGCACTAAAGTGCAATTAGTGAACATAGGGGTTTTGTAATTGTTGAATTCCTGATACAAATTTCAATTTGCAAATGTGTTTGAATGAACTCAATGACATTATCGGTGCGCTTTTACGTAACATTGACGATACATGAAAGCACTTATTAAGTGCACGTCAAAAAAGATACAAAATCAATTCTGTCAGTAAGACATTTACTTGTATAACACAGACATTAATACTGCAGAAACCGTAAATGCAATATCAGCAAGTTGGAAAATATTATAAGTCACGCTAGTCTCTTGAAAAGAAACACAACAGTTATCAACAAATAAATGGCAAAATGCAATTTTGTATCAAAACAAATTTACGTCGACAAAGTACGCATCTCGTTCAAGGGCATTAATTAAATTAGATTATTAAGCCATTGAGACTAGCAAGACACGCATATTAGATGCATACACAAGATAAGTGGCTCGAATGCAAGACATGTTAGCATACTGTTTAAGTACAAAGGTACACGGTTTAATATACGGATACATAAAATACATGGTATGGTTGTTAAGTAAATAACAATTTGGGCATTTTAGAAACCCGTAGGACGTATGCGTAAACTCTGTAACGTGTTTTGTTCGTAAAATTAAGTTAAATTCTGCTACATGCGGTTCTATATGAAGTGTATCGTATATTAGCACATAAATATGAGTATAAAGATAAGAAAGTATTGTCTTGAATTGTAACTAATTGCCAAATAATCACTGGCATCATATTACATCACATGTGGTGTCTCATATTGTGTGCACAAAAATTAGAGTACCTGAGTCTTGATCAACACCATGTGTTTCACTTACAATCAGAAATATTATACAATACCATGCGAAGTATCTTTAATGAATATCAGTTATAAACCAACGCCCGTTACGGTGATGTGCATAATCAGTGTGGTAAATCTAATACAAACGCACATGAATGCCATATGAAACATGTTTGTAATAAATGGTGAATAATCTGTTGTTGAAGAGAAAACTTCATTGTGTTTTTGTATATATACCATACGTACTGCAAACTGTTATTGAGTTTCAGAATATTCCTGCCGCCTCTAAATCACTACCCATATCTGTTCCCGGTTCTCATTCCTGAAAAACGTTAATTGATAAATGATATAAATTAGATAACAATTCCGCTTATTAAATGGCGCTGTATATTCAATCTATGATATTAACTAATGAGCAATCTGAATATTTCCAATATTGATTATTGTATGACGCTCTGTATGGAAATCTGCATACAGTGTATATAATTATCCTACATATCAGATTTTGATCAGGCTATTTCTGTTCGTTTTTACATTCATACAAATGCACATCCGCCAGTCAATTTATGCGTTTCAAAGACATACATACTATATCACACAAACAATCAAAAGCCATTCAGACACAGTGACATCGCATAGTCATCCGCGCAAGAGACAGACATAAAACGAATCACCCATATCCGAAACAAACTGGTTATTTCAAATAAGTCTACATTTATATACTCAAAACATAACAATGGATGGTATACAACATATACCACCCTGGTCATTGATTCCGCGTATAATTTACTATAAAGGGAGGTGATTACGAATGATAACTCACTAAAATGAAGTGAGGGAGACTTTTCAAAACCGCCACACCGCACTTTACAGCTGCTAAAGTGATGAATAAATATGAATTCACTACCATGCTAAGAAACGCTATATAACAAATCTTCCCGTTTTTTTGAATGACATATAAAATGGTTCAATCTTTTTCCAACTTGTCTTGGGTTTTTTAATTCCATAAATGTTGTTATCTTGGCATTGTTTGTTTATACCAGTAAGCGTCAACAATGAATATTTGATTACAAAGATTGTCTAAGCATTTCTGAAAACTTGTAATTCAGGTCACAGTAATTCATAACTCATATTACTGTCCGTCAATTCACAAGATGCGATTTGATAGATGTAGGTTTCAAGAAAAGTGGAGAAATCAAAACAGAATTTCGGATATGTGAAAGATGTAATAATGTTAAAACCTCCGTTGGGAAAATATTGATGTTACTCCACAAATGAAATAGATTAAATTGGATAACATCAATGATACATCAGGAAAGAAAACATATTTCCTCGGAACATCTAACATCATATAACAAACTTAGAATGATAGGTTTGATATGATCCAGCAATGCATTCAGGGGAATAGAAATGTTATACTTATGTGATATTACATCGATTGTTTTTATTATTTTAACATCAACAAGGGAGACTTTCAGTAGGAAAACATTTAACAATTCGGACTGTTTTATTGTGATGGATTCTAATTTCATTTGTATTTCGAATTGAGCTTGTGTAACAATCAAAACCAAGTCTCTTACTGAATGTATTAACTTTGCCATACTGATTTATTTTTGTGATCTTTATTGCGAGGTGTTGGTGGGTTTTTGTTGCATTCGCTGAGTAAATTCGATCCCCATCTTGATAATACGATCTCTTAGTTCCAAATGATATTTCAGTAATAAATGTATTAACACCAATACAGTTAGACTAAATGATAACAACACATCAGACAGCGAAGACAGTCCACTCAATAAGAGCAGAGCACTGATTCACCTACGTATGCAAGGAGATTAAATAACAAAACATACAAGTCCATTGGTGTTTGTATTAAGTCATCTGTCGGTCTGCATTAAGATGTACAGTGTTAATGGAAATAATAAATGAGGTATTTGGCGAGTGAATAATTACATATATACTTTTTCCATCTGGGCATCTTATTTTCGAATAAATTTATTCCCATTATATAACAACATTGGTTGGAGCCGCCATAATTAAAATTATTGTGATGAAATTGCAACTGAATGTTTCATTTTGATATTTTCGTCAAATAATAATGCAAACTTTAGAGGTAATTCCAGGTACACTAACATCACAAAGGTTTGAATACCGAACGTTTTTACTTATCTTTTGTAGGGTAAACATCGAGTAAATTTAAACACAATTTGATTTGATTTACAATAATAGTGAGGTATTATCTGGTACGCTTTGTAAATATTCTGTCGTGATATACATTTTCCCCAATACTTTCCGGAATATTTCATTGTCTATGAGCATATTGTCAAATATCTTTTCATAAACAAAATTATATACCAGACTTCTGTCGTTTAGTCAGGATACTCTGAGAGTAACGTTGTCGATGATGTGTACACAAAACATTGCAACACTTGTCTCAATTGGATATTTCGAATAAAGTATTTTCGTAAAGCATTGAAATAATGGATGTCTGTAAACACCTTCATAATTGAATTTACACCTTAACAGTAGACACGTCCACTGCGTCACTCCATTCTATCTCTGATTGGGCGGCTATTCACGTTTCCTTAGTCACTTAATTACAACGTTAATTCAAGATACGAGGGACTCGTATGTCTGAGACATGGTAAACTCGCTTATCGTTTTAGTCTAGCCTACAAATGTCTTTCCGGAGCAGTGTCTGGTTTCGCGTTCTCTAGGGAGATATTGCTGTTAACGAAGGTAACATTCTTTTCATTGTCAATGCACGCAACAATATAATACAAACAGTACGTCCGGTTCAGTTTATTTCAGAATTCCTCGCTCTGTTGAGTTTCATTTAGTCTGAGTCAATGCAACAAATGAGTCCAGAGTTCTGTTTGCACACAACTTGATCGCTGGTAAATTTTACATTTTGATGCATAAAAACTGAATCCTCCAGCATAACAAATGACAAAAAGACGTGAATTCATTGATTTTCAAATGTTAATAAAATTACACTGTGTCTGTTTTACGTTATTTCACTTCTTGGCGATTCAACGAACGGGTGTTTGTACTATTTCATTCTTTGATTACATGTACAAGTACTCATGTGCCTAGTAGTCAATAACAATGGTACTTCATTTGACACAAAACATGCTAAGCAAGAAGAAAACTCACGAAGAAGTCAGAACGCCTTTAAAAGAAAAAGCTCGTTTGTAGGGGGCATAAACTGTTTAAGCCTTCTAGCATGTTTTGGTTCATGTAACAGCCATTATAGCAGTTTAACCAATGGCATTGATATTGATTGTGTTGATATATGAATCGTTCCTTTAAGTAACATATTGCACCTTGTTGGCTAAAACATGTGCATATGCATTATGACATACAACACAAATGACTTTAGTGTGCAGGTTTATTTGTCAGCCAATGAAATTCCTGTATTTTAAATGTTTCGAGAGTTCTAAATCCCGTAGAACGAACAAGATGGTTTACTATGTAAAAATTGGTTCATAGAACGTACTATGTAACTTAGTACCGTTCTATGTAGCATAGTACCGCAGTTCTCAAATAAACCCGCCCACTAAGTATATTAGTATTCATCCTTACTGTTCTATAGAAATTAGAAACGTCTCCTGTCGCTTCGCTCCCGTCGACGTTTCTAATTTCTATAGAACATTAAGGATGAACACTAATATATACTTAGTACCGTTCTATGTAGCATAGACAAATAAACCTGCACACTAAGTATATTAGTATTCATCCTTACTGTTCTATAGAAATTAGAAACGTCTCCTGTCGCTTCGCTCCCGTCGACGTTTCTAATTTCTATAGAACAGTAAGGATGAACACTAATATATACTTCGTCGGCAGCTGATTTGCCCACGATTCCTAATGAGGTTATGTACTGTGGGATGAACGATGGTAATAAACGTAACATCAGTCTAGGCAAAACATATAAATTATATGACTACAATAAGTTCATATGTACTACAACGAAACCTTGGGACACTGAGCTTAATTATTCATCTTAATCAAATTATCTAGATTAATTTCCCGGCATGCGCCTTATCCATGACATTTATCAACTTTATCTTTATCCGATTGTACATATTAATTAATTTTGCAAGATGGTATCCGTGTCCTAGGAGACCACATGCCATTGACAATACGTGCTCTCGATCCGGGGCATTGACCTTTGAGAAACAAATCGTTATTGGTTAGTTTTATTTGTGTTATATTGGTATACGATAATACATACACCGGAACCAAATGTTTTGTTGTTCAACGCGTATAAACCACACCCACATTGTAAATCGAACAGCTAAGGGTTCGCAATGGTTTTAAGTGGTATGTGACGCACTTTTGGACTAAGAACGTACCTTGCAAAATGTAAACACACAGCTAAAATAACTTCCAAGTATTTATACTTTAATCCACTTTGACGAGAAATCTTTGAACCTATAGCCGAGAATGTGCACTATCCAGACAACTTAATATTTTTACAGACAGTTGTTTACTTAAATAATAAGAGTCATGTCATGTCGTATTTCCACAGTGCATCAACTAACAATCAGTGTTATGCAATGAATATTACAAACTTCTTTTTTCTTGCACACAATCACCCCTTATCATTTACTTAGTACTTTTTTCATGACATCAATAAAACAATTTATTTATGCAGCATTATTTTAATAATACGTGTATTCAGACTTTTATGACGTTTTACACCATTTGTTTTGTTTTATTCAGTAATATGTTGAACATGATTAAATGACAATGTATCCATTATCGTGGTCAGTATTGGTGATGATTTTGTGCGCTAAAGGCTACTTCTTGGGTGGGGAGCATAATACAAACCCACCAGTATGATACATGTCATTACTGTATATAACTGAAACTGAACGATTCACCAACATTGTGTGACAGAAAATGGATCTCACGTTAAAGTATTAGACTACTACCCGTTGATAGTCAGCAGTAGACTTTATATACTGAACGTCAAAACTATTTTCTCGCTTGAATAGACGTTTTACTTTTTGTGATGGTGTGATCACTCAAGCGTGACGAACGCCAACGGAAATGGGTTCAACATGAACACTATGTGTACACCAATGAAGATTGTTAGTAAAAAGTTCTTTCGAGTTAACAATTTAATAAAAAAAAGAATTTTTAAGCCGTTTACGAAACTTTTGACGCTCAGTATATTATAAAATATTATGACAGGTGTTACAGCCGTACGGTCGTAAAATGTTCCCAATATTCACATCAGGGACTGACTTCGCCGAATAACTGTTTTTTAAACATGCACCTTGAACACATAACAGTTGACCTTTTTGCTGTTGTATGCATGCTTTGCCAAACGGAAAATGTCCATTTGACTTTTAGTAGTCAGGTAAGATGAAAAACATAATAGTGTTAGTGAGATCAATTGCGAATCTTTGTGTATAAGACTATTTGCCTAAGTCATACAATAGTCACAAAATGGAAATTGACGTCTTCATGTCCCCTTAACTTTAAATTTAAACTCATATGTCCGGGCTTTAGGCATGATTTTGGTAGATATACTGTATAAAGATACAGGTATAATCATCGTTAAATAATGTCACCTTAATTTCTATTAGACTTCGGTCGGTCAGATATGGCAAACGAAATACCGAGAAACAGCAATAAAGTAGGTCAGTAAAAGGTGGTCCAAACAAAATGAGATGAATCAAAATATATGTACGATCAATTTTACAAATTGTGTCTGAACTAAGTGTCTGAGGGTGTTTAGTATTGGTGAAAACAGCCTTACTTTTCCATTATTGACAAATGTATTTGTTCGTTAGTAAGTAATACTGATTTGTATTACTTTCAAATCGAATTAGCTTTGGTATATTTGCAGTTAATTGTGTCAGGTTTGCAGACGTAGTTAGATCATAAGTATCATCATAAGTTAGATCATAAGTATGGTTATATATCGATGCCGTCGAAAATGTTTGCAGTGAGTTTGTTGCCAGTGCATAAATACTCGACACAGACGAAATATCACATGTGCAGAACGTATTAGGAAGTACATTTCGCCAAAGCTATTGTCAAAGATATACATAACACGAAAATGTAAAGTACACATATTAGACAATACCGTTGTACCTGTAGAAACAGTAAAAAATGTAATAAAGTCAAATTCCAATGTTAATTGTTCATGCGACAACAATATTCATTACATCATAAACTTCTCATAATCGTTATTGCGTGATTAAACAAGTATCAACTACAAGATCATTAACTTTGTTTAGCCAACACATTGTTGTGTTTGATGTACGATTGTGTCAATTCCTTTCCCGCATTTCCAACATTACATTTAAGCGAAATTATGACGATTTCCCAATGGATCGAGACAAACGCTCAGAATTTTCCTGAACACTCTTCCTCGATTTCTTCATCGCATTATTATTAAACATAGTGTGTTATATAGTGAGAGCAATGGGAAACACCTCATCTTGTGGATCGGTAAAGCGATAATTAACAAAAAAACGGTATAATATTTAATTCGTTTCAGACATTAAATTGCATACAACAACTAATTATTTTCATTACTGTGTTATATTTTGTTCCTGTCTTGCTCTGTTGCGTGTATGGAGTGTCGCCTTCCCCATGAAAGTTGTCATTATCGTAATGATACATGTTTATGTATTTACTCCTTTATCCGTTTTCTACATGTGCAATTAAACCTCTCAAAGTTTCACCTTGTATCCTAGCAAATAAAAATCGAACTGTGATCTAACTTGTGTCTGAAAATAACAGAAGAAAAAGATCGATCAAATAAAGCTATAAAATTATTTCGGTTTTGGTGAAAACCTTGCTGAGAAATTTAATTGCTTGGAAAATGCATTTAGTCGATGATTTGTGCAATAAATATGCTCCCGGTCTCTATAAGTGCTAGTCAAGTATGTGATTCATAATATCAAGAATGCGTAACTTGTAGCCGATAAAAGATTCAAAGTGCAATAAGTGAACATAGGGATTTTGTAATGGCTGAATGCCTTATACATGTACATATTTCAATGAGCAAATGTGTTTGAATTAACTCACTTACATTACCGGTGCACTTTTTCGTAATATTGACGATACATGAAAGCACTAATGAAGTGCACGTAAAAAAGATACAAAATCAATATGTTAAATTATATCAAGTAGGAATAAATTTGAAATATTTTTTAATTAATTTTTTGTATAAGTTTGTAATTATTCAGCTACATTGGGGCAACTCGCATCAATGAAATTTTATTACTAACAATGTGCTTCTGGAAGTAACGATGATAGCTTGAATCACACCGGAGAGTTAAAACATGTAACACTATACCATCTGCAATCTGCAAGGGATATCCGTACAGGTATCTAAAACAAATATGGAGTACAACATGATCAGTTATTCCATTTGGACAGTGAAGGCACTCATATACAGCCATGTACATGATACATGAACACACCATAGAAAATAGCAATTACACCAGACAATGGATCAAACCGTTGTCCAAGTACCAGCAGACAAAATATCGAAACGTCCTTGTTTTAATTACAAAAAGCTGAATTACGTACTATACACTTGACTCATGAACAATTTAGTTTTAAAGAAAATCATTTGCTGGTACTTTGCATGCAGACAAAGACATATTTATATTGACAGAAACTGTATCCGTAAGCTACATACACGTATACATCTCGGTCCCAGCTGCTACTTTCGTCTACACATTTGCCCATTATCAACATTCACATATTGGAGACGTACAGCATATGGTACAGCTACATAGAGGTGATATTTCCGCAGATCTTTCTAGTCACATAAATACGAACAAGGGGCGGAACTAGAAGTTTCAGCGCGAACATCCTGAGTTCCATAAACATTAATACTTAGGTTTTTCTATGTTACCACACTAATTTTGTTTCACACAATTCATTTAAATCATTGACGTCGTCGAAACTGTCATACATGTTCGGTGATTCAAAGAAAGTTGGATGATTTCGGTCCGGACATAAATCCTTTGGATATATTTTAATGGGATGTTTGAAGGGAGGATGTATACACCAAAACACTCAAACACTTAATTAGAAAACTTCAATGCAATGTGAAATTTTGAGTATGGCGTAGCAAGCAAAGACACAATTCGTTATTGTTGACGTAATTAGCAGCTGGATTTGCAATGTTAAAGAATGAGAGGGATCAATTTTGTACCTAAATGGTATGTCATTACAAGACGGGCAAGGTAATTGTGCGATAATGTACGTAAGACATTGACTTGCATTATAAGACTCGTTTGTGCAATATCAGCAAGTTGGAACAATATAACTAGGCACGCCAGTCTCTTGAGATAAAAACACATAAAAGTTATCAACGAATAAATGGCAAACTGCAATTTTGTATCAAAACAAATTTACGTCGACAAACCACGAATCTCGTTCAAGGGCATTATTTAAATTAGATTAGTCAGCCATTGAGACTAGCAAGACATGCATATTAGATTCAAACACAAGATAGGTGGCTTGAATGCAAGAGATGAGAACATACTGTTTAAGTACAAAGGTACATGTATACGGTAAAATATACGGATACATTAAATAGGTGGTATGGTTGTTAAGTAAATAAAAAATTGGGCATGTGAGAAACCCGTAGGACGTATGCGTAAACTCTGTAACATGTTTCGTTCGTTAAATTAAGTTAAATTCTGCTACATGCGGTTCTATATGAAGTGTATCGTATAGTAGCACATACATATGAGTAGAAAGATAAGATAGTATTGTCTTGAATTGTAACTAAATGCCAAATAGTCACTGGCATCATATTACATCACATATGGTGTCTCATATGATAAGTGTGCACAAAAATCAGAGTACCTGAATCTTGATCAACACCATGTGTTTCACTTACAATCAGAAATATTTAACAATACCATGCGAAGTATCTTTAATGAATATCAGTTATAAACCAACGACCGTTACACTTATGCGCATAATCAGTGTGGTAATTCTAATACAAACGCACATGAACGCCATATGAAACATGTTTGTAATAAATGGTGAATAAGCTGTTGTTGAAGAGAAAAATTCATTATGTTTCTGTATATATACCTTACGTGCTGCAAACTGTTATTGAGTTTCAGAATATTCCTGTCGCCTCTAAATCACTACCCATTACTGATCCCGGTTCTCATTCCTGAAAAACGTTAATTGATCAATGATAGAAATTAGATAACAATACCGCTTATTAAATGGCGCTGTATATTAAATCTATGATATTAACTACTGAGCGATCTGAACTTTCTGCAATATATTGATTATTGTATGACTCTCAGTATGGAAATCTGCGTACAGTGTATGTAATTATCCTACATATCAGATTTGGATTAGGCTATTTCTGTTCGTTTTTAAATTAATACAAATACACATCTATCAGTCAAGCAATGCGTTGCAAAACATAACTACTGTAGCACACACACAATCAAAAGCCAAGCAGAAACGTAGTCACCCGCGCAAGAGTAAAAAATAGAAATAATCATCCATCTCCCGAAAAAACTGGTTATTTCAAGCAAGACTACAATAGATGATACACTGTGAACATAAATTATGTGTATATTTAAATATAAGGGAAGTAATTATGAATGATAACTCGCTAAAATAAAATGCGGACAAACTTTTTAAAGCCGCCATGCGGCACTCTACACATGTTAAAATCGTGAATGAATAGTTTTGTGTATAATCACGTATCGCTATTTATATCACAGAGAGAAATTATTAAAACACAAAATATTCGACATTTTGATACTTTTCAATAACTACCTGAATGCAACTATCATACCGAGAAACGTTTTTAATGGCCTTCCGCAATTTTGATTGACGTATAAAATGGTTCAATCTTTTTCTAATATCTTGGTTTTTTTAATTCTATAAATGTTGTTATCTTGGTCTGGTTTGTTTATATCAGTAAGCGTCAACAATGAATATTTGATAAAAAAGATTTTCTACGCATGTCTGCAAATTTGTAATACAGGTCAGAGGAATTCATACACTGATATTCCTAGCCTTAAAATCACCAGATGCGATTTGATAGATGTTGGTTTCAAGAAAAGTGGAGAAATCAAAACAGAATTTCGGATATGTGAAAGATGTCATAATGTTAAAATCACCGTTGGGAAAATATATATTGTTATTCCACAAATGAAATAGATTAAATTGGATAACATCAATGATACATCAGGAAAGAAAACATATTTCCTCGGAACATCTAACATCATATAACATACTTAGAATGATAGGTTTGATATGATCCAGCAATTCATTCAGGGGAATAGAAATGTTATACTTATGCGATATTAAATCGATTGTTTTTGTTATTTTAATATCCACAAGGGATAAATTGTTTAGGAAAACATCAAACAATTCGGACGTATTTTATTAACATGGATTCTAATTTCATTTGTTTTTCGAATTGAGCTAGTGTAACAATCAAAGCCACGTCTCTCACTGAATGTATTAACTTTGTCGTTGTCATACTAATTTATTTTTGTGATCTTTATTGCGAGGTGTTGGTGGGTTTTTCTTGCATTTCGATCCCCAGCTTGATAATGCGATCTCTTAGTTCCAAATGGTATTCCAGAAAAAAATGTGTTAACATCAAATTAATACAGTTAGACTTAATGATAACAAATCATCAGCGAAGGCAGCACACTAAATACACAGCAAAGAACGGATTTACGTACGTATGCAAGGATATTTCATAACAAAACAAACAAGTCCCTTGGTGTATGGATTTTCACATCTGTCTGGCTGCATTAAGATGTACAGTGTTAATGGACATTGTAAATGAGGTAAATACTTTTAGGTTTGAATACTTAAAGATATACTTTTTTAATCTGAGCATCTTTTATCCACAGAAGTGTAATTCCCATTATATGATGACATTGGTTAGAGCTGTCAGAATTCAAATGATTGTTATGAAATGCAACTAAACTATCTACTCTATCTGCAGTATTACTTTGCTAAAACATTAATAGAAAAAAAACTGAATTTCTTAAATAAATCTGGTATAATGCGAGTTTTGTCAAGTGCTAATGCAAAATTTACAGATAATTCCATGTACACTCAAATTACAACAGAGTGAATACCGAATGCTTAAGTAAGATCAGTATGATAGAGTAAAAATCGAATACATTTTAACACAAATAAATTTGATAGGCATAGTACACATTGAATATTAATACAAAGCCCATCAATGTGCATTGTCTAGTCAATATTCAGTAATGAGGTATTACATGGTACGCTTTGTGACTATTCTGTCGTGATATACGTTTTCCCCAATACTTTCCGGAATATTTCATTGTCTATGAGCATATTGTCAAATATCTTTTCATAAACAACATTATATACCAGACTTTTGTTGTTCATCCAGGAGAATGTGAGAGTTACGTTGTCGCTGATGTGTACACAAAATATTGCAACAATGATGTCAATAGGATATTTCTAATATGGTATTTTAGTAATGCATTGAAATAATAGATGTCTGTAAACACCTTCATAATTGAATTTACACCTTAACAATAGACAGGTCCACTGCGTCACTCCATTCTATCTCTGATTGGACGGCTATTCACGTTTCCTTAGTCACTTAATTACCACGTTAATTCAACGTACGAGGGACTCGTATGTCTGAGACATAGAAACTCGCTTATCGTTTTAGTCTAGCCTACAAATATCTTTCCGGAGCAGTGTCTGGTTTCGCGTTCCCTAGGGAGATATTGCTGTTAACGAAGGTAACATTCTTTTCATTGTCTATACACGCAACAATATAATACAAACAGTACGTCTGGTTCAGTTTATTTCTGAATTCCTCGCTCTGTTCAGTTTCATTAAGTCTGAGCAAATGCAACAAATGAGTCCAGAGTACTGTTTGCACTTAACTTGATCGCTGGTTAATTTTACATTTTAATGCATAAAAACTGAATTCTTCTGCATAAAAAATGACAAAATTACATGAATTCATTGATTTTCAAATGTTAATAAAATTACACTGTGTCTGTTTTACGTTATTTCACTTCTTGGCGATTCAACGAACGGGGGTTTGTACTATTTCATTATTTGATTACATGTACAAGTACTCGTGTGCCTAGAAGTCAATACCAATGGTACTTCATTTGACACAAAGTATGCTAAGCAAGAAGAAAACTCACAAAGGAGTCAGAACGCCCTTAAAAGAAAAAGCTCATTTGTAGGAGGCATAAAGTGTTTAAGCCTTCTAGCGTGTTTTGGTTCAAGTAACAGCCATTATACCAGTTTAACCAATGGCATGTATATCGACTGTATTGATATATGAATCGTTCCTTTAAGTAACATGTAGCGCCTTGTTGACATGTAACATGTGCATATGCATGATGGTATACTACACAAATGACTTTCGTCAGCCGCTGATTGGCTCACATTTCTAAATGTAGTTACAAGTATGCACTGTTGGTTGGACGATGACAATAAACGTAATGTCAGTCTAGGCAGAACATATATATAACCACGATAAGTTCATATGTACTACACCAAAACCTCGGGACACTGTTCTTAATTATTCATCTAAATCAAATCATCTAGATTAATTTCCCGGCATGCTCATTATCATGACATTTATCAACTATATACCACATTGTATTATACAAACAAACAGATGATACCATTGGTTAAGTACACATTAAGCGCCCTAATTCTTTGTGAAAGATGGTATCCGTGTCCTAGGAGAAAATATGTCATTAACAATATGTGTTCTAGATCTGGGGCATTAATCTTGGAGACACAATTCGTTATTGGTTACATTTATTTGTGTTATATGGATGTCAATGTGCACTTAATTGCTTTTATATTGCCTTTTCACATATTACTCTTTTGTTTATGCTTTGTGCAAGCATGTGACTTTGATTTCTTGTGAAATAAATTACTTCTGGTACGCGATCATACATAAACCGGAACTAAGTGTTGTGTTGCTCAACGCGTTTATACAACACCCGCATTGTAATTCAAACAGTTAAGGGTTCGCAATGGTTTTAAGTGGTATGTGACGCACTTTTGGACTAAGAACGTACCTTGCAAAATGTCAACACACAGCTAAAATAACTTCGAAGTATTTATACTTTGATCGACTTTGACGAGAAATCATTGGTCCTATAGCCGAGAATGTGTACTATCCAGACAACTTAATATTTAACAGACAGTTGTTTACTTAAACAATAATAGGCATGTCATGTCGTATTTCCACAGTGCATAAACTAACACTCAATATTACAAACTGTTTTTTTCTTGCGCCAAATGAACCCTTATCATTTTACTTAGTCCTTTTTTCATGACATCAGTAAAAAATCTACTTATGCAGCATTATTTTTTTAATAAAGTCAGACTTTTATGACGTTTTACACCATTTGTTTTGTTTTATTCAGTAATATGTTGAACATGATTAAATGGCAGTGTATCCATTATCATGGTCAGTATTGATGATGATTTTGTGCGCTTACGGCTTCTTCTCGGGGACATAATACAAACCCACCTGTATGATACATGTCATTACTATATATAACTGAAACTGAACGATTCACCAACATTGTGTGACAGAGAATGGATCTAACTTTAAAGTATGAGAATACTACCCGTTGATAGTCAGCAGTTGACTTTATATATATTATTAAACATTATGACAGGTGTTACAGCCGTACGGTCGTAAAATGTTCCCAATATTCACATCAGGGACTGACTTTGCCGAATAACTGTTTTTTAAACACGCATCTTGAACATATAAAGGTTGACTGTTTTGCTGTTGTATGCATGCTTTGCAAACGGAAAATGTCCATTTGACTTTTAGAAGCCAGGTAAGATGAAAAACATTAAAGCGTAAGTGAGATCAATGGCGAATCCTTGTATATAAGACTATTTGCCTAAATCATACAATAGTCACAAAATGGAAATTGACACCTTTATGTCGCCTTAACTTTAAATTAAAACTCAAACATCCGGGCTTTAGGCATTTTGGTAGATATACTGTATAAAGATACAGGTATAATCATCGTTAAATAATGTCACCTTAATTTCTATTAGACTTCGGTCGGTCAGATATGGCAAACGAAATACCGAGAAACAGCAATAAAGTAGGTCAGTAAAATGTGGTCCAAACAAAATGAGGTGAATCAGTATACACCTACGATCAATTTTGCAAATTGTGTCTGAACTAAGTGTCTGAGGGTGTTCAGTATTGGTGAGAACAGCCTAACATCTCCTTTATTGACAAATGTATTTGTTCGTAAGTAAGTAATACTGATTTGTATTACTTTCAAATCGAATTAGCTTTTGTATATGTGCAGTTATTTGTGTCAGGTTTGCAGACGTAGTTAGATCATAAGTATCAATGGTTATATATCGATGCTGTCGAAACTGTTTGCAGTGAGTTTGTTGCCAGTGCATAAATACTCGACACAGACGAAATATCACATGTGCAGAACGTATTTAGAAGTGCATTTCGCCGAAGCTATTGTCAAACATAAACATAACAAGAAAATGTAACATAAACATATAAGACAATAGCGTTGTACGACAAACGGTGTTCAATCATGTTGAAACAGTTACAAATGTAATAAAGTCACATTTCAATGTTAATTGTTCTTGCAACAACAATATTCATTACATCATAAACTTCTCATAATCGTTATTGCGTGATTAAACAAGTATCAACTACAAGATCATTAACTTTGTTTAACCAACACGTTGTTGTGTTTGATTTACGATTGTGTCAATTCCTTTCCCGCATTTCCAACATTAAATTTAAACGAAATGATGACGATTTCCCAATGGATCGAGACAAACGCTCAGAATTTTCCTGAACACTTTTACCTCGATTTCTTCATCGCATTATTATTAAACCGTGTGTGTTATATAGTGAGAGCAATGGGAAACACCTCATCTTGTGGATCGGTAAAGCGATAATTAACAAAAAAACGGTCTAATATTTAATTCGTTTCAGACATTAAATTGCATAAAACAACTAATCAATTTCATAACTGTGTTATATTTTGTTCCTATCTTGCTCTGTTGCGTGTATGGAGTGTCGCCTTCCCTATGAAAGTTGTCATAATCGTTATGATATATGTTTATGTATTTACTTCTTTATCTGTTTTCTACATGTGCAATTAAACCACTCAAAGTTTCACCTTGTATCCTAGCAAATAAAAATCGAACTGTGATCTAGCTTGTGTCTGAAAATAACAGAAGAAAAAGATCGATCAAATAAAGCTATACAATTATTTCGCTTTTGGTGAAAACATTGCTGAGAAATTAAATTGCTTGGAAAATGCATTTATTCGATGATTTGTGCAATAAATATGCTCCCGGTGTTCATAAGTGCTAGTCAGGTATGTGATTCATAAGATCAAGAATGCGTAACTTGTAGCCGATAAATGATTTCAAGTGCAATAAGTGAACATAGGGATTTTGTAATTGCTGAATGCCTTATACACATTTCAATTAGCAAATGTGTTTGAATGAACTCACTGACATTACCGGTGAACTTTAACGTAACATTGACGACACATGAAAGCACTTATAAAACGAATGTTAAAAATGATACAATATCAATTCTGTTAAATTATATCAATTAGGAATAGATATTTCGTATTAGTTTGTAATTATTCAGCTATATTTGGGAAACTCGCGACAATAAAATTGTGTAACTAACAATATGCTTCAGGCAGTAACGATGATATCTTGAATCACACCCGGAGAGTTATAACATGTAACACTATACCATCTGCAATCTACAAGGGATATCCGTAGAGGCATCTAAAACAAATATGAGAATAAATCATAATCAGTTATTCCATTTGTGACAGTGAAGGCAATCATAATAAACAATCATGCACATGATACATGAACACAGCATACACAATAGCAACACTACACAATGTCGATCACATAATTAAACCAGACTATGGATTAAACCGTTGTCCAAGTACCAGCAGACAAAATATCGGAACGTCCTTGTTTTAATTATAAAAAGCTGAATTACGTGCAATACACATGACACATGAGCAATTTAGTTTTAGAGAAAATAATTTTTCAAAGAAAAGCCGTATTTGTCGTTACGTTGCATGCAGACATGTAAATATTAATATTGACAGACACTGTATCCGTAAGCTACATACACTAAACATTTCGGTCCCAGCTGCTAATTTTGTCTACGAATTTGCCCAACATTCACAGATTTGGGGACATATACCATATGGATCAGCTGTGTAGAGGTGAAAGTTCCGCAGATGTTTCTAGTCTCAAAACAGAACAAGAGGTTTGAACAAGATGTTTGGGCGTGAACATCCTGGGTTTTACACGTATCGCCACGTATGTATCTACCATCTAAGCACAAACATTTCACTCTACATGTGTCATTAGACAGGAGGTTTTAGAGGAATACGAGAATTATACGCACAAGAAATTACGTCTGAATGCAATTATTTTTGTTATCGCATTTGCCTATCACTAACGCATGTACAATTAAATGTACAATAAGATTCACGATAGCTTATGCATTTTTAATGTTTTATAGTTGACGGTTTAAGAGCGGTTATCAATTGTATATGATAACATAACTTACTTTGTCAGTTTTGATTATAGAGAGGTTGTTTGACCTTTGTTACCAAGCAAATGAACCCAAGCTTTTATTGAATGAGGATACGGCGTTATGAAGACATCAGATATTTATTCTGTTTTTAATGGGGATGTTTGGGTGAGGGAATGTATACGCCAAACCTTGAAACAATGCTGCAATTGAAAACTTCAATGTAATGTGAAACTTTGAGCCTCGATGGTCTAACAAGCTAATACTTAATTAACGTTATGTGCAGCTGGATTGGCATTTTCGAAGGGTGTCAGGGATCATGTTTGTACCTAAATGGCATGTTATCACAAGGAGCGCAAGGCAATTATATGCTTATGTAAGTAAAACATTGACTTGCATTATAAGACAGACATAATTATCGCAGAACACGTTAATGCAATACCAAGTTGGAAAATATTATCAGGCACACTAGTCTCTTGAAATAAAAACACATAACAGTTATCAACGAATAAATGGCAAAATGCAATTTTGTATCAAAACTAATTTACGTCGACAAAACACGACTCTCGTTCAAGGGTATTGTTTAAACTAGATTATTAAGCCATTGAGGCTAGCAAGACAGGCGCGTTTCATACAGCCACATTATAGGTTGCTTGATTGCAAAAAATCAGAACAAAATGTATAAAACAACGGTACACGGTATGGCATACGTATACATAAATACATGTAATGGTTTTCAAGTCAATATCGAATTGGGCAGAGAAGTATTCCGTAGAACAAACATATAGTATGCGTAAAATCTCTAACATGTTTTTTCGTAAAATTAAGTTAAATTCTGCCAGATGCGGTTCTATATGAAGTGTGTCGTATGTTAGCACTTTACATTAACAATACAGTACACAATAGAAGAAAGTCTTTAATTGAAATGAAATTCCAAATAGTCACCGGCATCCTATCACGTGACATGTGTTGTCTGAAATGATATGTGTGGACAAAAATTAGAATACCTTAGTCTTGATCAACACCATGTGTTGTAAATCTAATACAAACGCACATGAATGCCATATGAAACATGTTTGTAATAAATGGTGAATAAGTTGCTGTTGTAGAGGAAACATCATTACTGTTCTGTATATATACCATACGTGCTGCAAACTATTACTGAGTATTAGACTATTACTGCCGCCTTTAAATCACTACCAATTACTATCCCCGTTTATATTCCTGAAATAGCTAATTAATAAATGATAGAAATTAGATAACAATACCGTTTATTAAATGGCCCTGTATATTCAATCTATGATATTAACCACCGAGTTTTCTAAACTTTCTGCAATATATTGATTATTGTATGACCCACGTATGGAAATCTGCGTACAGTGTATGTAATTATTCTACATATCAGATTCTGATTAGGCTATTTCTGTTCGTTTTTACATTCATACTAATGCACATCTGCAATTTAAGTAATGCGTTGCAAAAACATACATACTATAATACACAAACAATCAAAAGCAAGACAGAAACCGTGAGACCGCATAGCCATCCGCGCAAGAGTAAGAAATAGAAATAATCATCCATCTCCCAAAAAAACTGGTTATTTCGAGCAAGACTACAATAGATGACATACTGTGAACATAAAGTATGTGTTTAATCTAATATAAAGGGGGGTACTTATGAATGATTACTCACTAAAATGAAATGCGGAGAAACTGTTTAAAGCCGCCATGCGAAACTCTACACATGTTAAAATGTTAATTGAATAAAGTTTTGTGCATAATCACGTATCGCTGTTTATATCACAGAGAGAAATTACTAAAACACAAAATATTCAACATATTTATACTTTTGAATAGCAACCGGAATGCACTATCATACCTAGAAACGTTTTAAACGGCCGCCCGCAATTTTTATTGACGTATAAAATGGTTCAATCTTTTTCCAATGTCTGGTTGTTGTTTTAAATTCTATAAATATTGTTATCTTGGCATGGTTTGTTTATACCAATAAGCGTGAACAATAAATATTTGATTATAAAGAATTTCTAAGCATGTCTGAAAACTTGTAGTTCAGGTCAGAGGAATTCATAAACTGATATTCCTAGCCGTAAAATCAACATATACGATTTGATGGATGTAGTTTCAAGAAAAGTGGAGAAATCAAAACAGTATCTCGGATATGTGAAATATGTAATAATGTTAAACTCACCGTTGAGAAAATATATAGTGTTATTCCACAAATTAAATAGATTGTATTGGATAACATCATTCATTCATCAGGAAAGAAAACATATTTCCTCGGAACATCTAACATCATACAACAAACTTAGAATGATAGGTTTGATATGATCAAGCAATACATTCAGGGGAATAGAAATGTTATACTTATGTGATATTAAATCGATTGGTTTTGTTATTTTAACATCAACAAGGGAGACGTTCAGTAGGAAAACATTTAAAAATTCGGACTGTTTTATTGCGATGGATTCAAATTTCATTTGTATTTCGAATTGAGCTAGTGTAACAATCAGAAACCACGTCTCTTACTGAATGTATTGACTTTGTCGTTGCCATACTGATTTATTTTGTGATCTTAATTGCGTGGTTTTGGTGGGTTTTTGTTGCATTCGCTGAGTAAATTCGATCCCCAGCTTGATTATGCGATCTCTTAGTTCCAAATTGTATTCCATAAAAAATGTGCTAACACCAATACAGTTAGACTTAATGACTGTCCGAAGACAGTCCACTCAATAAGAGCAGAGCACGGATTCACCTACGTGTGCAAGGATATTAAATAACAAAACATACAAGTCCCTTGGTGTATAGGTTAAGGCATCTGTCGGTCTGTATTAAGATGTACAGTGTTAATGACAATAGTAAATGGGGTATTTGGCGTGTGAATAATTACATATATACTTCTTCCATCTGAGCATCTTTTTTTCGAAATTAATTTATTCCCATAATTATATAACAACATTATTTGGAGCCGCCGTAATTAAAATGATTGTGATGAAAATGCAACCTTATGTTATATTTTGCTATTTTTGTCAAATAATAATGCAAACTTTAGAGTAATTCAAGGTAAACTAAAATCACAAAGGTTTGAATGCCGAATGTTTTTGCTAATATTTTGTTGGGAAAACATCGAATAAATTTTAACACAATTTGATTTGATAGACAAAGTACACATTGACTACTAATACAAAGCCAAATATTGTACATGTATGTAAGTAAGCCACCGAGTCTGTAAAACGATACATATTAGGTATGAGATAATTAGTGTCACTAAAATAAGTAACAGGAATGTGGCTCTAGTGTAAGGTATTTGTTTAGTCAATATTCAGTAATGAGGTATTAGCTGATACGCTTTGCGACTATTCTGCCGTGATATACGTTCTTCCCAATAATTTCCGGAGTATTTCATTGTCTATGAGCATATTGTCAAATATCTTTTCATAAACGACATTATATCCCAGACTTCTGTTGTTCAGTCAGGATACTGTGAGAGTAACGTTGTCGCTGATGTGTACACAAAACATTGCAGCACTTGTCTCAATAGGATATTGCGAATATGGTATTTTAGTAAAGCATTGAAATAATAGATGTCTGTAAACACCTTCATAATTGAATCTACACCGTAACAGTAGATACGACCACTGCGTCACTCTATTCTATCTCTGATTGAACGGCTATTCAAAGTTTCCTTAGTCACTTAATTACAACGTTAATTCAACATACGAGGGACTCGTATGTCTGAGACATGGTAAACTCGCTTATCGTTTTAGTCTAGCCTACAAATGTCTTTCCGTAGCAGTGTCTGGTTTCGCGTTCCCTAAGGACATATTGCTGTTAACGAAGGTAACATTCTTTCCATTGTCTATACACGTAACAATATAATACAAACAGTACGTCTGGTTCAGTTTATTTCAGAATTCCTCGCTCTGTTGAGTTTCATTTAGTCTGAGCCAATGCAACAAATGAGTCCAGAGTTCTGTTTGCACTCAACTTGATCGCTGGTTAAGTTTACATTTTGATGCATAAAAACTGAATCCTCCAGCATAACAAATGACAAAATGACGTGAATTCATTGATTTTAAAATGTTAATAAAATTACACTGTGTCTGTTTTACATTATTTCACTTCTTGGCGATTCAACGAACTGGGGTTTGTACTATTTCATTCTTTGATTACATGTACAAGTACTCGTGTGCCTAGTAGTCAATAACAATGGTACTTCATTTGACACAAAACATGCTAAGCAAGAAGAAAACTCACGAAGAAGTCAGAACGCCTTTAAAAGAAAAAGCTCATTTGTAGGGGGCATAAACTGTTTAAGCCTTCTAGCATGTTTTAGTTCATGTTACAGCCATTATACCAGTTTAACCAATGGCATTGATATAGATTGTGTTGATATATGAATCGTTCCTTTAAGTAACATATTGCACCTTGTTAACTAAAACATGTGCATGTGCATTATGGCATACCACACAAATGGCTTTCGTCGGCAGCTGATTTGCTCACGGTTCCTAATGAGGTTATGTACTGTGGGATGAACGATGGTAGTAAACGTAACATCAGTCTAGGCAAAACATATTAATTATATGACTTCAATAAGTTCATATGTACTACAACGAAACCTTAGGACACTGAGCTTAATTATTCATCTTAATCAAATTATCTAGATTAATTTCCCGGCATGCTCCTTATCCATGACATTTATCAACTTTATCTTCATCCCATTGTACATATTAATTAATTTTGCAAGATGGTATCCGTGTGCTATGAGACCATATGCCATTGACAATACGTGCTCTAGATCCGGGGCATTGACCTTGGAGAAACAAATCGTTATTGGTTAGTTTTATTTGTGTTATATTGGTATACGATCATACATACACCGGAACCACGTGTTTTGTTGTTCAATGCGTATATATACCACACCCGCATTGTAAATCAAACAGTTAAGGGTTCGCAATGGTTTAAAGTGGTATGTGACGCACGTTTGGACTAAGAACGTACCTTGCAAAATGTCAACACACAGCTAAAATAACTTCCAAGTATTTATACTTTGATCCACTTTGACGAGAAATCTCTGATCCTATAGCCGAGAATGTGCACTATCCAGACAACTTAATATTTTCACAGACAGTTGTTTACTTAAATAATAAGAGTCATGTCATGTCGTATTTCCACAGTCCATCAACTAACAATCAGTGTTATGCAATGAATATTACAAAGTTCTTTTTTCTTGCACACAATCACCCCTTATCATTTACTTAGTACTTTTTCATGACATCAATTAAACAATTTATTTACATGTATGCAGCATTATTTTAATAATACGTGTATTCAGACTTTTATGACGTGTTACACCATTTGATTTGTTTTATTCAGTAATATGTTGAACATGATTAAATGACAATGTATCCATTATCGTGGTCAGTATTGATGATGCTTTTGTGCGCTTACAGCTTCTTCTTTGGGGGCATAATACAAACCCACCAGTATGATACATATATCATTACTGTATTTAACTGAAACTGAACGATTCACCAACATTGTGTGACAGAAAATGGATCTAACTTAAAAGTATGAGAATACTACCCGTTGACAGTTAGCAATTGACTTTATATATGTTATAAACTATTATGGCAGGTGTAACAGCCGTACGGTCGTAAAATGTTCCCAATATTCACATCAGGGACTGACTTCGCCGAATAACTGTTTTTTAAAACACGCATCTTGTAGTCAGATAAGATGAAAAACATTATAGTGTTAGTGGGATCTATTGCGAATCCTTGTGTACAAACATGTATTAGACTATTTGCCCAAGTCATACAAGAGTCACAAAATGGAAATTGACGCCTTCGTGTCGCCTTTACATTCAATTTAAACGCATACGTCCTGGCTTTAGGCTACTTTTGGTAGACATATAAAGATACAGGTATAATCATCGTTAAATAATGTCACCTTAAATTCTATTAGACTTCGGTCGGTCAGATATGGCAAGCCAAATACGAGAAACAGCAATAAAGTAGGTCAGTAAAAGGTGGTCAAAACACAATGAGGTGAATCAATATATGTACGATCAATTTTACAAATTGTGTCTGAACTAAGTGTCTGAGGGTGTTTAATATTGGTGAGAACAGCTTTACATCTCCATTATTGACAAATGTATTTGTTTGTAAGTAAGTAATACTGATTTGTATTAGGTTCAAATTGAATTAGCTTTGGTATATTTGCAGTTAATTGTGTCAGGTTTGCAGACGTAGTTAGATCATAAGTGTCAATGGTTATATATCGATGCCGTCGAAAATATTTGCAATGATATTGTTGCCAATGCATAAATACTCAACACAGACGAAAATCACATGTGCAGAATGTACATTACTCCGAAGCTATTGTCAAACATAAACATAACCATAAAATGTAATATAAACATATAAGACAATAGCGTTGTACGACAAACGGTGTTCGGTAATGTAGAAACATTAACAAACGTAATAAAGTCAAATATCATTGTTAATTGTTCATGCGACAACAAAATTCATTACTTCATAAACTTCTCTCCATTGTTATTGCGTGATCCAACAAGTATCAACTACAAGATCATGTACTCTGTTTAACCAACTCGTTGTTGAGTTTGATTTACGATTGTGTCAATATCTTTCCCGCGTTAAGAATATAAAATTTAAGCGAAATTATGACAATTTCTCGATGCATCGAGATAAACTCTCAGAATTTTCCTAAAAAATCAACCTCGATTTCTTCACCGCATTTTAGTGTTATTTAGTGGGAGCAATGGGAAACACCTGATCTTGTGGATCGTTAAATCGAGAATGTTTAAACCCAACACCGGTCCAATTTTTCATTCGTTTCAGACATCAAATCCCATTCTTTTGCTTTTGCCATATCCTCCAAAAAGAAATATCGAACTATTATTTGAACTTTTGTTTGAACAAGAATTACTAAACCGATCAATCAAATAAAGTTATAAAACTACGTCATTTGTAATGAAGCATTGGCTAAGTGATTTACGTCAAGGGTTTGTTCAATGAATGAGCCTCCAGTCTACATATGAAAAAGTGAAGTATGCCATTCGTAATATTAATAATGCGTAACTTGTAGCCGATAAATGCATTAAAGTGCAATTAGTGAACATCGGGATTTTGTAATTCTTGAATTCCTGATACACATTTCAATTTGCAAATATGTTTGAATGAACTCACTGACATTACCGGTGCTCTTTAACGTAACAATGACGATACACGTAGACACGCATTAATCAGCTAGGAATGAAATTGAAATGTTTGATAGATATTTTGCTTTAGTTTGCAATTATTCAGCTAGATTAGTGGCAACTTGCAACAATATAATTGTTTAACTAACAATGTGCTTCTGGTAGTAACGATGATATCTTGAATCACACCCGGAGAGTTAAAAAAGGTAACACTATACCATCTGCAATCTGCAAGGGATATCCGTATAGGTATCTAAAACAAATATGAGAATAAAACATGACCAGTTATTCCATTTGGACTGTGAAGGCACTCATAATAAACAGTCATGCGCATGCTACATGGAAACAACAACGACATATCAAAACAAAATGCTGCGTAACACATACTTCAACCAGACAATGAATTAAACCGTACCAGCAGACAAAATATCTGAACGTCCTTATTTCAGCAAAATAGCTGAATGATAAACGCTGTGATCACAGACAAACTGACACATTTAAAATCAAGCATTTTTGATATAGCAGCCGTATTTGCTGGTACGTTGCATGCAGGACATATACATGTTAATATTGAAAAAAAGGTCCCAGTTGCTACTTTTGTCTAGGAATTTGCCCATTATCCATATTCACAGATTTGGGGACGCTTTTGAGCAGCGATGGCGTAACAAGCAAAGACAAAATTTGTAATTGTTGACGTTATTTGCTGCTGGATTTGCAATGTTAAACAATGAAAGGGGTCAATGGTGTACCTCAATGGCATGTCATTACAAGACGCGCAAGGTAATTATGCGCTAATGTAAGTAAGACATTGACTAGCATTATTAGACAGACATTATTATCTCAGAACTCGTTTTTGTATTATCAGCAAGTTGGAAAATATTATTAGGCACGCTAATCTCTTCAAATTACAACATATTGACGAATAAATGGCAAAGTGCAATTTTGTATCAAAACAAATTTACGCCGACAAAACACGAATCTCGTTCAAGGGCATTATTTGAATTAGATTATTAAGCCATTGAGACTAGCAAGACACGGGCATTAAATACAGACACATGATTGGTAGCCTGAATATAAGGCATGATCACAAACTTCTTAAGTACAAAGGTACACGGTATGGTATACGTATGCATAAAAACATATAATGGTTTTTAAGTATTGGGAAGTGGAGAAAACCATAAAACAAACATACAGTACGCGTAGAACCTGTTACATGTTTTGTTCGTACAATAAAGTTAAATTCTGTATCGTATGTTATCACTTTACATTAAAATGCATCACATGTGTGTAGAAAGATAAGATCATGTTGTCTTTAATTCAAACGATGTGCCAAATATAGTCATCGGCATCAAATTACATCACATGTGCTGTCTGAAACGGTTCGTGTTTACACTGGTGGGAAAACCTTACTCTGGTCAATACCATGTATTTTGCTTACAATCAGAAATATTTTGAATACAATGAGAATTACGTTTTCAAACCTTGAATACTTTAGGAAATAGGTTTGTTACAGATGGTGATTATGTTGTTGTTGTTGTAGTAACTAACTTAACATGTCTAGAACGGCTAGTGTTTACACTGATCGGAATACCCTAGTCTTGTCAACACCCTGTGTTTTACAACAACCAGAAATAGTGTGCAATTCCATGCCAAGTACATTTTTAAACCTTAAATGAATACGAGTTACAAACCAACGACCGCTACGGTGATATGCATAATCAATGAGGTTAATCGAATACAAACACCCTGAATACTATAGGAAATAGGTTTGTTATAAATGTTGATTTATTTGATGCTGTAGACACAAACATAAACATGTCTGAAAAATATGCCTACACACAAGTAGTAGCATGTACTGTATATATACCATACGTGCAGCAAACTATCATTGAGTTTCCGAATATTCCTGCCGCCTCTAAATAACTACCCATAACTGTTTCCGGTTCACATTCCTGAAAACCGTTAATTGATAAATGATAGAAATTAGATAACAATACCGCTTATTAAATGGCGCTGTATATTAAATATATGATATTAACTACTGAGCGATCTGAACTTTCTGCAATATATTGATTATTGTATGACCCTCAGTATGGAAATCTGCGTACAGTGTATGTAATTATCCTACATATCAGATTTGGATTAGACTATTTCTGTTCGTTTTTAAATTAATACACATACACATCTATCAGTCAAGCAATGCGTTGCAAAACTTAACTACTGTAGCACACACACAATCAAAAGCCAAGCAGAAACGTAGTCACCCGCGCAAGAGTAAAAAAATAGAAGTAACCATCCATCTCCCGAAAAAACTGGTTATTTCAAGCAAGACCACAATAGATGATACACTGTGAACATAAATTATGTGTATATTTAAATATAAAGGGAAGTAATTATGAATGATAACTCGCTAAAATGAAATGCGGAAAAACTTTTTAAAGCCGCCATGCGGCACTCTACATATGTTAAAATCATGAATGAATAGTTTTGTGTATAATCACGTATCGCTGTTTATATCACAGAGAGAAATTATTAAACCACAAAATATTCGACATTTTGATACTTTTCAATAGCAACCTGAATGCAACTATCATACCGAGAAACGTTTTTAATGGCCTCCCGCAATTATGATTGACGTATAAAATGGTTCAATCTTTTTCCAATGTCTTGGGTTGTTTTTAATTCTATAAATGTTGTTATATTGGTCTGGTTTGTTTATACCAGTAAGCGTCAACAATAAATATTTGATTACAAATATTGTCTAAGCATGTCTGCAAATTTGTAATTCAGGTCATAGGAATTCATAAACTGATATATTTCTAGCCGTAAAATCAACAGAGACGATTTGATAGATGTAGGTTTCAAGAAAAGTGGAGAAATCAAAACAGAATTTCTTATACGTGAAAGATGTAATAATGTTAAAATCCCCGTTATGAAAATATATAGTAGTGTTATTCCACAAATTAAATAGATTACATTAGAAAACATAATTCATACGACTGGAAAGAAAACATATTTCCTCGGAACATCTAACATCATACAACAAACTTAGAATGATAGGTTTGATAGTATCAAACAATACATTCAGGGGAATAAAAGTGTTATACTTATGTGATATTAAATCGATTGTTTTTGTTATTTTAATACCCACTAGGGAGAAATTCCGTTGGAAAATGTCAAATCATTCGGACGTATTTTATTGCCATGGATTTACATTGCAGTCGTCTATCGAGGAAGTCTAAGTGAATTTGAGCCAGTGTAACTAACAAACTTTCGTCTCTAACTGAATATATAAACTTAGAAAAAAGAGAGTAACGTTACTGCTGATGTGTACATAAAAACTACATTTTTTGTACAACATCTGACTCAATAGGATATTGCGAATCTGGTATTTTAGTTAAGCATTTGGATGATAGATTTCTGAATAAACCTGTATAATTGGTTTGACACTGTTACAGCAGATGTACTGAATTATTACCCTTACAGGACAGATATTCACGTTTCGTTAATCACAGAATCACCATGTTAATTCTACGTATGTATAAGATTTCCTCTAGTTTGAAACAAACATACAGTTACAAATATATTTCCTGAGCAATGTCTGGTTTCCAGCTCTCTAGAGAGTTTGTCGTTAATGAACGTACCATTCTGCTCATTGTCAATACACGCAACATTATAATACAAACAGTTTGTCTGGTCCAGTGTTTTCTGAATTTCTCGTAAATATATAATGCTCACTTAGGACTCTCATTTAGTCTGAGTCAATGCAACAAATTATTACAGAGCGTAGTTTGCACCCAGTTTGATTGCTGGTTAATGTTACAATTGTACGCATAAAAACTGAACCAACTTCACTTCAAATGACAAAATGACGTGAAAACATCGATTTTCAAATGTTAATGAAATTACACAGTGTCTGTTTTACGTTATTCCACACAAACAAAGAATGGAACATGTCAGACCAGTGTAGTTGGTTATGACTAGTTTTAACACGACCACGTCATGTGTACATACAAGAAAACTTCAACATACAGTTTTCAAATACGCACCTGAATCCAATCATATAGATTAATTCCCGGCGTTCTCATTATTCATGACATTTATCAACTTTATCACAATGCCCTATGGGAATGAAAAGATGATATCCATGGTTTAGTACATACTTAGCATCCTAATTCATTCTAAAAGATGGTATCCCTATCCCTGGAGAAAATATGTCATTGACAATATGTCTTCTAGATCTTGGGCATTAAACTTGGAGAGGCAAATTGGTTACATTTATTTGTGTCATATGGGTGTCAATGTGCACGTGATTGATTCTATATTGCTTTGCACATATAACTTTTTTGGTGTTACTGTGTGCAAGCATGTGGCTTTGGTGTCTTGTATGATAAATAAGTTATGGTATGCGATCATACATACACCGGAACTAAGTGTTTTGTTGTTAAACGGCGATATATACCAACCGCATTGTAAATCAAACATTTAAGGTTTTGTAATGTTTTTAAGTGTTTTAAGGAGTATATGACGCCATTTGTGACGCAATAATAAACACTTGGTCAACAAAAAGCTAAAAATAACTTTAAGTTTAAGTACTTTTACCGACTTTACACAGAAATCTTTGTTCCAATACCTGAGAATACGGGCTATCCAGGCAACTTCATTTTTGCCGGTTAAATTATTTTGTGTGGACAGTTTTTACCTACTTTCTTAGTAAAACATACGTTTCATAGCATGTGATATTTCCACAGTAGTGCAATGTTTGATCATCAGTGTTAGAAACTTTACTTAGTGTTTTTTCATGAAATCAAGAAAACAATTTATTTATGTAACACTATCTGCATAGATTTCCAAACATTTATGACTTTACTGAGAATACTACCGATCGATGGAAACACCAAAAATATTTTTCGTCGCTTTTCAAATATTATAACAAATCGATTCCTGTCTTCTTTAGAGGTTGACTTTATATCATAAAAAATGATAATTAGTGTTACAGTCATACGGTCGTAAAACGTTCCTGAAATTAACAGCAGGGACTGACTTCTCTGAACGACTCTGCTTTAACACGCACTTTCAACACAGTCAATTGATCGGCTTTTGGATTGCATGCATGCTTTGCCATACAGAAAATGTTCATTTGACTTTATTAGTTAGGTACAATGAAATAAATGCCTATTGCGAATTACTGTGTACTAGCCCATTTACCTTAGTAATACATGAGTCACAATATGGAAATTGACGTCTTTACAATAAATTTAAAGTTATACGTCCAAGCAAAAACAGTATTTTGGGAAGACAATTTCTTTATCTTTATTACCTTTAAAGATACTGGTTTCATTTAATCTGTTCGATTGTAATATATATTAGTTTCTTCTTGTAATGGAAGGAAATTGTATGAAAATAAAAGTAGATGTGTTTAAAGGCGTTGATTATTATTACTACGCGTTACAAACGCGATTTAGCGCGTGCATCAATGATTTTATTATGTTTAATTATTTAGTTTAATATTCTCTAACGAGATCGTGGCCGAGTGGTTAAGCAACTCGCTTAGTAATTTTCTGATGCTAAGGTCCAGCGATCGAATCACGGCGGCTCTAATTTTTTTATATTTTTTAAAATTTTATTTTCGCCCAGCACTTACCCCTCTTTTGACTTAGAAAACCACTTGATGTTATATTACTTTAAAAGCTATTGTCTTTTTGCAGTTCGCCAGCCTGTCAGTACTTCAATACTTTGATTAATCTTATGAGACTTGGGTTGGTCAGATTGAGAAGCAGCAAGATCGTAGGTCAGCAAAATATATTATGCAAAATTAGGTGAATCAGTGTTACGATCAGTTTTACAAATTGTATCTAAGCCAAGTGTCAGAGAGGCTTTAGAATTGGGCGAGACTTAGGTCTCTATTACTGACAAACGTGAGCAAATAAGACTGATTTGTATTACTTTCAAATCTAATAAGCTTTGCTATATTTTCAGCTAATGGTGTCAGATATGCAGAAGTAGTTAGATCATAAGTATCCATGGTTATATATCGATGCCGACGTTTGTAGTGAGTTTGTTACCAGTGCATGATTACTCCACACAGCCAAATATCACATGTACAGAACGTATTTAGAATTACATTTCGCCGACGTTATTGTCAAACAGATATAGAACAAGAAAATGTAACTTAAAACAATAGCATTGTATGACCAACGGTGTAGAAACTGTAACAACTGTAATAAAGTCAAATGCCAGTGTCACGTGTTCATGCGACAACACTATTCATTACTTCATAAACTTCTCACCATCGTTATTGCGTGATTCAACAAGTATTCACTACAAGATCATTTACTCTGTTTAACCAACCCGTTGTTGTGTTTGATTTACGATTGTGTCACATCCTTTCCCGCATTTGTAAAATAAACATTAAGCGGAATTATAAAGATTTCCCAATGGTTCAAGGCAAACGCTCGAGATATTCCTTAACAACTAACCTCGATTTCTTAACCACATTATTATTAATTCGAGTGTGAAATATAGTGAATAATTATTAATAAAGAAAATAGTCATTTAATGTCTTAACTTTTCGCTCATCAATTATTTTTAATTGTTTACAATTTCCCCTTTCTAGACCATAATGTAATATCAAGAAATAAAAGTTCATTCCAAATTTATATATACAAATAATGACATCACGTCAAGGACGCATTTTTTTCATATTTTTTATAAACTAATTTGACGAACAATTTTTGTATTTTTTGTGTACATTGCTAACTGATTTGACTAACTAATTATGTATTTCGTATCACAGACATGTTTCAGGTAAATTGGAAGTGGAAATTTAGTCGAAAATAAAAAGCCCTTCTTTTGCGCGCTTGAATAGACGTCTTACCATTTGCGATGGTGTGATCATTCAAGCGTAACGGAGGCCAACGGAACTGTGTTCCACATGAACACTATTGGTACACAAATGGATAGTGTTAGTAAAGAGTTCTTTCGAGTTAACAATTTTAAAACAATTGAATTTTTAAGTCGTTTGCAAAACTTTTGACGCTCAGTATATATTTTGTGGAAAATTCATTTATTTAATAGTTTGTTCAATGAATGAGCCTCCGGTCTCCATAAGTGCACGTCAAGTATGTGATTCGTAATATCAATAATGCTTAGTTTGTAGCCGATAAATGATTTAATTTGTAATTAGTGAGTATACAGTATGGGTTTTGTAATTGTTGAATTCCTTATAAACATTTTCAATTTGCAAATGTGTTTGAATGAACTCACTGACATTACCGGTGCACTTGTATGTAATCTTGACGATACATATAGACACTTATTAAGTGTACGTCAAAAAAGATACAAAATCAATTATGTTAAATTATATCTAGTAGGAATCACTTTGAAATATTTTATAGATATTTTGTATTAATGTGTAGTTATTCGACATCAATAAAATTGTTTAACTAACAATGTGCTTCTTGTAGTTACAGTGATACATTGAATCAAATCCGGAAAGTACAAAAATGTAGCGCTCTCCCATCTGCCATCTACTGAGGATATCCGTACATGTATCTAAAACTAATATGAGAATAAAACATGATCAGTTATTCCACTGGACAGTGTAGGCACTCATAATAAACAGTCATGCACATGATACATTGAAACAACATAGACAATAGCAACACTAAATGATGCATATTATATACTTCAACGAGAAAATGAATTATACATGTGTCCAAGTACCAGCAGACAAAATATCTAAACGTCCGTATTTCAGCTAAAATATCTGAACGTCCCAATTTCAGCAAACATATCTGAACGTCCTTATTTCAGCTAAAATATCTGAACGTTCCAATTTCAGCAAAATTATCTGAACGTCCTTATTTCAGCTATAATTTGCTGGTACGTTGCGTGCAAACAAATACGTACATGTTAATATTGACAGAAACTGTATCCGTGAGCTACATGTACATACTCAATACATCTCGGTCCCAGCTGCTACTGTTGTCTACGAATTTTACGAATTTGACTATTATCCACATTCACAAATTTGGGGATGTACAGCATATGGTTCACCTTCCTAGAGTGAAGTGAATCGTATGTTAGCACTTAAAATTAACAATACAACACACATGTGTAGAAAGATACGATTACGTTGACTTTAATTCGAACGAATTG
The DNA here is from genome assembly GCA_963678985.1 of Spisula subtruncata. Classification (NCBI taxonomy): domain Eukaryota; kingdom Metazoa; phylum Mollusca; class Bivalvia; order Venerida; family Mactridae; genus Spisula; species Spisula subtruncata. The sequence continues at coordinate 25,421,282 of OY787672.1, forward strand.
CAAAATATAGTCATCGGCATCAAATTACATCACATGTGCTGTCTAAATCCGTTAGTGTTTACACTGATCGGAATACATTAGTCCAGTCAACACCCTGTGTTTCGCTTACAATTAGAAATATTTTCAATACCATGCTGAGTACGTATTCGAACCTTGAATACCGCAGGAAATAGGTTTGTAATACATGGTGATTAAGTTGTGGTTGTAGTTACTAACATAAACATGCATGAAAAACATCTGAATAAAGAGGCGTAAAACTAGTGGTAGCAACAATACCATTATAAGAGAAAATTTCATTACTGTTCTGTATATATACCATACGTGCTGCAAACCATTATTGAGTATCAGAATACTCCTGTCGCCTCTAAATCACTACCCATAACTGTTCCCGGTTCACATTCCTGAAAAACGTTATTTGATAAATGATCGATATTAGATAACAATACCGCTTATTAAATGGCGCTGTATATTCAATCTATGATATTAACCACGGAGCGATCTGAACTTTCTGCCATATATTGATTATTGTATGACCCTACATATGGAAATCTGCGTACAGTGTATGTAATTATTCTACATATCAGATTTTGATTAGGCTATTTCTGTTCATTTTTACATTCATACCAATGCACATCTGCCATTCAAGTAATGCGTTGCAAAAACATACATACTATAACTCACAAACAACCAAAAGCAAGACAGACACGGTGACATCGCATAGCCACCCGCGCAAGAGTAAGAAATAGAAATAGTCATCCATCTCCCATAAAACTGATTATTTCAAGCAAAACTATAATAGATGACACACTGTGAACATAAATTATGTGTTTAATTAAATATAAAGGGGGTACTTATGAATGATTACTCACTAAAATGAAATGCGGAGAAACTTTTAAAGCCGCCATGCGGCACTCTACACATGTTAAAATGTTAATTGAATAAAGTTTTGTGCATAATCACGTATCGCTGTTTATACGAGCCGTGAGAAATTATTAAAACACAAAATATTCGACATTTTGATACTTTAAAATAACACCTGAATGCAACCATCATACCGAGAAACGTTTTAAATGGCCTCCCGCAATTTTGTTCGACGTATAAAATGGTTCCAATCTTTTTCTAATATCTTGGTTTTTTAAATTCTATAAATGTTGTTATCTTGGTCTGGTTTGTTTATATAAGTAAGCGTCAACAATGAATATGTGATTAAAAAGATTTTCTACGCATGTCTGCAAATTTGTAAATCAGGTCAGAGGAATTCATAAACTGATATTCCTAGCCTTAAAATCACCAGATGCGATTTGATAGATGTAGGTTTCAAGAAAAGTGGAGAAATCAAAACAGAATTTCGGATATGTGAAAGATGTCATAATGTTAAAATCACCGTTGGGAAAATATGTATTGTTATTCCACAAATGAATTAGATTAAATTGGATAACATCAATGATACATCAGGAAAGAAAACATATTTCCTCGGAACATCTAACATCATATAACATACTTAGAATGATAGGTTTGATATGATCCAGCAATTCATTCAGGGGAATAGAAATGTTATACTTATGCGATATTAAATCGATTGTTTTTGTTATTTTAATATCCACAAGGGAGAAATTGTTTAGGAAAACATCAAACAATTCGGACGTATTTTATTAACATGGATTCTAATTTTATTTGTTTTTCGAATTGAGCTAGTGTAACAATCAAAGCCACGTCTCTCACTGAATGTATTAACTTTGTCGTTGTCATACTAATTTATTTTTGTGATCTTTATTGCGAGGTGTTGGTGGGTTTTTCTTGCATTTCGATCCCCAGCTTAAATATGCGATCTCTTAGTTCCAAATGGTATTCCAGAAAAAAATGTGTTAACATCAAATTAATACAGTTAGACTTAATGATAACAAATCATCAGCGAAGGCAGCACACTAAATACACAGCAAAGAACGGATTTACGTACGTATGCAAGGATATTTTATAACAAAACAAACAAGTCCCTTGGTGTATGGATTTTCACATCTGTCTGGCTGCATTAAGTGGTACAGTGTTAATGGACATAGTAAATGAGGTAAATACTTTTAGGTTTGAATACTTAAAGATATACTTTTTCAATCTGAGCATCTTTTATCCACAGAAGTGTAATTCCCATTATATGATGACATTGGTTAGAGCTGTCAGAATTCAAATGATTGTTATGAAATGCAACTAAACTATCTACTCTATCTGCAGTATTACTTTGCTAAAACATTAATAGAAAAAAAACTGAATTTCTTAAATAAATCTGGTATAATGCGAGTTTTGTCAAGTGCTAATGCAAAATTTACAGATAATTCCATGTACACTTAAATTACAACAGAGTGAATACCGAATGCTTAAGTAAGATCAGTATGATAGAGTAAAAATCGAATACATTTTAACACAAATAAATTTGATAGGCATAGTACACATTGAATATTAATACGAAGCCCATCAATGTGCATAGTCTAGTCAATATTCAGTAATGAGGTATTACCTGGTACGCTTTGTGACTATTCTGTCGTGATAAACGTTTTCCCCAATACTTTCCGGAATATTTCATTGTCTATGAGCATATTGTCAAATATCTTTTCATGAACAACATTATATACCAGACTTTTGTTGTTCATCCAGAAGAATGTGAGAGTAACGTTGTCGCTGATGTGTACACAAAATATTGCAACAATGATCTCAATAGGATATTTCTAATATGGTATTTTAGTAAAGCATTGAAATAATAGATGTCTGTAAACACCTTCATAATTGAATTTACACCTTAACGGTAGACACGTCCACTGCGTCACTCTATTCTATCTCTGATTGGACAGCTATTCACGTTTCCTTAGTCACTTAATTACAACGTTAATTCAACATACGAGGGACTCGTATGTCTGAGACATGGTAAACTCGCTTATCGTTTTAGCCTAGCCTACACATATCTTTCCGGAGCAGTGTCTGGTTTTGCGTTCCCTAGGGAGATATTGCTGTTAACGAAGGTAACATTCTTTCATTGTCAATACACGCAACAATATAATACCAACAGTAGGTCCGGTTCAGTTTATTTCAGAATTCCTCGCTCTGTTCAGTTTCATTTAGTCTGAGCCAATGCAACAAATGAGTCCAGAGTTCTGTTTACACTCGAATTCATTGCTTTTCAAACGTTATTAAAATCACACTGTGTCTGTTTTACCTTATTTCACTTCTTGGCGATTCAACGAACGGGGGTTTGTACTATTTCATTCTTTGGTTACATGTACACATGTACAAGTACTCGCATGCCTAGTAGTCAATACCAATGGTACTTCATTTGACACAAAGTATGCTTAGCAAGAAGAAAACTCACGAATAAGTCAGAACGCCCTTAAAAGAAAAAGCTCATTTGTAGGAGGCATAAACTGTTTAAGCCTTCTAGCGTGTTTTGGTTCAAGTAACAGCCATTATACCAGTTTAACCAATGGCATTTACATCGACTGTATTGATATATGAATCGTTCCTTTAAGTAACATGTAGCACCTTGTTGACATGTAACTTGTGCATATGCATGATGGTATACTACACAAATGACTTTCGTCGGCCGCTGATTGGCTCACAGTTCTAAATGTAGTTACAAGTATGTTCTGTTGGTTGGACGATGACAATAAACGTAACATCAGTCTAGGCAGAACATATATATAACCACGATAAGTTCATATGTACTACACCAAAACCTCGGGACACTGTTCTTAATTATTCATCTTAATCAAATCATCTAGATTAATTTCCCGGCATGCTCATTATCATGACATTTATCAACTATATACCAAATTGTATTATACAAACAAACAGATGATACCATTGGTTAAGTACACATTAAGCGCCCTAATTCTTTGTGAAAGATGGTATCCGTGTCCTAGGAGAAAATATGTCATTAACAATATGTGTTCTAGATCTGGGGCATTAACTTTGGAGGCACAATTCGTTATTGGTAACATTTATTTGTGTTATATGAATGTCAATGTGCACTTAATTGCTTTTATATTGCCTTTTCACATATTACTCTTTTGTTTATGCTTTCTGCAAGCATGTGGCTTTGATTTCTTGTGAGATAAATTATTTATGGTATGTGATCATACATACACCGGCACCAAGTGTTTTGTGTTGCTCAACGCGGTTATACAACACCCGCATTGTAAATCAAACAGTAAAGGGTTTGCAATGGTTTTAAGTTGTATGTGACGCACTTTTGGACTAAGAACGTACCTTGCAAAATGTCAACACACAGCTAAAATAACTTCGAAGTATTTATACTTTGATCGACATTGACGTGAAATCATTGATCCTATAGCCGAGAATGTGTACTATCCAGATAACTTTATATTTGTACAGACAGTTGTTTACTTAAATAATAAGTGTCATGTCATGTGGTATTTCCACAGTGCATAAACTAACAATCAGTGTTATGCAATGGATATTACAAACTTCTTTTTTCTTGCGCCAAATCAATCCTTATCATTTTACTTAGTACTTTTTTCATGACATCAATAAAACAATTTATGTATGCAGCATTATTTATATAATATATTCATACTTTTATGACGTTTAACACCATTTGTTTTGATTTATTCAGTAATATGTTGAACATGATTAAATGACAATGTACCCATTATCGTGGTCAGTTTTGATGATGCTTTTGTGCGTTTACGGATTCTTCTTGGGTTGGGGAGCATAATACAAACCCACCAGTATGATACATGTCATTACTATATATAACTGAAACTGAACGATTCACCAACATTGAGTGACAGAGAATGGATCTCACGTTAAAGTATGAGACTACTACCCGTTGATAGTCAGCAGTAGACTTTATATACTGAACGTCAAAACTATTTTCTCGCTTGAATAGACGTTTTACTTTTTGTGATGGTGTGATCACTCAAGCGTGACGAACGCCAACGGAAATGGGTTCAACATGAACACTATGTGTACACTAATGAAGATTGTTAGTAAAAAGTTCTTTCGAGTTAACAATTTAATAAAAAAAAGAATTTTTAAGCCGTTTACGAAACTTTTGACGCTCAGTATATTATAAAATATTATGACAGGTGTTACAGCCGTACGGTCGTAAAATGTTCTTAATATTCACATCAGGGACTGACTTCGCCGAATAACTGTTTTTTAAACATGCACCTTGAACACATAAAAGTTGACCTTTTTGCTGTTGTATGCATGCTTTGCCAAACGGAAAATGTCCATTTGACTTTTAGTAGTCAGGTAAGATGAAAAACATAATAGTGTTAGTGAGATCAATTGCGAATCTTTGTGTATTAGACTATTTGCCTAAGTCATACAATAGTCACAAAATGGAAATTGACGTCTTCATGTCCCATTAACTTTAAATTTAAACTCATATGTCCGGGCTTTAGGCATGATTTTGGTAGATATACTGTATAAAGATACAGGTATAATCATCGTTAAATAATGTCACCTTAATTTCTATTAGACTTCGGTCGGTCAGATATGGCAAACGAAATACCGAGAAACAGCAATAAAGTAGGTCAGTAAAAGGTGGTCCAAACAAAATGAGATGAATCAATATATATGTACGATCAATTTTACAAATTGTTTCTGAACTAAGTGTCTGAGGGTGTTTAGTATTGGTGAGAACAGCCTTACTTTTCCATTATTGACAAATGTATTTGTTCGTTAGTAAGTAATACAGATTTGTATTACTTTCAAATCGAATTAGCTTTGGTATATTTGCAGTTAACTGTGTCAGGTTTGCAGGCGTAGTTAGATCATAAGTATCAATGGTTATATATCGATGCCGTCGAAAATGTTTGCAGTGAGTTTGTTGCCAGTGCATAAATACTCGACACAGACGAAATATCACATGTGCAGAACGTATTAGGAAGTACATTTCGCCAAAGCTATTGTCAAAGATAAACATAACACGAAAATGTAACGTACACATATTAGACAATACCGTTGTACCTGTAGAAACAGTAAAAAATGTAATAAAGTCAAATTCCAATGTTAATTGTTCATGCGACAACAATATTCATTACATCATAAACTTCTCATAATCGTTATTGCGTGATTAAACAAGTATCAACTACAAGATCATTAACTTTGTTTAGCCAACACATTGTTGTGTTTGATGTACGATTGTGTCAATTCCTTTCCCGCATTTCCAACATTACATTTAAGCGAAATTATGACGATTTCCCAATGGATCGAGACTAGCGCTCAGAATTTTCCTGAACACTCTTCCTCGATTTCTTCATCGCATTATTATTAAACCGTGTGTGTTATATAGTGAGAGCAATGGGAAACACCTCATCTTGTGGATCGGTAAAGCGATAATTAACAAAAAAACGGTATAATATTTAATTCGTTTCAGACATTAAATTGCATACAACAACTAATTATTTTCATTACTGTGTTATATTTTGTTCCTGTCTTGCTCTGTTGCGTGTATGGAGTGTCGCCTTCCCTATGAAAGTTGTCATTATCGTAATGATACATGTTTATGTATTTACTCCTTTATCCGTTTTCTACATGTGCAATTAAACCACTCAAAGTTTCACCTTGTATCCTAGCAAATAAAAATCGAACTGTGATCTAACTTGTGTCTGAAAATAACAGAAGAAAAAGATCGATCAAATAAAGCTATAAAATTATTTCGGTTTTGGTGAAAACCTTGCTGAGAAATTTAATTGCTTGGAAAATGCATTTAGTCGATGATTTGTGCAATAAATATGCTCCCGGTCTCCATAAGTGCTAGTCAAGTATGTGATTCATAATATCAAGAATGCGTAACTTGTAGCCGATAAAAGATTCAAAGTGCAATAAGTGAACATAGGGATTTTGTAATGGCTGAATGCCTTATACATGTACATATTTCAATTAGCAAATGTGTTTGAATTAACTCACTTACATTACCGGTGCACTTTTTCGTAATATTGACGATACATGAAAGCACTAATGAAGTGCACGTAAAAAAAGATACAAAATCAATATGTTAAATTATATAAAGTAGGAATAAATTTGAAATATTTTTTAATAAATATTTTGTATTAGTTTGTAATTATTCAGCTACATTGGGGCAACTCGCATCAATAAAATTTTATAACTAACAATGTGCTTCTGGAAGTAACGATGATATCTTGAATCACACCGGAGAGTTAAAACATGTAACACTATACCATCTGCAATCTGCAAGGGATATCCATACAGGTATCTAAAACAAATATGGAGTACAACATGATCTGTTATTCCATTTGGACAGTGAAGGCACTCATATACAGCCATGTACATGATACATGAACACACCATAGAAAATAGCAATTACACCAGACAATGGATCAAACCGTTGTCCAAGTACCAGCAGACAAAATATCGAAACGTCCTTGTTTTAATTACAAAAAGCTGAATTACGTACTATACACTTGACTCATGAACAATTTAGTTTTAAAGAAAATCATTTGCTGGTACTTTGCATGCAGACAAAGACATATTTATATTGACAGAAACTGTATCCGTTAGCTACATACACGTATACATATCGGTCCCAGCTGCTACTTTCGTCTACACATTTGCCCATTATCAACATTCACATATTGGAGACGTACAGCATATGGTACAGCTACATAGAGGTGATATTTCCGCAGATCTTTCTAGTCTCATAAATACGAACAAGGGGCGGAACTAGAAGTTTCAGCGCGAACATCCTGAGTTCCATAAACATTAATACTTAGGTATTTCTATGTTACCACACTCATTTTGTTTCACACAATTCATTTAAATCATTGACGTCGTCGAAACTGTCATACATGTTCGGTGATTAAAAGAAAGTTGGATGATTTCGGTCCGGACATAAATCCTTTGGATATATTTTAATGGGATGTTTGAAGGGAGGATGTATACACCAAAACACTCAAACACTTAATTAGAAAACTTCAATGCAATGTGAAATTTTGAGTATGGCGTAGCAAGCAAAGACACAATTCGTTATTGTTGACGTAATTAGCAGCTGGATTTGCAATGTTAAAGAATGAGAGGGATCAATTTTGTACCTAAATGGTATGTCTTTACAAGACGGGCAAGGTAATTGTGCGATAATGTACGTAAGACATTGACTTGCATTATAAGACAGACATTATTATCGCAAAACTCGTTTTAGCAATATCAGCAAGTTGGAACAATATAACTAGGCACGCCAGTCTCTTGAAATAAAAACACATAAAAGTTATCAACGAATAAATGGCAAACTGCAATTTTGTATCAAAACAAATTTACGTCGACAAACCACGAATCTCGTTCAAGGGCATTATTGAAATTAGATTAGTCAGCCATTGAGACTAGCAAGACATGCATATTAGATTCAAACACAAGATAGGTGGCTTGAATGCAAGAGATGAGAACATACTGTTTAAGTACAAAGGTACATGTATACGGTAAAATATACGGATACATTAAATAGTTGGTATGGTTGTTAAGTAAATAAAAAATTGGGCATGTGAGAAACCCGTAGGACGTATGCGTAAACTCTGTAACATGTTTCGTTCGTTAAATTAAGTTAAATTCTGCTACATGCGGTTCTATATGAAGTGTATCGTATATTAGCACATACATATGAGTAGAAAGATAAGATAGTATTGTCTTGAATTGTAACTAAATGCCAAATAGTCACTGGCATCATATTACATCACATATGGTGTCTCATATGATAAGTGTGCACAAAAATCAGAGTACCTGAGTCTTGATCAACACCATGTGTTTCACTTACAATCAGAAATATTTTACAATACCATGCGAAGTATCTTTAATGAATATCAGTTATAAACCAACGACCGTTACACTTATGCGCATAATCAGTGTGATAATTCTAATACAAACGCACATGAACGCCATATGAAACATGTTTGTAATAAATGGTGAATAAGCTGTAGTTGAAGAGAAAAATTCATTATGTTTCTGTATATATACTATACGTGCTGCAAACTGTTATTGAGTTTCAGAATATTCCTGTCGCCTCTAAATCACTACCCATTACTGATCCCGGTTCTCATTCCTGAAAAACGTTAATTGATCAATGATAGAAATTAGATAACAATACCGCTTATTAAATGGCGCTGTATATTAAATCTATGATATTAACTACTGAGCGATCTGAACTTTCTGCAATATATTGATTATTGTATGACTCTCAGTATGGAAATCTGCGTACAGTGTATGTAATTATCCTACATATCAGATTTGGATTAGGCTATTTCTGTTCGTTTTTAAATTAATACAAATACACATCTATCAGTCAAGCAATGCGTTGCAAAACATAACTACTGTAGCACACACACAATCAAAAGCCAAGCAGAAACGTAGTCACCCGCGCAAGAGTAAAAAATAGAAATAATCATCCATCTCCCGAAAAAACTGGTTATTTCAAGCAAGACTACAATAGATGATACACTGTGAACATAAATTATGTGTATATTTAAATATAAGGGAAGTAATTATGAATGATAACTCGCTAAAATGAAATGTGGACAAACTTTTAAAAGCCGCCATGCGGCACTCTACACATGTTAAAATCGTGAATGAATAGTTTTGTGTATAATCACGTATCGCTATTTATATCACAGAGAGAAATTATTAAAACACAAAATATTCGACATTTTGATACTTTTCAATAACTACCTGAATGCAACTATCATACCGAGAAACGTTTTTAATGGCCTCCCGCAATTATGATTGACGTATAAAATGGTTCAATCTTTTTCCAATGTCTTGGGTTTTTTTAAATTATATAAATGTTGTTATCTTGGTCTGGTTTGTTTATACCAGTAAGCGTCAACAATAAATATTTGATTACAAAATTTTCTAAGCATATCTGCAAATTTGTAATACAGGTCAGAGGAATGCATACACTGATATTCCTAGCCGTAAAATCACCAGATGCGATTTGATAGATGTTGGTTTCAAGAAAAGTGGAGAAATCAAAACAGAATTTCGGATATGTGAAAGAAGTCATAATGTAAAATCACCGTTTAGAAAATATATAGTTTTATTCCACAAATTAAATAGATTACATTAGAAAACATAATTCATACAACTGGAAAGAAAACATATTTCCTCGGAACATCTAACATCATACAACAAACTTAGAATGATAGGTTTGATAGGATCCAGCAATACATTCAGGGGAATAGAAATGTTATACTTATGTGATATTAAATCGATTGTTTTTGTTATTTTAATACCCACTAGGGAGAAATTCAGTAGGAAAACGTCGAACAATTCGGGCGTGTTTTATTGTCAAAGATTCACATTTCACTCGTCTGTCGATTAATTCCAACCAAATTTGAACCAGTGTATCGAACAATACCTCTTCTTGTACTGAATATATCAGCTCGTTGATAATACCGGTGCATTGTTTGATATTTGTGATGAGGTGTTGAATGTAATTGCGAAATACTCTGTGCCGATTCGTTTCCGCACCGGGCGGACAGGCGATAATCAATCACGTGATGGTCATAATCATCCTGAAATAGGCTCATTTTTGTTACTATTTATAGTAACAAGCGTATTTACAAATATTATTTGATTATAATCGTACAGTCCAGTTAGTATATTTTGAGAGTGAGGTAGCCATTTACTGTGTACCAAAAAGATTAGACAGGTAGAGTTTTGTTAAATATTGAAATCATACTGCACATGTTTGTATATGACTTTCGTAGAATTGGTTTTACGCCGTACTTTTGGATTCTACCGCTGCGTCACTCTATTCCAATCCTAACTGGACTAAATAATACAAAATATTGTATCACAAACGTAATGCATGTAATGTGTTCGTAGACGAACTACACTTATTCATCCGTTGTAGTTTTCATTTATAACATTGATGCTTTAAAGTGTATAGAGCTATATTCTTACAGTCTTTTAATCTCAAAATAACTACTTGCATCTTTTTAGTATGGTACTAGACTACCTTAATTGCAAATTAAAACTTTCGGTAGGTTCCGTGTACTTTGATTCAATCGTCGAAAAATAGACGATTCTTATGATTTCATAGGGTGTTCTAGAACACTGAAATGAAAATGGACAGTTCGCATGTCAAATAAATCACTGAGAGAGTTTCTGTTAAAACTGAAGCGAAAAATGATTTTATGGACATGAAAGCATAATTGTTTTTCAATTTTGGAACTTTTTTAAAAAATATCGTCCGATATGGCTCTATACACGTTAATAAAACTGAACAAGTTTTTGTTCTTGCACATTGCTATCTGTAGAATTCATATCGACATACATTGATGCTAATCATTGTTACGGCGGTATATGAACAACAACATGTTTTGTATTTTGCTATCTAACATTAAATGGTTTAATGAAGCGGAAATCAAAGCGTAGCCATGCCGTGTTATTTCATGTAAGATCGCATTTCCAACTAACAGAATGAATAGTGTGTGGCAGTTTAAGTTAATAAATTTCCATTGATTTTTGCCCTGAAACATCGATACGACATGAGGCCAATATCAATGCGGGTTTTTCTTGTTAAAGCCGAAGAGTTTCGCTTCATCTTGTTAAGAACGTAATCAAAGAAACCGTGATTGTAATATATTGTTCTTATGATAAATGTTAAGCTTTATTAGATTATATCAAAGCATACGTCGAGCTCGTACAATAATTGGTTTTCAAAAAGTTAGTGTTGTGATAAATGTGACTACTTATTTTGTCCTTATCTGTTCAGCGTTACGTGTCTTCGTTGTAATCAAATATGTTTTATTTCTTGATATTTCAGATAAAAGTTTCAAGTGTGCTGAGAGAAGAATATGCAATGAATTCCTCCAATACTCTACGATAGAATAGCGGAGATATTATACAAAGCGTGGGTAAACACATGATGTGGGTTTGATCTATAATTCTAAGTTGGTCGGATATAATTTGGCTCAAAATCGCATACACGCTGGAGGCAGAAGCAAGAAGTTTCGGTAATTGCTGTTCTAGTAGTTTCTTCTCAAACTCCATGTGAATTACAATTAGATTTACGTTTCGTCTGTGCTTTCGCAAATTCATTCGTTTGTCTTTAAATGTGACTTATGAATGAAAAAAACTCTTTGTGATGGGATTTTTTTCTAAATGTTTAGAATACATGGAAAACAGAATCCAATAAAACGTTCAATTAAAACTGCAAGAGGACATTAATTACGCGCAACTTGAATTGAAAAAAGGATTATGCGGATCTGTTGGGTTTTTTTCAACTGTTATCAATAATGATCGTGATAGAATGATACAGTGGCATTGTATTTGGAGCACACATAATTTTTTATAGTTACATGTACTCCAATTTGTGAACTGGTGGCACCGAAGATTACGACAGAACAGGACAGAACATAACTTTCGAACAGGAAAATATAGTCGTATTGGTATTGACATAGTGAAGGCCAAAAAGAGCATTCCAAGAAAACACAAATATAATAATAAATGAAACGAGAAGGCTGAATGAAAATAGTCAGGAATATATCACTGTTGAGCAGGTCACTATCTTCTATGCAAGTCTAAAAGACCTACCGAACCTGTATATCAATAACAAAGCGGTAACAAATGCGTAAATATTGGAAACAATCAAGCTATTTACGTGAAACAAGCCTTGGTGGCAGATCAATGTGGGTTATGTAATTTTTGCGCTAACTAATATCCAGCGATTGCGTCTTAATACCACAGTGGTCAATATTTGGATACTTTCAGAAATTAAGCTTCGTAACTGTATTGGATTTTTGGCGTGTGTGTGTGTTTTACGTGACATTTATAGTATTGCACATTGTGTTCATAGCACTAGTGGATAGTATATTAGGAACGGGGAAAGCTGGTATGTTACGACCCACTTGGAATGAAAAAGAGCAATGTGCTATACAATAACGACTAGTAGTCACTGTAAAAAGCTATTTTTGTTGCTGGAAGTACTCATAATTGGTATTTGTTCACTCCTGAATTCACTGGATTAATGAATAAATACGATACCAAGGGATTACTGTGACATAAATACGTCAAAACGGATGTAAATATTCAGTGACAAGTGAAGATATACCATACAACAGACTGGATATATGTGCAGACAATTCATTAATGGTTTATCAGTTGAATCATTGCATAAACCATCCCATGTACGCATGTTTTCATCGTGTTGAACCAGATGTATGAAAAGCATTGTTGTAAGTTTTTTGTTTATACCCGTATTATGGATTAACAAAGTCGTGAGTATAGTGTCACAATTCCACGCGGAAATATTGTCGAATTGGTTGCCTTTTCATCACACCATGTTTACAATTTGATGCTTAATCAATGTATCCCCTGTAATTTCCATCATTGTTACTGGATTAACAAATTATTGGATAGTTTTAAACAATATAAGGATACGTTTACTATGATTCTACACACATCATGTGACCTGCATAATACGTTGATGATGTAATAAGATACTGTACCAGTAATAATGAAAAAGACGTGTCAATTTGTATTTCAGTGATACTGATTAAGTTTAGATAAAATGGAATATTCTGTTTTGTAATATACAAAGGAAGATACAACTTCATCGTTAGCACGTGTCCTTGGAAAATAATTAGTGTTTTGTGTGCTAGTATTGGTGCATTGTCGGATGCGAGCATGCCTAAATTTGACAGTCAACAATAGGGCATAATGCGATCAATGATGTCGATTATATATGAACCAACTGAGGTGTGAGTATCACTTCGGAAGGAGTGTGATGAGTTTGATTATTGCAGTATCAATTTACAGTGGCACAGGCAAAGACAATACCCGATGGTCTAGTATTTTACAAGGTGTATTTGAAATATATGCAATTACATGTTATTAGATTCCGACATAACGGTTTTCACCATTACATAAACACACAGTAGAAGACAATGAAAATGACATAAATGCTTTTAATCCTGTATTCAAACCATTTTGGAACTTTGTCCTGACCGTCCGCAATGAACTATTTATTGATATTTCCCATATTGTATGTGTTATTTATCATGCTACCACACTGTTTGTGTGAGTGCGAGTTTCCAGAATTCCTGCAAACTATAGGGGACGATGCATCATGGTTTGTCACTTATCAAAATAATAAGGAGGTTTCTATAACTGTGAAACATACTAGGATGTACCTGAAGGAGTGTAAACAGAAAGGATATCGGACTTGTCAAAATGTTGTTAGGAATTGTGCAGTGTCATATGGCGGTAACCGGTTCCTTGTTAGGGAATATCTCACAGACGTGAATTCGCAAGAAAAGGACAATCAATACAGATGTATACAGTTTATATACCACAGTAGAAGCGTTATTCAGATACGAATATCCCGATTCTACTCTGAAAATACATCAAAGAATCTATGCAATGATGCACACCTAATGCTTGACCAGTATCCTATGGTGTCCAGAGAGCATGCAGTGGATGTATACGAATGTCCTGCAATAGGTGGATATGATTTTAAATTGTTCAGATACGGCGAGAGATCTCCGCTCTGTGATGATATATTTCTACCACTTAGAATTGAAAGTGACTGCACGAGGCATGAAGGTATTAAACTCTACTTTAGGAGGCGGAATTGTTCAACAATATTCGTCGGAAGGCAAGTGTCGACGGAACCTGTTGAATTACAATGTGTAGCATTGTGGCAATATATGCATTATACATTTGCAATGGTCAAATGGCGAGGGACAACGGACTTTTGGTGTATACGTGTCACTTATAAAGACGAAAATGTGAGTGAAATGTACGTTTACTTCAGTGGTATTTGCCCTACTGACAATAAATACTACGATAGAATGTTGATATTAAGACATTTTAAAACTCATTATGTGACTGGCATATGTGCAGATCAAAACATGAAATGTAGTTATCAACATTGCTCAACTTACGTTCGTGACAATTGTAAACTGTCGTGTGCTCTATGCGAGCCAGAAATGGAAGAACGTCCATGTACCTTACCTAGTGCATATCATGGATACTGGAACAGTCTACAAGACCCCACCACAAGTTCGTTAATCATTGAAAACCAAACACTCACAGAGAATAGTGTTCAGTGGGAATGTGTCGATTCAAAAACAAGCAACGTCTTTAGAAGCAGGCGAGCCATGAAATTAAAATTTAATAACGGCTGCTATCCAAGATATAAATGTATTGAATTGGAGAATCCTGTGAATTCAGTTCTTCGCTACAAATCTGGGAAAGAACTATTCTGGCCAATAGACTCGATAGATGAAGTGTGTGAGGATCGATATTTTACTTATCAACCTCACGTTGTAGAACCAACTGGTATTGCAAGAACGTCGGGCCCGTGGATTTACTTCGTGAAAAATACCCCAGAATATACGAACTGTAACCTTCCTTGGTACATACCAAAAGCCGCATTCTTTGAAATGTACGATAGCAACAATCGTTTGGCCAATCAAGGATGCTTAATGAACGGCAACGGTGGGCCAGGACATCTTCTTCATTTATACTACACATATGAAAACATGAATAAAAAGTGGAGTATATATGAACGTAAACCATATTATTGCATCGCTTCAATCAAATTTATAGGGGAAAATGACGTTCTTATCACAAAAAATGTTGTTGAAAAGAAGTATATGTGTTGGACATTTATGCAAGATAGATACCGTAACTACGTGTATATATTCAGTGCTAAAGATTGTGGTAACGGTACCAATAAGCAGCTGATCTATTACAGTGCACAGAAAGCCCTCGTGTGGTTGGTGCTTAGCAGAAACTCAACAAATTGTGACTTCATTGAAGAGAAGTCTAAGACAAGCGATGACGCATTGTCTAATTTGACCGAAAACAACATAGGATCATCAAGTGCATACAGACCAAGACTGTGGGCTTTACTCAATGTTGTAATAGGTTTATTGTTTATGTGCTGAAATTATGTTTAGGGTTCTGTACTCCGTTGTTCATTTCGAGGATGTGAACGCAGATTGCGCTGAACACCTCTGCCTGAAGGTCCGATTGCTAAATCAGTTCGAAAGTCAACTTCAGAACTGCGGGTTTTGTACATTAACATACGACGATAAACTCTAAAATGTTTTCAAAGAAATACTCCTTGACTACTTGCATTTGAAGGAATTTTCGTTCGGTAAACATTTGATGTACAACCGTTGAGTTGCGTACCACTATGATGTCTGACTGAAGGTAGGGAACGAGTGTGCATACATTATGTAACTCAACTCAGAGTTGAGTTGAGTTGACATTATGTAAAGAATGTTTTGGTGTTTATCAAAACCTGTGGATGAATAAGTAAGCTGACGTAAGCTGAGCCTATGCCAAGTCTATGTTGACTGACTGTTTGCTATGAGTGAGGGATTTGCTTACATGTATATTTATAACACACTTCCCATATCATAGCTACATTTTTGTGAACTTTTATTATTATATGTTATTAATGATGTATAGATATTTATCAACCAAAATAACACTGTCTTTATTTGTTTTCATAAATAACATGGTTAAATTACAATAGAGGTGAAGAAATGTTAACTAATGCGTAACGTCATTATGACGCCATAATTGCCATGTCGTGTCGTTGTTATTTTGACATAATTCTCAAATTAGGCCAATTAAGGTACTTTGTTACGAGAAATTTAAGCATATAATAAACAGATCATTTGTTGGGTTTTGATGAAAGGTTTTTTTTGTACTCGTGATAAAAATTAATTTTCACTCGTAGTTATGTCACTTGTGAAATTATCTATCTCACACCAAAACCAAGTGATATCTTGTGGACTCGTATAAATTGTATATACATGTATTGTTAAAAATTGTACGGGATTGTATTACTGCTTTACATTGTTATCTTTTGTAATTAATGCAATTTGAATAATGCTTTTCAACAGTGTATCATAAATGTAACATTATAATGTAACCAATTTGAGCTCAGTTTCAAAGAGAATATTTTATATTAGAATGAAACGTTGTATAGTGTTGTAATAATGTTTTGTTCATTTAAATATACTAAACATTGCACATGATTGGATGGTTGATACGTGAAGTATTTAAGGAGGAAGCAGTGTTATAAAATGTCTGATTCTATATTCAGTCTGGTATCATTGTCAAATGGAAACTCAATTCAATACGGAACGTAAAATACCATTCTATATTTTGTTTATATAATGTCACAACATTAGTACTATGTAACGAACCGAACCAGGCAAAAAAATGTAGAAAGTGTAAATATTATCTATTGATTCTAAATACAGAGTGGTTACACATTCTGGTTCCTCTTAAAACATATTTTAAATACCGGACAATATCCTCATATCTTGACAATGCACACCCATAGATAAATCTTAAATCAAGGATCGAAATATATAAAGATATAAATGGGAGTTCGCACATTACAAAATAATGATACTATGCAGTCGGTTCTCATAACAGCAAAGGTTCGATTCAAACATGGTACACGTTTGTCCCTTAAATACTAAGGCTGATTTGAAGATATTCTTAATTTATTATGATACTTTGTAATTGTCTTTGAATGCAGCAGGAGATTGTGCCAGGGTAATGACTAACGACGTAATCTTTACAAATGCACTGTAATGTGCTGGGTAATTATGCAGTAAATTGTGTTATGTAAGCTTCATAATAACCGTTCATGTTGTATATATACCACATTATTGTGATATCTAGTCACAAACGAGACACATGTGACTGTATCATTAGTAACTAGACTTGTATTTTATTCTTAATTTTACAAAGCATTGTTTTCGTTTAGTCTTTATCATTGATACAGTTACCAGTAAGACGAGTTACTATATTATCCGTTAGTTTTATTTAGGCCAGTTCGATGGCTTAGAATGAGAAGGTCGTAACTACCAAATCGATATTTCGAGAAAACACGGAAAAACTGTCTGACATTTAGTCTTTACTTATGGTAAAACAAACTTTTACGACTTCATTTTGGTCAACATGACAAGTTCAGATTTTTATGAAACTTGGCTCAGAAGAAGTGCCTTTTGATGCTTATTCTAAATATGTATGACTAGTCCTAAGTGGCGCTTACGACCTTCTAATTCTAAGCCATCGAGTTGTTTGTTTATAAACACTGTTATCACATTACTCTTTTATTGTGTCCAATATTTAAATAGGGTACAATGGCAGAGAAATCCATACATTGCCCACTGTGCAACTTTCTTAGAATTGTTTCACAAAAGACAATAAGAGACATTGCCTTGTGTGTACAAATGACTGACCTAAATGAAAGAGTAATACTATTAACTCGACTTTAGTTGTAGATGTTATTGTTTTCACTGAAACGAATATATATTTGGTGTAACGATTTATTGTTTTTGAATGAGTTTTTATCATTTTATACATACCATTAAAATATGAAATTCGTCATCTACTTTCCTTTTACATTATTGACACAAATCGATATGTCTCTATACCAAATCACATACTAAAACAACACTCCTATACATCTCACTAACTTGATACATGTTTTAAACTTTCCCCACCGTATCTAAATAGACACCTAATGCATTCTGTATAGACATAAATGGGAATATCAATCTAAGTTCAGTTAAATAGTTCCTTGACGACTAAAATAGCAATTTCAGCAGACGTTTACGGTATGTGGGATCCAATCAATACAGACAGAGAAGAGTTTCATAAATTGCAGAGTAGTCAGCGTCATTCTGCTCACGAACATTTGAAAAAAAGTTTCAAACCACGCCAAACTTTATTTGGGTGAGAAACTAATTGCATACTTATTCATGTTGGCAGACGAATGCATAGAAACAGACACACCATTTTAACAGCGCGTGAAAATAAACACTATCGTAAGTTAGTTCAAATATGCCAAAAATCGGGTTTATATTATAGTGCAGCCAAGATACAAAGAAAGGCAGGGAAATTTGGAATACGCTACATAGGTGAAAAATCAAACGTGCATGATGTATCAGTGTTACTTTAGTATATAAGTGATTGACCAATTTTGAAACAGTAGAACAATTCGGTCAATGTTTGTAAACATCGCATTATCCGGAGCGCACTATACATGGTATATAGTACTACCATCTTATGTGCCACAGTGTCTGTTTTGCCTTATGCTAATGTACTTTTGACCTCGAAAATTCAGAAATATATATCCATGGTCGAATTTGTAAATGATTTTGATGGGTCATGGTACGAACAGTAACAACATACTCATTCAACTTCAAATCCCACCATGAACACATTACATGTATTCTGTGTTCAGAACACAAACATGTAAAACAGAACACCAGCATTGTCAATCACAATCACAAAGTCTCACTCTCACGCCACCAGGGACTGCGGAATCTGGAGGTTTTCGCAGCGTTGATTACAGTCCAGAGCTGAAAACACATTCAATTGGATAATTCGTTCGGAAAAATAAAACAACAATACCTTGCCATTTAAAACATTTATTTTTGGTTCAGGGCAAATACTGTAAACAGGGAATGTATACATGTATGCTACTCGACACACTGGTATTTATGTTAGAATAGAGACGGTGAGTCAGCAAGAAACTATCGGATGATCAACATTGTTCAAATGTAAGTAGGATATACCGCTCGTATGCATATCAAATAACTTGTATTGAATTGAAATTTCAACAAAAAGTTATAATGATCGAAACAGACTTGAGAAATGAACTTCAGTGCTTTAACCAGCACAGTAATAGTTGAATATCACGAGATATGCTTTTTGCACATGCCAATGAAGAAGACATAATATATTGCTAGTTTGTGAAAGATAAGATTTCAGAATCGTTTTGCAAATTTCCTGTAGCGTCTTATCGCGAATTATGTTCTTTTAGTGGGTGTTTAAGAAAATGTAGGATCTGCAATCTTGATCGGTTCGTCTATGGAAGAAATTCAAACATCGAAAGACGAACCATGAAAAAATGTACTGCGCTAATGTATTCCTATAATCACCAACGTTTGAAAAGATATCGTTAGCAGAACAGAACAGAATAGTCGTAAACAAAATTGTTTCTAGAGAAACAACATGAACATATTTACAAAGCATAACCACGTTAGCGTCAATATTAATGTTATGGCAACGCATTAAATGACTGTTAATATTTTCTAATTTTAAATGCTCTGTTTATATTGAAACATTAAACGTATCACGTGATTTCTTTCCCCAATAACATTATCCCCAGATACAATCTCTGTCGGACGAGTGTTACCAGTCGATGGATGTGTATGAGAGTCACACAAAATCATTGGTCACTGTCTCCCCCAGTATTGCCTGTTAAAAGTCAAAAGGGTTGGTTCAACAGACATCAATGTTTTTGTGTGACTCTCATACACATCCATCAACTGGTAAACCAACACTCGTCCGGCAGAGATTGTATCATAGTATCAGTTTAAAGGAATATAAAAATGTACAAATGTAGTAATGTTTCAATCTATGCTATCAGAGGAAACCGTTTTCTAAGACAAGTTATGAAAAGAAAGTTAGGAAACACAACGAGCCGATGGTAAAACACAGAACACACAACCAGACTTGTATACATCAACAATGTCAATGTCTTAAACATACCATTGAATGTCGGAGATTAAGACGTAACATGAGTTGTGTAATAAAAACCTAGACAATAGACATGGGACAGTATCTTTACAGGAACATAACACGGATGTCCTGTATTAAGACGTACAAATGTATTCCCGAGAGACTGACAGAACAAGCAGGGAAATCAATATTCGGTACCGATATACAACTTTTGTTTCCGATGATATGTTCCGTAAGTACAATAGCTGGACGGCATTAATAGGAACGAAGGTGTTATAAATTCATTTATGTATTGTTATCCAACATACAGGTTTGTGCATAAATCATATAAAAGACAACGGAACGACCAAATTGTTAGTAATTGTCTTCGTATTATTCATTATTTAAATTTCTTTTATCAGTTATCACATGCCCAGGCTAAGCTGGAATTATGACCGGGGTACTTGCTCAGATGATCATCCAGTTGTGTTTATAAAGCTACAGTACGACCTTTAAAAAAGTATATTGAATATTTTCTACTGTTTTTTGGCAACTCATTTGTAAAACATTTGATCACATCTTAACCCTAAACATTTTTATGTGGTTATATTTACTAAATTTCTCCAAAAACACCCTTCTTTTAGTTTCGTTAAAGCACCGGGCATCTATATATTCTGTGTAGCATTTAAACTTCATCAACACGACATTAAAGCTAATCGCAGCATGTACCTTGTCATCATTCCATCTTAGTTTGAACTAGTGGCAACTGATAAAACAAATATAACACTACTGTTCGGCGATCAGTTCCCGATGGCTACCAGTATCCGACATTTGATATTTTTTCGTATTTAGCGTAGCTCAAAAATAAAGAAATTCGGTATAATTGACGAATAAGACCAAAGCAACCATTGTGTGTCATAAAATTTACAATTCACGAAAATAAAAAGAAAATATCAAGAAATACATGCAATGAAACCTCTTTCCCTTGGGGGATCATCTGTTTACAAAAAATGTGCATGTGCGATGAAGCAAATGAGTTCATCTATAAATAGCCACGGGTTGGCCAGAGTCTTGAGCAAAGCAAGGTTTTTCTCAACAACAGGTATAAGCAGTATCTGCGATCCATACAAAACTTGATGTTAGATAAATATTGACAAAAACGTCATCATTGACGTCATTATAATGACGTCAGCGATTTTTACTAATTGGAAAAATAACTGCCCATTAGGCCTCAATTCCATCACCGATGTGTAAACAAACAAAGAGAGACAACTCTAAAAGGCTATGTTCAGTCAACGGGAGATAATTTCCTTTTAGTATAGAGGGTCAAAACGGGGAAGGAGGAAATTAAACCTAATTAAATGTGAGATGTCGGGTACTGATACTCTGCATCTAATTAACGGCCTGAAATAGTGACCCCTTCTTCGCCCCGAAATCTACGCACTGTATGACGTCACAAATGTCAAAGTGTGATTATAATATCGGTCTTGAGCTCAGGATAACAAAAATGTAAGTTATTTTGTTTTAAACCGTCTTGTTTTCGAGATAATGTCGAAAAAACATGCAAAAAATGTCGGAAACTGGTCGCCGACCAGTATGGACACAGTCGTTCCTTGGTATAAAGATCTTTAGACAGAAATCTGTATTTTGGACATTCGCACTGAGAGGGTCCTTTCCCATCGTTTCGCACTGAGAGGGTCATTCACCTTCGTTTTGCAAGGATAAGAGTCCGTTGCCACCTTCGTGCACACAGATAGGTCCGTTACCATCGTTTTGCACTGAGAGCGTCCTTTACCATCGTTTGCACAGTGGGGTCCTATAGTTGATAACAAGTATTCGAATGAAGTTATTATTGTAATGCACATTTAAGTGCACAAGTGTTAATTAAACAAATTCCGGAAGGTCGGCACAGTGATAAAACATATAAATTTGAACGTAAGTTTACGATATCTGCTGGTGCTTTGATACAACAATACCAAATAGCTCGAGTCTATACCAAACATTCGTATGAAGCTATTATTGTCCATAATATTTACGTGCACATCAAACACATGCCGGAATATCGTCAAACATTCAATGTGAATTGTCCTCTCGGTACATAAAAAGGTAAGTGTTTTATTTACAATGCAGTTTAATGCTGATCAACAGTGCAAAAAGGTATAGTATTAAATGTGTTAGATGTAGAGACATAACTACTGGTTGGACGCAATGATAAATCACAGCAGTCATGCATAAATAACGATCGTATTGACTGTGTGAACAAACACAGAAACCTGGATTTAATTATAAGTGGAAGTATGTAATTACCGGCGATGTGCGTAAATGGGCGTGATACTACAATGTGCTGCCAACTACAGTAAACAAAGGCCAGACAATCCTAGAAGAACTTCTTCCATTCATTGCATAAGAGTACATCAGCCATGTGTCTTTGTCGTTGATGACTTCTCGTTCATTAGGCCCGCAAAACTCTTTTTTTTTATTTTTATACATTGTTTATTTATGCAGTAAATCGATGATATTTACAAAATCATGTTCTAATATATTGATCATTCATCTAAAACACAAATAACCACATGTCACATGATGATGCATAGACTTATGTCAGACTCTATTTTAGTATTATGAAGCACCCCCAACATTACCTGGACATACAAATCACGTAAAAACACAAGCCCTTACGAATCGTGAAAAAATACAGATGATACGAGTTCAGTAACATCCTTAATTGCATAGTGAGGTCACGTCTTAAAACTTTTGTTTTTAAATTGACATTTTTGCCATTTTATCTTGTCTCCATGGCATTGAGTTTCTCCAAACCACCCGCACGATAAGTGAATGAGGGTAATTAATTATAAAAAGTAAACGGATAAAAGTACATAAACATGCGTAACCGAGTTATTTGCCTTTATACTAGCTCGCCCATATGGGATTTCCCGTAAGCGAGGGTAAATAAATCCATTATATCCTTAGTTGCCTTTTATAGCTTGTGGCAGTTGGCAATAACATTATACATGTTTCGAGTTATCGTCGGAGTTGATTCTATTTTAGTCTTAACTGCACACCAGCGTCTGATGCTTCAAAGTTAAATCGATTGCGAAAGCTATCTGTATAATTTAATGAATCGGTGTGAATTAAAAACAAAAATGAATTTTGAGAAAATCCATCAATAACTTTAATAACGCACAACGGAATATTTATTAACAGACACTTAAATACGTGGGTGAATAAAAAAGTTCGTAGAATTTTGTCCTAACTTTTTTGTTTCCAGAGTTATTGTCGTCATATTTATGCTGAATTAATATATTGGTATTTTCTTTATATAAAGAGAAGCATAGCGACCTGATGATAACCGTTTTAAAAATATTGATATCTTGAATAAGGCCGATTACGTATACTGGAGCACACGGATAACTTGAAACATATTTTATTCAATTTTCTTTAATATTTCAATTGTAGGACCTCCAAAATCCGTCAAAATGTTATGCCTGTTTGCATGATATAATTTATAAAGTCTGTTAAAATTTCAGACGTCATCTCCGATAAATAATGTTTTAATTGACATAAACGTAATCGCACTATATAGAAATAACCGCGTAAAACGGGTCTACCGGAATTGACGGAACCGCGGGCTGCTATCACAATATGCGTGAAACTGGAATATACGTACGGCATCAGAGACAATAGAGAGGTTGCGAAATCGAACGTCAACGTGTACGTGTACGAGTGAACTATTTTTTGAGCAAATCGTCATCCAGGTATGTGTAGGGCTTACACGTTAACACCGTGTAGTGGGACTTGTAGAGGTATGTGTACCACATCACACATGTATGCGTAGGCACGGATAAATCGTTTTATCAACAGAAACAGGGACTAATCAAACTATACAAACACTCATTTCGATTCATGTGGAAATCGTGCTATAACTGTCACGCGATTTTATACGTACACGTTATCTTTCGCAAGCAAATTTAAATTACAACGTGTACGAGTACGTGTACGGATATCTACACGTACACGTACCCGTACACGTTGCTTTCGCAACCTCTCTAATATATGGTTTGAAACGTGCAGGTATATAATCTGAAATAAATTGACATCGATTTATAAGTGGAATAAGTGTTTTCGTGTAGGATATCAGAAGTTGACAACCGAATACAATACACCCGATATTTTTGACGTTGGAACGCAACGTCGTCGAAGAGGACCAGAGCTATATAATAGCAGATATAGCAAAACACTTAGATTAAACTTACGGGACAGCGTACACGATATTAAACAAACAATTTAAAATGCAGAAACTATTATCACGATGTTTATTCAAAAATACCTACATATTAGTCCCTCAAGAAGCGAAAATGAGTCAAAACGTTAACGTAAGTATTGACAAACATGGCGTAAGTTTGACGTCGTTCATCAAATGACGTTGATGTGCTCCGGTATGCTGTTACAGCATATGTGTGTTTCAATGTTAAAAACATGTAGTTTTGACTTATTCATTGAAATTTGACAAATTGTTTTGTTATACTTATGATCACATTATATTAAAATTTTAAAGCAATTGAAGCTGTGGTTTGTGAGTTATGATATTTTTCTACGAACTTTTTGATTCACCCACGTAAATGACACTTTAAAACTACCATGTGCCATAAGCATTTGCTGGTCATCAGGGTACTGCTTTATCAAAGCATTTACGGAAATCTTAAACTTACGATCAAATTTAAATTGTTTACAATTCTTTAACAATGATAAAATGTGGTAAATGGAGCTACAATACTTATAAAGATTGAGTAAATGAACTCATACAACAAGTATCTGTCCCCGGTTAAAAGTCGTTAAAGAATTATAAAGAATTTTAATTTGAACGTAACTTTACGATTTCCATAAGTATGTTGATAAAATGGTACGCAGAACGTTCAGCATATCAACAACTACATTTTACCACACTGCAAATTTGAGGACACTTGCAAGCTTCTTGCAAGTATGTCTTATTGATTATGTGATAACGTGCCTATGTGTTATGTGTAGGTGAGTGAGCACACATATGTAACTGAAGTATAAGAATTATTTTTTTTAAAAACTAACTTGTCTTAACACGAAAGTTCAACTATTGTTTTGATCGTTTACGTCCTGCTTGATGCTGACATTTGGAAATGGAGTACAGAAAAGATGTTATAATTTGCACATTATATTGTTGTATCACAAAATTTCACACTGCAACGTTGTTTTCCTTTAAGACAAACTAATATATCTTGATTGTGTGCGTTATGGTTTTGCATCATTAAAATTTCATATCGACACAGAGTCTATTCTAATAAGAATGGATATGATGCTGGTTTTGTGAGTGTCGTAGTTAATGTAGGAAGGTGATTTATATAATCAGCAATTTTGATTGGTTATGGAAATGCCATAACATAGCTGTAATATACATTTACAGTGCGCCCATACTGATACGTTGTAAGTCAACGTTACTTTCATTTGTATATCTTAAATCGGAACGTTGATCCCAAATAAACATTTAAATGTTTTCTTATGTGTGTCGTCTAAAGCATCATGTTACACAAACATGATCATCCGTATCCATTTACTAACATAAATACATTTACATGCTAAGATAATCGTCTTAAGGAAACAACGATGCGATAGTAAAGCGTAGAAAACTCAACCAGACGTATATGCATCAACATACGAATTACTGTCAGCGATTAAGACAAAACATTAATTGTGTAATACAAGCTTAGACAATAGACATTGGACAGTATATTAACAGGAACAAAACACTGATGTCCTGTATTATGACGTGCCAATGTATTCCCGAGGGACGGGTAGAACAAGTAGGGAAATCAATATTCGTTGCCGATATATAACTACTGTTTTTGATTATAAATGTCTGTTTCCTGAGTAAGTATAAGACATGGGTACTGTTTTACCAAAAATGACATGATGAAGTCCTGCAAGGAAGGTAGCACCCAACTTAACCAGCTGAACACAGAAAACAGTGACAACGCAATAAAACACAACAACACGGAGCAATGACCAAACATAATAACGAAATAATTAAAAGAGCAGGATGACCCAATGTTACAATGAAATAACGAAAAAGTGATCCCAAGAAACTGAATGAAACGCAGCTAAGACCCGACCTAGTTCCCCAAGTCCTGTTGCAAAGGAACAGGATGACATAGTTTTACAATTGTTTAAAGCGATTACGGAAATATTCACCTTATATCCACATCCAATTTTAATCCTTCAAAATTCTGTAACGAATACGAATAGCAGTAAACCGTTGTTCGATTATCAAAAGGTATATGAGAAAATTGATCGGTTCGTCTTTGGAAGAAATTCAAACATCGCCAAACAAACTATAACAGAGCTGAACTGTCTGTGGAAATATTAATGTACTCCAAATTTCAGTAACGTTTGGAAATATATCATTAGCGCCAGGCTTAGTGTTATGACAGGGCGTTAAATGACTGCTAATATTTACGAAATTTAATTGCTAGGTTCGTAATAAAACTTTTACCGTATCACGTGATTTCTCACAATCACATTGGGGACAGTTCGTATTGGCCATTGTCTCCATATAGTGTCACCTGTTACGAGGGGTGATCAATATATTTGAGGACTTTCATTACCAGCTGATGTAGATCAATAAATTTTCTCGCGTTTCTTCTAATTTACGTTATGGTACCGTCTCTATTACTTGATCACGTCACTTTTTGTTACCATGGTGAAGCACACACCATTGAGCATCTCGGACGAAACTTTATTTCAGAGCAACGGCATGCTATTAAAATTAACATGTTGCATGGACTCCTAGACATACAAAATTAAACAGACTCTACATTTTATTTTGTAATTTAGACTCTTTATGATGTACAGCCAGTTAAACATTACCTTGATATCTTGGCATCCAGTTTATAAACCGTACACAAATACATACGGTACCAGTTCTGTACCATCTCAAATTACATTGTCAGGTCGTGCCACTTTAGGTCGCATTTAGGTCACTGTAGTATTATTAAGACTATCTTAGTATGTGCATGTACTTCTTTCAGGACATGGATAAGATTAAGTATTTTATATGTATAAAAGATACAAGGATATCGGACAGGGAAGGCGACACTCAACAACCTAAACAGCGAACACATAAAACAGAAAGATCATAACACAATTATTAGGAGCAATGCCAACATATTTCTTCTATACGCCGATGCGATGGTGAAGCATAGAAAGCACAACCAGACTAATTCTTACCATACAGTGTCTTAAGCAGACCACTTACTGTCGGAGATTAAGACAAAACATGAATTGTATAATAAAAATCTTGACAGTAGACCAGTGACAGGATTATTACAAGAACATAAACACTGATGTCCTGTGTCATGACATACGAATGTATTCCTGAGAGACTGGCAAAACAAGTCGGGAAATCCATATTCGGCGATAGCATGCAGTTATTGTTTCCGATTATAAATGTCAGTTTCCTACGTAAGTACGTAAGACATGGGTTGTGTCAAATTGATTACGGAAATATTTACCTTACATTCAAATTAAATTTTAATGCTTCATATATCTTCAACAAAAATGATATGAAGAACTCGGACAGGGAAGGCAGCACTCATCTTATCTGTCCTCTTTTTGCTACTACTATTTAAGAACCATAAATAATCTGAATGTAATATGACTTTTCGTATGCATTCCATTGTTGTAACTGTGTCCTGGACACAATTCCTTTGGTTCAATCATTTAGTGATAATTAGTGGTAACCACAAGACAATGGATTGGTGTCTAGGATCTTTACCCAGCAAGTTACAGACGTGTTGCCCTATGTATTAATTATATCTTTTTGTAGTTAATCTAGGTTAGGCGGCTTCAGAAAGTGTAATGTAATATTTGTGAGGTTTGATTTAGTTGGTTTCTGATATATAAGGGCTATGTTATTACCTCATAACCTTACCAGTATGCATGTCATGTTTTATTCCCTGAATTAAATCTTTTGACAGTTTGACAATTTCATATTTTGAATTAAACGTAGCTTGTACAAGGAACAACAATTGAAAGATTACGTAATTGAAACAGAGCATGAAATTGAATTATACCTGATTCCATCAGTTACAGATACAAGTAGCTTGTTTATATGACATGAAACTGTTAATGTTAAATCATAAATATTCGTGGCGGTTTAATTTCGTGGATTTTTCAATGAACAATCATACCAATAAAAGTATTAAATTTACAGTGACTGCCAAAGTTGCTTTCAAATTCAGTTAGATATAAGAAACCTGAGAAGGGTTGGGTGATTTTAACCATTTCATTTTTCATGAAATCCGAAATCCTTGAAATTGACCCCCCCCCCATAATATGGTATTACTTTTCACCACAACCACATAATTCGGTCCTATTGAAATTAAATGATTTTACAATATTTTACATGCATGAATTTCAACAAATGTCAGTTAGTCAAATATAACAAATGAAAAGCCAACCAAGCCTAACAAGTATGAGGGACAATATCAAGCCAAAAGGATAACTATTAAAGAGGATCAGTGAAATATTGTATTCATATTAAACATTTGGCATAATCAAAACAATCAAACAAGAAGGGCGAAAAATCCTGATAGGACGTTCTACCAATAATAATAGCATGAATACGAAATTTGTGTCCAGAATGACTCACCAACGGAAACTGACCATCATATGACGTGGCAATCAATGGTAAATACCAACAGATTGCCCGTATACTGTCTATGCAGGGCCATTAATGCAGGGCTTGAATTATGTAACTGACGCAACCTGCCGGTCGCCGGACAACTAGTACATAGCCGGGGCTAAAGTTGTACCCATCAGAAGAAACGATAAAGCCCCGTAAACGCTAATCGACAACATTCAACTATGAATAACAATATATTAAGTTGAGCCATAATTGAATAGTTCCCTGATTGCCTTTTTAAATAAACCAGATATTTTCTCAGTATAGCAATATTGTTTATACAAGAGAACAATTGCTTTAATTATAAAGGCAATCAGAGAAAATAAATCAAGAGAAAAATATAAAAAGAGAAATATGTACCTGGAGACGGGACTTAATTAATCAAACATACATACATAAATAATCACAACAGACTAGACTGGTATTGGCATATTGATCGTCATTACGGTGAGCATGCAGGATACGTATATCAAAACATATATCTTTAAACAGTGTCTGTCAGCTGGTGGGTAAGACACATGAACAATGTCTTGGGATTGTGGATCGTACTTTGAATGGCCATAA
Source organism: Spisula subtruncata (assembly GCA_963678985.1). NCBI lineage: Eukaryota > Metazoa > Mollusca > Bivalvia > Venerida > Mactridae > Spisula > Spisula subtruncata. The sequence goes on from OY787672.1 coordinate 25,451,067, forward strand.
TGGCACACGTTAGCATAACAGAAGTAGATGGCGCCTTTGTCGATTAATTAATGCTCAGAGATGTTTTACCCTGGTCCCTAGACTATGCAATGACTCGTGAACCATTAGACAAGTAAGTTTCCATTCTAGAATGAAATCACTTTTCTTGCAGCTCATCTATGGTGACAATGGTGGAATACCATTATGCTTCCAGTGGCGATCTTAGTTTTACTTGACATATTATGCATGATTAATGATGATAATTGATATTACTTTCCATCCGTGTGACTGTTACGGGTGTACAAATACGGAAGTTCGTTGTTATATAGTATTTAATGGGTTACGCTTATGAGTCTGCTATTAATAAAGTCTTAACTTCTGATTCGATGTTCATCTCAGAAACTGTATGGGATTAACACAATGTTGGTGATTCTGAAGACCTTGATTGACAAGATTGATTCAAAATTTACCGAATCTACTTTGGTCTTGTAAAGACTACCAACTGGAACATTACCTTGACATAGTAACAAAACGTTTCCACACTATCCCTCATAAACCATGAACAAATACCCATGATACGAGTTCAGTACCATCACTAATCACATAGTCAAGTCGCAACTTGAAACTGTTGTTTATAAATTGCCAGTTTTGCCATTTTATCTTGTCTCCATGGCATTGTGTTTCACCGAAACATCCACACGATTAGTGAATGAAGGTAATTTACACAACAAATTCTACGGATAAAAGCACATAAGCATGCATAGACATTTCTCTATTGCAATACACTGTTTCTGAATGTTGTAGTTGGCATTATCTGTAGTATAATATCTGGTGCTTCAAAGTTTACTCGATCGTGAGAGCTATCTGGATAATTTAATGAATAGCTGTCAATTCAAAACAAAATAAATAAACGAGGTCGGAGAAATTCCACCAATAACTATAATAACAGACGCAGTTAATTTAAAAAGACAAGGGGTTAAAAGATGACCACGAGCTATAAGCATTGGTATGTGATTGGCCAATGCATGCATGACCAGCCAATCGTAAATAATTAGACACCGTTTTTAGTCCGACCATTCCATCAGCATGTCCAGCATTTCACCGCCCTCAGTTTACTACATTTCAAATCCGTGAACACTTGCGAGCTTACAATATCTATGCCATGCGACTGTGTGATGACGTGCCCGTGCGATATGCGTAGGTAGTGCGGAAGCACACATGGATTTCTTAAATATAAGACTGTTTTTAAAAAAACTAGCGTTAACATGAAAGTGCAACTATTGTTATGATTGTTTCAGCCCTGAGTGATGTAGACATTCGGAAATGAAGTACAAAAAAGATGTTATAATCTGCACATTATATTGATGTATCACAAAATCTTACACTGCAATGTTGTTCTCCTTTAAGATAAAATACTAGTAATATATCTTAATTGTGTGCGTGATAAGGTCGCGTTATGGTTTCGCATCATTCCTCATTAAAATTCCATATCGTCACAGTGTCTATTCTAATAAGGATGAATCTGCTGCTGATTTTGTGTAGAAATTTTAGAAAGGTGATTTACATAATCAGCAATTTTGATTGGTTTTGGAAATGAAAACATTGCAAGGCGTACAAAAACAGAAATGTTATTCGTGTATCCATTTACGGTGCGCCTGCACTCGTACGTTGTAACTCAATGGAACTTGCGTTGACATATATTAAATAGGAACTTTGACTCCAAGTAATCATTTAAATGTTTTCTAATTTGCTGTCTTCTAAAACCGTCATCCCTCGCTTTCCACTGTTGTAGCTTGTCCAGTTTGCTCGAGAGAAATTATTATAGGTCACTGTACATGGTCTTTGTTGCATGTCAAGTTGCAGTTATGTTATGCCTCAGTTGGTCGCTTGGTCACCATTTTGGCAAATATTTGTAAACTAGGTCGTCCTGCAGCGGGGACTTTGGGAATTAGGTCAAGTCTTAACTGTGTTTCACTCGGTCACTTGGGATCACTGTAAGTTTGTCTGAGAAATTGGCCATCAAGCATTTTTTTAGGCAGGACTTAGGCTTTTAATAATTTCTTTGGGTATTGTGTGGGCATTGTTTCGTTTAGTTGTGTTATGATGTAACTGCTGTATGTGCTCTGCTAGTTAAGTTGAGTGCCGCCTACCCTGTCCGATTTCCTCATATATTTTATACATATTAACAATACTTTATTCTTATTCATTTCCTGAAAAGAGTACATGCGCCTGATAAGATAGTCTTAATGATACACCGATGCGATTTTGAGGCACTGAAAACACATTTATAGTTTTATTCATCATACAATGTCTTAAACATACCATTTACTGTCGACGATTAAGACAAAACATGACCTGTGTAATAAAAACCTAGACAGTAGACATTGGACAGGATTATTACAGGAACATTAACACGGATGCCCTGTATTAAGACGTACAAATGTATTCCCTATAGACTGGTCGGGAAATCAATATTCAGCGACATCATGCAACTTTTGTTTCCGATTATATATGTCAGCTTCCTAAGTAAGTATAAGACATGGGTACTGTTTAACCAAAGCGATTATGAAAATATTCACCTTATATCCGAATTAAATTTTAATGCTTTATAATTATTTAAGAAATACGCAAATGTGGTCAACCGTTGTTCGATATCATCCCCTACATCCCCCGATCTGTCCTAATTTTGCTGCTTTCAATGATTAAAATAATTTGAATGTAAGTTTATTTCTAAGTGCTTTCCATTGTTAACACTGCCCCAGACAATATTCTTTAGGTTTAAATTGTTAATTTATAAGTATTACCGGTATATTCATAACGATTTGGAAACTTCTTTATTCGTGTCTACTTTTTAACTAACAAGTTTCAGACGTGTTGCCATATGTATTTAATAACTTTTTGTACTTCTGAACTGAGAAACAAATAAAAAGTTGATTAAATGATACTGTCAATAAAATATTCTAACGATTTAAAAGATGACTAACAGCCACCCGGCGCACTTTTATGACGTTACGACGTCATGAAACTTAAAAACTTCTGCCTCTTCTTGATCGTCTAAATAATCCGAAACTCACAAACCTGGATTAAACTGTTCTATTGCCGACCAGAATACAGAGTGCTTACTAAATAGCCTTTTATTTATAAAAAAGTTCGGCCAGTTAATTAATGATTTGACAGATTCATTTAGTCCAGCGCGGATAATCACACAGTACATGAAGTCTATCCTACCGATATTAGCATCATTCAACTCTCATCGCAATATCTTTTATACCATTTAAACAGATTAATTTTCCCAAGACAACCTTACTTTTATATACTTGGGTGACGTGCTCTCATCTGAGGTCAGTATTGGTGTATAATTGAGTAAAAGGGCAAAATGCAACGGAAGATCGATATTCCGAGTGCAACGTCTAGTCGAAAAGTGCGCCGACGTCATGAAATGCGTCGAAAATCAGGCTACACAAAACGACGTGTCTATAATGTCACTTCAATATCCGTGACAACAGCGCTATAATATATACACCAGGATGATGCTACGGTCTTAATGTTCAAGTTGACGGTTTTAAATTTCAACTCGGATTACGATTCACAGAATTATAGGTATATGTGGGAGGTCAAGTGAATGATATTTTTCAAGTGCGCCGCGGAGCATAATTTAAGTAACCATAGTAACCACCACATACTCGGAAAAAAGTTATATGAGCTGGAAATTTGCAAATCAATTCAAAATACGTTGTTTTATAGAATGTGTCATTTTTACTGAATTCTGTCAAAAACTAAACAAATGGCAGGCACAGTCCACGAACTTTTTGATACCCCCTCGTACAAATTAAATTTTAATGCTTTATGATTATTTAAGAAATACGCAAATGTGGTACAACGTTGTGTGATATCATCCCCTACATCCCCCGATCTGTCCTAACTTTGCTGCTTTCAATGATTAAAATAATTTGAATGTAAGTTTATTTCTAAGTGCTTTCCATTGTTAACACTGCCCCCAGACAATATTCCTTAGGTTTAAATTGTTAATTTATAAGTATTACCGGTATATTCATAACGATTTGGAAACCCCTTTTACAACAGGACAATTTATTCGTGTCTACTTTTTAACTAACAAGTTTCAGACGTGTTGTCCTATGTATTTAATACCTTTTTGTACTTATTAAGATCAGGCCGCTTTAAGAAAAAGTGGAATGCAACATTTGTGAGGTGTGATTTAGTTGGATCCTGTTGCATAGTCAAGGCCTTATAGGGCGCTTCTTGGTAGCGCTTTACTACGTTTATGCAACGACATGCTGCCACATAGCAAAAATGGTATGAGAAAATCCGACAGGGAAGGTAGCTCTGCGCTTTGCAAGGCAATCGCTTATATACCTAGCGCTTTCTTATGCAATAGACCGCACCAGTCCAGGTCGATGGCGCTCGCTTGTAGCATATAAATATTCGCTTCGTTTTAAGCAAGCCGTTTCTTAGTGTAGCGCGGCTGGGTACTTGATTGCGCCTTGCTTAGTACTAGGCTCTTTGATTATGATCAGTACGAGCTATTCGGTTACCTCGTAACCTTACTAGCATGCATGTAATATGTTTCTTTCTCTGAAGTAAATATTTTTACAGTTTGTCAATTTCATATTTTGAATTAGACAAAGCTAGTGCAAGAAACAGCAATTGAAGATTACGATATTGAAACAGAGCATGAAATTGAATTAGGTGATTCCATCTGTCACAGATACAAGTAAATGTCTTACATAAATATTCTACAAACATGTATTTCAACAAACGTCAGTCAATCAAACTAAAACGGGGAAAAGCAAACAAATCACAAGGACAATCTCAAGCAAAAAGGGCAACTATATATAATAAATAAAACAGTAAAAAACTGTTTTTATATAAAACGTTTTGCCTAATCGAGACAATCAAGCAAGAAGGGCGATAATATCACAAAACGACTTTCTATTACAGAAAATATCGTCTAAAGTGACAGGAAAACTGTCTATATCCCTCGACACTAAATAACAGATAACAATAGATTACTAGAATTATGTGTATGCAGGGCTATGAATGCGAGACTTGTATTATGTTACTGATCCTAGCTACCGGTTGTCCGACAACTAGTATATATCCGGGACCCAAGTTCCGTAAACATCTAACGACAGAACCAATAAATTAAGTTGAGCCATCGTCGAATAGTTCTTTGATTACCTTTTTAAATAAACAAGATGTTTCCTCAGTATAGCAATATTGTTTATACAACAGAACAATTGGTTTAATGGTATAGGCAATCAGAGAAAATAAACCAAGAGAAAACAAGACTGCGTTCAATAAACGCTTATGCCCCCGTGGAAGCCATGTCCATAAAAAGCTAAGTCAATCAGGGGCCATTATTCAGTTAAAATGTTTGATAGTGTTACATGGCTTTGAACTATAAGGGGCTTATGATGGTAAACGAGTAATGTCACATTTGAAAGCAGTGCCTTGATCGACTTCATGTGTGATCTGGTGATACAGATGTTATGGTTCTTTGTCACTGCACTTCTCCAAGTTGCCATCTATTCGTATACCAAGTTTCAAGTCAATATCTTAAACACTTTTGAAGATACACTCCTGTCAAAATTTGATTCTGAAAATACTAAAGGGGAGATAATTCAAAATTTAAGACAGACAGAGTTATGGTTCTTGGTCATTGCACTTCTCCAAGTTGCCATCTATCTATATTCCAGGTTTCAAGTCAATATGTTAAATAGTTTTGAAGATATACTCAGAGCAAAATTTGACTATAAAAAAACACTAAAGGGGAGATAATTCAAAATTTAAGACAGACAGAGTTATAGTTCTTTGTCAATGCACTTCTCCAAGTTGCCATCTATTTATATTTCAAGTTTCAAGTCAATACGTTAAATAGTTTTGAAGATACGCGCCAGACAAAATTTTATTGTAAAAATACTAAAGTGGAGATAAGTCTAAGTCCAAAATTAGGTCAAGGTGAATGTCAAAATGGAGTCAGGTGATACAGGCGTGTGGAGAGTGGTCATATACAACATCCATGCAAGTATGAAAGCTTTGTAGCAAGCCATTTTAATGCTAGAAGAAACGGTCAATTTGGGTTAACCAAGAATTTTACCTTTCAATAAGTCTAAGTCCAAAATTAGGTCAAGGTGAAGGTCAAAATGGAGTCAGGTGATACAGGCGCGTGGAGAGTGGTCATATACAACATCCATGCAAGTTTGAAAACTTTGTAGCAAGCCATTTTAATGCTAGACGAAACGGTCAATTTGGGTTAACCTGGCCGGACGGACGAACGGACGGAAGGACGGACGGACGGACGGACGGACGGACAGACGGACGGACGGACGGACGGACAGACGGACGGACGGACGGACAGGTGAATTACTATATGCCTCCCGATCTATCGATACGGGGGCATAAAAAGATACATACGTACCTAATGGATACGGTACTTAATTAATCACACATGCATAAATAATCACCACAGACTAGCATGGTATTGGCATATTGATCGTCATTACGGTGAGCATGCAGGATTCGTATATCAAAACATTTACCATAAACTGTATCTGTAAGTTTGTGTGTAAAGCATATGAAAAATGTGTTGATGTTGTGGATCGTACTTTTTGGAATGGCCGGAATGTCGAACGTTACCGTAATGGCAATTAATAAATGTTCAACGATGTGTTATACTCTGATTTTACCTTAGGCTCTGCGATGGCTCGTGAACCATTAGACAAGTAAATCCCTATTCTATTAGCGAGTCATGAAACCAACGGTGACCTTCACCGGGAAGCAGTTAGTGACCCTATTCACATAATAATTATTTTTCGTGATTATTTCTAGGAATATGGCTAACATATTTCGATTAATGTTGATGCTAGTATCAGTTTGTAAGTGATCAATTCATAATTTTTAAGCCCACGTTGTTTTAGACCATCTCTCATATGTTTACGATTTCCACTAGTGCTTTGATATAACAGTACCCAACAGCTCAAGTCGACAACAAATATTCTTATATAGCGATTTATGTCCATCACAATTAAGTGCACAAAAGTGAACACATGCCTGAATATCGGCGCTAGGCTGCACACAATCCATTCAATTGGAATTGTCCTCTGTACAAATAAACAACTAAGGTAGGGTCCTTCTGTCAATGCGGTACTTTGTAATGCTGATCCTAAGGGCAAAATAGGTATGCGGTTAACTCTGTTAGATAAGCAGACATAACTGCCGATTGGACGTAAAGATAACTGACATGATACATGCGTAAACAACGATTACATTGACTGTGTGAACAAATGCAGGGACCTGGATTCATTTATTAGAGGAAAGTGTGTAATTTCCGGCGATGTGCGTTAAATTGGCGTGATACAACTGGCGAGCATAGCAAATAAAGCCAGACACTCCAAAATGACTTATCAGTGTGTAAAAAGTACAACAAATATGTATTTTTGTCACTGATGCCTACGCGTTTTTTAATCATGTAAACAAATCCTCTTTTTTATTGTTTCTATACATCAGCGAAAATCACTGTATGGCTTATTAGATTACTATGAAATTCAACTTATATCATTTATTGCTATTGAAACCAGATGTAAAATCCAATGACTGTATCATTTATTGCCATGTAATTCAACGTGTATGGTGTGTTGCCATTGTCGGATATTGACTCGTTTATACATGAATAACCACATGTCACGTGATGTGGCAAGGACTCCTATTGATTCCAAATTAACCGACTCTAGCTTGGTCTTTTCAAGACTATCCAGGAATAACATTACCTTGACGAAGCAACAAAACGTTTCGACATTATCTCTTATAAGTCGTGAACAAATACAGGTGGTTCAGTATCATTCCTAATCACAGACAGGTCGCGACTTGAAACTGTTGTTTATTAATTGCCATTTGTGCCATTTTAGCTTGTCTCCATAGCATTGTGTTTCTCCAAAACACCCGCACGATAAGTGAATGAGTGTAATTAGTTATAAAAAGTCTACGGACAAAAGTACATAAACATGCGTAACCTAGTTATTTGCCTTTACACTAGCTTGCCTATATGGGATTTCCCGGTGGAGAGGGAAAGCATATCCATTATATCCTTATTTGCCTTTAAAGTTTGTGGCTGTTGGCAATCACACAGTACATGTTTCGAGTTATCGTCACAGTTGATATATCTTTAATCCTTACTGCACACCAGAGTCTTATGCGTCAAAGTTAAATCGATCGTGAAAGCTACCTGTATAATTTGAAGAACCGATGGAAATTAAAAACAAAAATTAGGTTCGCGAAAATCTATCAATAACACTAAATACGCATTACATACTAATTTATAAACAGACGGGTAAATAATTGACACTTTTTTAAACGACGATGTGCCATAAGCATTTGCTGGTCATCAGAACGTTCAGCATTTCACCGACTAGATTTTACCACATTGCAACTCTGAAGACACTTGCAAGCTTCTTTCAATTATGTCCATTTGATAGTGTGATAATGTGTCTATGTGGTATGTGTAGGTATGGAAGCACACATGTGTTACTGAAGTATAAGAATTATTTTTAAAAACACCTAACTTGTCTTAACATGAAAGTTCAACTATTGTTTATAATCGTTTAAGTCCTGATTGATGCAGACATTCGGATATGAAGTACAAAAATGATGCTATAATCTGCATATTATATTGGTGTATCACAAAATTTACACTGCAAAGTTGTTCTCCTTTAAGATAAAATAATATATCTTAATTGTGTGCGTGATAAGGTTGCGTTATGGTTTTTCATCATTTCTCATTAAAATTTCATATCGTTACAGTGTCTATTCTAATAAGGATGAATCTGCTGCTGGTTTTGTGAGTGTTGTAGTAAATGTAGGAAGTTGATTTATATAATCAGCAATTTTGATTGGTTATGGAAATGCCATTTCAAGACGAACCATAACATAGCTGTAATATCCAGTTACAGTACTGATACGTTGTAAGTCACTGTTACTTGCATTTGTATATCTTAAATCGGAACGTTGATCCCAAATAAACATTTAAATCTAGTATAAGTACGTCATATCTTTCAATATTACGGGAAATGGCGTCATGGAGACGTCATAACAAGTTACAATGCAAAGAGTTAAGCTGTACAAAATATGTAGAAAAATTGTTAGTGAATCATAAATTTAGAAAAAGACCGCTAGGTCAAAACTTTGAGTCTAGAGCAGTTTTGCTACAAACATTTTAATGTTTTCTTATGTGAGTCTTCTAAAACATCGTGTTACACAATCATGGTCATCCTTATCCATTTCCTGACACAAATACATTAATATGCTAAGATATGCGTCTTAAGGAGACAACGATGCGATAGTAAAGCGTAGAAAACTCAACCAGACTTATACGAATCATGCAGTGTCTTAAACATACCACTTACTGTCTGCGATTAAGACAAAACATTAATTGTGTAATAATATTCTAGACAATAGACACGGAATAGTTTCTTTACAGGAACAAAACACTGATGACCTGTATTATGACGTGCAAATGTATTCCCGAGAGACGGGTAGAACAAGTCGGGAAATCAATATCCGACAACGATGCTTTACTATTGTTTCCGTTTATATATTTGTGTCAGTTTCCTGAGTAAGTATAAGACATGGCTACTGTTTAACCAAAAATGACATGAGGAAATCGTACAAGGAAGGCAGTACTCAACTTAACCAGCTGAACACAGAAACATTAACAACACAATATAACGCAAATACACAGAGCAATGACCACACATAACACAACGAAATAGTTAAAAACCCAAGTTCCCGTTGTAAAACAGCAATATGACCTAATGTTACAATGAAATAACACAAAGGTGATCCCAAGTAACTGAATGAAACGCAGCTAAGACCCGACCTAGTTCCCCAAATCCTGCTGAAAAGGAGCAAAATGACATATTTTCAGAATTTTTTTAAAGCGATTACGGACATATTCACCTTATATCCACATCCAATTTTAATCTTTCATAATTCTTTAACGAATACGAATAGCAGTAAACCGTTGTTCGATTATCAAAGGGGTATGAAAAAATTGATCGGTTCGTCTTTGGAAGAAATTCAAACATTGCAAAACGAACTATTACAGAGCTGAACTGTCTGTGGAAAGATTCATGTACTCCGAATTTCAGTAACGTTTGAAAATTTGTTATGACAGGGCGTTAAATGACTGCTAATATTTTCTAAATCTAACTGTTAGGTTCGTAATGAAACTTTTACCTATCACGTGATTTCTCACAATCACATTGGGGACAGTTCGTATTGGTCATTGTCTCCCTATAGTGTCGTCTGTTACGAGGGGTGAACAATATATTTGAGGACTTTCATTACAAGCTGATGAAGATCAATGAATTATCTCGCGTTTCTTCTAATTTACGTTATGGTACCGTCTCTATTTACTTGATGATGTCATCTTTTGTAACCAAGGTGAAGCACACACCATGAGCATCCCGGACGAAACTTTATTTCAGAGCAACGGCATGCTATAAAAATTAACATGTTGCATGGACTCCTAGTCATTCAAAATTAAACCGGCTCTATTTTAGTCTTATGATGTTCTGCCAGTTTAACATTACCTTAATATCTTGTCGTCCAGTTTATAAACCGTAAACAAAAATACAGACGGTACCAGTTCAGTACCATCTCCAATGACATAGTCAGGTCGTGCCTCTTTAGGTAGCATAGTGTTAGGTCACTGCACTAAGTGTTTTAAAGTAAGTCACGCCCCGGGGTTGTTGTGCCTCGTTTGATTGCCGTTTTGTCATGGATTTGTGAGGGTTTTGCTCATGGTAGTTGTGTTTCGTGTTTCTGATTTCTCTGCATGGTGTTTCTGATTTCTGTGCTCGACTGGTTAGGTTGAGTGCTACCTTCCCTGTCGGATTTTCTCATACCTTTTAAGAAACTGTTGTTAATTGCCATTTTTGCCATTTTATATTGTACCCATGGCATTTTGTTTCTCTAAAACACCCACACGACAAGTGAATGAAGGTAATTTCCTATGAAAGATACATAAACATGCATGACCTAGATATTTGCCTTTAAAGTTTGTGGCAGTTGGCAATAACACTATACAAGCTACGAATTATCGTCAGAGTTAGTAATATCTATGGTCTTTTCTACACACCAGGTTTGATGCGTCAAAGTTAAAATCGATCGTGAAAGCTGTCTGTATAATTAAATAAATCGATATAAATTAAAAACAAAAATAGGTTAAAGAAATGCCTTCACTTTTCATAAATACGCACCACAGACATATTTACAAACAGGCGGGTAAATAAATGACACTTTTTAAAGAGGCATTCCATATAACTAACATATTTTTCTCTACTATCACATTAAATGAGCTAAATGGACAAAACACTACCAATTATAATAATGTGTCAGAAGAAACTTCGCGCAAATATGTCTCTATAATGTCAAAAATATATTCAAATCACCAATAATAATTTATCGCTTCCAGCGATTTATTATTATGTGGTAAAAGGGAAACAGCTCGTGGCTATTTTGGCTCGTTACAGAAACCTATTTTCATTCTTTTCTGTGTAATAAGTGGAAGTTTTCTGTTGATATTTTGAGGAGTTTTAGCAATAATAATTCTCATTTAATGTAAAATATTTATGGATCGATTTAAACGATCAAAATTGTAGGGAATGCATCTTTAAACGACCATGTGCCATAAGCATTTACTGGTCATAAGAACGTTCGGCATATCACCGACTACTTTTTACTACCTTGCAACTCTGAGAACACTTGTTAGCTTCTAATTGCTATGCCCATGTGATTGTGTGATACAGTACCCATGCGATATGTTTCTGAAGTATAATAATTATTTTTTTAATCCTAACTTGTGTTAACATGAAAGTACAATTATTGTCATCATTGTTTCAGGTCTGATTGATGCAGACTTTCGGAAATGAAGTACGGAAAAGATGTTTCAATCTGCACATTATATTGATGTATGACAACATCTCAAACTGTAATGTTGTTTTTCTTTAAGACAAAATGATATATCTAAAATTAGAAGTAATAAGGTTTCACTCATTAAAATTTCATATCGTCAAAGTGTCTATTCTAATAAGGATGAATCTGCTGCTGATTTTGTGAGTGTTGTAGTAAATGTAGAAAGGTGATTTATATTATCAGCAATTTTGATTTTGGTTTCGGAAATGCAAACATTGCAAGACGAACTATAACAGAGCTGTTATATACATTTACAGTACGACCGTACTGCTGTTACGTTGTAACCCAATGTAACTTGCATTCACATTGGAACGTTAAACCCAAATAAATGAATAAAAAAAATTCCTATTTGTGTCTTCTAAAAGCACCACCTCTCGCTTTTAACTGTTGCATCTTATCCAGTCTGATGGGGGAGAAGTTATTCTAGTTAGGGCACTGTACATGGTGTTTGTTAACTATGTCAAGTCGCAGTTATGCCTTAGTAGGTCTTTTGGGTCACTGTTTTGGCATATATTTGTGAAACTATGTCGTCGTGCAACGGGGACTTTTGGAATTAGGCCGAGTCTTAGCAGTGTTTCAATCGGTCACTTGGGATCACTGTTATTTTGTTATTTCTTTTGAAATCGGAATATCCTGCAATTTTGCGGCGGGGACTTTGACTTTTAATAATTTCTTTGGGTTATGTGTTGGCTTTGCTCCGTGTAGTTGTCTTATGATCCTACTGTTTAATGTGTTCGTTGTTAATGTTGACTTTTGCCTTCCTTGTATCTTAAATACATATAAATTATAAAATACTTAAGTCTTATCCATTTCCTGAAACAAGTACATGCACATGCTAAGATAGTCTTAAGGATTCGCCGATGCGATGGTGAAGCACTATAGAAAGCACAACACGACTTATACTAGACAAAACATCAATTGTGTAATACAAACCTAGATAATAGACCAGGGACAGGATTATTACAATAACATTAACACGGATGTCCTGTGTCAAGTCATACGAATGTATTCCCGAGAGACTGGCAGAACAAGTCGGTAAATCAATATTCGGCGACAGCATGCAGTTATTGTTTCCGATTATAATAGGTTAGTATAAGACATTGGTAGGGTTTTGCCAAATACTTACCATACAATAACATTGAAATTAAATTTTTGCTACTATATAAGAACCATAAATAATCCGAATGTAATATGACTTTCAAATGATTCCACTGTTGTAACTGTGTCCTGGACACAATTCTTTTGCTTCAATTGTTTAGCGATAAGTATTATGTTCATAACGGCTTAGAACCAACTTCAAACACAAGACAATGGATTCGTGTCTAGGCTCTTTACCAAGCAAGTTTCAGACGTGTTGCCCTATGTATTTATTATATATTTTTGTAGTTAATCTAGGTAAGCCGGCTTCAGAAAATGTAATGTTATATTTGTGAGGTTTGATTTTGTTGGTTTCTGGTATGTAAGAGCTATGTTTTTACCTCATAAGCGTACCAGTATGCATGCCACTGAATTAAATCTTTGGACAGATTGACAATTTCACATTTTGAATTTTTCACATACTAGTACAAGGAACAACAATTGGAATTTACGTAATTGAAACAGAGCATGAAATTAAATTATGTGGTTCAATCAGTAACAGATACAAGAAGCTGTCTTAAATAACATGAAACTGTTACTGATAAGTCATTAATATTCGTGGGGGTTTAATCACGAAATTAAATGGAGTTTACTTTTATATATCAAATCATTATTATACATACGTTTGAGGTCTAATGATTTATGATCACTTTTGTGATTTCAACCTTGTCTTTTTAATGAAATCCGAAATGCTTGAAATTACGTTATAAAATAGTATTTGTCGCCAAAAAACCACCAAGTTCAGTCCCATGGAAAACATATTTTACATCGGATTATGCCATGTATTTCCACAAACGTCAGTCAGTCTATTATATAACAAAAGAATCTCAGGGACAACCGCAAGCCAAAAGGATAACTATTAAAAAGGATCAGCGAACTATTGTATTCATATTAAAATTTTGGCATAATCGAAACAATCAAACAAGGAGGGCGAAAAATAGCATGACGTGACGTTCTACCATTACTAATAAGATGAATACGAAAACTGTGTCCAGAATGACTCCCCAACCGAAACTCCCCATCATATGCCGTGGCAAACAATGATAAATACCTACAGATTACCCGTATAGTGTGTATACAGGGCTATTATAACAGGACTTGAATGGCGTAACTGACGTCACCAAGCGTTTGTCCGATATCTAATATATTCATTGTAGCCGGTGTCCGACTTCTATTTATTAGAGGAATTGATAAAGCCCCGTAAACGCATTTCGACAACCTTCAACTAGGAATAACAATATATTAAGTTGAGCCATAATTGAATAGTTCCCTGATTGCCTTTTTAAATAAACCAGCTGTTTCGTCAGTATGACAATATTGTTTATACAAAAGAACAACTGGTTTAATTAAATATGCGATCAGAGTAAATAAATCAAGCAAAAATATAAAAAAGAGAAATACGTACCTAACGGAGATGGGACTTAATCAATCACACATACATAAATAATCACCACAGACTAGATTGATATTGGTATATTGATCGTCATTACGGTAAGCATGCAGGATACGTATACATATCAAAACATATACCTTTAAACAGTATCTGTCAGCTGGTGGGTAAGACACGAAAACAATGTCTTGGACTTGCGGATCGTACTTTGAATGGCCGGAATGGCGGACGTTAACATAACAGAAGTATATGGTGCCTTTGTCGATTAATTAATGCTCGAAGATGTTAACCCGGGTCTCAAGACTATTCGATGACTCGTAAACCATTAGACAAGTAAGTCTCCATTCAAGTATGAATTCACTATTCTCAAAGCTCAACAATGGTGGCAATGGTGAAATACCATTATGCTTCCAGTGGCGATCTTAGTTTTACTTGACATATTATGCATAATTTAATGATGATAATTGATATAACTTTCCATCAGTGTGACTGGTACGGGTGTACAAATACAGAAGTTCGTTGTAATATAGTATTCAATGGGTTACGTTTATGAATCTGCTATGAATAAAGTCTTAACTTCTGATTCGATGTACATTTCAGAAACTGTATGGGATAAACACTATGTTGGTGATTGTGAAGACCGTGATAGACAAGATTGATTCAAAATTTACCGAATCTACTTGGGTCTTGTAAAGACTACCAAGTGGAACATTAAATTGACAAAGTAACAAAACGTTTTCATACTATCCCTCATAAACCGTAAACAAATATCCATGATACGAGTTCAGTACCATCACTTATCACATAGTCAAGTCGCGACTTGAAACTGTTGTTTATAAATTGCCAGTTTTGCCAATTTATCTTGCTCCATGGCATTGTGTTTCTCCGAAACACCCACACGATAAGTGAATGAGGGTAATTTATTATAAAAAGTATACGGATAAAAATACATAAACATGCGTAACCTATATATTTGCCTTTATACTAGCTCGCCCATATGGGATTCCCCGGTGGAGAGGGAAAGCAAATCCATTATATCCAAATTTGCCTTTAAAGTTTGTGGCAGTTGGCAATAACACAATACATGCTGCGAGTTATCGTAGGAGTTGATTATATATTTAGTCTTTACTGCACACCAGTGTCTTGTGCTTCAAAGTTAAATCGATCGTGAAAGTTATCAGTGTAATTGAATGAATCGATGTAAATTAAAAACAAACATTAGGTTAAAGTAATTCCATCACGTTTTATAAATACGCACAACAGACAAATTTACAAACAGGCGGGTAAATAATTGACCCTTTTTAAACGACCATGTACCACAAGCACTTTCTGGTCATAAGAACGTTCTGCATATCGCCGACTACATTTTACTACATTGCAACTCTGAGAACACTTGTAAGCTTCTTATTGATATGCCCATGTGATTCTGTGATAACGTGTCCATGCGATATGCGTTTGTGCTGACGCACACATGGGTTTCTAAAGTATAATGTTTTTTTTTAATTCTTACTATGTGTTAACATGAACGTGCATCGTGCAAACCATCATTGTTTCAGTCCTGATTGATGCAGACATTCGGAAATGAAGTACAGAAAAGATGTTTCAATCTGCACATTATATTGGTGTATCACAAAATCTCAAACTGCAAAGTTGTTTTCCTTTAAGACAAAATGATATATCTAAATTTAGGAGTAATAAGGTTTCACTCATTAAAATTTGATATCGACACAGTGTCCATTCTAATAGGAATGAATATGCTGCTGGTTTTGTCAGTGTTGTAGTAAATGTAGGAAGGTGATTTATATTATCGGCAATTTTGATTGGTTTTGGAAATGCAAACATTGCACGACGAGCCATAACATAGCTGTTATATCCATTTACAGTACGCCAGTAATTATACGTTGTAACTCAATGTAACTTGCATTCAAATTGGAACGTTGAACCCAAATTAAAAAATAATGTTCTCCAATTTGTGTCTTCGAAAAGAACCACCTCTCGCTTTTAACTGTTGCAGCTTGTCCAGTATGATGGGGGAGAAGTTATTCTAGTTAGGTCATTGTACCTGGTGTTTGTTCACTATGTCAAGTCGCAGTTATGCTTAGTATGTCTTTTGGATCACTTTGGCATATATTTGTGAAACTATGTCGTCGTGCAGCGGGGACTTTCGGAATTAGGTCGGCAGGGACTTTAATCATTTCTTTGAGTTATGTGTTGGCATTGTTCCGTGTAGTTGTGTTATGTGGTTACTGTTTTATGTGTTCCATGTTTAAGTTGAGTGATGCCTTCCTTGTCCGATATCCGTATCATTTATACATATAAAATACTTAAGTATTATCCATTTCCTGAATCAAGTACATGCACTTGCTAAGATAGTCTTAAGAATACGCCGATGCGATGGTGAAGCATAGAAAGCACAAACAGACTTATACTAATCATACAATGTCTTAAACATACCACTTACTGTCAGAGATTAAGACAAAATATGAATTGTGTAACAAAAACCTAGACAATGGATCAGTGACAGGATTATTACAAGAACATAAACACGGACGTCCAGTGTCAAGACAAACAAATGTATTCCCCAGAGACAGGTAGAACAAGTCGGGAAATCAATATTCGGCGATAGCAAGCAGTTATTGTTTCCGATTACAAATGTCAGTTTCCTACGTACGTATAAGACAAGGGTTTTGTCAAAACGATTACGGAAATATTTACCTTATATTCAAATTAAATTTTAATGGTTCATATTTCTTCACCAAAACTGATATGAGGAACTCGGACAGGGGGAATGCAGCACTCACCTTATCTGTCCTTTTTTGCTACTATTAAGAACCATGAATAATCTGAATGTTAGATGACTTTCAAATGCATTCCATTGTTGTAACTGTGTCCAGGAAAGAATTATTTTGGTTGAATTGTTTTTCGATAAGTATTATATTCATAAAGACTAAGAATCTCCTTCAACCACAAGATAATGCATTCGTGTCCAGGCTCTTTACCCAGCAAGTTTCAGACGTGTTACCCTATGTATTTATATTATCTTTTTGTAGTCAATCTGGGTTAGGCGGCTTCAGAATGTGTAATGTAATATTTGCGAGGTTTGATTTAGTTGGTTTCTGATATGTAAGAGCTATGTTATTACCTCATAACCTTACCAGTATGCATGTCATATGTTTTATTCCCTGAATTAAATCTTTTGACAGTTTGACAATTTCATGTTTTGAATTAATCTTAGCTAGTACAAGGAACAACAATTGAAAGATTACGTAACAGAAACAGCGCATGAAATTGAAATACATATGTGATTTCATCAGTTACAGATACAAGTAGCATGCTTATATAACATGAAACTGTTACTGTTAAATCATTAATATTCGTAGGGGATTTAATTTCATGGATTTTCCAATGAACAATCATACCAATAAAAGTGTTAAATTATAGTGACTGCCAGTTAGATATTAGAAACCAGAGTAGGGTTGGGTGATTCTCAACATGTCATTTTTCATGAAATCCGAAATCCTTGAAATTACACTCCCCAATAAAATGTTTTTGTTCACCCTAAACACATAATTCGGCCCCATTGAAATTAAATGATTTGACAATATTCTACATGCATATATTTCAACAAACGTCAGTTAGTCAAATATAACATAAGAAAAGCCAACCAATCCTAAAAAATATGAGGGACAATCTCAAGCCAAAAGGATAACTATTAAAAAGGATCAGTGAAATATTGTATTCATATTCAACGTTTTGCTTAATCGAAACAATCAAACAAGAAGGGCGAAAAATATCATGACAGGACGTTCTACCATTAATAATAGCATGAATAAGAATATTGTGTCCAGAATGACTCACCAACGGAAACTGACCATCATATGCCGTGGCAATCAATGATAAATACCAACAGATTACCCGTATACTGTGTATACAGGGCTATCATTACAGGACTTGAATGTTGTAACTGACGTCACCAACCGTTTGACCGATAGCAAATATATCGACGGTGCTGAACCAAAATCTCGTATCTCAATGTTTTGCCCGAAAACTTTTTTGCAGCATCCGCATCTGCTAGACGTCCCGCGCATTTCTGTCTTGTCGCCATTTAAATAGCAAATCGTGTTACTTAGATGGCGACAAGAGAGAAATGCCGCGTTGTCTAGCAGATGCGGATGCTGCAAAAAAGCTTTCACGCCAAAATTCAGTTACGGGGTTTTGGTTCGACACCGTCGATATTCATTGTAGCCGGTGCCCGACTTCTATTCATCAGAGGAATGAATAAAGCTCCGTTAACGCATTTCGACAGCCTTCAACTATGAATATCAATATATTAATTTGAGCCATAATTGAATAGTTCACTGATTGCCTTTTTAAATAAACCAGCTGTTTCTTCAGTATGACAATATTGTTAATACAGAAGAACAACTGGTTTAATTAAATAGGCAATCAGAGGACATAAATCAAGCGAAAAAATAAAAAAAGAGAAATACGTACCAAATGGAGACGGGACTTAATTAATCACACATACATAAATAATCACCGCAGACTAGATTGATATTGGCAAATTGATCTTCATTACGGTGAGCATGCCTGATATGTATATCAAAACATATTTATTTAAACAGTATCTTCAAGTTGGTGGGAAAGACACATGAACACTGTCGTGGGCTTGTGGATCGTAATTGGAATGGCAAGAATGGCGGATGTTAGCATAACTGAAGTATATGGCACCTTTGTCGATTTATTAATGCTCGAAGATGTTTTACCCTGGTCCCTAGACTCTGCGATGAATCGTGAACCATTAGACAAGTAAGTCTCCATTCTAGTATGAAATCACTATTCTCGAAGCTCAACAATGGTGGCAACGGTGGAATACCATTATGCTTCCAGTGGCGATCTTAATTTTACTTGACATATTATGCATGGTTAATGATGATAATAGATATAACTTTCCATCGGTGTGACTGTTAAAAATGTACGGGTGTACAAATACAGAAGTTCGTTGTAATGTAGTATTTAATGGGTTACGCTTATGAATCTGCTATGAATATAGTCTTAACTTCTGATTCGATGTACATTACAGACACTGTATGGGATTAACACTTTGTTGGTGATTCTGAAGACCGTGATAGACAAGATTGATTCAAAATTTACCGAATCTATTTTGGTCTTTTAAAGACTACCCAGTGGAACATTACCTTGACATAGTAACAAAACGTTTCAACACTATCCCTCATAAACTGTGAACGAATATCCATGATACGAGTTCAGTACCATCACTAATTACATAGTCGCGAATTGAAACTGTTTTTATTAATTGCCAGTTTTGCCATTTTATCTTGTCTCCATGGCATTGTGTTTCTCCAAACCACCCACACGATACGTGAATGAGGGTAATTAATTATAAAAAGTAAACGGATAAAAGTACATAAACATGCGTAACCGAGTTATTTGCCTTTATACTATTTCGCCCATATGGGATTTCCCGTAAGCGAGGGTAAACAAATCCATTATATCCTTAGTTGCCTTTTATAGCTTGTGGCAGTTGGCAATAACATAATACATGTTTCGAGTTATCGTCGGAGTTGATTCTATTTTAGTCTTAACTGCACACCAGCGTCTGATGCTTCAAAGTTAAATCGATTGCGAAAGCTATCTGTATAATTTAATGAATCGGTGTCAATTAAAAACAAAAATGAGGTTTGAGAAAATCCATCAATAACTTTAATAACGCACAACGGAATATTTATAAACAGACACTTAAATACGTGGGTGAATAAAAAAGTTCGTAGAATTTTGTCCTAACTTTTTTGTTTCCAGAGTTATTGTCGTCATATTTATGCTGAATTAATATATTGGTATTTTCTTTATATAAAGAGAAGCATAGCGACCTGATGATAACCGTTATAAAAATATTGATATCTTGAATAAGGCCGATTACGTATACTGGAGCACACGAATAACTTGAAACATATTTTATTCAATTTTCTTTAATATTTCAATTGTAGGACCTCCAAAATCCGTCAAAATGTTATGCCTGTTTGCATAATATAATTTATACAGTCTGTTAAAATTTCAGACGTCATCTCCGATAAATAATGTTTTAATCGACATTAACGTAATCGCACTATATAGAAATAACCGCGTAAAACGGGTCTACCGGAATTGACGGAACCGCGGGCTGCTATCACAATATGCGTGAAACTGGAATATACGTACGGCATCAGAGACAATATATGGTTTGAAACGTGCAGGTATATAATCTGAAATAAATTGACATCGATTTATAAGTGGAATAAGTGTTTTCGTGTAGGATATCAGAAGTTGACAACCGAATACAATACACCCGATATTTTTGACGTTGGAACGCAACGTCGTCGAAGAGGACCAGCGCTATATAATAGCAGATATAGCAAAACACTTAGATTAAACTTACGGGACAGCGTACACGATATTAAACAAACAATTTAAAATGCAGAAACTACGAGAGGTGCCCCACTTATATTTGAACAGTATGGACTATCAAATTGTTCGATGCTTATCATATATAATCAAAAAAATTCTATATCATCGTACAAAATAACGTGTTGTGAAACACATACAACTATTGATTATTACTTTATTTCTTAGTTTGCACTCAAATCTACAGTTTTGTAGGGGGTATGGTGTTTGGCTTTTTGAAGACCGAATAATCCGATCGATGCTGTTTGCATTTCCCGCCTGTAATAAACGCAGCAATATTCCATAGACTAAAGGGTTTGTGGGAATATGTTCATTAGACTTTGGCCCTTACTAATATTGCGTAATATATTTCAAATGTGTGTTCCTAAGGTACAAAATGGTGTTTTTGTGGAGGGTGTCGGAGCTCCGTGTTGACAAAACACCATGCTCACCATATGGTCTCCAGGAAAATTGTTTTGCAAATATTTTGACCAAATATGGTTTGGAACCTAATGTACACAGCAATGTGCATTCACCTTAGACTTTTTCGTAAAACATAAGTGTTCCATTAAGACAGTACAGCAAACAATAGCATACGTTATGTAAACGTTCGGAAACATGTGAAGCTTAACGAATGTCAACTTATGGGTAGCCCTATCAACATTTATCATACAGTAGGCTGTCCGTTCATGGTACATTTCTCAACGATAAAGCATTGTCTCTACAGAGGTGACAACATAGTGGCATTCACGGTTTCGTTGATGCAAACACAGCGTTAAAGACAGTTGTCTCTCTTATGTTGCTTTTTGTGGTATTTAGCATGTTAACACCAATTTTATCCCGAGTCCGGCATGTATAACTCTGTAAATGAACAAATCGAAAGTTCCAATTGGTACTCTATACGTCGCTGAAGTCCCTATTTTGGTTTTTGGATATGCCTTACTTATTAAATAACCAAAGTTTAAGATTTTGGTAGGTATCATCACTTTTTGTCAGTTTTTAAAATTTTGCGTAATTTCGTAAAAAAGAACAACAAAGCGCAAAACATCCTTCCTGTGACCAAAATTGCATATTTTCTTCACAAAAATGGAATATCCATGCTCAACCAACAACTTTTAAGGGCTTTTGTGGCAGTGGCTGACCTTCAAAACGCAAAACACCATACTCTCTACAAAAGTGTTGCTTTTGGTTCATTCTATTTTTCAAACAAATCAACCAGTTAGTGTAAATGTTCCCTAACACATATGTTTACACAGCACAAAAGAAATATTTGATTTATACCATATTTCCATGAAAATATGTCATGTTCAACACTGTTCAAATATAAGTGGGGCACCTCTCGTATTATCACGATGTTTATTAAAAAATACCTACATATTAGTCCCTCAAGAAGCGAAAATGAGTCAAAACGTTAACGTAAGTATTGACAAACATGGCGTAAGTTTGACGTCGTTCATCAAATGACGTTGATGTGCTCCGGTATGCTGTTACAGCATATGTGTGTTTCCATGTTAAAAACATGTAGTTTTGACTTATTCATTGAAATTTGACAAATTGTTTTGTTATACTTATGATCATATTATATTAAAATTTTAAAGCAATTGAAGCTGTGGTTTGTGAGTTATGATATTTTTCTACGAACTATTTGATTCACCCACGTAAATGACACTTTAAACTACCATGTGCCATAAGCATTTGCTGGTCATCAGGGTACTGCTTTATCAAAGCATTTACGGAAATCTTAAACTTACGATCAAATTTAAATTGTTTACAATTCTTTAACAATGATAAAATGTGGTAAATGGAGCTACAATACTTATAAAGATTGAGTAAATGAACTCATACAACAAGTATCTGTCCCCGATTTGAAGTCGTTAAAGAATTATAAAGAATTTTAACTTGAACGTAACTTTACGATTTCCATAAGTTTGTTGATAAAATGGTACGCAGAACGTTCAGCACATCAACAACTACATTTTACCACACTGCAAATTTGCGGACACTTGCAAGCTTCTTGCAAGTATGTCTTAGTGATTATGTGATAACGTGCCTATGTGTTATGTGTAGGTGAGTGAGCACACATATGTAACTGAAGTATAAGAATTATTTTTTTTAAAAACTAACTTGTCTTAACACGAAAGTTCAACTATTGTTTTGATCGTTTACGTCCTGCTTGATGCTGACATTTGGAAAAGGAGTACAGAAAAGATGTTATAATCTGCACATTATATTGTTGTATCACAAAATTTCACACTGCAACGTTGTTTTCCTTTAAGACAAACTAATATATCTTAATTGTGTGCGTTATGGTTTTGCATCATTCTTCATTAAAATTTTATATCGACACAGAGTCTATTCTAATAAGAATGGATATGATGCTGGTTTTGTGAGTGTCGTAGTTAATGTAGGAAGGTGATTTATATAATCAGCAATTTTGATTGGTTATGGAAATGCCATAACATAGCTGTAATATACATTTACAGTGCGCCCGTACTGATACTTTGTAAGTCAACGTTACTTTCATTTGTATATCTTAAATCGGAACGTTGATCCCAAATAAACATTTACATGTTTTCTTATGTGTGTCGTCTAAAGCATCATGTTACACAAACATGATCATCCGTATCCATTTCCTAACACAAATACATTTACATGCTAAGATAATCGTCTTAAGGAAACAACGATGCGATAGTAAAGCGTAGAAAACTCAACCAAACGTATATGCATCAACATACGAATTACTGTCAGCGATTAAGACAAAACATTAATTGTGTAATACAAGCTCAGACAATAGACATTGGACAGTATATTTACAGGAACAAAACACTGATGTCCTGTATTATGACGTGCAAATGTATTCCCGAGAAACGGGTAGAACAAGTAGGGAAATCAATATTCGTTGCCGATATGAAACTACTGTTTTTGATTATAAATGTCTGTTTCCTGAGTAAGTATAAGACATGGGTACTGTTTTACCAAAAATGACATGATGAAGTCCTGCAAGGAAGGTAGCACCCAACTTAACCAGCTGAACACAGAAAACAGTGACAACGCAATAAAACGCAACAACACGGAGCAATGACCAAACATAAATCAACGAAATAATTAAAAGAGCAGGATGACCCAATGTTACAATGAAATAACAAAAACGGTGATCCCAAGAAACTGAATGAAACGCTGCTATAACCCGACCTAGTGCCACAAGTCCTGCTGCAAAAGAGCAGGATGACATAGTTTTACAATTTTTTATAGCGATTACGGAAATATTCACCTTATATCCACATCCAATTTTAATCCTACATAATTCTTTAACGAATACGAATAGTAGTAAACCGTCGTTCGATTATCTAAAGGTATATGAAAAAATTGATCGATTCGTCTTTGGAAGAAATTCAAACATCGCAAAACAAACTATAACAGAGCTGAACTGTCTGTGGAAAGATTAATGTACTCCAAATTTCAGAAACGTTTGAAAATATATCATTAGCGCCAAGCTTAGTGTTATGACAGGGCGTTAAATGACTGCTAATATTTTCGAAATTTAAATGCTAGGTTCGTAATGAAACATTTACCGTATCACGTGATTTCTCACAATTACATTGGGGACAGTTCGTATTGGCCATTGTCTCCCTATAGTGTCGCCTGTTACGAGGGGTGATCAGTACGTCTGAGGACTTTTATTACAAGCTGATAAATTATCTCGCGTTTCTTCTAATTTACGTTATGGTACCGTCTCTATTTACTTGATGACGTCACTTTTTGTAACCATGGTGAAGCACACACCATTTCTCGGACGAAACTATTTAGAGAAACGGCATGCTATAAAAATAAACATGTTGAAGGACTCCTAGACATACAAAATTAAACCGACTCTTTATTTTTTGTATTGCAGTCTCTCATGAAGTACAGCCAGTTTAACATTACCTTGCTATCTTGGTATCCAGTTTATAAACCGTAAACAAATACAGACGGTACCAGTTCAGTATCATCTCAAATTACATTGTCAGGTCGGGCCTCTTTATGTCGCATAACGTTAGGTCACTGTAGTATCATTAAGACTATCTTAGTATGTGCATGAACTTCTTTCAGGAAATGGATAAGACTAAGTATTGTACATGTATAAAAGATACAAGGATATCGGACAGGCAGGGAAGACAACACCAAACTTAAACAGCGAACATAAAACCGTAACATAATAACACAACTATACGGAGCAATGCCAACACCGGAACCTGGATTCGTTTATTGAAAGTGTGCAATTACCGTAATACTGTCGAGCACAGCAAATAAAGGCAGACACTCCAAGATGCACTTCAACTTATCATTGTGTTAATACTACATCAGAGATGTATTTTTGTCACTGATGCCTACGCGTGTTTTAAGCCTGCAAACAAATTATCTTTTATATTGTTTCTATACATCAGCGAAAATCACTGCATGGCTTATCGGATTACTATAAAATTCATCTTGTATCACTTATTGCTATTGAAACCAAATGTAAAATTCAATGACTGTATCATTTATTGCCATGTTATTCAACGTGTAAAGTGTGTTGCCATTGCCGGAAATTGACTCGTTTATACATGAACAACCACGTGTCACGTGATGGGGCAAAGACTACTATTGATTCAAGATTTACCGACTCTAGTTTGGTCTTATAAAGACTACCCAGTATAACCTTACCTTGACGTAGCAACAAAACGTTTCGACATTATCCCTTACAAACCGTGAACAAATACAGATGATACAAGTTCAGTACTATCCCTAATTACAGTTAGGTCGCGACTTGAAACTGTTGTTTTAATTGCCAATTGTTTGCCATTTTATCTTTTCTCCATGTCATCGTGTTCAAAACACCCACACGATAAGTGAATGAGGGTAATTTCCTATGAAAGATATACGGATAAAGTACATAAACATGCATGACCTAAATATTTGCCTTTTAAGTTTGTTGCAGTTGGCAATAACACTATACAAGCTACTAGTTATCGTCAGAGTTAGTAATATCTTTAGTCTTTTCTACACACAAGGGTCTGATGCTTCAAAGTAAAAATCGATCGTAAAAGCTATCTGTATAGATTAATGAATCGATGTTAATTAAAAAACAAAAAAGTACAAAACTTATTTTTTTAATCCTAACTTGTGTTAACATGAAAGTACAACTATTGTCATCATTGTTTCAGTCCTGATTAGCGCATACATTTGGAAATGAAGTACAGAAAAGATGTTATAATCTGCACAATATATTGGTGTATCACAAAATTTCACACTGCAATGTTGTTTTCCTTTAAGACAAAATGATATATCTAAATTTAGGATTAATAAGGTTTCACTCATTAAAATTTCATATCGACACAGTGTCCATTCTAATAAGGATGAATATGCTGCTGGTTTTGACAGTGTTGTAGTAAATGTAGGAAAGTGATTTATATTATCAGCAATTTTGATTGGTTTTGGAAATGCAAACATTGCACGACGAACCATAACATAGCTGTTATATTCATTTACAGTACGACAGTACTACTGATACGTTGTAACTCACTGTAACTTGCATTCACGGCGGAACGTTGAACCAAAAATAAAAAATAATGTTTCCAAATTTGTGCTTTCTATAATCACCACCTCTCGCTTTGTGCTGTGTTAGCCTGTCCAGTTTGATGGGGGAGAAATTGTTCTAGTTAGGTCACTCGTACATGGTGTTTTTAACTATGTCAAGTCGCAGTTATGCCTTAGTAGGTGTTTTGGGTCACTGTTTTGGCATATATTTGTGAAACTATGTCGTCGTGTAGAGGGGACTTTGGGAATTAGGTCGAGTCTTAGCAGTGTTTCATTCGGTCACTTGGGATCACTGTTATATTGTTATTTCTTTTTGAAATCGGAATATCCTGCATTTTTGCGGCGGGGACTTTGACTTTTAATCATTTCTTTGGGTTATGTGTGGGCATTGCTCCGTGTAGTTGTGTTATGATGTTACTGTTTTATGTGTTCGTTGTTTATGTTGAGTTTTGCCTTTCTTGTATCTTTTATACATATAAAATACTTAAGTCTTATCTATTTCCTGAAACAAGTACATGCACATGCAAAGATAGTCTTAATGATGCGCCGATGCGATGGTGAAACATAGAAAGCACAACCAGATTTATACTTATCATACAGTGTCTTAAACATACCACTTACTGTCAGAGATTAAGACAAAACATGAATTATGTAATAAAAACATAGACAGTAGACCAGTGACAGGATTATTACAAGAACACAAACACGGATGTCCTGTGTCAAGACATACGAATGTATTCCCGAGAGACTGGCAGAACAAGTCGGTAAATCAATATTCGGCGACAGCATGCAGCTATTGTTTCCGATTATAAATATCAGTTTTCGACGATTATAAGGTTAGTATAAGACATTGGTAGGGTTTTGCAAAAACGATTACGGAAATACTTACCTTACATTCAAATTAAATGTTAATGCTTCATATCTATTCAACAAAAATGATATGAGGAACTCGGACAGAAGGAAGGCAGCACTCACCTTATCTGTCCTTTTTTTGCTACTACTAGTATATAAGAACCATAATTAATCTGAATGCAATATGACTTTCAAATGCATTCCATTGTTGTAACTGTGTCCTGGACACAATTCCCTTGGTTCAATTGTTTAGCGATAAGTGTTATATTCATAACGACTAAGAATCTCCTTCAACCACAAGACAATGGATTCGTGTCTAGGCTCTTTACCCATCAAGTTTCAGACGTGTTGCCCTATGTATTTATTATATCTTTCTGTAGTTAATCTAGGTTAGGCGGCTTCAGAAAGTGTAATGTAATATTTTTGAGGTTTGATTTAGTTGGTTTCTGATACGTAAGAGCTATTTTATTACCTCACAACCTTACCAGTATGCATGTCATATGTTTTATTCCCTGAATTAAATCTTTTGACAGTTTGACAATTTCATGGTTTGAATTAAACGTAGCTAGTACAAGGAACAACAATTGAACGTTAACGTAATTGAAACAGAGCATGACATTAAATTTTGTGGTTCAATCAGTTACAGTTACAAGAAACTATCTCAAATAACATGAAACTGTTACTGTAAAATCACTTATATTCGTGGTGGGATTTAATTTCGTGGATTTCCAATGAACAATCATACCAATAAAAGTGTTAAATTTACAGTGACTGCCAAACTTGCTTTCAAGTTCAGTTAGATATAAGAAACCTTAGTAGGGTTGAGTGATTTTAACCTTGTCATTTTTCATGAAATCCGAAATCCTTGAAATTGACCCCCACCCATAATATGGGGTTACTTTTCGTCACCACCACATAATTCGGTCCCATTGAAATTAAATGATTCGACAATATTCTAAATGCATGGATTTCAACAAACGTCAGTTAGTCAAATATAACAAATGAAAAGCCAACCAAGTCTAACAAGTATGAGGGACAATCTCAAGCCAAAAGGATAACTATTAAAAAGGATCAGTGAAATATTGTATTCATATTCAACGTTTTGCATAATCGAAACAATCAAACAAGAAGGGCGAAAAATATCATGACCAGACGTTCTTCAATTAATAATAGCATGAAGAAGAAAATTGTGTCCAGAATGACTCACCAACGGAAACTGACCATCATATGCCGTGGCAATCAATGATAAATACCAACAGAATACCCGAATGGTGTGTATAAGGGGCCAGTATGCATGCCATATGTTTTATTCCCTGAATCAAATATTTTGACAGTTTGACAATTTCATATTTTGAGTTAAACGTAGCTAGTACAAGGAACAACAATTGAACGTTAACTTAATTGAAACAGAGCATGAAATTAAAATGTGTGGTTCAATCAGTTACAGTTAACATGAGACTGTTACTGTAAAATCATTAATATTCGTAGGGGATTTAATTTCGTTGATTTTCCAATGAACAATCATATCAATAAAAGTGTTACATTTACAGTGAC
The DNA here is from genome assembly GCA_963678985.1 of Spisula subtruncata. Classification (NCBI taxonomy): domain Eukaryota; kingdom Metazoa; phylum Mollusca; class Bivalvia; order Venerida; family Mactridae; genus Spisula; species Spisula subtruncata. The sequence continues at coordinate 25,479,967 of OY787672.1, forward strand.
TGCCAAACTTGCTTTCAAGTTCAGTAAGATATAAGAAACCTGAGTAGGGTAGTGTAATTGGAACCATGTCATTTTTGATGAAATCCGAAATCATTGAAATTGACCCCCCCCCCCCCCCATAAAATGGGGTTACTTTTCATCACAACCACATAATTCGGTCCCATTGAAATTAAATGATTCGACAATATTCTGAATGCATGGATTTCAACAAACGTCAGTTAGTCAAATATAACAAATGAAAAGCCAACCAAGTCTAACAAGTATGAGGGACAATCTCAAGCCAAAAGGATAACTATTAAAAAGGATCAGTGAAATATTGTATTTCAGGACGTTCTTCCATTAATAATAACATAAATAAGAAAATTGTCCAGAATGACACACCAACGGAAACTGACCATCATATGCCGTGGCAATCAATGATAAATACCAACAGATTACCCGCATAGTGTGTATACAGGGCTATCATTACAGGACTTGAATGGTGTAACTGACGTCACCAACCGTTTGACCGATAGCAAATATATCGACGGTGCTGAACCAAAATCCCGTATCTCAATGTTTTGCCCGAAAACTTTTTTGCAGCATCCGCATCTGCTAGACGTCCCGCGCATTTCTGTCTTGTCGCCATTCAAATAGCAAATCGTGTTACTTAGATGGCGACAAGAGAGAAATGCCGCGTTGTCTAGCAGATGCGGATGCTGCAAAAAAGCTTTCGCGCCAAAATTGAGTTACGGGGTTTTGGTTCGGCACCGTCGATATTCATTGTAGCCGGTGCCCGACTTCTATTCATCAGAGGAATTGATAAAGCTCCGTTAACGCATTTCGACAGCCTTCAACTATGAATATCAATATATTAATTTGAGCCATAATTGAATAGTTCACTGATTGCCTTTTTAAATAAACCAGCTGTTTCTTCAGTATGACAATATTGTTAATACAAAAGAACAACTGGTTTAATTAAATAGGCAATCAGAGGACATAAATCAAGCGAAAAAATAAAAAAGAGAAATACGTACCTAATAAAGACGGGACTTAATTAATCACACATACATAAATAATCACCACAGACTAGATTGATATTGGCATATTGATCTTCATTACGGTGAGCATGCCTGATATGTATATCAAAACATATATATTTAAACAGTATCTTTAAATTGGTGGGAAAGACACATGAACAATGTCTTGGCTTGCGGATCGTAATTGGAATGGCAAGAATTGCGGATGTTAGCCTAACAGAAGTAGATGGCACCTTTGTCGATTAACTAATGCTCAGAGATGTTTTACCCTGGTCCCTGGACTCTGCGAGGGCAAGTTAACCATTAGACTAGTAAGTCTCCATTCTAGTAGACAATCACCGTCGCAGCTCAACAATTGTGGCAATGGTGGCATTGGCAGGCAGCCATTATGCTTCCAGTGACGATCTTTGTTTTACTTTACACATTATGCTTGATTAATTATGATAACTACTATTACTTTGCATTGATTATAACCCTTTCCATCAGTGGGACTGTTCAGGGCGTACAAATACAAACGTTTGTTTTTATATAGTATTAAAATGGTTGCGCTTATTGTTCTGCTGTAAATAGACCATTAACTTCTGATTCGACGTATTTAAAAAAAACGGTATTAGATTAACATATTTTGGTATTTCTGAAGATCGTGATAGACAGAGATCAGACGATCTTATCATTGCTAAATATATATATTTATACGTACTTGCGTATTTTGACTTCCTAAAAAGCTAGTTGCGAACTTAAAAATATTTCAGCCATAAGTAAACTATCAAGCCATATTATCATGGCTGAGTTTTGTCCGGCAGCTGGGACTTGAGGTACTAGGTCGGGGCTTTGCTGCGTTTCATTCGGTCACTTTTTGATATTAATTTGTGAAATTGGGTCATCCTGCATTTTTACGGCAGGTATTTAGGATTTCAAGTATATGTTATAGATCATATATTAGATTTATAAACAAATTAGTGCAAGGGAGCGATAGCAGAAGGGGAAACTATATTATGCTCGTTTGGTTGTGTGTTGGCATTGTTCCGAGTAGGTTTGTTGCGTTGTATGTTATTGTCGTCTGTGCTCAGCTGGTTAATTTGAATGCTGCATTCCCTGTCCAATGTCTTCATATTTTTAATGACAGTTATAAACAATAGAGCATCATTAGTATTTAGGCATATGCTTACTTGCCGATACCGGAATACCAGCTGGTGGTAAAACAATCTGCGTTAACAGAAAGGGCTACGTTAGGAATTGGATTCAAACTCAATGGGGTTTTATTACATACATCTCTGGTCAGGGTTCATGAACTGAAGTTTTATTTTGAAATTGAGGTGTAAGAAATAACGATCCGATAGGTTCCACATGTAAGAAATTGTGTTTGTTTTCGTTCTGAGTAGTTCACTCTATACGCTTGGTATTTTTTAAAAGCATCCACACATACGTTATTCGTCATCTAGTTATTTACGGGGGTTTCAATAAAATATGAATATATAGAAGAAAAGTTCCACCTCAATGACAATGGTACAAGATGACGTACAAACCACACATGGTATAACACCAATTGACGAAAACAAAAAGAAACTATACAAATGGAAAGAGTAAATCAATATGTTGATAACCTTGGACCGTGTAGAACATTTCGGTGCCAAGTTCTGTCTTATTACCTTACAATTAGAATTGACATGTTCAATCTCGGCGTGAACCGAATGCAATATATCAGCAGGCAGAGTGAGGCGATAACTCACTAACAAATTACGCTGTGTAGGACATACGTACTCTTACAAACATACCAAGACATCAAGGAAAATAAATAACTCACAAGTTTAACGGCCTCTGTTAGTTTGCCTGTGTTATTTTGCAGAGATAACATAGCTGTCACTCTTTTAAGAACGCCCACAAAGTGTAAATCTGTTTACACACGAGTCCGTATCACATTCTAGCTACTTTATATTTACGATTTTAAAATAAAAACATACAATAAAACAATCAAGACCCATTATATAATTGGTATCTAAGTAAACTTTGATTATTATATTATAAGTAAAATCAAAATTCAACGTCGCGCCTTTTATTTCGTTCTTATTCCCATGTAGTTACTATCATTTCGTGAAGTTATCATTGAAAACGCGTTTAAACGTTGTTCCCTGGTTCATTTTTAACTTATTGGTATTTTGCAAAAAGTAAAAATCACAAAAATATATTAGTTACATGTATCTCAATTTACAATTGATGACAAATTCTTTCTGGTGAATATTTTTGACACAATGTATGATTTGAGGGTAGTAATTAACATACTAACATATCCATGTTTAAGCACGCATAGCATACATTACGTGTATGTGTAAATGTAACACAGTCAGCAGTCTAAATTTTATCCTGAAAGAAACGGGGCAATTTATCAAACATTAAGTTAAAGCCTGATTCACACCAATGGGTTTAATGTATTTTATAATGACTAGTTCCGATTTTAGATATACTACTTTCACTTCAGTTTCGTAACGTTCTATGTTGTATTTTCAATCGATTGAATGACATTTTACTTCGGTATCCGTATCGCAAAGGTTAGCACACTACATAATGGGCTAGCCGGTCATTATCTACTAAAACATACTATATCTTGATAAATGAATTCGGACATGAAAGGCAGCGCTCAACTGAACCAGTCGGGTACAGAAAACAGCAACAGCACAACATAACACAACCACACAAAGCGATGTCCATATATACTTGAAACCAAACAAACTAGGTAAAAGCCAAAGTCCCTACTGTAAAAAGGTGAGATTACCTAACGTTAGTTTCACAAAGATATGACAAAAGTCCCCACTGTATATGCGAACTCGTCAGGTCTTTTGTTCATACATTTTTTGTAGTGCACTATGTTTTCACCTTGTTTCGGATACAAACTTTAGCGCATTTTCAATAAATCCATGTGGTTTTTTTATTCGTGTAGAGGGAAGTGTTCTGGACATCTTATGTATTTCTTACAAATGTTGACATTCGTAATCTTTCAGAATCCAAGATGGCGTCCAATATGAGTGTTCTTAAAAATATCGGTCCGTATTCATGTCCTTATTTTTTGGTGATCGCCTGTGCCACAGTGTCAGTGCCTGTAGTACCATTGATTTTGGTAAGTACAAGTTTGTCGAATAAACAATCATTGACTTGCACGACACAATCTAATGATACTCATTGAAACTTAAATAATTATAAGAACGACATTTTATATGTAAGACTTTATTTTCCGTAAAACCAACAACTGTATAAATTAACAAACAACAACAAGTGTATAAGGAAATATTAAATAAATAACAAACAAACAAATAAATGTCACTAGAAAAATAAAACATTAAAGATGTATATAAAAATCAACAACTGTATGGAATAAATAAAATATAAATATATACTAATTCACAATCTTGATCAACAAACAAAGTATAAAACAATGCACATATTTCATTCAGACATGACAGTCCGGTGCGATTGTAAGGTACGTGCCCTGGTTCCTCGTATACAAACACATGCTACGGGTACTTCAACAATATATTTCTGATACCGAATGTGGGTTCCAGATTCACAGTCTTTTCTGACCACAGGGATATAAGTGTTGACAGTTTCACAAACACCCCTTCCTCGGTTACAATGAAAACAGCTGCACACGGCCTTTGCTATACGTTTCGGAATCCTCTCAGCATCGTAATCAATTTCATAAGTCCATGGACATTCTGCTTGTGCGTAACGCGTGACGTCACTTTCGACAGGTCCGCCATATTGAGGAATGTCACATGATTCGCCCGGAAGAGATGTAAAATGGTGGCGTCGAGAAACGGACGTTTGTCTATGCGTGTCCATGGTCGCGTAACATGGTATAGTATACATGGTAAACTCGTCGTCCTGATCTGTGTAGTGTTCATACAGTCGGTTCTTTACTTGTCGCGACGAGTTCGAACCACACCTCTGATTGGATGAAACAGTCGCCAAATCAACAAACAGTAACATAACTGTCAACGTCGTCTGAAAACATAAAACAATAGTTACATTTATGACGCCATCGTGCAGGTGTTTGCAAGGTAAGGTATTCAAGTACTTTTCAGAACAAAAAAGGTATTCACTATCAAGACAAGCCTTTTCTACTACTGTGAGGAAAGAATCATACATGACTAACTTGAGAAAAAGTGTAAACAAAATGCAAAGTGCAATACAACAATAAGGATCATTGGTTCTTTCTTTTGCATGCAATTTTCAATCATGGGACAATCCATCGTGCCAGAAATCAACAGGCATCAACATGTGGCAATGACCACGTGACTTAAGATCCAAAACCATCTTGTAACAAAGAGTCTGGACACAATTACTAGTAAATGATAACATAGTAAATGAAGTGGCTATATCGCTGGTTTAGAATGAGAAGGGCGTAACTACAAAATCAATATTTTGAGAAAACAAGAAAAACTGCATGACAATCACTCCTCACTAATAAGTTCTAAATTTCATGAAAATAGGCCCAAAGAAGTGCCGTATGATGTAGATTTTATATATGAATTAGTATTATAGGGTCACTTACGACCTTCTCATTCTAAGCCAGCGATATGGTCGGAGCACTTTTTAATCAAAACTTACATTCATTAAAACCCTCATAATCAGATTAAAAAGTTAAAGTTAATAAACATATATTGGTCTGATTTGATATACTACTTGCACGGGAATATCGAACAGTGTAAAACATTCTAGGTATATATAGGTACTAACCAGTAGTAGGAAGACAGAATATCCTGGCCCCCGGAAACAACCGAAAAATAAAACAACCACTAAAATATGATGAAGTCAAAAATCCAGGTTTACAGTCGTGGTGTTACTAATGCGAATAAATCCATGTAACAATAAAGCTTAGTGTAGTATAAACGGACATGCATCATTGATCGAACAACTAATTCACCGGGTTATGCTTCAGTTACACAGTGGTGCGATGAGTACTATTGGGTGAGTTGTGTCATGCGAGTAACAGTACTTCTGAAACTATGTGGATGAAGTCAGCGGGAAAAGTTACTTTTTCCCTTATTAATTAACGCGTTTCAAAATACAATTTGGGGTTTCTTTTCGTAGCAACATATCAATACTTCAGTTCAGTAACAGTATTCGCATCCCTCAAACTAGCATTACAATTATAGTAGATTTGATGATAATCAAGGGTCAAATGCAGTTTAAGATTCTGTCGAGACCTGGCATGCCACTTTTTGCAAAACACGGCACCGCGCTCCCCTATTCTCAGTCACATCCTTTGATAGTGTAAAATTGATGTCTATTTTCTGAGTCAAAAGGGGCATAATTTGGTCAAAATGCTTGATAGGGCTATCTCATCTTGGGTTATGATGGTTATCAAGTGTGCAAAGTTTGAAACCAATCTGTCAATGGACTTTGAAACTATTTGAGGTGGTATGTAAACTTTAACATTACCATGTACGCGGACTTGGACGCCTGCGCTCCGGTGACTGCAATAGCCCCCATATTCTTCGAATAGTGGAGCTACAAATGGCAACAAAACGCATTTGTTTATATCACATTGTGTGCATAAATATCTTAAATTTGATCATCAACTTCGTATATAAGTTAAGATGTCACATTTCAAGTAATTTGTGCTGATTCACATTGAAAATTACATTATTAAAAAGGGCATTGGTGTCTGGTCTAAATCGAAATGGATGATGAAAATATTTTGAAATTAAACAGATTTGACCCTATATAGCAACAGAGAGGATCAAGTGGTAAGTTTACCTGGCGAAAAGGAAGTGGGCAACCTTCATAAACAGGATAAACAATCACCAAAATAAGTATAAATACTGTCGAAGACTATCACCAAAACAGCTTAGAATAGAGGCAGAAGCGAAGTACAATGTATGAAGTTTAATCAACATAAACAGTTCATAGACATAAATCTATACTATATATAGTTATTTTGTGTGTCAGCATTTGATAGCAGAAAAAAACAGGAAATATATCCGCGAGGAAGTACTGGCATATGACCTCATACAATAGGCCAAATGACCTAGATATTACTCGAACTTGAGCCCAAACGTAAATCTGTTTGTCATGCATAATCATCTAGTGTATGCAGAACCATCATCAATTTTACTATGGAACACCTGAGATGATGTTAGCTTTTAATTTGACACAGAAATCCATTTTTCACGTTATAGTATATACAGAAACATGCGATATTCAACATAGGAGGTAACTCTGGATATTGAACTAAACTATCAAAATCTCAATGTCACTCTTTGTATTTTAAACTGTGTCATTCCCTTAAAGTTTTGTCATATCGATAATGCAATATCTATTGAAGAGAAAGAGTTACAAAAGTTTTTCATAGGTTCCCTGGGCTTTTGTGACATAATGTATGTCAGTGTAGTAAAGTGACTAGTGTGTTTCCATTGTCGTTACTCTTTAAACAACCAAAACACGTTGTTATGACATATGAGATAACATTTTATACATGCTACAAACCTACACTCCGAAATTGTACATGCAATACAGAGGTTGGTGAAACTAGAAGCGATTCTCTTCAAATCATACACGAATATGGTAGACAGTTAATTACAATAATATATTACTAAGCGGTGATGGGACAAAATTTTCGGGGTAACAGCTTACAAAGATGGGGACGTACATTCCACAAGATAATAGATCGGCAAGATTCCGTGACATTGATTAGGTCATGCTCTCTTCATTATGAGGAGTGCATATTATCAGTTGTTTGCCAAAAAGCCAATTAGTCACAATTGATAATGTTATCTTTTCCACGAAGTCCGGTTTGGTCAACCTGAATTATGTTGCAAAATGTGAATAAAAATGCGTTACGAATAAACATCATATGGTGGGTGTGCCAATGAGATTGTACGAATACCGCGATAAGTTGAAGTGAAAGTAAAGGCTCACGTTAGTAGTATCCGATCAACCATAAAAATTATTAATACTACCACATCTATATATAAAGCATATTCAATGTTTTTATGGTTAATAATGCATGGAAATAGTGAAGTAATAAAACCTAACGTTCAATATTCAATGATTGGTTATTGAACGGGTGTGGCATTCTACAATCCGCCCATTAGTGACTTATTTTAGACTCATCCAAAACGAATGGGAATAAGCCAAATGTATGATTCTCAATGGTAAGAGTGCGTGGCAAAATAGGTGTAAAACAGGAACAAGTGGCTTGTGTTAAGCCCCTGATTGAGGCGGGTTTGTTTGATTATATCAGGATACTTGCATAATCCGGGATATCAACGAATAAAATCAACGATGAAACTGAATGACTTACGTTTGGTATACACTAATGATGTGAATGCATTTATCACTAGTGAGGGGAAAACATAATGTTATAAGGATGTTAACTATGACTTTGTGTTATATAAAGATGAGAAAACGTTATATATCTTAACCTGACCGTTAGTCAAATGATCGGAAGGTGTTCATACATAAGGTGATACATTTTATCAGGAAAACCAATCACGCCATTTCTGGCGCAATTAATATAAAGGGAATTTTATAATCGATCTAGTAATCTTATATTTTAAAATATGATGCTAGCTTAGTAAAGCACGTATGCCCCACGACAGAACAATAGGCAGAAGTGTTCTGTTTGTAATTTTGATAATACATTTGTAGCAACAAACCTATGCCTCCGTAGTTAGGTGATTAGGGGGTTGGTCGCCTAGCCCGGAGACCCGAGTTCGAATCCGGGAGGAGGCACTCATATGCCCGCCATATTTCTGCAAACAGCTGACTGGCAACTCGTCACCTTTATTTCACAATCGAATAACTCATTATTTTTCGTCTTGAGAAAAACGCGTTTAAAGATTGAAAGTTCCCTTGGAAATAAGGTGACGAACTAAATGCTATGCTCGGATTTATAAAAAATAATGTAAATATATGGCTCCTGTATACAAACAATGCAATATTATATGAACGTGAATGTGCTTTTACTTAACATTTCGATCGGATAAAAAGGCACTGACAATGAAAATCTTATCAGCTTATAGTCACACTTATCCATGCACAATATGTTGATACATATAGTGATTTTAAATTGAGAGAACTTGCGATGCTATGTAAACAGGGGCCTTATTCACAAACATGGTAAGTTTAAAACTATGACTTTGAAGGTGCATTATCAAATGTTCTATTTGCTCTCATGTTGTTATAAATGTACATATTTTGTTAAAAATGGGTATACATGCAGATATTGTTCAGTTTGGTAACAAACTAAAATCAGATACAATTGCACATGGCTAAATAAATTTGCAAAGAAATGACATCGACTATATATGTTTTAGTCCAATTGTTTTTGTAATTTCAACCATGTGGTTATTAGTTTTAGTTTCTGAGTAACTAGGAAAATTAATTTGTGATTAACTGTTCTTATAATAACCAATTCAAATAACACGCGCTTAAAACGAACATTACCACAGCATTCACTACTTACAATGAAGGTGTTGGTAAATGGGTAAAGGCATACCATCCTCTGAATACAACTTACATATCAAGCAAACTTATTGTAAGAACAACAGAAGCCAAGGAGTGATCAGTATGCTACCAATACTAATCATACAAGCATAGCTTCAAATCCTACTATCATATCACATGTAGCTATATAAACATAAATACATTCCATACAAGAGATGTTTGTAAAGCACGCATGTGCCCATGGCAGCCTAACTGTCCAAAAGTGTATAGGTCACAGTGACATTTACCTTTAACCTACTAGAAGGGGAAATTTTCGACATTTTATTACCTGAGTGACAATGGAAAGATACTTTCAGATATGTAAGCATATGGCTTGGTGATGTTAAAAAAGTTGGGAGCAGCACAAAGGTTCATGTATAACGCACTTAAATCAGCGTTTCCATGGCAACCGTGTGGCTACATCTTTGTATTTCTCACTGTATACGATAATAACTAATATCTTTTTAACGAATAACCATATTTTAATGAAACTTGGTATATTACCTCACTATATCACAGCAATGATGAAAATATACACATCGATTGCAAACGTTTGATGTCAAGGTCACAGTCCGAGGTCAAAGGTCAAATTTTGACCTTATTCTAGATATATCAAACATTTTTCATGATTATATTCGTGCAATGAAACATATTCTTTTGAAGTGATAATTTATAAGTATGTCTCTGTACACAGTGATTGTCATATAGATGCTTTTTCTCATTTAAAGTTCATTGGTAAAGATCAAATGTCACATTTTAAGCATTAAAGGTCAAATATTCACTTTTTATGATTTTTGGTCAATTTATTTAAAATGTTTTGTTTGGTTTCAGATGATTTTAAATCACATATAAAATACACTTAAGTACAATTAGTTCAAGTAAAGCTGAAAATCCTGATCGAAATCGCAGTTTAAGATCTGAAGAAATATTACATTTATTTACAAAATTAGTGGGTGGGGTAAAAAATTAAAGAAATATCCATATTTATTCCAATAGGGGACCTTTGATCAGAACCACCCAAAGACGTCACAAAGTCTTGTCTTAATCGGTTGACGGCTGATAATCAATCTAGTTATTGACTGTTAGGCAATGTTTCATCACGTGTCCATGGGGTATCAACTAGACAATAAACCCAAACAGCATTACAAAGACATGGCTAAATGAACATCATCAGGTAGTAAAAGAGACAGGAGCAAACCGAAAGAGACCTTGCGAAGGACATTCAAGCATGAATTCAAAGTCATGGGGAAAGAGTTTCGGAGAAATTGAAAATTGCAACAGGCGGAAAACATTGTCAGCGAGCACGAACATGATAATATTATTATGATTATATCGTGGCTAATTAAGACACATGAAGCGAGTCTTAACGTAAACAACAACCCAAAAAGAATTTAAATACCGTACATGAAACGTACTACCATGGAACAAAGCAAGGATTTTACAGTATACTATTTATAGACAAAGTCCTGAACAAAGAAACAGAAATAGGTTTTACTGTCAAATAATGATAATTTGTACACGTGTATGTACGTGTCTATTGTATGATACTCTTTTCTCTGTTCTTTTCTGTTGCAAACGGGTGGTATTCTGATGATTCTATAAAAGGAACATATATGTGGTATTCTAACTTTTTGAAAACAACATTGAGATGGAGGAAAGAGAAACCAATCACAGTATTCCTAGTTTTGTACATGAGCACAACAATAAAAGAAAACAACAACAATTAAAGGCGCGGGCGTGAAAACCAACACACAATGATTCTACTATGAAACACTTATCTTCCTTAACTACAAGCTGTAGTAAAACAACCACTAGCGACCAATGGGTAGCCAGTACAATAATAAACATATTCTTATTCTTATACAGTTATTGTCATATACATATAATTACAGTTCAAAACAGATGTGTCTAAAACAAGCATGAACAAGGGGTGTGAATCATGCAAACGAAACAGTTACTTAGCACAGGGTGTTTCATAATACCTGTCCCCAATACAAACGAACAACAAGAGTATGTACTTGATCTTCATATCTTCATATACAAATGGAAAGCCAACATTTCAAAATTTTATCATCACATTGGTTTGTAGTGGGGACAGATATTATGAAACACCATGTACATACAACTTAAAATAAAACATACGGACTTACTTGATACAAATTCTCATCTGTTCTTTGAAAATTGTGCCTAAATCCGTTCTACATAGAATTCCGTTAGTTCAACACCAAAGTTTCCATGGAGCCTTCTATGAGTAAATCCAAAACGTCATATTTGGACATGTTGGTGACGATTTGCTGTGAAATAAACCTCATTGCTATGGAGAGGTAAACTACTAGACTATTTATCATTATTTAGCATGGATATTTATAGCTCTAAGTTGTTTTATCAGCAAAGTCTGCAGGGCCGTAACCAAACCAACCCAATATTTTCTAGAGACTATTTGAAACATTTATTTCTTCAAAATATGTTCAATTTGGCAATTTCTCAAATTTACACCTTTTTCAAATGGATACCTGTTTCTAAAGGCTAGATAAGAGAAAGGTGGTCAAAGACATTGTAAAAGTACTCCGTAAATAGATGAATCTACGTTTTCTGACAGGCTGATATCTGTACAATGACTAGCGAAGAAAATACAGCATCATTCTAGGTAATTGATCAGCTTTTTACTTAGGATACATGCACTTTCATTGTTCCGCACTACTTTTTTTAAGCCTAGGTCCCACTGAACATTTTTGATTCGGCGATGTATTTCAGATTTAATCAATGGTCATAGAGTATTCGTCTGCGAAAATTCATCTGAAGAAAGGTGCGCGAGGTCTAAGTCCTGTTCGAGGCTCATTTATTTCCGTCGGGAGCACATATTTGAGGCAATAAAAATGAACATTGAAATTTCACAAGTATGGTAAAATCAGAACAAATCGCAATGTCAAAGTTTCGCGACATTAAAAGTTCTCCTTTTATTAACTTCAGAAAGAATTTTTGTCTTTGCTTTATTGGCCAATCAAATTTTTTTGCGAATTTAGTGTTTTTACAATTATATGGACTGCATCACAGGCGTACGGTTCCATCGATCTAATAAACTTGCATAAAAAATAGGTCCTTTCTAATCAGGGTTCGGCACTAACACTGGTCCCCTGGCACAGTGTCAGTGTAAATCTTAAAGTACCAGTGAAAATCATGAATGACCAGTAGCTGTTTTCTTTACAATTTGAACGTTTTTTAACATCGGACCAGTGACCAAAAAGGTTAGTTACAACCCTTGCTAATAATAAACTACAGTTACTGTAGTTTATTATTAGAAAAGGATTTTTATGCAAGTTTATTAGATCGATGGAAACGTGCGCCTGAGGACTACATAGCAAAACTTACTCCCTCGCGATTTGTTCTGATATTTCTAATATTTTGACATTGTAAAGTCTGGCCAGTAAATCTTGAATGGAACATGCTGAAGGACATGTGAGAATTAGACAAAGCAGAAAGGGTGTTACGTGCGATTCTATCGTAGCTATCGAACTCACCCCGTCTGTTGATTTCACTTCTGTTTACCACGAATTATAACTCCTGCATACTGAACATTTAGGAACGTACACTTTCACCTAACACATTTGCTCAATAAATAAATTTACCCCTAGCACTTGTGTCTTACATACACTTGGCGGCACTTCTAACGCTGCCGCTTGATTATTCTTGATATTGCGAAATCCGTTTGAGATAACTTTATCAAATTTTCACCTGTTTTAGTTTAAGGCATGTGCCTATTGCTGCACGTGTTAATTCAGAAATTGGTGTGTATGAAAATGCGTGGTAAAAGCGTAATTTACGTCACCCGGAATTACAAAGTCACAAAATTAAACAGCGTATTTATTAGGGGTCAATTGAGTATTTTCAATATTTTATTTCTTTGTAGCTTCAAGTGTTATGTAATGAGTGTACACAATAAAAGTATTCATCAATTTCATCTACGTTACAATTTCCTAGGTAACCAAATAGCAGTTGGTAGGCTTAGACCGCCACAAAATCAGCTCATAATCTGAATATAAAACCGATGAGCTTAAAATAAACGTTTAACTCCAATAATGCTACTTGAATGGTAAAATTCACATTTCTTCTGAATAACGAATGTTAATAGTACGCAGAAGAGTCGAATTAATTCAGTTTGAAATAATAATTAGTCACCCTAAATTTAATTTTCAAGTTGAGCGCAACCTGCGTTACTCGCAAGAATCGTATTTTCTCAACAGACACGCTATGCGTACGGAAAACACTATATTTTGCAACAAAAACAACAATTTTTGTTTTCTAGCATTTTGGTAAATATTGTTTATAACCATTAAAAACATGATCGATAAATGTTGATATACACAACCATTATAGGAAATAGGGTCATCTACACGCGTACATAACACTCAGATGGCCGATATTGAGTGATAAAAATGCGACTTTCAATATAAGTATTCAGTCAGTTGAAGACGTATCGTGCAATAGTCTATTCTCGAATCGAGCAGAAAATTCACCAGAACCTGTGTCAAATATTGATGTTCAAGTATGCCAAATTTCATTACAATTCATTGAGGACTTTTAAAGAAAACTGAAATATTAAAGTGGCAGCGTTAGAAGTGCCGCTAAGTGTATTGACTTACAATTTTGCCTAGCATTTTGTCTTACACTTTTGTCTTACACTTTTGTCTTACACTTTTACCTATCACTTATCTTACAATGTTGCCAAACACTTTCCTAGCACTTTTTTTCGTACACTTTTGCCTAGCACTTTTGTCTTACACTTTCGTCTTACATTTTTATCTAGCAATTTTGTCTTACACTTTTACCTAGCACTTTTGTCTTACATTTTTGTCTGATACCTTTACCTTACACTTTTGTCCTACACTTATATCTAGCGCTTTTGTCTTACGCTTTTGCATCGCACTTATGCCTAAAACTTATGTCCTACACTTTGTCCCAGTACTTTTGTCTTACACTTTTGCATAGCACCTTCGCCTTAAACTTATGTCCTGCACATTTGCCAAGCAATTATTGTCTTACACTTTTGTCAAGCAATTTTGTCTTACACTTTTGCCGAGCACTATTGTCTTACACTTCTACCTTGCACTATTATCTTACATTTTTGCCTAGCACTATTGTCTTACACTTTTGCCAAGCACTTTTGTCTTATACTTTTGCCTAACATACACCCCTATGTGTTACTTTAAATGACCTCTCGACAATCAGTTCAAACAATGTGTGTACGTCCCAGTGTCAATGATTCCAGAAATTAAATGAATATTTTCACAAAAACCGGACATGTTCATTTCATTTTCTGTACAATAACTTCTTTTCAGACGTAGAAAGTTCTATGTATGACTACATATAATTATATTACAATGTTTAGACTTTTGCACACGTTGAAACCAAATAAGCATGGATTCCGTGATTTTTGTCATGGTTTTGTGTAATATTTCAGACACGAGTAATGTGTGGACAGCTGATCACTGTCACCACACGTTATAACCGGATGCGTGGTCGGCCGAGTGATGCGTTACGGCCGAGGTAAATACTGATGACGGGTAAGTAGTGGGGTTATATTTCTTACCAGAACTTATCGATTTCGATATTTCTTTTGAAACTAGCAATTTATGAATGACCACGAAGGTTTAAATGTACTATTCACTCAGCCTCGCATGCTATCTTTGCGGAATAAATCTGATAGAGCCTGTTTATATACGGAACGCAGAAAATTGGTGAGAAAACCATTGAAACTGCGAAAAATCACAGTTTTTTGTAAGTATTTTCTCGGCCGTAAACGTCATCCAAATTTTCGTCCTCGGCCGTAAACGTCATCATCACAAAATTTCCTCGGCTGTAAACGTCATCCTTTTTGTGCATACTAGGGTCTCCTTGAAGGGGTCAATCGTTGGTTTCAGGGCGCGGACAGAGTTGTAACTTTACAGAATTGTTCATAGATGAATTTTCCTTAGATCTGTGATCTAGTTCAATACAAGCACAAACTGTTTAATTTCGGACAATGTATGTGAGAATTGAGCATTATTTTCTGCGTGCCGTGTATAAACAGGCTCTATCAGATTTATTCCGCCAAGGTAGCATGCGAGCCTGTGTGAATAGCACATTCAAACTTTCGTGGTCATTCACAAATCGCTAGATCCAAAAGAAATATCGAAATCGATAAGTTCTGGTAAGAAACATAACCCCACTACTTACCCGTCATCAGTTTTTACCTCGGTCGTAACGCATCACTCGGCCGACCACGCATCCGGCTATACCGTGTGGTCACGTGTTTGGTGGATATTTCTCATATTATGACTTTGGGATGCACGGACGCAGCACTTTTCGTGTATGTGGAACATTCGCTGCCTGCGCGCGACCTATATTGAATTCTGTCTACGTATTCGCCCCGTATGTGCGACGCCATAGCCGTAACTAAGATTTTTCAATAGTGTTGCAAAATCGGGTAAAAAGGCAAACCAAGGTCTCCAGGCACAGACAAAGAGTGGTGACCAAAACAGTTTAACTAACCGTTGCAAATACTTTCACCTGCAATGTTAATTTGACTGAATTATAAATATTATTCTATGTACATGAGTGGAGATATTTTTGTTAAACTAATTAAATCAACATAAAATATATTTATTCCTGTATACTTCACTTGATTGTGCTCATAGTTACAATGCAATTAAATTACAAAATTCCTAATTTGACATTTAATCACTAACATGATCTTGACACCATGGTTGACAAAGGAACATATTTTTACAAATATTGAAACAAGTTCACATTTGCTAAATTTCAACTTCATCATTACATATTATTAACACCATGGACCAACTTTCCTAATAGTTAAATGGAGCAAACTGTTATATGTATGGTATAGTGTCTAAAATATTATATAAGGTAAAATATTGATGCTTTTCATAGATTTTAATAAATTCGTACCCCACTCACTTTTATATTGAATTGTCAATATTTAAGTACTTTATTTTGTACATTTGTGAGTATTTTCAATTCCCAACTATATAGCATATACTTAACACAAGAAATGTTATATATGGGGTAAGAATAATCTCGGGTGGTTAAAAATCTTACCCCTGTGCCTTATTTTTCCTCAATTTGACGTTAAATAAGATGAAAAACAACTTAATAATGTCCATGTTCACAATTATCCACCAAATTCACCTTATATGACAAGAACAACATACCATACATTGTTAAAATTTCTAATGTCCCAGGGGCTATATATAGGCAAAAGCTGATATTTTTATTTTTGGTTGCCATCTTGGACGCCATCTTGGATTTCTCTAAGCATACCTATTTGTCAGTGCTGCTCCCATCCTTAAAAGGTCGAGTAAGGTGTTGGGTGTGTCTATGTTAAATATTGAGTCATTGTCATTCCGGTAACAAAATCGGCCAAAATTGGAAATATTTTCCCCTACTATACTGACTTCTAAATCAATCGTGGTCATCTACTGTTGCCTGGAAAACCTGTAAAGTTCCGCGGACAAAGCGTTATTGAGTAATTGAACCAAAGCCATGTTGGTCTACCGACAGACAGACAGAACGATAGGCATGTGCAAAGCAATATACACACTCATCAAAGATGGGGGAGATAACAAGAACAAAACCATTTGCAAACCCGGCACCTCTGACAATTCTAAGACGAATCATCTCTCGGACGTAAAATAGAACGTCACCATTATTCAAACGGTTCTTAACGGTTTTTAGCGAAGCCAGAACGGTTTTGTAAACGGATTAAAAATGGAACTTGCGTCACTGTTTATACATCTTGGGCATAAATATACACATAACTTAGCATGTTTTATATATTTATGTTCTTTAAAATCATCATAGCTTACATATGCAATGGATATGTTATGGTTTATTTTCGGGCAAACCGCATCACACATGTGTGACCAAATCACCGTGTGGGATTTTTCCACGTATCACTACACTACATTCATCCGAGGGAGCTTCCGGATTCATCACGG
The DNA here is from genome assembly GCA_963678985.1 of Spisula subtruncata. Lineage (NCBI taxonomy): Eukaryota > Metazoa > Mollusca > Bivalvia > Venerida > Mactridae > Spisula > Spisula subtruncata. Next base: position 25,497,464 of record OY787672.1, read on the forward strand.
AAAGATCCGAGTAGTTACGATCGAACCATTTCAAACTTGTAAACACATAAATTTTGAGGACAAATATAATAATACAAACCTAAATTCCTGCACAAGCGCGAATTTTAGTAATGGAAGGGGAAATTACTCTAATGGCACAATTACATATATGTACAACATTGTGTTTTGTCCCTTGAACGAAAATCACATACGTTTTAAATGCGTCTATTGTCTTATAAAAAGGGATTCACTAACGAACTGCATGGTTTATAATCGAAGTTTAAGATTTCGGCACTTCGGCCCTACAATACAAACGACTTTGCGTATTCATAATAACGGATGTAATATGATACATACATTATATATACCACTGTTATATATCTACCCACAAACAATGCAATAAAATATTATCAAACAATAAAATAATACACTCAAAAGATGTCATGATGTCACAATACAAATCTTTAAAAATTGTCTACACGGTACTTATCCCGATATATCGTTTCTTAGTCCTGTCACAGAAAAAAGAATTGTACTGTACTGTTTTAATATGGCCCTGGCGGAACTAAACCCCGATGTAACGCTCGGATCGAATTCGGATGCCAGTAAGTTTAGTTTCGTCCGAGCGTTACATATGTTTTGCACTCTGTCAGAGCCATACTTATGGCCACAGTACAATTCTTATCTCCGACGGAAGAGAGAGGCGGTCATACATGTAGGAACAGTACCGTGTTATGGCGTAGTATGGTGTACGTATATAAATATGTTTATACGAGACAAGAAGGCCATGATGGTACTGTATCGCTCACCTCAGTTTTTACTTCTAACAACGTTTAGCTCATGTGACCTAGTTAGGTAATGAACCAAACCATTTGAACATTTTTTAAAAAGGACCATCAAGAACAAGAACATTTCTGTGAAGTTTGGTCGAAATAGGTTTAGTGGTTCAAGAGATGTAGTTTGAGTGTGTTATTTTTCGACGGACGCAGGGCGATCACAATAGATCACCATGAGAACAAATTACACATGTGAGCTAAACACATGTCCACAAATCATGATACGGCGTCTAGTCTATTCAGTATATTTGAAATTAAACATGGTAGATCCCTTCATTTCAGATGTCCATTGTTTATCAAACATTTCTTCCTGTTCTTTTGTAAACCAATTCTTCCAGTCTCCTACTTCACCTGGAATGAAGGAAAACAAAACATGGCGTCATACTATCAAATATCCGAACAAAACAGAAAATAATATGTTTATCCCACCAGGTGGCACTTTTAACGTCACTAAACTATTTCATCGCACTAAAAACTACCAATTTGTAAGCTAGACATCTCATACTACTTATATAATCATGCCAAATATCATGACAAATTGACGTACATTTCTCTTTTACCGAAAAGGGTGGGAGCCACCTTAAGTATTCAATTTATCTACAACGTAATACTGAGTACAATAATACGACACATTCATGGAACACAAGCAATCGACTTTGACGTCCAAATTTCCAAAATCGCTCCGAAACAATTCGCTCAACAAAGCGCCGATTCAAAAATGTTTTGTTTTTGTTTAGGAACCGACACTTTGTTTATTGAAAATATATTGGCGCGATATCAGGTTGGACGGAATTCCATGTGATTGTGTACAGGAGAAATCAATGTCACTGTATATCTAGGGTTGTCTGTAAGACTGTTGTAAGTCCTTCTTTACTACAATCTTGCGGGCAATCCTCAAATTATGTCAAGGGGCGGTTGCAAAGGTGATAACTGTGTCGGGTATGTCGGGTAAGGTATGGACGCTCTGAAATTGTCGCCCTTAGGAGGGGATGTCTGTAAAGGGACTGTTGGTGCTGCGAGAGAGCTGGTTGCTGTTCTAGGCAGACATCACTTTAGAAGGTTTTGTGTGTAAAAGAGCTCAACTGTAAGTGATGTTCGCATCAGAGGATGGATCGGGAGGGAAGGTGTAGTGCATGAGTCGTCAAAATTATTAGTAGGGATGCACTTGTGATAAAAGCATCATAATGCTAGGCAAAAATATGAAGGCAGTTCTCGACTGAATTAGCTGGTGACAGAAATCGGGTTTGTGCACTATGTATAAATTAGCTGGGCACAGAACTCGGTTTTGTATAGTGTGTATAAACATGTTGGTCACAATTATACAAATTTATACCTTTTCTGAAGATATTGAAGTCCTTTTTGAAAAGCGCATCCTTTATGGCTCCTGTGTATTTTGTTGTAGCCAATTTCTTTATTCCACAATTCTCATATATTTGTCTCTGTAGATCTTCTGAGATGTCAATTTCGAGAAATTTTAGTAATCTCTCCAGTTCTGCCTCACCGTTCTGTAAAATAGTACAATGTGTCAAAGCATTCAAACTAATTGACAAATCACGCTTAATTTCCACTTTAACCATTTTTGAGCGGCCATCTTGGTGACCATCTTGACAGCCATCTTGGATTATGGGCGATTGTGAAAGATGATTTTTAATGAGTTTTCCGTACATCATAAATATTCGGCAACCAATTAACATTATTTTTGGCAATCAAATGAGACAGAATATACAGTGCGTTTGGACAAAACTGTTCTCTTGAACTGATAAATAGACTCTGCCGTGAAGCCTAGTATTAATTATGGGTAAACCGCATCTATTATACAAATTTGATTAACTATAGCTAGAGCAATGTATTGGTGTTCAACATCACCAGAGGTCTTATCATCAGTGTTTATGTTCAGCTTGGTCATCAATATTCTATAATATTATGAGATTGGTATTCGTTTGAACAGATTGTAGCGTAATTCAAATGTAGCGGACTGAGCTTTACTGAGCTTGTGGGGAGCGGTGGCCTAGAGGTAGGACGCGCGCTTCGGGATCGAGAAGTCCCGGGTTCGATCCCCCTCTGGACCACTGGTTAATTTCTCTGAGCAAGACCCACAGCTCCACTCCACCATGGTGAAAAATGGTACCTGTGAGGGCAGTGTCTATCCTTGGCGCCGCAAATCGATGTTGGCTGCCACACCGTAGGAGAGAAATAGTCTCCCTAGGGTGACGCGAGTGTAGGTTTCCATATGTATCCCAATGACCAGGGGAAGTTGAAATGTCAAAGGGTGCTTGAGCGGCGTAACAGCTGAAAAGAGCCCTAGAAAATTGGTAACTTAACTTAACTTTTATGACAGCGTGCTTAACACATTTACAAAGGGTGATCTTATTATCAAAGTGTAAATTCACTAACTATTATATATTTCACTTACAATTTTCATATCTTCATAGTAGAGTATATGTAGAGGAAAGCCAACACCTTCTCGTATTGCTGCTTCCCATTCTTTTAACCACGTGGTATATTTACCATACTCAACTGAAACCATATAAGCACGTACTCACAACACTAGTACAAGACGAGAAAACACAAAACGTGTATAATTTGGACATGATTCAAGTGAAAAATAGTGAATTGTTAAAATATGAAACAAGTTGAAAATTGTTAAATAGTTCCGGTCGATGCTAAGTGGTATTGTGCTCAAATTTATGGTAACGTTATCGTTCATTGGCTTTCAATTTTTTTTTATTTAGTAAAAATGTAACTCTTTTAAAGCCTAACACAAGTATTGTTTGTTTTTCTTCCTGCTACCTACTCACAAAATCACTCTTTCACAAATAAATACCACGGAGATATCAAAAAGGGAAACAAGCAATAATTTAAGTTCGACCTGACTTTTTCATATGTTGAATATCAGTTTGAATCACTGCTGTCAATGTAAGTAATCAGTGGGCTGTAAAATCAAACCATATTGATAAAATAATTTAGGCGATTATATTTGCATAAAATCACCTAATACCGCTAAGTGAAGTATGTTTGATGTTGTAAATCATAAATGAGGCGTGCATAGACTACTGACACATATATTAATAGTGTCTGAATGTAGAGCGGCTATATTAACTTCTTAAACAATATTCGGGAGACATAATCCATTATACCAAATTGTTTCTCCGTTTAGCGTCCGAGGAGGGATAGGTGTGGGCATCTTGGGAAAGAAAAAAGTTTATAACCTCTTATATCTTCAGAACCAATCGAAATGTTGCTTTCATACTTATCATACGTGTTCATCATCATGTCCCCCAACCCCTACATAACAGTAGGTTTCACAGAAACAGGTTTCAGTTATTCTAAAAGTTATTATGATTGACGATGTAAGAAAGCTAGTCGTATAAAATATGACTTGCTTTTTTCGAGGGCGTCGCTATTAGTCTCAGGATAGCTAGATAGGTTTTCGAACTTAGGATTGACGCTAAACGAAAATATGAGTTGGTATGGCCTAAATACAAGAATAAATATACTTAACTAACATTTTCCATCCAGATACACAGGTAGCCAGTCCTCCCACTTTCCAGTATAATTGTACATGTTTATACCATGCATATGATTGTAGTAAGAAACAGCTGTATCTTTAGGATTTCGTAAACATAATACTGTCTTGATTTGTTTCTCCCTAAGTCCTTTGATTGGCAGGAATCTGATATGAAAATAAATATAAAAACATAACGATTGAATGCGCATACAAAAGCGCATCACAATCCTTTTCATAACGCCTTCAAATAAACGAATATTTTGTCTTTCTGCAGTTATGTGACATGGAAGTGTAGTTTTCTAATCAACACAAGCTATAAGATCCTAGCCCAGCTTAAAATTTAAAAAAAAATAAACAGACTAAATTCCCTTTTTCCACCGTATACAGCAAATTAAATGTTGACAGTATATTTGGTGTTACCCATATAGCGAGTATGCATATTTATATCAAGACCGATGCAAAATACGCATGAGCGTGAGGAGAACATCAAGTCATTTAGAGCGAGAATGTTTGAAAATATATAGTTGACATATATAACAACACTGGTGTATTTGGCCTTGTAACATTGTATTTATATAATTATATAAGTGATCTTGGGATCACACTTTAACTAATCATAAATAGGATATAATGGCATTGACACTGTCCGAGATGTTATGTCCAACGCTTCAGTGATTAAGAACTTCGACTTTCCAGCCTAAATGCAGATCTCTTAGTCCCCTCTCCGGCCTTGGAGACTCGACCTGTTAGAAAATGATCCTTCTATTACATACCGGTAGTTTAGATGTGAATTCATCACACGTGGTGATGGCATGGTGTTGATTTCCTCAGCATTCTTACACTCGAACATAGTCAGTACCTTCACTATTTCTACTTTCTCTGCGGACTTTGCCCTTGCCATACTCAGTAACTCGTACATCCAATGTGTACCTGGATAATATAAACAGCAATATACGTATATGTTGTATAAAAGAAGGAAAATTTCGGTACCAAAATATATGGTAGGTTTGGACAACATTCTGGTCTCGATCTCAAGAGCATCTCAAGCAGAAACTTCAACACAAATTAAGATGTTGCTAAAAGCAGAGTTGCAATTGGAGATAAATATGAAGTTCCACCTCTCGAAATTTTATTGTATTAAACTCAGTGTACCATTCATGTTGAGTGATACTAATTTGGAGTCCAGTCTGACAGGGAATTTAATATTAAGACGCATGCCAATATTTGAGACGAGATCTTATTCAAATTGTAATGCTTCGGTAGATCGGGGCCTGGTTTTCTCACATTACAAATGTACAAGCAAACGCACGGTAGCAACCGCAATATATCACTTTTCAGAGATTTGTAAGTGTTTTCATATGTCTCAGACGGAACTTAAATAAACCGATGTAACAGACGGAACACAAATGTCGTGTACAAGGTATCCTCAGTAAGACCGAGTGTGCCATCGGTTTCGGTTTCGTAAAAGCCATACTAACGCAATATAAAATTGTTGTTTTTTATTTGTATAATTATTGTACAAAGGTGAATTTTGTACTACATTGTTACCTGTTTTCGGGAAGAGACATAACATAACGTCGTCTGCTCGATATTCGAACTCCGGTACCTTTTCAAACAATTCTTTTGTTTCAGGTCCTGTATGCATGAAAATTGGATGAAGAAAATCTGGGTTTCCAACATCCATCTGGTCGACGGTGGCTCCACCTAGATCTGCTACTTTGATAATTGACATCGTCTACAATGAAAGTAATGTCACGACACACAGTAATAAAGAAGTAATTAATATTGCATCCCGAAGGACAGTAGTTCAACCAAGGTGTGGAAAGTTTGGTTGTAAATGGATCAAAATATTTGGAGGTAGGTCAGCGGTAAGTCAAACTCATTCTTTCCAGAAGACTGGTACCACGATTCTACTCAAAAAGATTGAATCATAATTGAGACATGCGGAACCAGACTACGTTCCAGAAGATTACATTAGTTAACGAATTAAAACGTAATATAATCAATCATCTGCATCGGTCAGAGAAAAGGACGTCCACGTGTCAACAAACGAGGTCTCCATTTTACAGAGTAATTTAAACCCAGAGTGCAGTATTCAATCCTAGACGCACCATTGGAATCCGTGACTAAGTGTTGCTTAAGAATTTAAAACCCACTTACAATGTTTGATCCACTCCATGGAATGCGAAATTAAGTATTCCACCATTCAATGCGTTCCGTTATTTTGCAGACCTAGTGAACGTGTGTCCACACTGTTTAATACACACTCAGTTCCAACATTCTGGATACTTATCATTGATTCCTTACCACTGTTCCGTTTAAGCACAGGCCTAAGAAATCATATCACAAACTTCAATTCGTTCTTTCTAATTTTTTCGTCCATTTAATATTGTATATATTCCTTTTCTCTTATGAATGGGTTAAAATTGGGAATGCCAAATTATAATTTTAGGCCTGCGTTTTAAGAAATCGAAATAATCATAACGTGTTTAACTTAATGCATACGGTGGTAAATCATGATTAAGCTTACATAAAATGAACTCCTAATCGTTAACGTCTTACGAATGAGCACACATTTATAGATGTATATGCTTATTATACTGTCAGCGCAATTTACGTACATGTTTAATGACATGCTTATGCTAAAATCTGTTTTTAATGGGCTTCATTTTTGACTCAATAATTGATATGTATCATGTGAAACTAGTTGTTGAGAAACAAATGTTATAGTAAATTCATTTAAAATGCGGTTGAGGAAACGTGTAGTTCGTATCTCTCAACTATTCAAAAGTCTAATAAACAAGCGAAGTCTAACTTTGTGACACCAATCTAGCCGCCAGTATTACACTAGTAACAACTAGAAGGGATTTCGACACAGGAAACATAGCTTTCCACCAAACCTCCGGCAAAATCATAATACTTGTATTATAATGCGCATAACTAAGCTTGATACAAACTTTTCGTGTGAAGTTTCATTGAAAATCCACGAGTGGTAAGGAGAACACGCGCGGACAAATACTTTGATCAGTTTTATTATTACGTATAAACCATAACGCATACTATAATCATTTGTCAACTATTCTTGACATAACGCGCTAAATTAAAGAGAACAAAGGTATACATATCATATGACTTATCGCTGGCTTAGAACCAGAAGGTCGTAACTACCAAATCGATATATTGAGAAAACAAGAGAAAACTGTCTGTAATTTACTCTTTACCTATGGGAAAATACGTTTTTAAAACTTCATTTTGGTCAACATGACAATTTCAGATTTTCATGAAAATAGTCTCATAAGAAGTGCCTTGTGAAGCAGATTTCAAATATGTATGAGTCTTATAAGGTCGTAAGTAGGAATTACCACCTTTTTGCTCTAAGCCATCGATATATCAATTTAGACATCTGAACACTTAGGACAGAAATCTAACACAATTGCAGTTTGGGATATAAACTAGTTATATTTGACTTAAATTATTTTCCTTATCTCTAAACAGTAAACACTTTTGTACCAAATTTGAAGAAAATCGCACGGAGAAACTTTGCAATACCAAATAAAATCCGTTACACAATCAACACACCTAGCCTACTAGTGCATTCGGTGTATAATCGTCGACTTCCGGATATCGTAAAAAGTTCATTAACTAAAGCATTGCTAATATGACAAACGGTGTTTTATAAATACAACTGAATGAATAATCTTTGATAAAAAAAATACGAGGAAATCGGTAACAGTAACAACACAAAAGAATTACACGGCGCAATTCCCACTTACAACCCAAAGAAGTTATAAAAAGTCCATGTCCCCGCCTCAAAATGACCTAGTTTCACAAAGAAATCACAAAAAAACGGTGATCCCAAGTGACAAAATGAAAGACCCGATCTAGTCCCCCAAGGCCCACTCAAGGACGACCAGCATGTTATGTAATAGTTCATCGATCAAATTATTATTTTTTTAAAAATTTACAAATTTCAACATGAAATGCAATATTTACCTTGTAAAGTTTGTCCTCGTCTGCTAAACCAATAACTCGGTTAAAGTGTGTAATACTATATGTTTTAGCAATACTTGATAGAACGTTGACCTGGCCTTTTTACATAATAATATATTACACATGGGGTGATCAAAAAGTGCTGATTGATTAAATAAATAAGAACTCATGAACTATGATAGAAAATAAACATTTTCTTTTCTTCGCCCAAATCAATGTATACTAATGGACAAAAGTCTTGTCCGGTATGGATTTCCATTATATCTTTTAAACGCGTAAACTGTACCATCAGAACTTGTTAAAACTTTAAAAATCAGGTTACATCGAATGCATATTAGTAACCTCTTTCCATCGATACCAAATTTAAGAGTATGTGCTATAAAACAAAAAAGATATTGTACGTTTTGCAGACCGGACAAGACTTTCGTCCATTAGTAGACCGGACAGGACTTTTGTCCATTTGTATAGTATCATTTCTTTTGTGCAATTTTGTATACCAATGGTTTGACGTCAATTGGACAGAAATGTTGGATACCTATTCTGTTTAAGTTTTATTGATACGGGCTGTATTGAGTTATGATACATTTTAACGTTTTCAAGAAGTCCAAATAATTGTTGAATTTCGACGTTTTTACGACATGACTTGCTATCATAGTCAACCGTACATGTCACGTTTTGCCTTCTATTGCTTTCAGACTTGGTAACGGTGTTTAAATGGTGGCACTTGTCTTCGTACGAGTAGTCCCATAATATGCGTTACCGTAGTAACCTAATGTTATTGCAAAATGTTTGAGAGACATTTGTAAGAATGCAGCTCGTCCTCTTTTGTGCTTTTTTATTCTGGTTTGATATCGCTTCTCAACATTGCTGTTTCAGTAATAAGCTATGGCTGCTTCACCTTATCAGTTTTCCTGGTGTGAAACCTAACAAATACCCACTTTCCCTTCCACTAGGAACTAGCATGTATCCATATGCGGAGGAAAATCGACATTACAAATGATTGGTGCCAGTTAAAAACATTTTTTGTAATAAAGTACTGATTAACCCATTGTATATTTATTCAAAGGTCACCTATGTAGAGATATAATTGATGTGCATTGTAGCATATATGCAGTCCAATTACATTAATAGATAACATGCGCACCGAGCCATCATTTGCTTGATTGTATGCGGCAGCTTACAGTGAAAAAGATAATCTAGTTAATAACCCTCCTTAAAGAGGTGTTCCCTATAATTTTGATCGATAAGTGGATTCAGGAATAGTTTACATTATATGAAACTCATTATTGCTTAAACTCCTCATATTTCAACAAAAAGCTCCCACTAGTTACCGAGAAAAGAACCAAAACTTATTTCCTTAACGAGCCAAAATAGTCGCAAGTTGTTTCCCTTTGACCACATAATAATATATCTGATTTAATTCCATAGGGAATAGTTATATAACACTAGTATGGTTAATACTCATATTTACACAACGTTAATTAAATATGAGTATGAACCATACACATAATAATAAATCGCTGGAAGCTATACATTATTATTGATTTAAATAATTATTATATTTTTGACATTATAGAGAAATATTTGCGCACACTTTCTTCTAACAAATTATGATACTTGAGAATGCTTTATATAATTAGCTTATTCAATGTGATAGTAGAGAAAAAATTAGTTCATAATTCGTTTTCCATTCAAAGCGTTTGCCGCAACACATTTTGAACATCCCACGAATATATGAAAAATAAATTGTTAAACGAAGTTTATAATAGCGTACGTGGTCTTCAACCTAGGACACAAATACACTGAATGCCAAAGGTAGCGCACATGAATAGACCTACTCCGGACCTCCACTAATCTGTAGGTACAAATAAAGTTTTACCGTTATAATCCTTTTGAGTCTTGAATTTTCATATCTGGACAATAGAGTGGGGGTCAGTTGTGTTTGCATATGAATACAAAACCAGTCTAACTAGGCCATATTTGATTGTACCTACATGTAAATTAAGGGGAAAACCACCTTGCACAGAGTTCCGGATATCAACTATTGACCTTCAAATATGTTCACTTGTTGACTTAAAAGTAGTGTTTCCTTCTACGTGACCATGCCCTGATTGCGACAGGCGTATAACTCGACATGAGTTTTAGAGGCACTAGTTATATCGAACTACGGACTTTTATTTGGATTTAGTCGAAATCCCGTACAAAAGCTCGTACAGAAACATTTGATATAAGTTTCATGGTATTTTGTCAACACGTTACAACGTTATTGATCCGACACCAAGTCTGAGGCTAAAACCTTTCACCTTGACCTTGACCTTGTTTCGATATGGTTAAAAGAATACTGACATGTTGTCTCGTTTTCTTCGGCCATGTTGGTCGAAGTCTAGCACATGCCCAGTAATTCTGCTAGTACCGGACCAGTACATGCCGATATGTGTGGCTATACACGTCACAATACTACACGACGTTGTTTACAGTGGCTACCAATTACTCAACGTCATACCATGGTGACGAGCCATATTGACATTTTGATCTTATTTCTGCTGACTTTTTAAATCTGCACTCCAGGCACTTAAAATTATGCAAAGTAAGTTTAAATAACACATCTAAGATTGTTACTGTAGTTGCCACGACCTGCACGTGACATGCACGTCAAATTTGACGTTTTGGCTGAAAACACGTGACACATACTGTGTAAGTGCAAATTCACACGCATATGCTCAGTCCGCATGTCATACTGACTGTTTTGGTAAAAATCAGCTATTTAAACCGCAGTTAAAAATTATGACTTAACTTTTTGCGTTCAGTATATTACTTATACAACAGGGTTGAATATTTTGCTTATCGGTGTAGTATAATATGCCCAATGCATGAGTGAATTTGAAAGCCGAATTGAACACAAAGCAAGCCGGTCAATAGACCACGCACAAACTACATATAGTCAGTAACTGAAATACTACACTGAACTATTTTTAGACCAGTCAATGTAAACCATTATTATTGCAAATAAAGTTTAAGCATGTATTCATGTTTGAAATATGTGCTGTGTTGAATGAGGTACCAAGGTCATTACATGATCTACTTGTGATTGTCCTATTATAATGCTAGTCTGTATTTTATATAATAATTCTATTTTGTTTCTATTTTGATCTTCATTATTTATATCTCCTTTTTATCGCTTATTGATTTTTTTTATACGCCCGTTGAAAAACCCTTGGCGGGCGGGCGGGCGTGCGGCGGCGTCCAGTAATTTGTCTGTACTCTTACTCAAACAGTTTTCATCCGATCGTCTTCAAACTTGCTGACAATGCTTATGGGTGTCATATCTAGACCAAGTTCGATTATAGGCCAAATCGGTGCAGGCCTTCTTGTGTTATGGTCCTGCTTTTACCAAAAAAATGTGAAATTGGCTTTGTCTGTACTCTTACTCAAATAGTTTTTATCCGATCGTCTTTAAACTTGCTGACAATGCTTATGGGTGTAATATCTAGGCCAAGTTCGATTATAGGCCAAATCGGTGCAGCCCTTCTTGGGTTATGGTCCTTCTTTGACCAAAAAAATGTGAAATTTGCCTTGTCTGTACTCTTACTCAAATAGTTTTCATCCGATCGTCTTCAAACTTGCTGACAATGCTTATGGGTGTAATATCTAGGCCAAGTTGGGTTTTAGGCAAAATCGGCGCAGGCCTTCTTGGGTAATAGTACTTCATTTACCCAAAAAAAATTGAAATTGGTCTTGTCTGTTCTTTTACTCGAACAGTTTTCTCCTAACTCAAATTGTTTTCGTCCGATCTTCTTCAAACTTGGTGACAACAATTGTCAAAACATTATATATGGTTTGTGAATATAAAGATAAGTTTAAAGATGATCGTTTAAAAATGTTTCGACATAATATGGGCTTTACTTCATAATCAATATTTTTTGTCACTAGCACAACCAAGACGAGCGTATTTTGAGACATTTTGGCATCGTGTTTAATATACTGTTCAGTCATTGTATCATTAACACTAAATTGAATTTTAGCGTAAATGTGATATTGCCGAAAGCGTTTCGCTAAGATAGTACCCAGACGTTTTCGCAATATTTATTTATCAGATATTAAACATGTTAAACCTGCCATTACAAAAGACTGAATAGACTACTACCTGACTTCATGTGATCATTCGCATAAGCGGTTCCAATGTGGGGTAGGACCCGACATACGCCCCCACCTAAAATCGCCAAAGTTACGATTTTTATTTGACTGAAAGAAATTGTCTAGTTATATGTAATTTGCCTTTAATTCTTTGTAAAAAAGTATTAAAATGTGAAAATTTCATGCTTGCTGCGCTCGTAAAATTAGCTTTGATCTAAGCAAGAAGAGGCGCATCCACAAAAGATGGTGCTACAAGTACGCCTATATACTGGATCATTCTGTAATGAATGAAACACTGTAGACTTTAAAGAAATTAATCTAGTTTTGTAATAAAGCATGCCCTATTTACTAGCCAATAAGGTATCTCAGAACGCCCAGAATGCACCAGTTTAATTAATTGTTTAGAAATTTGCCGATGGAGCATGCCAATATAATCAGTGACAAAATTCTTTGACGAAAACTTTCCTTGGGTCAGTAACACAATTGGTAAACATATGCTTGCTTACATCACTTATAGGGGCAGTGCATCTCTTAGGTTGTTGGAAACATACGATGCAGTCCACAAAGACCATGTTCCCGATGCCTCCCGAAGCTCATTCATTTCCATCTGGAGTACACCGCAGGGCCAAACATTCTTCAATTGCACGGCAACACTTTACCACGACATAGTTGGTTAAAAACTTCAACTTACAACAAAGCTACGGGTGTATAACATAGAGGATCTTGCATGAGTGCTCATTACTTACGAGTTTTATTAAACGAGTGGACAAAACAATATGACACGAGGCTTTGCGGAGTGTCATATTGTTTTTGTCGACGAGTTAAATAAAATTCGTATGTAATTAGCACGAATGTAAGATTCTATTTACCACATAACCTTAGATAACGCTCGTTAAGGTTCAAAACGCTGATGTTCACTACAACGGTTTCATTCATTTTAAGGCCCACATGGAAGATCGGGAAACTGAATGTGTCAGCCTCGTTAAATAAAGACGTTACTTACTTACTTACTTACTTACTTACTTACTTACTTACTTACTTACTTACTTACTTACTTACTTACTTACTTACTTACTTACTTACTTACTTACTTACTTACTTACTTACTTACTTACTTACTTACTTACTTACTTACTTACTTACTTACTTACTTACTTACTTACTTACTTACTTACTTACTTACTTACTTACTTACTTACTTACTTACTTACTTACTTACTTACTTACTTACTTACTTACTTACTTACTTACTTACTTACTTACTTACTTACTTACTTACTTACTTACTTACTTACTTACTTACTTACTTACTTACTTACTTACTTACTTACTTACTTACTTACTTACTTACTTACTTACTTACTTACTTACTTACTTACTTACTTACTTACTTACTTACTTACTTACTTACTTACTTACTTACTTACTTACTTACTTACTTACTTACTTACTTACTTACTTACTTACTTACTTACTTACTTACTTACTTACTTACTTACTTACTTACTTACTTACTTACTTACTTACTTACTTACTTACTTACTTACTTACTTACTTACTTACTTACTTACTTACTTACTTACTTACTTACTTACTTACTTACTTACTTACTTACTTACTTACTTACTTACTTACTTACTTACTTACTTACTTACTTACTTACTTACTTACTTACTTACTTACTTACTTACTTACTTACTTACTTACTTACTTATTCATAATTTAGCGTTACAACGCGCGCGACGTCATGTCGAGGTTTGTATTATACTATCGTCACGGGTCGATTCAAGGCACGGATTGGCTTACGTTACGCCATCCTGAACCAATCAACGTCGAGCTTATTTAAATGTTTAATGAATGGGCTGGGAGTGCATTACGATATTTCCGGCACGGCCTTAATGCACTCACAGACCGCAGGTTAGGTGATACAATAAGACAATGCTTGAACATAAAACAGTACAACAGCCTATATATCGGTAAATTCTTTATTACATACAACTTTAATAGATATAATTACAGCAATTAAACAAACAAAAACACAGAAAAACGTTAAAAGGGCTCAATATATTGCAATTTTAAGTGGACATGTAGGCCAGAACTCATCGTAAATAGCAGGTCACGAAATAATGAAAAGCCATCCGTGTTGGTTTCCTTGACAATTACTGAAAACTAATTACGGATAATTATTTCTTGACACTGTACTGTGACACGTATATATATTATATAAGTCAGGTCACATTGTATATAAAGGATGAACACTTACAAATTAGGGTGAAGTAGCATTACGACACAGTTATGACATTAAATTAAATTAATTTAACGGAATTAGTCTGATTCAGAACTTTGTGGAGAAATGTTAAGGCAGAATGAACTACCACAGGGTCCCCAGCAACAAATGTCACTACGTCCACAATCCGAACTCGTTTCGCATTGCTGTGGCATCTCGACGTCGTCTGGACAGTTCAAAGGTGGCATGAACTGTGGACACGAACCTGTAATCGAATTCAATACACCGTTAGCATTATTAACCTGCGGCCTTGAGCCGCAGGTTATATTTGTATGCAACAAGAAAAATTTCCATGTAGGGGCACGTGACATGTTCTGGATGGTTTACCATTTCAAAAAAAAAATCCAAAAAAATCAGCATTTTTTAAGAATGTCGTGAACCAGACTAATACCATTTTTTTAAATTTTTTTATTGAGATTCGTATAGATCTATTTTATTTTATTTTAAAATAAAGTATTAACCATAATTTACCCCTTTAAGTAATAATTAATAAGAAAAAAATGTGTTTTGAAATGTGTTTTAACGCGCACTTGACCTTTCGTTAGTCTGGTTCACGCGTTCAAAACTAAATCCAAAAAAATGAAGCACTTTGTGCGAATGTCGTTAACCAGACTATAGATCGATCACTATTATTTTATGTTTTATTTAAAATAAAGTAATGTAAGTTAATAACTATAATTATTTGTTTTACCCCTTTAAGTAATTAAAAATAAGAAAAAATGTGTTTCGATATGTGTTTTGGCGTGCACCTGCAGTCTGGATTACCTCTCCTAGATCTCCGTTAACTAGGTCAGGACGCGTCGGCATTAAACACCCAAATCTTACCCAAATCTTAACCAAATAGTAACGTTTTTACCCAAATACTTGTATTTAACTTACAATATGGGGTTGATTAACTATATTACGCATTTTAATGACCAGTGATGACTAAATAAACGTAAACTAGCAAGTTTTTCGGCAAGACTCGGCCCAGAATCATTTCGAACCAGCGTTTGTCCATAATATTTGCACGTCGTGAGAATCGCTTTATTTTACTTTCTGACTCTACGGGCGCCGATATCATTTTTTTTTTTACCCAAATTTTTTGTATTTAATAAACTATTTGTCGTAAATAAACTATATTACGCATTTGAATAACTAATAATGAAAATAGCACCATTTTTCGGTAAATTATACTAGGTAAATATACCCAAACACACATAAGCCTACTCAATCAGAGAGGTTTGTAAAATTCCGCATTTTTCGGCGGGGACTTGAACTTTTAATTGTTTCTTTGGCTCACGTGTGTTCATTGCTCATTGTACACGTATCGTGTTGTTACTGATGCGAGTCTTTGCTCAGCTGGTAAAGTGTGCTGCCTCCCCTGTCCGAGTTCCTCATACCTTTATATCAAGCCTTATTAACATCTTGAAAAGTTCTAGTTTTTAAAATTATAAAAAAAATGTCTCTCACAATACTGGTCTGTAAAACAATTGGCCGCAGGAACTATTTAACTTGTACATATATTATATAGTATTACGTACATGTATGTTGATACGTATAATTCTGGTCGAAGTAAAGATTGCAACAACTTTTTGGCCATAACAAATATGTCTGTTTTAGTGGTCTCTGACAAGAACTACCCCAGAAAATTTCAGAGAATATGCATTCCAGGCACAAAATTCTGAAATTAGCTCCCTTTTGATTGAAAACAGAACAACATTAAATCCTCAAAATAATGATACCCACGAGTGATAGATCAGTCAAGTTATGTACTTTCTTTCTTTCATTAATTATCTTCTATGTGCTTCAATTATGGCAAGTTATCAGTGCGTTCTAACTTTAGAGGTGACATTGATTTCCTATGGCGAATTACATAGTAACTGTCAGAAATCCAGATAAATCTTAAAAGTCGATGTTTTTATTTCATTCCATCACCTCAACCGTACAACCTACTATTGGAGTATAACTGCCATGGCAATCAACAACAGCCTACTCGCCCATATGAGATGATGGTTTATTATGGTTAATGCTTGAAATAGGGTTATTTATAAATGCATTTATTTATAATTTATGTTTTTTCTGGTTCTGAGGGTTGTTATTTAGTATAGAGAATAACAGAATCTACATCAAATTTTCATGTTTGTGTTATTCTTCAACATTTACTATTGACAGAATATATTTTGAATAATCATTGACTGAAATTTTGGCAATTTGATAGGTGACCAATTAAAAATTGTGTTCAGTGTAAAGTGAGCTGCGAAAAAGTGAAAAAATGGTTTCAGAACATCAACTTGCATGTGGCCTCCAGCAATGAATGGCATAAATCGGATTGTGACTGTGATCAGAAAAAAGGACATTGAGCCAAACTGACATGACGGATGATATTTTCATATTAAACAAATAATTGTTCTTACCTTTTCTTGCCCAAGGTGGTTGCGAGAGTACTGAAAGAAATAAGATAAACCATTATACATTATAATATTCCGTGTATTCAATGATAGCATGTATTAAAGCATTACTCAAATATTCAGTCAATTAACGTGTAATTATCTCATTACAATGCTTCTATAACTCGCCAGTATATCAGCCATTCACTTATCATACGCTAATAACTTATTAAAAATCTTATATTTACATATCTTGTGTTATCTTGTGTTTGATAACGATAGAAATATTTTGTGGCGTCAACCATTTTAAGGCCTTGTGGATATCAATACAGGCGTTTGGAAACCTTTTAATCATTTTACTAACAATATATAAGAATGTACAGCATTAAAAAAAAATATGATAGTGAAAGCTTTTTATTGCAATACCAGGGTGGTGGTTGAAATAAATATAACAAATGTTAAAAAGATCATAAATACCTGCTGAAAGGCAATATGCCGATAGTACGACAACGATAATTTCAAAACGCATTATGCTCGACCTGTTAGTCCGATCTTGATATCAATAAGTGAATAATTAATTCATACGCCGGTGTTTTATAGACAAAAAACAACAATGTAAACCGGATCTTAAGGTGGTTTAAATCTTGCGAAGCTGCAATTAAAATTTAAAGCGTCATCCATCAGTTTACACATCAATCATTCGATGCCCTGTTACCGCATCTCGGTCACACTTATAATATCCTGGATCACATACAACAATGTATTTCCTTGTTTATGTATCTTCATTGTCGATGTATTAGATGCAGTTCGTGAACTTTCATAATTATGTTAATAAACACGGTCGTTCTCGTACGATATATATATTCATAATTATGTTATGATCGTTCTGGTGCTTACCGCAGTCATAAATAACTTGAAAGTCATCTGTTAACAGAATTCTGATTAATGCTTTAACAAAATATCTTGATAATATAAGCATACTGTATATTTTAACTGTAGATAAAACAAAATCGGAAGTCATTGTTTGGCATTACAACAACCCATTCTGTTGTACTAGTAGAGATGAGACATCGTGAAAACTATCATCTTCTTTTGATCATTTTAAAGTACCATGATTGCAAGCTAAGATTACGATGGAAATACTCGAACAAAAACTTCTGTAATTTCTTTAATACAAAATTAAATAGATAACACTACAGCAATAAAACAAACAAAACGCAGAAAAAAAATAAAAAAAGGCTCAATACATTGTCATTTTAATCAGTGGTCATGTGAGGCAGTACTCGTCGTTAACAGAAGATCACGGAATGATGAAAAGCTCTCCTTGTTGCTATCCTTGAAAATTATTTAACACTATGACAATAATTATTCCTCGGTACTGTCACATGACACGTTTATCAGTCATATTGTATATAAAGATTGAAAACTGTTATATATTCTTTATTTACGTCATGTTCATGTACATTTACACACATAAAATTTCGTATCATAATAAAAACAGATCAAATGTACATAACCATTCAAAATTGAATTACAAGAGACATTAAGGCCCTACAATTCTCATATATGAGTACCACATTAACTTAAAAATATTCACAGTATTATGGTCTAGGAACTATTAAGATATCACATATTTATATTGTATGTAAGATTGAACATACTAAAACAAGAGTTGAGTAGCATTTCAACACAGTTGTAATAATTTACAAATTAAATTATTTGAATCAGTCTGATTCAGAAATTCATGGAGAAATGTTAATGCAGAACGAACTACCACAGGGTCCCCAGCAACAAATACCGCCACGTTCACAGTCTGAACTCCTTTCGCATTCGCGTGGCATATCGACTTCTGGACAATTCAAAGGTGGCATGAACTGTGGGCACGAACCTGTAAATCGAATTCAATTCACCGTAAGCATTATCAATAAAATAATAATATATATATGTTTTAAAATACGTATAGATTCTGGTAGAAGTTAAGATTACAACATCTTGTGGCAATAACAAATATGGCTGTTTTCTATGTCTCTGCTGGAACGATGTAATTTTAACCTACATTGCTCCTGGTCTCTGACAAGTACTTCAACCAATACCCAGAGAATGTATGAAAAGTTGGTATTCATACACCGCTCTTGGTTTTATCACTGCGCCCACAGTGTTGTGAGTGATGTTCTAATTTCGTGTTTTAAATAATAATTTATATTAAATAATGTTTATATATTGACCGCAGTAATCGACAAAGGAGATGCATGATTTTTCAGTTCATCAATGATTATAGCAACAACGCCTTATACACATAAGTTGTGCCTCGTATGGGCTGAATAGGTGAGGTGTACTGACGACATAATCGTGTGCATTTAATCGTAGTCGATTTGATTAGACACACAGATTCATAGCAATGGTCTTAGGTTCAAATCCTGGTATTTGTTTATTCTTACAAATATGACCTAATGGTTACAGAACAACCGCCTGCATGTGGCCTGGTATTGAACGTTACCAATCGTATTGGCGCAGCTATCAAAAAGTATTGGCTTCTTTACCCGAATTGACATAACCCAAATGGGATGGGTGGCATTTCCAAATAAAACAAACAGTTTAACTTACCTTTTCTTGCCCAAGGTGGTTGCGAGCATACTGAAAATATTTGATAAACATTATACATTCTACTGTTTCTTGTTTTCACTGATAGCATTATTAAAGCAGTAATCAAATATTCAGTTTATTAACGTGTAATTACCCCCATTCCAATTCTTCTATCATTCGCAAGTAAATGAGTTATTCAAGTATCACGTTGATGAGACAGAAATCAACAATACATCGCTATAATGATTGCTTATCATATCACCCGTTACCTAGGTTGCAAACTTCTAACCCAGCCGTTACGTACCAATAGTTAACATGGTGTGATCGAATTCAAATTTAAAAGTAAATCGGTTATAACCAAAATATTTGGTAATAAACAATACTGGCCATTCGGCTACGCCGAGATTAACTGTTTTCTTATTTTATATGTCTTGATATTTGAAAACGTTGTCGTTAGAAATAATTGTTGTTGATCAACCCTAGATTGATCAATCGTCATGTAGGTTACATTCATCAAAGGCAAAATCACAATAAATGTGAAGCCACACTAAGTTTAGCTCTCAATACGAAAACCAGACAACATCATCATTTTAAGGAATTGCGACTTTGAAAACCTGCGAATCCTATTTCTAACAAAATATAGTAGGTTTAGCATTTAAATTAAATAATATTGCAGAACAATCTATTCTATATGAAAAAGAACACCGGAATAGTATGTGAAATAAATATTGAAACATATGTATAAAGGATAAATACCTGTTGAAAGGCAATATGCCGATAGTAAGACAACGATCATTTCAAAACGCATTTTGCTCGACGTATTGGCCCGATCTTGAAGTCAAGAAATGAATAATGAATTCATACGCCGGAGTTTTATAGACAAAGAACAACAATGTTAACCGGATCTTAAGGTGGTTTAAATTCTGCGAAACTGCAATAAAATTTAAACCTTCACTCATTCGCTGCCCTGTTACCGAATCTCGGTCACACTCATGATATCCTGGTACACGTACAACAATGTATTTCCTTGTATGTTACCTTCGTTGTCGATGTATTAGATCCAGTCCGTGTATATTCATAATTATTTTATGGCCGTTCTCGTGCAATATTAATTCCTCCTATCACCATAGTTAACGCGTATAGCATATTTTTTAGGAATTCCGACCTATCAGCTAAATAACCTAAACTGTAGTAGAGTTAAACTCTTCTGCATATAAAAACAAAATCTGAAGCCATGTTTATTGCAATTACAGCATCCCATTCTGTTGTGATAGAGATGAGATATCGTGCATTATCGTATCTTCTCAAACTAAGATTGCGATGCGATAAAAAAACACTCTCCACACTGGAAATTTAGAAATAGCATAAAGAGGGGGAATAATTAAGCAAGAATTAAGCGTAACAGTTATTGCTATGGAATAAATTTATTTTCTAATTATTGGCCATTGCTGACATACTCAGTAAGAAAATAGGAAGATACCGGCAATTTAGAATATAACGTATCACGTTGCACATGACGAATTTCGTAATACTTGCACATCTGTATATGAAAGTACCACCTCAGTATCTCTATATGAATCAACAAGTATGTATTCCTGAATAATTTCCATTCTGCAGAGAGGTAGTATTTACAAACATATTATACAGTCAGTACAGGTAAGTTTTTGCTGAATTTTTTTCTTATTTTTTTCACTGTCAGTTCTCGTTGTATTAAGAAGGCACATTATCCATATGCAGTTTTGTTTTTATTTCTTTTGAAAGTTCAGTTCTTTTGGGTAAAACAGAATCACAGTCACATGAAGTGACACCCATCTTCAATTAAATTGTTGTAATATAATTTGCAGAACCTTTGGCCTATACTACTACAGCGGCCAATTCCAATTTCTTATTCCGACGTTAAGATGTGTATGACTGAAACAAGTTATAACTGATAAGTTATACGTTTGTCATTTGATTTTCGTACATGAAATATAATTTATTATCCAGAATCAGCCTCAAGAATGATTACTGGAGTATATTTTTCGCAGAAAGTTCTACCACATGGCGTCGAGCAACAAACATCACGACCACCATTACAGTCTAGACTTGAATCGCAGTCACGAGGCAACGTTTCGTCTGGACACTCCGGAGGTGGCACGAACAGAGGACACATTACTGAAATATAATACCGGATAAATATACGTACATGAACGACTGTATTTATGATTCTTGTCAAATAAGAAGAACCATAAATGTGCAGGTACAATTGGAACTCAAACTAGGTGGCACATAGTTGTACCAAGTACGAACTTAATTAGACCACAAAGTCTCGGCTTTCGAAAAAATGCATTGCACAATTTCTCTACATCGCTTTACACCGGTAATCAGGCGAACACCTAATTAGTGAAAATACCTTAAGCATCGGTGTTACATATAGAGCAAAATGTTGAACTTGAAACATAAGCGCCAGCCGCCTAATGCGTGACTCTCTAACATTGAAACATTGTCCGAATTCAAGACGTGTACTGATTAGATATTCAGTCAAATAGTTGTCAAAAGACTGAAGTTAGATCAGATTGTGGTTCTGATAGCATGATCAAAGTATGCAAGATATGTAGAAAACATGTTAGGATTTTTTATTGTTTTATATATTGAAAACCGACTGTCCGCTTGTCTTACAGCTAAGTGTCAATAAACAAATTGATCAGACGGAAGGGTACGGTCTTTCAAAGAAAAAAATACTGGTGAGGTAATAAAAGACGATTGTTAGTGTTAAGTATATAAACTTACGAGCGGGTCTTGTATCCTTACAGCAGACATCATTGTTGGCACAAACAAAGTCACTGGGACATGCTTGATTATGACATGAGTTACCTTCAGTCCATCCATCCGGACATCCCAAGACTACTGCAACAGATAAGGCAGGTTAGTGTTAAATTATATTGTGTACGCTTGTTCAGACCGGTTGTACATTACGTGCCCATTGTTTCATTTTGGAGCGAGTCCCGAGACCCGAGTCCCTGACTCGCAAAATTAGCTGGAGACTCATTACATTATGAAAATACATGTACCTTATTTCACATAGTGGGACTCATTTATTATCTAAGTTCAATGGAAAAGGACTACCATGTAAAACGAATATATTCCCAAGCGTGTCAAATATACCAAATGGCATCATTAACATCATTTTATAGAATGACTATGATTATATTTTGAAATTAAGAAAGACCATGTAAATGAAATAGACATCTATATTCATTGTATGATCAGCAAAGGAATGCGTCGAGTATTTAAACAAACTTTACAACGTTCACATCAACTCTTCGATAACATATTATGTTGCACGCTTCCTGTGAAATATAAACACGAAACAATTAAAAACTATAAATACCTGATGTAAGGCAATATACCGACAGCACGACTACGATGCCTTCAAAGCGCATTGTGCTTGGAGTGTAAGTCCGATTTAAAAATGAACTACTGAATTACTTGCGTTCTATATATATTTCACCGAACATGGACACAATGAGCTTTTAAGTTTTGCCAAAAACTGTGGCGTTAATTACATTTAGACTGCATTGTACAGCATTGTACCAAACACAGAGAATGTAATAATAATTATATCACATCACGACTAACCTTAAAATAGACTTTTTGTAAAAAACAATGCATTTCCTTATGCGTTAGATTCATATCTAACGCATAAATAGACCACATATTTATGTCGGCTGTTTCCGTGTAACAAGTTAAAACAACACTTAAAAACAATGTTGAAACAACTTGTAGCACTGTGGATTAATATAGCATTTATTAAGTAAACATACAGAAAATATACGTTGTATATGTAATCGGAGTGGACAGCGCGCAACTTAACCAGCCGAGCACAGAAAACAAAAATAACACAACATAATTACACGGAGCAATGCCTAAACATAACCAAACACAGTGCCCACTCATAACCTAACGTAACGCCCACACATAACCTAACGAAGAAACTAAAAGCCCAAATCCCCGATGTAAAAGGGCAGAATGATCTAGTTTTACAAATAAATACCAAAAACAGTGACACTATGTAGCCGAATGAAACGTAGCTAAGACCGGAACTTTGCCCCATAAGTACAGTCGGCGAGTGGGTCAGAGGCGGACCAAAACATAAATAATTTTATTGTGTGTCCTAGATGAAATCTTGAACTAGTTAATGGCCTCTTAAACAGATGTAATATTGTAAAACATTAATTAGAGTATACGAAGTAATTAACATGTAACATTTATTAACATGCTATTGCATTTAGCTGTCATCTTATATAATTGAGGAAGTAAACCAGGTTTTGGTGAGATGACATTTGGTAGCACAATACATAAAACAGTCCTTAACTGTGGAATATGAATCGATGGATGGGCAAAACACTATTGTAACTCCATGTCACCAAGAGAGAGAGGGGGAGGGAGAGAGGGAGGGGAGGAAGATGGAGTTTTCCACAAAGTCTTCGATACTGAGCAACATTTTAATATCCAAATTAACATATCTCACCGTAATGTATTGTATTAATGACATCTTAGTTCATTGATGAATGAGAAAATTCTATGCTTGTACATGAATGTGACTTGAATAAATAATTTACTTTGCTTTTATGGGATCGTTTTTAGCTCACCTGCCACATAGCGGCAAGGTACTTTTTGTTCTTGAATATGCCCGTCGTAGATATTTCAAAGCTAACACTCTAGTTCTTTCAATTTTGCTTCGCATGTCTGGCTACGCACTATACTGAAATTCTGTTATCTGAGACATAGACTATGTCCTTGTCTGGCTACGCACTATACTGAAATTCTGTTATCTGAGACATAGACTATGTCCTTGTCTGGCTACGCACTTTACTGAAATTATGTTATCTGAGACATACACTATGTCCTTGTCTGGCTACGCACTCTACTGGAATTCTGTTATCTTAAATATGCACTATGTCCTTAAGGGTCATTTTAAACGTCTTGTAAACAAATGGCCTCATATCACACCACTGTATATAACAATATACGTACGTTGCTCACCAAAAATTTACAATTAATGTGATATAGGAAATACTATCAAAGTTGGAGGTATACAGCGTATTTTAAGGGGCAACATTTTCGGTATGTTTTCATATATATTTTGAGATACAACAATAACCTTTGTACATTTAATTGCAATTTAAAAAAATCCAAATATTTGATATTTATGTAATGTTTTTAAGTGTTTTATGCTATAGTGTTTGTTTTCCGCATGTTTTGGTCGCACATAGGGTTCGTACCCTATACGACGTGCGTGAAAATGTATCTTTATAACAAGCCAGAGTAGTTCGAAAAATTATAATTGGTAAAACATATTTCCATGAACAGAATCCAAATGCATGCTTTAATAATTTACGCATTGTGCGGGTAACAAAACTGACTATATGTATTGTATAGATGGACTGCATACACCGATCGCTGGCTTAGAATGAGAAGGTCGTAAGTACAAAATCAATTATTTTATAAAATAAGAAAAAAAATGTACGAAAAATACTCATTAGGTATGGTAAAACAATCTGTTTAAACTTCAATGTGGTCAACATGACAAGTTCTGATTTTCATGAAAATCATAAGTTTCATAAGATGCGCATTGTTAATTTTAAATATCAGTTTTATAAGGTCGTAAGTAGTGCTTAAGATCTTCTCATTCTAAGCCAGCGCAATGTCATTATATTTCAGACAGCTGGTCATGTGGAAACTATCACTATTGTGGACCCTGTACGCCATATTACCTATCACTGTGGTGAAGGCTGACTATGATTGTGTATGTAATTATGCAGTAGAGAAAGCTGTATACCCTGACCGAGCACAGATCAAGAAACCTTTGGGATATTTGTATGAATTTGACTGCAAGCCACAAGCCCATGGACAGGGTGGGTCAGGGCAGCAACACATATTGGCCATACAGTTCGAAAAGCAGGTTGGTAGTTAAGCTTTAAGTAAAACGGTTTAATTGTTTAATATTACTAGTGCTAGTTTTGGTTCAACTAATTGATACATTAATTTAACTTGTAATACGAATATGTTAATATAATATGATCATTTGTTTTATGACGATTAGTGCATGGTGTTGTAGGATTGTTGTTATATAGATATGGTCAAAGTGTCATTTACCACACACTGATGTCACTGAGGTTGTGTTTGCTCTTCCCGACTTGACTGTAGTGTCTTCAGATAAGTAACCTAAGACGCACCACATGTATTGTTTTGTCAATGTTTATGTTCTTACCTAAACATGACATGTATGTTGCTTAATTTACTATACAAGTAGATAAATACGTACGATTATCACCTCGTATTTTAAGAAATTAAGCAATACTTATGTACGTATTGTATCTCCAATACATGTACATTTGTATATGAAATATGAGCAATTCGGAACATTTCTTTTATTTTCAAACATGCATTTATATTCATATTTTAATTAAGTCACTAAATGTATATCTATTTCAGTTTGGATATATAACGTCGGAACAAACACAGGTCCAGATATGTGCTGGTTCTCCATCGCCTGATGATGTAGGTAAGTCAATATGTAGAATATGGATATTGCAGCTGATATCACAAACGTACTGATTTACTATTAAAGGAACTACTCAATCGATCCATTTGAATTAAATAATGTTTAGGTAATGCCCATACAACCCTACGGTGCTGCTCTGTACATCTTTAGGCCCAAATACGCCTAGATGTGTTGTACTTGTACGTGTATATGTGTGACGTACTTTCAACACTGCTACAAACAGCTAGTTTTTAACTTCGAAATAATGGTACCAACGTACCTATGAATGTTTACAATTGTCGCAAATCCTGAGGCATAACAGGGATCAAACGATTGGTACAATATGTCATAAATTGTTCGAAAGCAAGGTGTATATACCAAAGGAATCTCGAGCTGAAAAAACGAATTTTAGTGGCATCCCAAACGTATTCGATTCAATGCCGCTTTTAAATTATAATGTAATTTATATTTTATTCTCTTAAATTTAGAAGAAACTTAATCTCTTAAATTTAGTGGAAACTACTACCACCCAAACAACAACCATTTCAACAACAACCACGCCGAAGCCAACAACAACAACGACGACAACACCGAAGCCAACAACAAAAACGACGACACCAGAGCCAACGACGACACCGAAGCCAACAACGACGACGACACCTAAGCCAACAACGACGACACCGAAGCCAACAACAACAACGACGACACCGAAGCCAACAACAACAAAGACGACGACACCGAAGCCAACAACAACAACGACGACGACGACGACGACACCGAAGCCAACAATAACAACGACACCGAAGCCAACAACAACAACAACAACAACAGCAGCAACAACAACAACAACGACACCGACGCCGATTACAACAACAACAACAACTACACCGAAGCCAACAACAACAACAACGACGACAACGACACCAAAGCCAACAACAACAACTGAAGCACCGACTACACCGTACGCTTATTGGTCAATGGCAGGTAATTTCTTTACATTTTGTGTTATGTTTTTTAGGTTTTTACCAATCGAAACTCATTAAATATTTAAACATACAATCATGAATTAATCCGTAGGTAACTATACATCTCTTTACGGCACTATTTCATTGCCCAATTTACAAAAAAATGAATAATAGCGTATTAGTTATAACTTTTTCGTAAATGCCTTCATAAAACGGTACCCATATGTACGAGGATAACATGTACGTTATCTTTCCCGTTATAAGTACTATGATGTTTTCAGCTAATGTTACCGGTACACCGTATCAGTATGTTGGCATTGGTTACAATCTGCTGCTTGCTAACCCAGAATCCAACCCGGATACAGGATTCCTGACATCAAGCCGGGTATTTCAGGTAAGATAATGTAATCTTATATTACATGTATGTGAAGTAAGAATGTTTTATACTTGTTAGATTGAAATGTTCTGTTTTCCGAAGCCCGACTGCAGTTAGCATTTTGGATAAGACCAACTCGTATCATTAGTGTTATTTTCCTAAAACTATAAAAGAACCTAACCCTTGCCCATCCAGTTCAACGGTAAATTTTATCATCGGATATACTTTCGTCGCAAATGTCTTGAAGCAATACTAGTAGGATGCCTATACGTGTAATTAAGTGATGAAGTCATATTATTCAAATTAATTTAATTCATTGAGTTTCTATAGGACATTTACTGCATGAACATTCTTTATGAATTCACATAAGCCGGCTTGGCCAATGTATATAGTAAAAGGGATTTCAACAAATTGCAAAATGTAACTGAAAATTGTTTCAATTTCACTGTTTGTTCTAGCGAAATACATAATTTTAATATGTTTAGATATTCAAAGTAGACTGGCACATGATTGACCATATCATGCCAGGAGTATATTTAGCTTACAGGTGACCCAGCCTCTACCGTACGTGAAGCAACGTACCAGTCTACCCAGACATGTGTACCCCATACAAGTGCTTTCCTTGTACACGGATCCAAGGCATACCAAGACGAACTGATGAACTATGTATTTCCAGGTGGGTAGTTCAATGCGTTACATTTGATATATCATTTTTTTAATCACATAATTTAAAACAATTGTTTTGCACATGTATAGCAGAATATTAAGTCTACATTCAAGTTCGTCTGAACTTACACACAAAGAGATAATTATAAAGAAATCGGACAGGGAAGGCAGCACACGACTTTTAAACCAGCGTGAACACAGAAAGCAGTAACAGCAAAACACAACTACACGTGACAATGTGCAGTCCACACACAACCCAAAGAAATGATTAAAAGTTCTTGCCCGCGCCGCAAACATGCAGGATGACCCAATTTTACAAAGACAGGACAAAATAGCGGTGATCCCAAGAGACCGAATGAAACGCCGCTAAGACCTGACCAAGTTACCCAAGTCCCCGCTGCATGATGACTTAATTTTACTAATATAAAGACTAACATAGTAAGTATATACAATGCACTCTCAAACAAATGTCATCGCCGACACGATCCAGAGACTTGAGTACTAATTCCACTCCCCATTCCTCACATTCTTCCAAAGGGCTTTGACAGCACGTACTGGAATTATGAAAGGGACAACAACCATCTTTGGACCGGATCGCACGAACACGAGAAACACGAATTGGCCCTGCAATGCGTTGTGGCTTTATGACGGGCAATACTAAAAGTTTCAACAGTCTTTAAACTGGTGAATACAAATTGGACAGTCAAGGTAACTACTCAACAGAAACTGCCAAACACAAAATGCACAAAAAGAACTCGCATACATAGTCACAGCCCACAAGCATACACCACAATGCCCAAAACAAAACTGAAAAAGACAAATAAAACAATTGTATACTGTGAATAAAATGTGTTATCCCACCCTTCTATTATATCTTGTATTTTCAGCAAATCACACATCTTCAATATTGGACGATGCATTTACATATAACACCAATTTCAACGCGAGATCACACGAGGTGAACGATGCCACCCATGTTTACAATGACGTCATAACAACATGCAAATTCGGCACCGTGAACTATCACTACAACATAAATGGCGCCAACAACTTTACCGTATCGCGTGAATTCGCTTCCGCAGTCTGTAAACTTCCCCATGATTATAATGCAGGCAGACTTGAGTACTTGGCTTTTCTAGACAGATGGGGAACGGTAAGCCATACTTGTTTCCAACAAAGAGTTTTAGTTTGTTTGGAAATATACAATGTATGGTGTATACATGTATTCTTTATTGATATGTTATATAATAGCTGTTTGGTATGGGCTCATTTACTGTTATGGTGTTTCTGTTGGTCGTTGCATTCTCTATCCGTTTTGTAATGCTATTTTATTTTTATTGCTTTCGTCTGTTCTTGCATCAATAATGTTTTTTGTTGTTTATTTCAAAATGTGTATTTCGGCTCAGTTATCCATAGTATATTGACGTCCGTGATATAGTACATGAAGTCATGATTCTGTATGTTTACTCGTTATGTAAAATCAATAGAAATGACACCTCGTACAAAATTTTAAAAAATGTGTAATTTAATTTATAGAGTATAGTGACATCAGTAGATATGGGAACACGAACTGTCTCACGTTATGAAACCACGCCAACTGCTCTTTATCAGCATGTAAAAACTCTGGTATGTGTTTGTTCATTATCATTATCGTATGTTTGTGACTGTTATACGTTTAACTAAGTTAGTCACTAGTATCGTATAAGCTGAACAATTCTGCGAGTTTTTAATATTGAGGGGAGTTTTCAGGTCCGGACCCGATCTCCCGAAGCTTCTCAAGCAGAAATCTCATCTCAAATTGAGATTTTGTCAAAATCAGAGTCTGAATTTCTAATAAATCTGTAGTCGGAACCCATTAAAAATTACTGAATTAAACAAAGATTTGCATTTGCTGTTGATGATGCTACTTTTGAGTCCATCCTCCCTTGGAAATTATCCAACAACACATGGCAATATTTGAGATAAGATTTATCTTAAAGTCGAGATGTTTCGGGAGATCGGAGCCAGGTCAGGTCTCTTCCACAGAAATAAATTCCGAACAACTAAACTATCGTGAAAAATCTGTGAAAATGTTTAATGTTCAAGTACAGATCATTATGTTAACATATGACGAACAATTATATGTCGTGTCTAAAGATTTTTGTATTTCAAATGTCTGGGCTTCTAGGTCAGATATAAAAGGATATATTTCTTGAGTCGAGCCCCTTTAGTTTTCCCCTCAGGCTGACATGCATTTTAATATATTCGAAAAACATTTGATCCATTGATATGTTGGTATCAAGAAAATAACTTTTGGCGCCATTCATCGAAAGTGATTTTATTGTAGGACCCAGATGCTGTCTTAGATGGTGGTGCTTATGCGGGGTATGAATCTTCGGTTGCTGTAGATACAAGACAATATCAAACTAGTAGAGCGGCTGCATCTACTGTTGGTTCTAAACACATGACATCTATAGGAACCAAACAACACCAAGTACCGATATCATCACATTCCATTCCTATAACCACAGCATTTGACTTGAAATATTGGAACCCGGTAAGTGAATATGACTTTCCATAGTTATACTCAATACAATATGTAGAAACTGGTCTGTTGACTCGGCATAAAACAACTTCAAAATTTTTATTTATAATTTGTTCAACAGGTATATCTACGTTTTCATTAGAATTTATACGTAATTTGTGGCACAATATAATGACATGATATTTTCGAGTGATTGCAGAGAGTGTGCGTTTTAAGTACAATGAATCAAATGTCACAATTATAAGTGACTTAATTCTGTGATTCTAACGCTTGTCATTAGTTGTATATGCATATCTTTATTTAACTTTAGGTCATCGACGGTGCCGAACCAAAACCCCGTAACTCAATTTTGGCGCGAAAACTTTTTTGCAGCATCCGCATCTGCTAGACGTCCCGCGCATTTCTGTCTTGTCGCCATTTTAACTTAGATGGCGACAAGACAGAAATGATCGGGACGTCTAGCAGATGCGGATGCTGCAAAAAAGTTTTCGATTCGAAACATTAAGATTTCTCACAAATTGTTCACGATAATTTAGTTGGACGGAATTTATTTCTGTTGGAGAGACCGGACCAGGCCCGGTGATTATAAACATTGGAGTACGTACTCCATGCTCCAACTCATATTCCGTACTTCAATTGGAGTTTTTCTTAATTACAAAAACTGCTGTAACTGCAGGGTTCATTATCTTAGTTGAGTTACGTGGTTTTGGTTGGGCACCGTCGACATGCTGCTTGATGACAACCGGGACCTCAGCATTTCATTTTCACGTTCGATTTAATGTATGTCTTGCGCCGTGTATGTGTAATAAGTTTCTCTGGTCGTCTGATTACAGCTTGCGTGTTGCCTTCCCTGTCCGATTTTCTCATATCTTTTTGTACACCACCAGTTTCATGTTTTTCAGATTATGGATGAGTTGTTACGAGAAGGGTATTGTAAGGACAGTATATACGACACTGGACTCACACTATACGCTAACAATATCAGGATTGCATTGGGTCAATATGCCGCCTACAAATCTACAGAGCAAGGCTCTACTAAAGCAACACTTATCGGTGAATAAACACATCTCTTTAAATGTATCCAATGTCCATCTGAACACATACTAAACCTGGTGCGCCTGGTGCACTATGCATGTGAAGTCCTTATTTGAGCGCAACACATTAAGTGTAATATCAGCACGATTGATTCAGTAATGGTTTGTTCTTATTTATGTTGCTTAAAGTTACTTTATACAGACCACCTGGTTTGCATTCAGCTATCTCAAAGATGGCATTCGTAATATATCTAGTTTATGTTAGTTACCATACTCTTTACCCTAACAAGGATACTTACCATAGAAAATACGCCTATTGGAAAGTTTGAGAGTTGTGTGTGTGTCTTTCGCGCTGTGCTGTCTGTGTTGGGTACCACCATCCCCGTCCGATGTATTGCTATTATTGTATTTTGGTTAGAGTTAACTTCGTTATGGGTTTAACGTTACGGTAAATTTCATGTTTTTGATAAATCTATGTCCTAGTGACCACACAAAAAATACATGTTTAGGTTAACGAGGAGAAAGTATCAAATTATATAGTTGTGTGGTCACATGATTATGGGTATCCTTGGAATACAAGTAACTAATTTTAAACTACGCTATACCGGAATCCCAAATGACTACGATACACACTTCTCATGAGAAAATGAAGAAGTAAGAGTTATGCTGACAAACTACTATTTTTAGCAATTCCTCAACAACTTTGTCGTTTGTCTTAAAAATTGTCTTTCAAAATGAGCTAGCTTAATTTGTTTTAGTGAACCACTATTACAATTAATTACATTGTATTTTTGTGCAATGAAAAATGAGATGCTATCAAATTAAAAATGTTAAGTAGTTTTTAAAATGTGTTACGGTAAACGTTTGCAGCAAACGTTTCTCACTCAATATTTCAGACCGTCCGTATGTACAGGTACCTTTGACGTGGCCTATTGGCACATATGGTATGATGAAAGCAGCACAGGGATGCCCGAGAGGACACACCCACTGGTCGGAGGGCTGGAGAAAATTTGACACCGAAGATTCGGATTCACACAATTATTTTACTGCGAATGTACAATCGTATTTATCAGGTAATGAGACAAGAGAATATTTCAATATTCAAAGAATAACACACATTGTGTAGACATGCAATACAATCTACATTTGTTCATTTTTGTGTCTCCACACGTTGTATTTCTTACTGCAAGTTTATCTAGATAACACCTATGAATCTTTTTCCGGGACGTATTTTATTGCAATTAAATTGTCACAATTCTATCCATTTTGCGCTTGTTGTGTTTCACTTTTGATTACATTTGCGCCGGTTTCAATACTGAACTTCTTAAATGATATTCCACATGAAGTTAGTTTTAAGCAGCACACCACTTTCATGTTGGTGACGTTGTTCTCAAGCTGAGTGACTTATGCATATATTGTCCATCTTGCTTCCTTTGTTGTGTCAAGGGTCCGAATGACAGATTTTCGCTCTTCATTCAATGGTGCTAAATCGGAGAGCGGTGGTCTATAATGGGAAGTATTTAGGGATTGCCCATGCATGATGGAGCGTCATTTTAACTATTCTATTTGTGTTAATATATTTATCGTCTCCTACTTGAAGGTGATTTCAGAAGTAACGACATAGTGACCAGATTTTGTATGAAAATAGTGACAAGAACAAGCCAATACGATGTAAATTGGCCAAAGGGTTCATACTGCTTGCTCAAGGATGGGTCGTGTCCGGCAGGTCAGTATTTTTGATAGAATATAAGTGTGTCATTTTCAATGCCAAAGCGAGTCCATGGTTCAATTCAGTATCCCGAGAGAATCCACGGTGACCCCATTTTTAGGCGAATGTGTGTAATGTACTTTCTTGTACTAGTGTGAAATATTCGATAACAATGGTATACCCTGCTATGTTCATGTTACCGTATCGGGAAGATAATGTTTCTTTGCAGAGGTATTCTAACATAAATGTACCCATCAACGCTTTTGGTACCACATATAGCATGGATTGTATTAATCATTTGTACAATAGGCTGTTGGTGTGTACTTGGATAGACCAATCCACCAGAACATTGATTTGTCCATTTCATAACAATGGTATACCCTGCTTGTTTATTTTTAGGGTTCGCCTCTGGATATATATTTTGGGATAATGAAGACTCTAACACAAACAATGGTCACGGAGGAACAATGCCAGATGGGAACTATAATGATAACACTAAAATATACTTCTGTTGCAGGTAAATTGTTGCTGTTGTTTTTGTTGGGTTTTTTTTGTTGTTGTTCGATTGATTCGATTCATTTGGATTAAAGTCATTGGGGCACACATATTTCTTAATTCGAGTTAAGGACGAGGTCAAATTAAAGTGTGTATGGCCACAATTCCCGATAAATCAACTCGCGGCCACTTGTATAAAGACGTATGTAATAAAATAAAATTGTAAAATATTCCCTTACTTTTGGTAAAGATGTCTGTATATC
Source organism: Spisula subtruncata (assembly GCA_963678985.1). Taxonomy (NCBI): domain Eukaryota; kingdom Metazoa; phylum Mollusca; class Bivalvia; order Venerida; family Mactridae; genus Spisula; species Spisula subtruncata. The sequence continues at coordinate 25,531,707 of OY787672.1, forward strand.
TGGGACTCATTCAATATCTGAACGTATGAGTAATGCTGCGGTGTTCGATGTATCCATACAAGTAAGAGTTGGTTTAATAATAATTAATAGCAAAAACCAAGCTTAAGTTTGATTGTATATGACTTGTACGTTTTACCTTCACAGAAATGACGGTTCATCGCATGATAAGATATTTCTTCCAACAGACAGACCATTTGTTCTGATGAAATATAGCAATGTTTGTCAAAGTGTTAACGGTATGTCAGTGACCGAGGTATCCGTACGTTGGGACGATGAAGATACGTTGAATGCGTCAGGAAGAGGAGGGATGTATCCGGCGGACGGTGAAAGAGGCGAAAACCATCTACTGTATTTCTGTTATTATAGGTCGACTAGTGGTGGTGCGGGAACGGTTCTCGTCGGATAATTTTTACGTGGCGATAGAAATTAAAATGTTTAAAGTGCTTGTTAGTTTTTTTTGTTGCTTGATTGTTGATTTACCTTTTTGTTACAGATGTGGTTTTACTTTGAATTTAGCCCTCTGTGACGTATTGGAATTATTATAGCATTAGATATACACGCCTACACGGAGAGTTATTCTTTAGTGTGTTTAGCTTCATTTGGTTTAGAGTAAGCTACCTTTTTCTTATCCGTCTACAAGTATTCTACTTTTGAGACGAATCACTTGCAACTTAGGTTGAAGATCACATGTAACACCACCGGTTATACATCAGTAGTCTGCCTTAACACAGGAAACGGTTTGCTTAATAAATGCTATGTAGCAGCCGAAACGAACAATTGTGCTTCTTGTGTGTTCGAGCGAATACCAGACTGTTGCACAGCAAATCGTTACCTAACGCTTCGGAAATGGTCCGTTACGTAAGAAAGCACCCGCCCAGCGATGTGCTAGGAACGGAATGCTATTTACAAGCAATGATTGCATGTTTTGAAAGACGTAGTAAAGCTCTACAAAAATCACTCGGTAGCGCCTTTGTTAGGCAACGGACTTCAGACGATGTATCAGGTAATGCCTTTGATATTGATATTTAAAACGTTTGTTTTCCAGGAAACTAAACATAACATATGACCACAAAAAAAACAATCTAATATCAACGATATCAATCATAATTTTATTGATTCCAATAAACACAATGAAAGTGATGTGATTTATAAACAATTGATGTTGCATTGGCCTAGAACAAGTATATGGATTATACTCAATGGTGTTGATAATGTAAAACGTATTTCGAATTTTATTATGCAAGTTTTACCGCTACATGTGAAAACAGCGGTGTATTTGGCTCGCAACAACCTTTATTTGTTATCATTTTCTTAGTGTAACGCCGTACTTGTATGAATGTTATCATTTTTAAGTGTAACCGAGTAACCATTTTATGAATGAAAAAACAAAGTGCATTCAAATGTAAACAATAAAAACAATGACAATGTAAATATATGTTTCATTAAGAAAATCTTGGAGACAGAAATTGGTGCAGTGACGAGAGACAAGTTGAATGTAACCATAGACTACTGCACGTACGGAATAGTAAGAAAACTTCGCCAGGGATAAGTTTTCGCTATTTTTTGTGAATTCGATAATTTTGCGGAAATCTTATGTTCGTGAACACATAACGCAGTAAAAGTCTGAAATTAGTTCGTTCTTAATTTTCTATATTTGGCGAACTTCTTAATGAACAAGAAGTTATGTTTTTATAGTAAACCTCATAGTGCACTACAATACATAATCGAAAACAAGGAACATGTTTGGATGTTTTAGACACTCAATACTGATTAAACAAACAATATTACCAACACACTGAATGAATAATATGAACAAAATGTACATGGTATATATGTATGTATGTAAGTAGAAAACATTACTTGTAAAACTGTTGCAAGCATACATTCAATATTCTTTCTATCATGAAAGTAGGTAGGGGAGAGCTTCGGTGAATATTACCCTGTTAATTAATCACGTCACCAACAAGCAATAGTGTTCGTACAGCATAATACACTACACTGTAGTTAGCAACAGAAAATCACGTCACATGACATATCACGTGATATGCAGCATAATCGTCAACTAAGGATAGAAAAACATACATGTTTACAAGCAAATCAGATCTAGAGTTATTAAGGTATCTACACTAAATGCAGCGTGTTAAACTATTCGTTAATGGTAAGTGTTTAAAATAATGAATCCAAATGTCTAAGTTGAAGCAAATAAACACCTGATGAGTCTTCACCGATACTTCGATACAATAGTGAATTGGAATACGTAATTGTGTACTATGAAGATAGGATAACGTGAGAGTGACGTTTATTCTATGTATACACAAAATTAGATCAATCTTCTGAACAGGTAAAGCGACTAGTATTCAAGCCGGAATATCATTCATATTTAAGTTTACATTATATTAATCTACTGGACCAATGCGACACTCTACTATTAGCCTAACTGTATAGTATTGTACTTGTATAACTCGACCATTCAGGTCAGTCAATTGAATACATAACATAAATTGCAATCTACATGCATAGATATCAATCGCTTAGAATTAGAACGTCGTAGGCCTAAGTGCCACTTACGACCTTTTAAGATTCATACATATTTAGAATAAGCATCACAAGGCGCTTCTTATGAGCCCATTTTCATAAAAATCTGAACTTGTCATGGTGACCAAAATGAAGTTGTAAAAGTTTGTTTTACCATAAGTAAAGAGTAAATGTCAGACAGTTTTTGTTTGTTTTCTCAAAATATCGATTTGGTAGTTACGACCTTCTAATTCTAAGCCATCGATATGAGACTTAGTGAGTAATATTTATCAATTTATTGCCCTTTTCCGATTAAAATATAGCAAACAATAGAAAAGCCAAGTATCTATAACATCGTGTGTATATAAGTTGCAGACCTGGATAAACGGACCGCACAAAAAGGAACATAACAATCAACATATTGATCATGCATGATAATGAAGAGAATGACACAACGAAAATTTACAAAATGTTCTTCAATAATTACAACAAAACACCATAGGCAACTGCATCATTGAACAAAATGAAAGAAGAAAACCTTATCAAAGTACTAGTTCCTAGCATAGTTCATAGCCAGATTTCAAAAGTATTTAAACTTTTGTGCAAAATCTCGTCAAGATTGACCAACTTGTTATGAGTTATGTCATGAAATGTAGATCGATGTTTTGAATCCATTGCTGGAGTGGTTTCAATACTGAGTGAGCAAATGGAATAGATTGCACACTCATGATTTATATTTACATGATGTTGATTATGATTCATTTTATTGTTGTCAATGATACAGTTACCTATGCATAATACAAACACCATAATATTAATTAAATACAATATAATGTCATCTTTATCAATATAAGTATGAACAGCATGCCGACAAAAATAATTGATATCATGTTAATTGTTTAGACATATGACGATTAGAATATACCGCGCGTTCTATTTTTGCTGTTTATTTGTCATTCTCAGAACGCTTATTTTAAATGTTGTTAAGGTTACTGTTTTAACATCTTTTAAGCATTCGTGTATATAAATTTGAACTCAACCAATATGTCAACTCAAGAAAATGCGTTCCGTATTATTATGTTCATGGAAAAACGTTGATGACGTCACGTTGCACGTTTCTCGGTCTCTCGAGTACGTGTTGTTTACGATTATTCACGAAGACTTCCGGAAAGTGTCGAAGTCTTACCGCTTTGGAGGTGGACTAACGGACGAGGTTACGGAGGACGGTGTCGATTGTTCCTCACACACACAGTACCCATCCGGGAAATCGTCTTGGCTAGGGCAGAAGGAATACTGGCTATAGTTACAGTTGAGCATGCACCAATCATCTATTGTTTTGCTCTTCCACGAACCTTCTGATTTACAAATCTTATGTACCTAAAACAATGGAATTCAAATTAAAAGATTTATTTCCATAGCATTTAGTTACTTTTGTACATATCTGATCATTTTGTAATATAAAAGAGCCAAAGGTGCACAATGAATTCCAATCTTAACAAGTAACAGCAAAAACTCATGCGATCAAAAACTAAGATTTTCAGGACATCTACAACAATATACACTCTATTAATCATTTTCATTACACATAATAAATTTAAAACGATGTTTTTATTACTCGTATGTTTTTAATTACAATAACAATAATATGTTTTAAATAATGTATTCCATGACAATAACTAATACATTTCACCCTACAATAATGACAGTAACATGACGTGCATTTCATGACAATTAGCACAATTGAAAAATACTACTCACTAAAATTCTTACAAACTGATTTATGGCCCGATTTTTAGTTGTACTTTCTGTAGCCAAATGTTGACATTATCGTTTATGGTGGCAAACCAGTCCAAATAAGAGTTTGAGCAAGAAAAAGAAGAGTTGTTTCCATTTTTATGAAAGTCGGCTGATTTGTTTTGTTTTTCGAAAAAATTGGTTAAGTGACCACGTCTGATGCATTTTTTGTGGAAATCAACTAACACTCATGTATATATGACGTCACTTTGACTTACGTAAGCGTAATCCTCACACACGCAGAAATCCGGATAGATCTGTTCGCAGTCTATTATAGAGCACATTAGATGACACCATTTATGGTTACCATCGTTCTTAGCCCAGGCATCACGTGCTCGACAGAAGAACGTTTGTTCTGGTGTTGTTGTTGTTGTAGCTGTTGTTGTTGTAGTTGTTGAAGTTGTTGTTGTCGTGGTGGTTAGATGTACTGTCAAAATTATAAGTTACATGTTAGAAAATGTCATTTCATTAAAAATTAAAACAAAACTCCAGTCGAAGCCTCCTTTGGAAAATATATAGTGAATTGCCAATTTGCAACGGATGAGCACATTTCAATCAAGATTTGCTTCAGAAACACTTATGTCCCTAGTGACATCAAAACAGTTTGAGGTTGAAGTTCTTGACGATTTGGATGTATGCATGAAGTTTAAAGACCCTAGACCAAAGCGTTTTCATGTTATAAGCTAGTTTTTGGACAGGCAAACAGACAAACAGACAGACATGACAAAACAATATACCTCGAACCATTCGAAACTGGGACATAAAAGCAATTTTATAATATACGAGGAATGTTACGGACATTATAAGAATTTTCTCATTAATTCTTACTAAACACTTACTCATTGGCGAAACTTATATCATATGCTTATCAACTTATGTTCCGGTTATATACGTCATTAGCAAGAGGTTTTCGTTGCTATTGGTGATACTCGTACAAAGCACGTTAATTATACTTGTTTACCTTAATTAAACTAAATGCTGTTTGCTTTGTTGTTTTCCTCATCGTAAAAAAACAACATTTTATCAACATCATCACAGAATTCTTACCTAGTGTAACATTGAACGAGTGACAGGTTGTATCACGTCTTTGCACGGCACATGACTGTATAGGATACTTACCTAGCGTAACATTGAACGAGTGACAGGTTGAATCACGTCTTTGCACGGCGCATAACTGTACAGGATACTTACCTAGCGTAACATTGAACGAGTGACAGGTTGTATCACGTCTTTGCACGGCGCATAACTGTACAGGATACTAACCTAGCGTAACATTGAACGAGTGACAGGTTGAATCACGTCTTTGCACGGCACATTACTGTACAAGATACTTACCTAGCGTAACATTGAACGAGTGACAGGTTGAATCACGTCTTTGCACGGCGCATAACTGTACAGGATACTAACCTAGCGTAACATTGAACGAGTGACAGGTTGAATCACGTCTTTGCACGGCGCATAACTGTACAGGATACTAACCTAGCGTAACATTGAACGAGTGACAGGTTGAATCACGTCTTTGCACGGTGCATAACTGTACAGGATACTAACCTAGCGTAACATTGAACGAGTGACAGGTTGTATCACGTCTTTGCACGGCGCATAACTGTACAGGATACTTACCTAGCGTAACATTGAACGAGTGACAGGTTGTATCACGTCTTTGCACGGCACATTACTGTACAGGATACTTACCTAGCGTAACATTGAACGAGTGACAGGTTGTATCACGACTTTGCCAGGCACATAACTGTACAGGATACTTACCTAGCGTAACATTGAACGAGTGACAGGTTGTATCACGTCTTTGCCAGGCACATAACTGACCTGTACAGGATACTTACCTAGCGTAACATTAAACGAGTGACAGGTTGTATCACGTCTTTGCCAGGCACATAACTGTACAGGATGCGTTGCTTCTGGTTCTTCAGTTAAGTCGACCTCCGCGAAGACATGCAGGGACCTAGTTGCTTCTGTAAAATATAATTTATTTATGGCATCCTGGGATACTAGTATATTTTATTTTTACCTGCTAAAACCGAGTGAGGCTTTTCACAACACTTGATGTTGGTTGTTTGTGTGTATCTGTAACTTATACTGACTGGGTTTTTATAATTGTTTAGTAAGCCCTTATTACTGCAATAAACTGTCTGGGACCTTTGTAAACATTCGTTTATTAGGGATCTCTACCTGTTTCACTCACAGTTCTCTCGGACGATATTTCAAATTTAAGTACCCGTGTACAATAATAAAAAACATTGTACAATAAACAACATAAACTTTAATAACAACCCCATAGTTTGACTATATGTATATTTTACGAAAATTTACACTCGCATCTACAGTTGTTAGTTCAGTGTGTTTAAGCACCCATACATACCGTCCCAGGACAGATTGAACAGTGGTTGTAGTCGATTGTTGACAGATGGTGGACCATGTAGGTAAAATATAACATGGTCATTGGCTGGTATCTGTAAGTCAGCCAGCGTTAGTATCTCCTCGCCTTCTTTTACTTCGCTGGTCAATAATGACAGTGAATGATCAGACACTGAAAATATTTACAAAAATTGACATTTTTTCTCAACGAAGAAAGTAATAATCTTAAAGCTGGTACGAGAAGAAACTTTCGACTACACATGTATGTAATTATTTAAACCTCTCGGTCAAGGATAACCCACGAAAGTGCAAGCACTTATTTCCAATGGGGTCCTGTGTTTTTGCTGAAGGGACAGCAGGTGGAAGAGATAGTGGTGTGATACAAGGTATCAGGGCGAGATGCCCTAGCTCTTTCCGAAGAGACACCTTGGATCTTTAACGTGCCCAGTGTATAGCACAGATACACGCGAGACTACCTCTGGGTTGCTAACCAGTTCATCTCTAGTTAGGTGGGAAACAAAGAAAAGCGTTTCAGAAATGATCAAGTGCCCCGGCCGAGGATCGAACCCGGGACCTCTCGATCAGCAGTCAAGCAGGCTATCCGCTCGACCACCGTACCACCACATGTGCAAGTTTTATGTGTAATAACAAAACAGATGTTTGATTAATATTCACTGAAACTGTACATTTTCTTTTTGGACATCGTGTACATGTATTTTTATATAATGAAGGTAGCACAAGAGCACATAAACACTGAATTAAAATTCGATTTCCGGCAATTGCAATACGGAGTAAAAATGTGGTCACCGTTTTGTGCTACTTTCGTGCGGTATATTTTACGGTATATTTTAGTGACGCCTTTTAAAATTGAGGTCTCAAACTATTTTACTTCCCTGTGGCTATTTGATTGTTTGAAAATGCATGTACGACGTATAATCGTAAAGTTGCCTTTAATATGTCGAGATAGCACCATAATTGATTTTAATCAAACATTATATTGAACCTTAGGGGATTGTCAAAAATATACCTTTGTTTCGTAATTATTGAAAGGAAATTATGTAATAATTTTACAGCCTCGTGTTGATTGGCTAAGAACGCATTAAGATTTTTTGTAACATGTAATTTGATTGGTTTAATATATTATATACTTTTTCTGTGGGTTTTTAAAAAATATGTAATAGGGAGTAATGAATTAGGGTTTGAAGGGAACGGTCAGGATTTTCGAAAGTTAAGTTAGGAAAAGAAGTGGAGTTCCACTATATTTTATCTGTGTTAAATAACTTACTTGTGTGTTAAGATATATCTGTTATTTGTTAATTACTGGATGAAACGAAGAAAATAAAAATAGTAAAACGGACGTTTGATTTGTCAACTCATTTAACATTGACTTTCTAATTTTAACTTATTCTGGAAACAACACACTTGGACTTGTAACATTATTCAAGCTACACGGTATAGCTTACAAACACGGAAGCACAAAGGGAGATATTTACATTAAAGCTAGTAACAACAACAACACCAACAACAACAAGTCAGAACGAACGAGTTCTGACGGTGTCTGCGATATATTCAGAATCCCAATCAACATACACATAGAACACTTGGTACTGAGAGAGTGAAAGATCCCCATATGTAAAGCGAAAGCCTATTTTCTACGGCATTACACTATATTTGCTCATCTTCCTCTTTTACAGCGGGCACTTTGGTAACTAGGTGTTTCATTTGATCACTTGGAGTCACCGGTTTTTTTTGTTTCCTCTGTGAAACTAGGTCATCCTGCTAGTTGCGCAGTGGGGACTTTCCATGAGCTTTTCCGTTAGGTTGTGTTTTGGCAGTGTTCAGTGTAATTGTGATATGATATGTTGTTATAGTTATCATTGCTCGGGTGGTTCGGTTGAGTGATGACTTCCCTGTCTATTTGCCTAATATATTTTTTCTTAATTGTACATAATACCATCAGAGGGGGAACTTGCTACCGAGAACTGCAATGAAATGAAAGTGCGGTGAGATTTTTAAAAGGCTGATATTACTTACATTCCTCTGGTAGATGGAACTCGAGTTTTTCAGCTTTCTCCGCAATGAGAGTAAAGGTGTGAGTTATCTTCCCTGTATTGATGTTGTAACCTGGAGCGAAACATGTGACCTCCACTGAATATTCCACATCGTTGTCAAGGCAACCTTCATCATTAATTCCACATACATTGCAGAGAGTGTTCGTACATTTCTTCCGGTATATATTAGTACCTGTAAAACAAAATATTCTTCCGTTGGTGTTATTCGACTATTATAGGGAATTACCATTGGAACTTTCTCCTATCAAGTAATTCCCTTACCGAGGTAGAAGAGTGAAACCACCTTCTCTTCTCTGGAACCCTCATGGTGATTGATGGCATCCGAAATGAGGGGACGAATGTGATTATTATAATTTTGGAAAAAAACTATCGATCGAACATGAATAAGGACAAACATAAACACAACGTCTACGTGTAATGCTAATGAGGGAACTATATCATTCCTAAGAATAGCGAGAAGTACCGTTTACTCAGATACACCCCGTTAAACATGGACGAGTTTATGTTTACAGCCGTTCTCATTTAACTGTGAACGGATTGTAATGCTTCAGTATGAAATAAATGTATGTACATACCATCGCGTACTTCGGCTATTTCGTTCGTACTGGTGACTTCACATTGTGTTGATGGAACGTTAGCTGAATACCTCTTCCTTTTCTTCCCAATCTTGTAGCGAACAAAACTAGTGCCATTTGTCGACCATAACAGCTGCTCATCGTTGTTGTTTTCGTGTATCGACACGGATACGACAGGATCTTGAAATCCTGATTCGTCTATAGAAATAAAACAGTATTTTTATAAATTGATTTGCGTCGATTTCGGTTAAGTCCGAACTTTGGAATCCAATTGTTCTCCTACCAGTTTCAACAAATCGACAAATCTCGACGGATTCGCCAGCCAACACATGCAGACCGACTTGTTTTATTTGACCAAATGACCTTATTTGGTTATTATTACGTTACTTACGAATGTAAATACATAATTGTGTTAATACACAGATGTTCAAAGAACCTGAGCGAACAGTTTTGGTTTATATATCAAAATAAAACAAGCAAACACTAAAGCAACCAATGGCGCTGTGAAAATAGAACTGAAATAAAATACTTACAAAAAAAACGTGCATTTAAAAATACTTTTTATCAGTCCAACAGTACGTACATTGAAGTACATATAAATCATAACGTTGAATAATTCAAAATTAGAGCGGCATTGGCATAATAATTGGTTAACGGACGAGAAATCCCAACGCATCCACATAAGTGTAACTGCAAGCAGAATAGCACAATGTACCATTTGGACGGTCACTAGACTTAAAAAATGGTTAATACTTTGACTCACCACATATTTTATCTCGACATAATCGAGTTCCATCAGAGCATACAGAAGCTTTTTTGGGATTCGAGTATGGACAGCTGGTAACAGCTTCCTCTTCCGTTTCTGAAATAAACGTAGTAGTAAAATAATATGATGCTGTTCACTATATGACGTTACTAACGCAACAATCTCTCGGGAGTTAATAGAACGTCGTCACTATTTAAACGGTTCATAACGGTCATTAGTGTAGTCAGAACGGTTTTTGAACAGGGAGCTTTAGCGATCTGGACAGTGTAAGCGTTAAAAATATACTGAAGAAGACTGCGAGCTAAAAATAGATCCAATTGCGCGTTCCGCGGGATGACTTTGGACTTTATCGCCTAATCTTTAGCCGGGACAGTGTTTATTATGTTGCATAATGACTCAGCACTTTATTGCAGGAAGCTTAGTAAATATATCGAGACAGCGATTATATTATGTTATGTAAGCTAGGTTACCATCCGGTCAGTAATAAACGCTCAACGTTTAAATAATGGGAGTAGTATAGGCAGTAGAGGTAATAATGTATTAACTAGATCCAGGAACATACATATGGCGTTGGGGTGGCATATGCCCGCATATGCTTTGTGACTGGAAAAATATTTTTCTGCCGACAGGAACAATCCCTGTTCTTCCAGTGCCATCGGCGCTTTGATTGTAAAAAGGATTGAAATGAAATTTGCGGTACTGATTAACTTCTTGGACATAAATATTATTAGTCTTAGCTAAGCATGTGCTATGTTTTTGTTCTTTTAAACGTCATGTATCTTCTGTGTACTTTTTTGACTATTTTCTTGTAAACTGCGTTACATACGGTGTTGACATTTTCTTCGAATTACTACACTACGTACATCCGAGGGAGCTTCTGATTTCATCAAAGAAACCCTTGAGTAGTTACGATTGTCAATAATACGTATAATTATTATAATGTTAAACCACGTACCTTCCGGTATCTTAGTACAGTCTGGTTCGGCATATCCCGGACAACATGTTTGTACTGTTTTGTACACCGTCCTGTACATAATACGATATATAAATTACAACATACTGTATGACAATATTGAACGGGTGTGGAACTCTATATAGATCTAACCTGAGTAAAGGATAAGAACAACCGATCAGATAACACCGTAGTTAACTATTGTTCTCTAACAGGCTAATTGAGTGGATGTCCAAAATTAAATAAGATCAATATTGAATACCGCCCCTGGACTAGTAATATTCTTCGTGAGATGTTAATATCATATTAAAGTCAATATTTAAGTCGATTCCAATGTTGTCATAATAATATAGCCATATACATGTATACATGTCATTGTAACCTACTGAAACACCGTAATAACAAGTAATTCAACTAACGATGCATATTGTTTAAGTTAGAAATAGGGATACATTTGTGCAGCAATACATTTTGGGATTTCATATGCATATAGAAAACAAACAAATGTCACAATTGCTAACAACATCTTTTCTTGACGATCAATAATGCAACAACAGTATAGTTCGATGGATTTGTAATCCAGCAGTCTAGGTTCGATCCCGGTCCATGTCGGCCATGGTCATACCCTTTCGTGAAAAATTTACAAAAATGTCGATTTTGTTCAAAATATGGAGAAATTGCTGGTTCGTTTAGTACTAGTAATGATGGATATAAAAGGTTAATCTGTCACTACATTTGCTACAATATAACACAATGGCGTTGACAACCGTACATAAGGAGACAGCATCATAAATCGTTGGTTTAGAATGAGAAGGTACTGCGTACGACCTTATAAGACTGATACACGCTTCTTATGAGACTATTTACATGAAAATCAGAACTTTTCATGTTGACCAATCTGAAGTTCAAACATTTTGCTTGATCATAAGTAAAGAATAATTTTCGGACAGTTTTTTCTTGTTTTCTAAAAATGTCGATTTTGTTCTTACGACCGTTTCATTCTAAGCCAGCGACGTAGTGGTATGATAACAATAAGTGGTACAGTGATGATTATAGTTTGCCTATTTTGACCTGAGCCTGACCTTTATGCAAGAATATATTACAAGGTTCTTGGTTTGAATATATCAATTTCCGCAAGGAAATCGTGCGATATCGGCATTTCAATTTTGTGAAATGTATTACATATCGAGCGTCTCTGTGATACTTTCCGATTGTGAAAACATACATCGGTGTTGAAAACGTAGGTGATATATCGACTGTTAAATTATGCTAATCAACGGTCAGGTTCGTGTCAAATTGGCGAAGCTATACAAAGGTAGGTACAGTGATGTTGTATTATTCACTCACCTGTACGTGATTACAGAACATGAACTCCAGCCCCAAAACCCACAAGATGTGTACGCCTTAGATTGTACCGTTTCTGATACCATTGTTGTACACCATGCTGAATCGCTGAAATAAAATATAAATATTCATAAATGATAATGCTATAATGTTGATACATTATACACCATCATATAATAATACCATGGAATTGAAAATAAAATCTATAAAACTGACTATGAAGAATAGTTAATACGATAAAATAGACAAACTGGTACAGCGACACTACTATATATAGTTTGCAAGACAAAACTAAAGACAATGCTCACAAATACATTTGCTTGGCAACCGAATAAACAAGTGGGTTAAATGGATAATCACTGTTATGATGATTCTACATAATTATGATCCACAATATCAATTATGAGGAAGCTGCATACCAAACAATACGTAACCATTAGCACTGTTTTACTATCAAACTGATTACTAGTTAGTGATTTTACATATCGACGGTGCCAAACCAAAACCCCGTAACTCAATTTAGTGCAAAAACTTCTTTTGCAGCATCCGCATCTGCTAGACGTCCCGCGCATTTCTGTCTTGTCGCCATTTAAATAGCCAATCGCGTTACTTAGATGGCGACAAGACAGAAATGCGCGGGACGTCTAGCGGATGCTGCAAAATGTTTTCGCGCCAAAATTGAGTTACGGGGTTTTGGATTGTCACCGTCGATATGAGATTTAAGTTAATATGCACTTTGATTACTGTGTGCATCTTGGATTTATAAGTAACATCTAAATTGTATTATTTTCTTTGAGAATTTGCACATCTTAATTCAAGAGTTTGACGAAGCGTAAATAAATCTTCTCCACGTACCAAAGGTTCAGTAAAATGACACGAACGCTGGCAGCATGTCATTGCGTACTCTTACTAAAGCATAGTACCAATAAGCACTCGATAGCGCGGCTATCGATCTTTCTCGAAAGCTACCGACTCTTAATCTGAACACACTCTAAGGTATACAGCAAAACTTCGTTATGACGAATATCGATATCACGAGCACCCGGCCTATTTGGTGCAAAATTTAACCAATAGCTGTTTGTATCATTAATACATGCCATTTGGTTATTTCGAGCGCCCGGTTTATCTCGAGCATTTTACCTATCCCGATCACTAATCGAGATAACGAAGTTTTACTGTACTTACTTCTTAATACGTTGTAACACAATGACAATAATACCCTTACCTGCTTTGAGCATTGACTGGGATACTGACACACGTTAGATAAAGCAACGTAAAACACAAAAACTGACGCAACATTCTGAAATTAAACAATAATTTGATAGTGGAGTAATCAGCAATGTATGTAAATAAAGTACGTGTACTCTTAAAGAATGACGGTTGATGAGGTTAGCTCTTCATTAGCTCTGTTCTATGTTTCTCTGCTCGCTCCTATACTCACTCACTCACGCAAGCACTTACTCACGCACTCACGCACTCACACACGCACGCACTCACTCACTCACGCACTTACTATTCAGTTGTGGAGTTAAGGTCGAGAATTCATGACATTGAAACACTGGCACTGGACCAGATTAACATGAAAAAGACTGGAAGAATTCGAAGTGTGGCCTGTCTGTAATAATTATATGTGTCACGCATACAGGTAACAGTTCACCAAACTGGTGTAAGTTTTTATTTTTCAGACACGAGTCTAGTCTAGTGTCTAGTACGAGCGTAGGTCGTATTGTCCCAATCAGGAAGATTGAATGACATTGTCACCTGACAACTCAATTCACCTTGACTGCTAATATAGGTAACGCGTACATGTGTGCACACTTGTTATTGCATTTCAAGGGTTGTTTTTGTGTATTTATTAGAGACAGGTATACTATTTTTAAGACTAATAGTTTGTTGGGTTCACACCGGTTGGTCGACACCCGTTTCTCAATATGTGTCCAGTTCTATATACACCGACCGACTGACTGACCACCGACATACACATTTGAAGCTGTACCCCTTTGTTTTAGAGGGGCACAATAAAATGCGTATACTGTATGTCGACGGTGCCGAACCAAAACCCCGTAACTCAATTTTCGCGCGAAAACTTTTTTTGCAACATCCGCATCTGCTAGACGTCCCGCGCATTTCTGTCTTGTCGCCATTTAAATAGCCAATCCCGTTACTAAGATGGCGACAAGACAGAAATGCGTGGTACGTCTAGTAGATGCGGATGCTGCAAAAAAAGTTTGCGCCAAAATTGAGTAACGGGGTTTTGGTTCGGCACCGTCAATGTGGAGTACCCAACTACATAAAACGACATAAAACACGTCATCTATGTGTCTATCGAATCAGCATAATCAATTAGAGGTATTTTTGTTTAATCAGCAACAAAATGCAAAGAATGCAATAAAACTTTTATTTCCTCAAAAATTTGAGAGCAAAATATATTTACAGTGAACTTAACACATCATTTTATACATTCTATTTCAGGCATTGTAACAATAGACCTATACAGAACAATCACCGTGAAGTCACCGCGACATAAGTCATCCTCGTGAATTAATGGTAAATCAACAGACTGAACAAGGAAGGACATTAATACACTCAACAACAATTAGTCGTTACAATAGCAACTTCAGTACTAGTATTTGACGTGTAAATTAGAAAGAATATTTATAACATTGACCATCATGCATTGATAATGTTTTCATTGTCTCCATTGACAATATTACTAACCAGATTTTTCAAAAAAAGGTTATTAGATTGGCAGTTTCGGTGGATTGGCGGTTTCGGTGGCTTGGCGGATTGGCGGATCGGCGGCCGTGTGTCCAAACTTTAGCTTCCGATTGATAATTTGAGTTTGGAATGAATGTCATGAGGAAACTTGCTGTGTAAGTAGCTTATCGGCGGTGCCGAACCAAAACTCCGTAACTCAATTTTGGCGCGAAAACTTTTTTGCACCATCCGCATCTGCTAGACGTCCCGCGCATTTCCGTCTAGTCGCCATATAAGTAACGCGATTGGCTATTTAAATGGCGACAGAACAGAAATGCGCGGGACGTCTAGCAGATGCGGATGCTGTAAAAACAGTTTTCGCGCCAAAATTGAGTTACGGGGTTTTGGTTTGGCACCGTCGTTATATAAGTTGAATAGCCTGCATCGGATTGAGAGTGGGTCCACTGGGGTCAAGGTCATCTTTGCTAAAAAGAACAATCATCTCTGCCCAATTATGATTGACTGCAAAAAGTCTGGTTTTCGTGGAATTCCAACGTCATGTTTGCAATTTTACATATATAACCAGCCATCACATTTTCTTATTTGTCGTCATGTTGACCAGGGGCTGTTAGTGTCGCTCGTGTTCTGCTTTTCTGTTGAATGGTATCTTCCCAGTCCGGTATGTTAATATCGTTTTGTCAAACAACGATGCGACATAGATACATGTACAAGTAGCTTCATTTTCATTACATTAGTTCTATTACCGGATGTCGTCTTAACCGGTGTGTGAATACAAAAGATTAAATGATGATACTATATCTTCAAACTTTTGAGGAGGGTATTTTCGTTTAAGTGTCAAATTCGTCACAGTAAAATTGCAATAAGTAAAGCCATTCAAAATCATATACCGATGTACAATTAATCGCCGCTCAAATCTGGGGAATTGACAATAGAAAATGGTTACAATGTATTGTGTTTCAAATATGTTTGTTATTAACCATACCCGAGGTAATACTTGCTGAAAGTCACTTGATGCGTTGCCAAATATTAATAATATAACAGTGCAAATAGGTGCAAATACAGTGTTTACACGAAAACTTTAATAGAGTGTTCAAATAGCAAGTGAACGGTTCCCGTCCGAAGGCTATTTACACAATTTTGCAACGTGAGGTGTAATGCAAAACAAGTCATAAAAACAAGGTGTCAGTTACCTAAGGAAGGTCTCAAGCACAATGAAAGCTGTCAAGTTAACAAAAGATTTAAATTTTGAAAATGGAGTAAGCATTAATTATAGAAAATGCACTTTACATGCAGACGTTTCGTGCACATGGTATGTTAATTTGTTTTGCCACGTGTTTGAAAGAGCAAAGAGGAAGTGGTGACGGGTACATTTAGTTATTGAGTTTATGGAAATACGTTTCTTTATCGGGTGCCATTCTTTGAATTTGATTGAGAAGTCTAATCGATTCATCTAATAAGCAAACAAATCCAAATTTTAATTTATTCTTTAGTTATTTGTAAGGTATCTTTTTAGCACAAAGATTCCCATTCACTATCTCAAAATAAATTCAACGATTGAGTTAGCAATCTGATTAGATCTTGTCTACTAAGTTTAAATCCGCCAAGGACATACTGGTTAGTTTCGCTTCATACGATCGTATTGATCAGTATAGCAGATTTTCATTGGTTTAGAATGTATATTGTGGTTTTTATAATGACGTGGATTATTTTTTACCGTTACTTCCTTCTCCATCAGTAAACCGTCAATCTTACTACGCACCCTTCATTTTCACTAGTAATTTAAAGCACTATTTATGTTATTATTGCATTAGATTACGTTTAAATGAGTATTGAATTCACCTCGATTTAGTGCCTTTGTCGGGGACAAGAGGTCGTGGGTTAGGTCCCATACCGCGACATATCTAAGTCGTTTAAAATGACACTCGCATACTTAGCATTGCTTGACGCGCCACTTACGCGGGGGTATCAAAAAGTTCGTGGACTTACCCGTTCATTTTGATATACGTAATGCGATTGAATTAGTTTTTTTTTTATCTTAAACTGCATTCAATTGTGTGCTGAGAAACAAATAAAAATTTGATTAAATGATAATATCAATAAAATATTCTAACGATTTAAAAGATGGCCAACAGCAATTCGGTCAAAACTTTTGTTGTTGTTGTAGTAAAAATAAACAACAGACACAGTCCACGAACTTTTTGATACTCCCTCGTAGTTCAAGGTAACTGCTAGGTTGTCAAGATAGCCTGGCTAGTTAGTCAATATAATTATAACTGTTTAGTTACGATCGATCAATAGGCCATTTCAGGGGATCGGATGGGGGTCTGTGTACATTTCTTGTGTGCATGGCTAGTGGCGATGTCGTTGCTTCCCGGTGGCTTCGAATAAAGTGTAAGCTACAGTATTTACAATACATCAAATATACATATAGATCTAATATTGCATTTAAAACGAGGATTGACAATTTCATATTGTTCTATTGAAATCATCCGCATGTCTATTTTAGACTTTCCATTTGCATCATCGTGGGCTGTTTCCTGGAATATCTGCAATATCTGGAATGTACATTTATGTACATTGTATTCATGTTTTCCATAAATCTTTATCGACTCCAATAAATCAAAGCTGTTGTCGTTGAAAATTTAATTTATTTAAATTTTGTATGAAATTGATGTCATGGCATTCTAAAGACCATCCCAATTATTTTAAGCTCTAACTCATATTCTGCCTATCTCATTGAAGTGAATTAAAATATATTATATGATAACACCAATCCCTGTATGTTTACACAATGACATCAACATCTGTAATAGTAATAGTACCATTGTTATGAAAATGCGGCTAGCTTTATTATAACTCTCGCTCGCAGTGTCAATAGGCAAAACAAGCAAAACTAGTTATATTTGTAAAAAAAACTGGTGACTTTTAGTCTCGCCTTCTATTGTCGCCACTACCCGGAAGAGTTGCCGACCTAAACACAGATATCCTTACACCTATATAAAATAGTTCGACGACTATCACGCAACTCGGAAAATGAAACTTTCAAAATACATTTTATTTCAGTAATTCAGATCAAGGTAATTTACAAACCTTTGAAAAAATAGATACTTTGTTTGTTTCAAAATTATTTCTTGGCATTTCATAAAACAATTATACATACAATGTATTAACATTTGCCGTAAATAAATTATGCACCGTATCTCCTCGTATAAATGCCCCGGGGGCGATGCATTTTTCAAAAGGGGGGCGTTTGTTCGAGTACGTTTCACTTCAGTTCTTGCAAAATTTCCCCGTCGAATCGGGAATGAAAATATCACATATTTCCGTACACTGTATATCAACAAACTTAATTAGTCAAAGGCGAATTTAACGCACATTATATACAAAAAGTACACATTCATGAAATGTTTTAGAGTGTATACGGTAGTACTACTTTCACAGCTAAAATATATCTATACGGTAGTACTACTTTCACAGCTAAAATATATCAATACGCGATCGGCGGAGATAGAGAAGTCTTTTGATCTCGGATGTCTCGACTAAAATGACGTCATCGGAATGATATCGAGAACGTACATGTGATACGCATTAAACTAATATGTAGATCTAAAAATTTAGACATGCCTGGAAAAACGTACACGACATCTTTAAAATTGAATGCGGTAGATAAAGGCAAGCACCATGTCAGAAAATAGTTTAATGTGGACAGTACAGTTTTGGTGTACATGAATTTTAATGACGCGCGGTGATAAGAACATGACTAACTGTTATACTGTATTGATTTTTAATTTGAAGCTACATTTTTTGTAAATGCATTTGGTGACGAACGTCAAGGTATGAACTTGCGAGTTAACATAGGTCAGACCACAGAAAGGGTAGTTTGATTTATAGCAAATCAGTTTTCTTAATTTATGATTTGCTGTGCTTCTGTGAAAAAAGTCCTAACAATTATCCAACACCCCACGTATTATTGTTCATTACACTACATACAACGGAATTATCGCCTTCCAACAGCACTTCAGTACTTTGATTAAAAAAGAAATTGCGTACGATCGCCATACGAATGAACTCAACATGAAGCGTGTTAATAGATCAGATAGTCAAAGTGTGACCAAGACATAACGATGTACCTATTTATAGTAATATTACGGTCCCGCAAATGAAGTTTTTTGAAATATCTAAAGATCCAAAAGTAAAAAAAAAAATTAGGAAATGTTTATCGTGATTTATTTTTGTAAGATATAAATGATAGATATAATGTTGAGTATACCTATAATTAAAAAAAAATTAGTACTCAAATTGGTGAAAATGTCGCTACGTCCATATCTTCCATAAAATTTTAACTTTATTTTCAATGGTTATTTTAGAGTGGTTCTGCTGCAAAAGTTATTTACGATTTGTAAATCCTATCGCGTTATCTGGTTATATGAGCCGAGTTTTATTGATAATATATCATATGCCAATCTACAATGACATACAATTATTCATGTTACCCTAGTTCCAGTAGGTTTAGTTGGATGTCATTGTAAATATTAAAAATGTATGAGAGTAATGATCTGTTTCCATTTTTTAATGTTTCAGTTTGTTTAATTTAGAAAGATATTTCCAAATTCTGAAATAAAATAAAATTATATTGATCATTAATTACAAGCTAACAAATTAAATATAGGGCGGTCCACACTGTGCTAGTCCGGTGATGAATGACGGTTTAGCGACTTGGCTCTCAATTATAGTTATAACGTTACAATTAAATGAATTTCCATTTGCTAATAAACTTCCTAATACTAATATAGCAATTTTCTCCATAATAGAGGTTGTCATTGCACTTAATCAGGCATGTGAAAGTTGGTTAATATGGACTGAGAACATTCCCCTGCTGACTTCTACTCGGTGCTTTACATGTTTGATCCTGATGACCGATTAGTATGAATACGTAGATAAAGTTAGAATTACAAAAATGTACTTGCAAACATATCAATTTCCTGACAGCTATGTACTTATTATAACAAGCACATTAAGCCGGGAAATCCAATCAAATCTGTGTAATAATTGAGAGCCAAGTCATTATATAGCGCCCAAATCGACGATTAACTGTTTCCAGCGATTGGAATTCAAAGAAATGTCAAGAGAAAATCACATGTACTCATTAGACTATTTCTTCTCTTGGGTAAAATCTTGTTCCATTTAATGTATTTTTAAAATGCATTTACTTATCGGTACTAAGCTAAAAAATCGTTCTTCAAACGCACGCAAAACTGACTGAAATTATCCCTTATATCAAATGACTAAACTTAGATAAAGTGAAAACATTATACACTAGGGTTTGTTTAGATCTACGGACATCGAATGGTATATTTTATGCAATTTAATAAATGTGCATCGGGAAAGGGTACTGGCTGTCTAGGGGAAGCCTCGGGGGAGTCATTAAAAAACGTTTGATATCCCTGCATACAATGAATCCCGAAACTTATTTATCTAACTCGGAAGTACATCGCCGAGGCAAACAAATGCTCCGTGATACCAAGGCATTAAGTAGCAATGCTTTACGTTTTTGCATGTCTCGAAGAAGACTTAGACCACATTGTAGACATGGTAGACAACTTCAAAAATGGTCAACCGAAACAACAACACGCAAACAAAACGTCGACAAATTGAAGGATTTTGTGTCTCAGCTGCCATATAGGGTGTCTTGCTCCATTCATCACATATCCACGTGATTTGGAATAAATTCTTGGAGTTATTTTACATGATACATAGTACTTGTAATTTGTCAAATTAATGTACATTTCCCTGATTGGGCCAATTTACCACTTAGTGAACCTATTCCTTTTTGTACCCAAGCGATACCATGCTCATTACGTGGTGCCCATCATCTTATTTTAAATTGCAAAAATATCAAAGTTATACCCTTATACTTTCAAACAATGTTTTGCGTAGCATAAGAGTTGGGGCACATGAGTGTTGTACCTTAGGCAGACGATAAAGTATCATTGTGTCTTGAATTCAGAAATCCAGTAAGTGTGCGTTCAAGAAAGGAAGGTAAGCAGCGTTTTGCGCTTTTTCCCGTTTTCAGTTCGAAATGTGTACAGATGCACGTAGTTCACTAATAAAACACGATTGTCTGTCTCAGTCCGCCAGTTTGGTAAACTCCACCAATTTAGGCGCACCACCTCGGTCAAATTTTCGCAAACCCTAAAAGGGTATTTATAACTTATGCGTTCAACGAATCACGGACATGGCAATCAACGAAAATTCTCTCGCATGAAAATTCCCTTCGTTGAATGCACAGACCGATCCTTCAGTAAATCAAATACCAAAAATATCTGACACTTATTGTTTTATATGAAATACAATATAGACTTGCAACAGTTTTTCTTCAGATAAACTACTTGCAACCATGTATTGCTCAACCGTAGCCTAACTAGTGGTCCATAATGAAAATTGGATGCTCAAATGGTTATATAATCCAATGAAAAAAGCATTATTATTTTTTATGATTATTATTATTATGCCTTCGGGCAGTATTTGATTATCCTTAAGTGTGCAATAAACGCAATAATATCTTACTAATTCGATCAACCTGACATAAGTTAAAGTGTATAGGGCTATATCGGAAGATTTTTTTTTAAAAAGTTTCAAAAACTGAAAAACAATTATGCTTTCATAACCATTAGATCATTTTTCGCTTTAGTTTTAACAGAAACTCTCTCTATGATTTATTTGTCATGCAAACTGTCCATTTTCATAGGAAAGTGTTCTAGAACCCCCCTTAGAAACTATAATAATCGTCTATTTTTCGGCGATTGAATAAAAGTGCACGGCACCCATCCAAAGTTTAATTTGCAATTAAGATCGTCTAGTATCATACTAAAAACGATGCAAGTAATTATTTTGACATTGAATGACTGTGAGAATATAGCTCTATACACTTTAAGGATCGACAAGGAAAAACGTAGCCATGCACGGAACACAATAAACTCTGATATTTTGACTAAAATAAATTATATCAAAGAAATAAAATAAAAGTTATTAATGTGGATGCATCTTTCTCAATCGTTGTATAAGTGCTGTGTTTTAAGGATAAATAATTTTATAAAATATCCAGTCACCGTAAAATCAAATGTTAGTTATAACATCGTTCAGGAAATGTACGTTAAGTTAAAATTTTAATAAAAATTGTTGCAAGTACTTCATTATAAATCAATTTACAATAACAGAATAAAAATTATATAAAACTGTTAATTTTACCTGAACGTTGGCTCAATAGTCGTTGTTTAAGTTAAAAGATAACATCAATGTTTCGCCTTCAGTAGACTTCCTTTAATTGAGATTATGTATTAATTTAAGAGTGTTTATATATTTGGCAACATCACAAGAATGAAATAATTCTTCTTTTCAAACTACAACCCGGAAGATTTGAAGGCAAAGCTTAGTGGGGACGAATTGTTCAAGCAGGTCGTTAGTTTTCTAAAGCGATATCGTATTTCATGACAGAAATATGGTTTTTAATTTTTTACAGTGATTGGTAAATTGTATTTACAATGTTTTGAATGTTTGAATACGTGATATACCCGGGTTAGCGGTTGCACAATGACATATTGTGACTGAACGCATTGGACCAGACCATTGTTATGTGTGTTTAAAACTTGATAATGTACAAAAAACCTGAATATTTCCAAACGACTTCATACACTATTAACACATAAAGATAACGTTGCAAAGTTTCATAGACATTTTGTTCATATTATACTGTAGGTACCCGTGTGTATTCATAAGTATAAACATATGAATACGCCTATGCCTAATTAAATATTTTAAACATTTTGTAAACAATCTTAAACAATTTGGATAATTTGGTACTTCTGGTTAACAAATCTCTTCTTCGACTCTTTGTTACTAATAACAAGGTCTAAGCTAAGTTTAAACGATGGTAGGAAGTATCAAGTGGCATTAACAAGCCGAGTTAGAGTCGGAATTCTGTTTAATGATACTCCTTCTCTCTTGATATTGATCAAGTTGCCCCCAAAAGTCATGGCGTTCTTTTCTACCGGGTATCATTTTACATGCCAATAAATGTAAATTAAATACAAATGAATAAACATAATCTTTCACGCACTGACAATAATAACAAAACCGTTCAAAATTTTAGTATCGTTGTCAACTGTGAGACATTTGACTATTCTTTCAATAAGACACTCTTCACCAGTTTAAAACTCCACTTATGAATTCAGGTTTATGGATTCAATTGTCTTGTGGTGTTCCTCAAGTGTTACGTTTATAAAGTTACTTCAAGAGTTTATTTTGAAAGGTAATGGACCTTTTCGACTGGACAAACAAACAGTAAACCACCACAAAGTACTACTCTTTTGAAACTACAGCTTGGCTAATTTGACACGAGACTGACCTATTGATTAGCATAATTTAACAGTCCATATATTGTCTACGTTTACAAAACCGAATGTATGTAATACAAACACAAATCTGAAATACCGACATTGCACGATTTGCTTGCGGAAATTGATATGTTAAAAGCAAAAACCTTGTAATATATTATTGCATAAAGGTCAGGGTCAGGTCAAAATAGCCAAGCTATACTCAGTTGAAATTACGCCAAGTGACTATATAGGAAAATAATTGGTACCCAACTTTGTGCAGACGATATATTTAAAATTTGCACATGTGTTTACAATATTTATTGTTACAATACATACACGTACATCGTCGATAATTGAACTAGTTAATTATGTAACAGCACATTATAACACTACTACAATAGGTTACGTTTCCATAAATGCCGAGCATAGCTTTTATTTGCCAGTCAACAAACTGCTGAAATATGGCAGTCGTATGGGTTCATACACACGGATTTGAAACCAGGTCGCTGAATAAGGCGCCAGGGCGCTAACTACTAAGCTATCGTGCCATGATTATGCTTGCTCAACAAATGTGACACTGAACTAATATTCAAGCGGGGTCAGTAGACATGACCATGTCGCTGCTATTAGGTGTTTGACTCATATCAAATGTGGCGGTAGCAGCACAAGAATTGTTCGTCATCTCACTGTCACTTGCCTTACAACATTTCACCATCTGTAGGAATCTACTTCTAAATTGGCGCGAGAATAACACGTAAATAGCAAAATTACTTGAATGGTTTATCTGTTCAAACAGCAATGCCACTCCAGTCAGAATGATGTTTCCTGTTTTCTTAGAACTAAAGAAAGGCTCGTTCGTCCAGAACGTCTTAACGAGGACAATAGTTATTGGTGTGACCCAAACAATATATGAACACACCACTCCAATCAACATCACGGACGCTCTCGACGTTTCTCGCGAGACTCTGGTCTGGTTCCCCTGGTACATAGATTCTCGCATAGTCTGACTGGTCACCAGTTTTATGATAATCGGCGGCGTCAAAACCAACAGCAACATCATAGGAGCCAAAGAGTAGAATGTAGCCGCAACAATAACGAGTCGTTTATGGAGGGCTATTGTGTCTTCACCCGCTTGGTCTGACAAACATTGGTCGTCTTTAACATAAGTGGAAAAAGTCCATGTTCCCGTTATAGCCAATATAAAAACGTAAATGAAACCAATGGCTACTAAAATTGTTCGTTTCTGCAGCAACCGTTTTGCTTTCAATGGAAATAGTACAGCCACGAAGCGCTCCGATGCGATCAGAACAATACACCAGGACGCCGTCATCTTGCCCGTCCGGTACATAACGAAGAATAGTTTACATCCGGTAACTGATATAGCTCGAACGTCTCGACCCCACAAATCCAGCATGAATTGCTGATTGAATGGATTGGTCAATAGCAGGAGTGAATCAGAAAAAGCCAAAGCACAAAGGATGTAACGTGACGTCATATGACGAAACTTTTGGTGTGATACAGTCAGCACAATGCTGAGGTTACCTAGCAAGCCAAGAACAAGTAAGGTTGGACAAGCAACATATTGTACCTGATTCATCGCATCTTGTAGAATGTCCACAGTTGTTTGACCAGGGATACATGACTTGGTTGCTCTGTTAGCCTCATTCGACATAGAACCATCACGACTGTTGTTTGAAACATATCCACCAATAATTGTCTCATTGCAGTTTCCTCCATCCATCGTCCAGATGTCCTTTAGCAGCGGCAGATTCAGTAATTAACTTTCAAAGCAGGTTTCTTTTTCTCAATCTGTAAATGCTTACTTTATGAAATGTTTGTTGAACTAAAATGTTACTATTCGAAGAACTAGGTTTTTTTGAGACGGAAACACTTGAGCACAACATTCCTATCCACGGAAATCTCCTGGTAATGGTACTACTGTATTGTATTAACGTGTCCATAAAAAAAGATGTTATTGTTGTTGAAGTAATTTATTATTTCAGCACTACATACGAGTCGTAGATCGCTTAGTACACTAAGAGATGTGTCAGGAAAATAACAACTGATATGATCAGCTAGTTGAAAGTTTTAAGAGTCTTAATATTATTTGTACATTATACCTAATACGTCATAAATGCTGACTTCAAACGCCCAATCAAACTTGAGAAATAATCACCACAATATGTGTATATTAATTCCTTCCTAATTCCAGGAAACATAGTAATGGAGTTTTCTGTCTGAAGCCAACGTGCACTTACCGGCTTACAGTTCCTGTAATCATTGGAATTCTCTAAAGGGTATTGTGTAAAGCCCTGGCTTATCAGATCCTTTTAGTCTATTTTGTCGTAATTAGAAAGTACGACAATCTGACATGAACAATAGAAAGTGCACCGGTTACTCTTTATGATGATATTACCTGTTCGTGAACAATTTCAATGTTATATTCTTATGGGAAAAAACAATTATAATTCAATTTGAATGCAAGATAATGAGTATGGTCCAGATAATGTTTTGATATTATTCCTTCGTGAAACATTTCGATTTTACACACTTTTCATAAACAAATAATAAAGCAATTAGAATGCAATTAACTACTAGATTTAGAAGGTAATGAATGTACTTTATTCTATGATGTGTTGATGGGTTAAGTCATACAGTGTGGCACTGTAGTGTGGAAATCAGTATACGTTTGTAAAGGATTGTTAGAAATAGTATTTAATGGAAACCCGGATGTCAGACATTTACGAGGATGACTAGATTCTGTCTTATGTATTGCTTTGAACTCCCTGTGTATTATAGCTTGGCTATTTTGACCTGAGCCTAACCTTTATGCAAGAATATATTACAAGGTTCTTGCTTTGAATATATCAATTTCCGCAAGCATATCGTGCAATATCGGTATTTTAGATTTGTTTTTGTATTACATATCGAGTGTCTTCGTGATACTCCCCGATTATGAAAACAAGACTCGGTGTCGCAAACGTAGACAATATATCGACTGTTAAACTATGCTAATCAATAGGTCAGGCTCATGTCAATGTGGCCATGCTATACAATATTTAAAACATGTATTACCCAGAAAATAATGACTAAATACAAGTTGGTTTACTAACATTTATTTATATGTTTGGCATGAAATTCGTCCTGGCTGGATCTATAATTTTACTGAGAACATATTTACACAAGGTATCATTTTATATCATTGTTTTAAACTGCCCCGTCAACGGTTGCAAGTTTGAATGATGCCTATGCCACCAAAAATTGTCCGATTTTGTCCTGTCAACAGGCGCAGGTAAAGTTCATGGTATATTTGTTCAAACTTTCAGCGGAAGTCGTCATCAATAGATTAAACCACGTCTAGTTCAGATATTGTCCAGCCACGACGATTGTTAAACATCCTGAAAATATAAAACAAAACACCAGAAAAGGGTATAGGGTGGGTGGGTGTTTCTATGAAATTGTTTTAAGCTAAGAATTTGAAGAAGAGTACACCATGTACCTCTCCGCTGGCATCCGATTCGAAAAGAATGTGCACTCTGGGAATTAAATGCTTATATAGGTGCTAGTCACGTGTTCAAGTGGAAATGGGCGGAGCTAGCGTCATTATTGATGGGTAAAAAGTTTAATCGCTTAGTGCGCTTAAACTGAAAATTGTTCTTTGAAATAGTTTTACTGTCAGGCGTTAAAGTGGTGTTTATATAGATGGTGTACAGGCGTGTTTTTTGACAAGTGTGTGAACTATAATTCTGCCAGGACATGGTATGATCTTCCCGAAAACTGAGCAGCATTCTGCCACTGTCACTAGCCTGACCACTTACCACCATGGCAACCATAGGGAGGGTAACATTCAAAATGTGGCATATCACATAGTGTGCTCACTGCCAATAAAACACCTGGATTGCTCATTAATAACAATGTTTGACAATCAAATTCAAATACTAATAATGTATACATTTGTATATGATTACGTATACCGTATTCATCGTAATTTTGAAATAAACTTAAAATCCCTTGTTTAACAAATAATGTCACAGATGTGAGTGTAACGTTATTTTGTCCATATGCAGAGAGCTTTCCAACTATTCTTTTGGGGATAATTTGCTCGAATATAATTGTAAATACTTAATGATCAAACTATTGTCTGAGTCGTGCTTTTGTAAATTGAATGGAAAGTATCCAATGATATTCATAATCAGCTCGAAGTTAATATCATAACATACTTGCTCGCATTAAAATCTGTGGTATTAATTACGCTTACGTAGAATCCGGTCTCATATTAAATTACCTCAATCAGGATGACTAACAGTGTTTTATATTTGAAACAAACTAACGGACAGTCTTGTTTCAGAGAGTTTCGGAAATAGTGTTAAATTAAGTTAAGTTACCAATTTTCTAGGGCTCTTTTCAGCTGTTAGGCCTTGACATTTCTACTTCCCCTGGTCATTGGGCTACCTATGGAAACCTAGACTCGTGTCTCCTGTGGAGACTATTTCTCTCCTGTGGTGTGGCAGCCAACATCGATCTGCGGCGCCCAGGACACTGCCCTCACAGGTACCATTTTACACCATGGTAGAGTGGAGCATGTGGGTCTTGCTCAGAGAAATTAATCAGTGGTCCAGAGGGGATCGAACCCGGGACCTCTCGATCCCGAAGCGCGCCCTACCTCTAGGCCACTGCTCCCAACCTAATGTGTTTTGAGTAAAAAAAACACCACAACAGAAGCCATTCGAAACAATGCATTTGGTCTGGTGACAATTATTCTAAATTATTTAAATATTTTATAAGCTCTGTGATATAAAATGTATGTATCAATAGAACGAATCCTACTTCATTCATTCCCAATGCTTTATAAGTATTATCATCATTCAGTATCAAAGTCTAATGATCAATATTGCTTTTTTAATATCACACTACGTTTAGGTTTTGCGATAACAATTTGTAACTAACTAGCAAGTGAAACGCATGGATGTTTTTTTATTCGATTGACTATAATAAAAATGTAAGTACATGTATATGATAGCGGACATGGTGTTTCACTAACAAAAACCGTATCACCGCGTGTTCGTATAAGAAGTTTACATTTGTGCAATTCGTGCTCTTTTTCTTTGACTTTGTGCTCAGTTGATTCTGCTGAAAGTTGTTTTCCAGCTTTCCGATTTATAATTATCATCTTTTCGTCACGTTTCTACAACTGGTTTAGGGTTTATCTACTTTATCGACGGTGCCGAACCAAAACCCCGTTACTCAATTTTAGCGCGAAAACCTTTTTTGCAGCATCCGCATCTGCTAGACGTCCCTCGCATTAATATCTTGTCGCCACTTAAATAGCCAATCGCGTTGCTAAGATGGCGACAAGACAGAAATGCGAGGGACGTCTAGCAGATGCGGACGCTGCAAAATAAGTGTTCGCGCCAAAATGTAATTACGGGTTTGGTTCGGCACCGTCGTTATGTAATATACACTCTTCATTATTTATCTGCTTAATGTATGTTTTTTATTCCCAGAGTTTGTAAAATGGCGGGAACTGTTACTGATCAGTTTGGATTTCTTGAAAATGGAACATTGGACCAGAATTTGAATAACAGCTCTTCAGATTTGGGGAATAATGAGGTGGATAAATTACGTCAGACGATGGCACAGATCCAGACATACATCTGTCCGTCTCTGTTCCTGGCCGGGATATTCGGAAACGCTTGTATTGTACTGACTGTTTCTCATCCACTGTTTAGAAATTTGAGTTCCCGTTTCATACTGTGTGCATTGGCTTTGTCTGACTCTATCTTATTGTCGACGAACCCGTTCAACCAACAATTCATGCAGACTTTATTCGGTTATGACGTCAGAGCCGTATCAACGCATGGATGTAAGTTTTTCTTCACGATGTACCGGCTTGGTAAGATATCGGCATCATGGTTTATTGTATTGATAGCAACGGATCGTTTTCTGGCAGTCTTTTATCCATTACGAAGTAAGGCAATACTACAGAAGAGGAATATTTTGGCAGCGATTTTAAGTATCTATCTAATAACCTTTACATTCGCTGGAGTGTGGACTTTTTCTACTGAAATTGATCCAGATTCACACGTGTGTATTCCCGATGCCGTCACTCCTGAAAACAAGAGATTTCACAAAGCGTTCGTCCTGCTCGCCGCGTGCCTTTATTCCTTGGTCCCATTCTCAATACTGCTCACACTAACACCAGCCATAGTTAC
This sequence comes from Spisula subtruncata, assembly GCA_963678985.1. Taxonomy (NCBI): domain Eukaryota; kingdom Metazoa; phylum Mollusca; class Bivalvia; order Venerida; family Mactridae; genus Spisula; species Spisula subtruncata. Next base: position 25,561,405 of record OY787672.1, read on the forward strand.
CAAATTGATCCAGCGAAGTCGATGGCGTAGAGACAACCTGGGCTCGTCCGGTTCAGGGGTAACCCGGTCATCAAAAACTACACTCATGCTAGTAGTGGTCGTTATATCATACGTGTTCTGGGTGACACCAATAACAATCGTGCTGATTATAACATTTTGGACAGAAGAGCCAATCTTTGGTTCCCAGGTGAAGGAAATGATCATATTCCAAGGAGTTGCACTGATCTTTGAACAAATCAACAATTCGTGTAACTTTGTTATCTACGTTCTGTTCTCCACCCAATTCCGCCGGCGATTTGTTGAAAGAATCAAATGCAATGTACATACTAGAAGGGGTGTGTACACCGGAAATCAAAGTAATCCGTCCCACGTGTCAACAACTTCCGATGGTAATATGGATTCACCGAATACTTCTTCTCTGGAGTACGGCAGTATCTGGCTCGGACGCCCAGACGACGTTGCTGTAACGTGTGCAAACATTGACGGACGGGCTGTTTCACTTGCTGTTTCGGGTAAATAGTTTTGAGTGACCAAGAGAATTCAATTCTATCTAGCGCAAACCGAAAATGGAAAATGTTTAAACGCTTTGTTTTATTTATTAAGTCAACATTTCGCTGGCTTCTTGGAAGGCCGTAAGCACAAAACCGATATTTTGAGAAAACTAGACAAAACTGTTGTATAATTACCTATGGTAAAACAAGCTGTTTAAACTTCGGTTTGGTCAACATAACAAGTTTCATGCAAATAGGTTCATAAGGAGCGCCGTGTGATGCAGATTTTCGTATAAGGTCGTAAGCCGGCGTTTTGTTGTTACGGTGTTACTTTGACAGTATCGGGTCGGGCGTCGTATGAAGGATGTGAATTACAAACTATGAACAAAGATGATGGACGTTATCCCAATACATAAAACGTCCTGTTTCGTCAGATGGTTGGTTGTGTAGTTTTTCAGTTCCACCAAATCAACTGAAAACTTTATAATTATAACCCTTGCCCGAACCAATATACCTTATATTGGGATAACACTCATGATCAAACGAACTTCTACACCAAGGTAACCTTCCATGTACGTGAGAATAAATTTTGTACTTTTGAAAATGTTTTGAAATGTTTAAAACGATTGGTGAACAATCGGTCAGTGGAGGCAGCACTCTAAACACATGCCTACGAAGTTTTGACTTCCCTACCTTTTCACCCATTCAATATAACAGTCTGTTATATTGAATGGGTGATGAAAATTTTGGGAAATCAAAACCGTAGTTTGTGATATAATTTCGTAAAAAATGGTGAAGTCAAAACTGTTTGTGGTGTAATTTCATAGGCCTATGCTCCTAACGATTGCCCAAGGTTTTAGCACGTTATCAGGATTGACTATTGTTGATTTGATTGTTCTAAAACATGTTTTATTGTTACTGTTTCAGGTGCAAATGGTTGTTTCAGTTTTACGATAATTCGACAGTACGATATAACGATATTACGACAGTACGATAACGATAATACGACAATGCGACAGTACGATAACGATAATGCGACAGTACGACAGTGAAAACGCGATACTATATCGTATTATCGTTATCGTAATGTCGTACTGTCGTATTATCGTTTTCGTACTGTCGTACTATCGTTATCGTACTGTCGTATTATCGTTATCGTACTGTCGTGATTTCGTGTTTTCATTATCGTATTGTCGAGTATCGCGTTTCAAACCAACCCACACATACGCGATGGCCCTAACGGTATTCCGTATCATGGTGCGTCAATATTTGCAAACGTCGTAATGCCAACATGAACGTCACAGCGTCATTTCCAGGAGCAAATAAAAATGCACACATTTTGATTTTGTGAATGAAGATCGATAGCTTCCAGGCTTGTAACCTAATTAAAAGTATTGACACCATTCAGGAAGAATTTGAAAATCATAAAGATACATGTACATTGTAACTATGGGAAAGTTAAAATTCAATCGATCTAGTTATATGGAAATGCATATCATTTGGACTTGATACATGATCTATATCCGTATAATGCAGGCTGGATCGGATTATGTAGGCTTGGTGATAACACAGGCTGAATTGTATACGGGGACCAAATTTTATACGAAAATCGATTTACTATTATGCTATTAATAAAGTTGTTGTCACCATTTATAAAGCGATCATTTATCAATACATCTGTAGTTTTACATTCTAAAATGCCCATTAGAAAGGACAAAAATGATTTTAAAAAACATCACTCAAATAAACAGATAGGAGAGATGCAAATGAAATATTGTTCAGTGTACCGTACATGTTAAATTGTGATTTCGTGAGTTAATATGTTGTAAATTACTATTATCATGTTGAGTCTTAGAACTCGTTTTTAGAGGGCGTAGAAGGGCGGTTGGCACATCAACAGGGGACGTAAGTCGGTTAGCCTTATTTTAAGTCGGTAAGAGTGACTTCCCTGAAAGTCGTAGAGTGAACGATGTAATGCAGAATTACTTCCCTTTGTAAAATCAATGGAGCAACTGTGTTCCACTTATTTTAAGTCGGTAAAAGTGACATCCCCTAGAAAATCAGGGGAAGCAACTGTGTTATACTTGTTTTAAGGGTGATGCAAATTCAACAACAACTCGTACACATATTGTTTTTATTGTATTAAGATACTAACGTTTCGACCGAAGCCTTCTTCAGAGTAATAATCACAATGGTAAACTTTTATACTTGTTTTCAGAAGGTAGAAATGACTGTCTCTAAAAATCAGTGTAGAGAACTTTGTAATGCAGAGTTACTTCCCTTTACAAATCAGAGAAGCAAGTGTGTATCTTCTTCTTAGTCAAAAGAGTGACTTGCCCTGCTGGGAAGATCAATCCCAATTGGAAGAGTTACTTCCCTTTGTAAATAATAAAATATCACAAGTGTACACACATAACTATCGTACCGTGGTTATTGACACTTTCTACTGGTATTGCATTAGTTCAGTACCCACAGGTTTCTGGAAGGTTCTCAATTTCAGTTTATATAGATATATGTATCTCGACTGTTGAAATGTAACCGCAACGACATTTGTCTTCATATTGTAACATATTGACGAGGGTTTATTGTTAAGTTCGGTAACCTTAGTAACGCCGGAAGCCTGGTCAAGTCTATAAATACTTCCAGGTGTTTTAAATGTTCGTCTTTCCATGGCCAGTGTGTAGAGATAACCGTATTTATCTACTATGATATCTGTCGTTTGCGCTTGTAACTCTCCATATTCCTCGAGAACTCGAAAATCTCTGACGTCATAAACGGTGACGCTATCAGCATCGGCTGCAAACAGTTTGGTCTTATCTATTCCAAAAAATAAATAATTCGGCATTTCAGTTATGTTGTCTCTGACAACTCTTCTAAGCTCTCCTTCTAGACTGTACACCTTAATATACACACCTTCTCTGTCCGAGCTACAGCCAACATACAGACTCTGATCGCCGTCATTGTAAGCTATACCCAAACATTCACCATAATCTGACTCAAAACTGATCACCGGAATCACCCGATCAACTGATATAACCATCGTTCGACCAATAGCCGCCATGTAGATGTATCTGTTATCTGCAGTGAATGCAACTGAAACAGGACCAATGTCAGTAATGTCGAGTGGTTTTGGTCGATGTTGGTCCAATTTACGCTGTTTTGGAATAAGCAGGTTAGCGATAGGTTTACGTGTATAGTCTTGGCTAAATACACGTATCTTTGAGTTAGTAAAATCAGTAACAACTAGTTCACCGTTTTGAAGAAATGTCGACCCCTTAATCGAATACTCAACATCAAATTTGATGGTTCCAATTTCTGTAAGTTCAGGAAACGGGCCCTGGTTCGGTGACACATGGAACGTCTTACTGATTGTAGATAGGCTATGTCTGTTCATTTTCACGTTGTCAACATGTTCATTTCCGCATTTTTCACATAAACCAACTTTGCAGTCTTGGCAATAATAGAATGCTTTAGAACGACGTCCTCTTCTTTGGCATGATGTACAGTGTACGTCTTTATAAGTAACTTCATCCTGCAAACCATGGTCTGTTCCTGTCTCCGACACTGAAGAGTTCTTCTTCTTACTGATGACGTCATACAGTGTGTCGCCTGAAGCCATTGTTTTAAGTAAACTGTTAATAGCACTCGGTGGTGACTAAATGCATGTATAATCCACCACTTTGACTATAATTATAAAGGAAACGAAGCTGTAAATCCAACTGAAAGTTATAAGGGATGCCGTGTGCTAAGTATACTATTCACGACACACTTTCTTAAGGTCTTGTAGACAGATTCCATTCCATGTATTATTGTACAGTTTATTTGTATATAACGGTATACTGTACTACGATATATGCATGTATAGTGCCACATTACTTATGTAATACACACGATAATATATAATATACACTGTCTTTCTAACACCTTTAAACTGCTTATACATGGAACCAGGTCATGTCGGCATGTCACAAAAGAATTGATACCATAGTTCTGTAACTTAACCCTACCTGAAGTTTCAAAAGGTGTTTTCACCATTGTAATTTAGGTGACAGTACGTATTCAAAGTTGTTTGTGCATTCAACCAAGCTTAGTAAAGTCTTTTGTTTTACTTGTCATGTTCAGTGGAACATACAGTTGTCGTTTAAAGTGACCCAATAAAATACGTAATTGTTTTGTTAATAGTTACCGAGTTTTTATCTGCATTATGTCTGATTGAAACTGGCCATGAAATGGTATACGGATAGTTTTCTCCAATTGCCTGCCAAACGTTTTTGTTAAATTGGTGTAGATTTGGAAAAATCAAGGGAGGACACTACAGCTTTTTGCTGTTGCATTCATTTTGCAGTTGTCTGTTCTACGGTAACACTTAGTCACACTCATAATGCAACACGTTCATGTCGCATTATTTCTTAACTAAATTTAGTAAATTACTTATAAAGGGAATAGGTATATTAATTCACAAATATATATTCATTTTGTTACCAAATCAAGTAATTTTGAGATTGAAATATTTTCAAATCATTTCTCTGGTGTTCAAAGTCCTAAACACATCGTACACCAAGAACATTATTAACAAAACAAGGTGGATGCTTACTTGACAATTTTCAAAATATAGTAATGTTCATCCTAAATTAATCTAATTTGGGTACAAAATCATGAACACGTTAAAGGATACTAGTATCCATTTATGCATGTCTTGAATTTTAACAAATACATTTCTAAATAGTTAGCATTTAAGTGTACATTATAGACACACATAAAGAACGATGGCCGATAATGAATGAATTGAACACATGTGCATTATGTATTTTAATTGGTGTAGCAATGTACTTTGTTTCGATGCCTTCTGTCCTTTAATGGATTAAAATATATTTATATATTGTACTTTATTATTACAATTTCAATTTTGCGACGAATGATGCACCTACATGTAAAGTGTTTGTTTATTATAGTGTCACCCCTATTGAAAGGGCCAGCCAATTTGACTTATGAGACACCTATTTTTCTTGCGGACAGAACCTCCCGAATCTTTTCTCATATTGCCGGGCGTCTGGCAGAGATGGGCCTACGGTAACCATTCTTTAACTAGCTGACAGCTCACCAACCGGTCGCATAAGTTCTAACCCAGCTTCCGCGGGATTCGAACCTTCGACCGTCCACTCCGGAGGCGGACGCCCTAACCACTAGGCCACGGTGTATAAGTACAAAACCTCACATAATTGTGGACATTTGAATACAGCCCTGTGGCTAATTGAGAAATATATTGGTGGACTCATGGTCCGACCAACCACCGTTGTCTAATGATATTTTGCACGTGCATGACATGTACATGAACTTGTAACGTACACCAACATGCACCTGTTCGGGAGTACTTCAGACATTGATAACGTATGTCTACCTTAAAACACATGGTGATATTAGCACAAGTTAACTCTGTCTAATAAAATTTTAAAGTCGCATAAATAAAAATTTCCAAATTCCATATCAAAAACGTAACACAACGTCTATAATAGTCTGGTTCCCGTTATAATGTGCGTCTCAATATTAACAACAGTGATGACGTAGGAATCAAGGACAGGGAACTCCAGGCTACGTCTCTAATTGGTCAGTTTAGACCGCACTTCTAGTGTCCGTTGTCTAAGCAAAGCACTACCGAGCGCCTTGATTCAGTTACCTCCCGTTCAATTAAATATAGAAGGCGTGGATTACTTCCCGTGGAAAGCGCTACGTTGCGCTTTACTTAGACAACTGACACCTGTTTCGTCAATAAGTTAAAAGTTAAGTTACCAATTTTCTATGGCTCTTTTCAGCTGTTAGGCCGCTCAAGCACCCTTTGCCATTTCAACTTCCCCTGGTCATTGGGCTACATATGGAAACCTACACTCGTGTCTCCCTGTGGAGACTATTTCTCTCCTGTGGTGTGGCAGCCAACATCGATCTGCGGCGCCCAGGAATAGACACTGCCCTCACAGGTACCATTTTACACCATGGTGGAGTGGAGCTTTGGGTCTTGCTCAGAGAAATTAACCAGTGGTCCAGAGAGGGATTGAACCCGGGACCTCTCGATCCCTAAGCGCGCGCCCTACCTCTAGGCCACCTCTCTCCAATAACGCCTTAATTCTCACAAATGTTCGCATACAAATATTTAAGGTAATGGTCGCGTTTCGAATTAAGCGGAAAGTCAACCATCGAAGAATTCTCAACGTAACTAAAGTATCTAACTTCCATGATAAAAAAAGTATACAAAAGCTTTAAATAAAGTTTCAGTATCCTTCTATGGCGTAAAATCGAGATAATTCGGATTAGTAATTACTTATAAATTTGTAGTATTGATTAAAATACAGAATAAACTATTGATGAAAATGGGCAATGAGGAAATCAGACAGGGAAGGTAGCACTCAACCTAACCAGCCGAGAACAGAAATCAGAAACAACACAACACAACTACACCTCACTAACGATTTATTTCAAACGTGCCTAATATGTCGTTGTTACAATGTATCCGTATTTAATTCCGTGGTTTCTGCGACCTTATTGTTTACGCAGGAGACTGTCAATGGATTGTAAATGACCGCAATGATGGGTATAGGGTGTAAACGAATTGTCACATTATTATATGTTATTAGGGGGGTCATTATGTAAGTGTCGTACTAACTTTGTGGCACCTGATCATGCCAATAGTTTGTTACTAGATATTGCTGCGGATCATTTACGTTTTTATAAAGTGCACCTGTATGACTTCCTTTTTAATTAACTGAAATAAAATATTTAAGCGACACAATTTTAGAAAATTGTTTTCAAATTGGAAAATGTTTAGATCAGCAAACACCGCTTAAATTATTCTATGAAAATAATGTACTGCTATACTGTGTGAAAACAAAAACTGCTGTTATTTAAAGTACAAGACATTTTAAATCTGAGATTTCTACAAGAAAAGAGATGTTGACATACGCCTGGGAACATACTGTTTCTATAGCAGTGCTCGACGCCATTGGTCTTCTCATCAACATTTGGTTCTTATTTACAATCAAGGTAGAGTTTCATTTTTATTATTTATTTATTTATTTATTTATTATTATTATTATTATTATTATTATTATTATTATTATTCAAATACATTTTATTACATTGCGATATTGCCCATAAACATAATAAAAATAAAATAATTATAGTACAAGCAATGTACAAAATAATTTTATCATTCCGTGTAAATTTACGTGTTAAACAAAATCTGGTTTTTAGAACGAAACGTGACATAGACGAATATTAAAATGGTATATGCCAGTCTTGCTTGGCACAATATACCAAGCGTAGAGTCTATCAGCTTGCAATTATCATTATATGAATAACAAGCGGTGTATCAGGGGCCTCTTTCATCAACTTCATAAGTGTAATATTCAGATTTAGACTTAAAATTGACAATGTTTATAACCACTACCATTTCTTTACAATCAGACCATGTGAATATTTTACCTGATTATTTGTTAGCATATCTACTCATTTATATCAAAATCGTCATATACATAAAATGAGAGCAAAGAGAGCATTTAGCAATATATTTATAGTCTGTAGTCTAAGTCTGAGTTTTAGACTTATAACGTTGTTGAATAAGGGCCCAGTCCTAGTACATAACAAATGACGTCTTATTTTCTTAATTGAAACGCTCGTAAAAGTTCATTCATCCCAATTGTACAATTACATAAGAAAAGTGCTTCGTCAAAAATATCTAAAAACAAACAACTACAATGTATGTACGCACGAATATTCCCGAATGAATGAAACATTACAATTCACAGAATCAGATTAAAACTAACGACGTAAATGTGTCCTTGTATGCTGTGTTGTAGTTATGACATTTTAAAACCATTTTTCTTTATTTTCCATATTTTCAGAAGAGAGAGTCACCATATAACGCCATAGATGTTCTACAGGGAATGAAAACTGTGTCATGTCTCCTTGCCCTGGTTATCTGTGTATGGCTAGAGGTAGCCACGTGTTCTACAGTGATTTGTACCGCCACAAAAGGTAAGAGGGCGCACGTAGACGTAAAACACACAACGCTCAAAAACTGACACAAAAAGCGTACCTATTCTTTTGCTATTACGTCACGACATATAAATAATTATCTCTACAATGTATTTCATGTAACAGCATAGTTTTAAGCACTGTTTTCTGTGTGTCTTTTTGTTTTAAAACAGTTTCTCAATTCTGCTTCGGTTGCTCACGGCGGTGCGTTCACCTTACCAGTTTGTCTGGATGGTGTCTATCCATTACTAACTTATATTACCATTTCATAAGAAACCAGCAACCATATGTTTGGTCAAGTGGCTGTTTAGATACAATGTAGATGGCGAAATTTAAAGACCCTGCATAATAAAACTTTCACTCAATCAGCTTGATGGGCTTTAACTTTTGAAAATATCTTTGTCTTGTAGTTTCTTATACATGTAATTATTTTCCCTATTTCTGTATTCGTGATTAGCACATAAGAACATTTCAATAAGCTTAAACACGTGGTGATCGAGCTATTGGTTAATAGGTATAGCATACTTATAACATTTGTTATGTGTACACATTGAGTTTGAGAACATGTATAATTCGCTGCTACATGTATATCGTGGCAGATATCGCTGGCTTAGAATGTGAAGGTCGTAACTACTACTTAAGATCTTATAATACGACTGATGCATCTTTGAAATCTTCATCAAAAGGCGCTTCTTGTTAGCCCAATTCCATGAAAATCGGAACTTGTAACGTTGACTAAACTGAAGTTGAAACAGCCTTTTTACCATAAGTAAAGATGTCATTAAGTAAAGAGTAATTTTCTGACCGATGTTTCTAGTTTTCCTCAAAACATTAATTTTGTACTTACGATATTTCCATTCTAAGCCAACGAATACGTGTTATTACGCTGTACAATTAATTATACAATTTTTTATGTTATTTCAGGAATAGCGGATGATTTGTTCATTTATTCCACATGTTATGCTTTTCTGGCTATCGCTTACATACGACGTAAGGTGTGTATGTGTCGTGGTCGAGCATCTGTACTCATCACCAACAGATACGCCATTAAGACCATGTTCATCTGCTTCACACCTGTAGGCATGTTTGTTGCCGCCAACATGACGCTGATGTCAGGTGACCAAAGAAGTCCACCGACTTCAGAGTTGGTTTCAAACGACACTAATGAGGCAACAGATTCTGTGCTTTTGGTGGGATATTCCAAGATGGCGTATGAGCTATGCCACATTTTAATATTAGTTATCTTGCCACTTTCCGTCAGTACCGCCCTGTACGTGAAAATTATTTTCGCTATTTCAAGAACTGCCCAAAGAATGGGCGGATCCATGACTCAACGAACACGTGACCCTTCGAAAATGATCATGGCGTCTGTAATCTTACTGCTGTTCACAGTTCTGTCAGTATGGGGCGTGTTTGTCATTGTCAAAATTGTGTCTCTTCTCTTAAGTATAGATGATGTGTTCTTTCTGTATTGGAAAATAGTAATTCTCATTGCGCAACCAATTGGGGACGGTTTACTTCAACAGTCCAAGCGGAAAAAGGGAAATGGTGGTCATGCAGTTCCTGGCCGGTCTGACCGACGTGTGTACCCCTGGAGAACACCGTCACAAAGTGTGAGCCCCACGGAGAATAGTTATGAAAATATATCTTTGGCTGAAAAGTTGCCTGTCCTAATAGAAGAAACAACGCTACATACGTCAAATGAACATGGCGAGAATGGCAGTGAACTAGAAGATTCTAAGCCAGGTTACCTAATCAAGAAGCGACGTCAGAGCATCATGCATCATCCTAGAACATCGGTATTAGTCCGCAATGCTGCCGTCATTGGACTGGAATTTCAAGAGAAAACAAGTTTGGCGGACTTTGGCCGACAACGTAAGGCATCACAAGAGAAGTTAAAAGCCGAACTTGAAAACATCGAATCGGCAGCAATAAACAGACAAAGAACTCGTCGTTTGTCTAATTGTTTGAGATTCTCAGTAGTAGATGAACCTTCGGATGATGAAGTATACCATATTTATAAAGAACTTTATTATCGACGTGGATCTAAATATTCTGAGAAAAGTAACCGAAGTGGTCATGACCAAGACTCGATGCCAGGATTTAAGACTTTGTCAAACGCAAGCGTTCGTAGCGGCGACAAGGATAGGAAAATATCCGACGCTAGTTCCGGCTGTTTGAACAGTCCGTCTCAGAAACGATGGAAACGTTTGTTTACAACAGCAAGATCTGCTAACAGGTTCTCTGAAATGCGTAAACATAATACCGGAATAGTGATTGAAGAAGAAGCGGCGCGCGATAGTCCCGTACGTCAGACACGCGGAAATTTAAGCACACCTCAGGGCAAATTGTCGGCTTTCTCTCTAGCACAGCATGCTAAGTACGCGAACAGTACCCCACTGAGGAGAAGCTTGGATGATCGTTTAAGTTCAAATGGAAAGAAAGAGGAAAAGATTCATAGAAATAAAAAGAGATCTATATCTTGTGTCAGCAACGATTGGGCGAAAGCTAACAATAGTGGTGGAAAAAGCAGAAAACATTCGGTGACATTCGTTTCTAATTCAAAATTAGATGCACCTTCAACATCCCATCATATCAATCGATCAATTTCGTACGACACACAAATTTACCTTGACTATATGCAAGATGACAAAAAGAAGAACAAAAAGCATGATACACGTTACAGTCATGGTGATGTACGCAGTCAGCGACCGTCAAATAACACAACAACAAAAGTGCAAAGATGGCTTTGTAAAGATACATCGTCGCGTGATGAATGCATAGCTCATCTTATGGAAATGAAAGAGTACTTTTAAAATTGGGGTTTTCTTATTGGAAAATGATTGGTGCTTATGTTTGCTTAATCTACATTACTTTTAACATAAAATGTTCTTGTTTTTGAAATATGTTCTCTCTTGTTGAAAATCCTTATTACATATCACGCCGCCATTACCCATGTATATCATTTCTGTATATATTTAATGCACGTGTCATTACTATGTAATCTTTGCTGAAAATAAAGGATATGTTCTGTTCTATTCTGCTATTTTAAAGAAAGCCAAAACAGTTCGTTTGGTTGGTTTCACAGTATATGTATAAAAGTTTTATTTGGTGAATATGCATGTGATTGATTCAGAATAAAGATGTTGTCACATTGTAACATTGGTTGCTAGAAACGTTAGGCATTATAATACCGTCATATGGTTTATTTCGAGAAACGTTAGGCATTATGCCCATGAGTTTACAATCAATACAATACATATACAAATATAATTACAGTAGTATACTAGCATTCACGCACACATCATACATTTAGGCAAACACACCCACACACACACGAACACACACACACACACACGCACACACACGCGAACACACACACACACACGCATACACATGTCACACGCATAATTATGTATATTTTTGTCATTACATAGAGCACAGAATTCTTCAAATATCTTACATGCAATTTAAATATAGAACAATTAAATAATCGAAGTATTACAAAAGTATATGCCATAAGTGAGGTTATATCGTCTGATGCTTTTGGAATTGCTTGAGGCAAAAACATACCGGTCGACATGAGAGTATGTCGCGGGTATAATTGAATCACATACCACTACCAAAAACACCGCATTGTAAATTTCTTATACGTGGGTACAGACTAAGTTAGAGACCCTACCACCGCATAGATAGCCTAGTGATATAGCATACGCTTCCACTGTGGTGACAGCGTCACGCTATAGGCGATATAAAAGTGTTACCAGCAACTCCTTCGCTAGACGCTCCTGGCAAACATCCGGAATGGGATGTCGAGACGTACACGTAAAAGATGGAAACAATTGTGACATAGTCCAATGTAGTCGACCTAAAGTAAATTAGTTACACCAACTTTTCTCGCCTATCATTGGTGGATCATAGGTTTTCGCTATGATACAATGACAACAAACGCAGTATATGCTGCATGAACAGGCCCGGTGATTATAAACACTTCTGATTCTCATACTCATACTCACACTCCATGCTCCATGCTCCATGCTCCATGCTCCGACTTGAAAAAAAAACATATTATTTTTAGAATTTTGCATCAAAACAAACACCAACTTGTAGCAAATGATCTAATTAAGAAAATGAAACCCCACCCCCACCCCCACATTTCATATGTTTCCATTCAGTAATAAAGAAGTTACAGCAGTTTATGTAACTAAGAAATAGTCCAATTGGGGAATGGAGTACGAGTTGGAGCATGGAGAATGGAGTACGAGTTGGAGCACGGAGTATGGAGTACGAGTTGGAGCATGGAGTACATACTCCAATTTTTTTAATCACCTGGCCAGATAGGATATATTTGTAATACAACGTAAAAACATTCAAACATACAGAACTATATAAAACTCGTATGCTCCTAATTGTGAAGACAGGTAAAATTGTTGTTACATGTATATTGTGTTTGTATTTTATTTTCTGATGAAATTGACCGAGCTGTGTACTAATGCGTGCTCTGGTTACTTTTCTATCATCACTCATATATCGTACGAATCGATTATGCGCCTGTCAATTGCATCCATGGCCCACACTCCTTGGATGGGTAGCGGGTATCCGTGTGTTTTGAGATTCCAGCTTCCACCCTCACTGCCGGGGAAATGTTTGGGATTTTTTCTCCGAACCGAATTCCCGGGGACAATATTATGTAGTCAGTGGACCGGGTAAATACCGGAGATTTTACCACCAGCTGCCCCCCCGCAGGCCGGGGAAGGTCGGGTGTAAAAATCCCCGCCCATCCGGATGAAACGAACTGGTGCATTAATCATAATCCTTCGTTGTCCTTTTTACTCGAGTCTGTTTAAAGAACACGGGTATGTGAATTCGTTACCAAACCTATGTATCCATTGAGTTATTATCCATTTTTCTCCATAAACGATAGGGCAGCCTGTATGTCGTGTTGATAAGATCTTAGAACCATTCCTGAAATACAGCGGGAACATGACGGCTGTCCCTTTCTTGGGTACGATTGAAAGACCAAGGTCATCAAACAGCGTAATGCCACCGATTGCGTCATCAAGATAAACAATAATTGTAGCTAATCTATCATTCATTCTATTCTTGGGTTGAGCTAGTTGGTCCATATGGGTGATAAAACTCGAAGTGGCCCCATAATGTCCAATTTTAAGTTTCTCTGCACTGCCGTTGTTCCTTATTGCAAAACCAAAGAGACCTTCTAAACGAGCCCGGAAGTTTTTCAGAGGTTGTGCTTGAGCAAAGTTCATCTGGTAGGTCCTGCTGGTTCGTTTAGGACTAGGTCGTCGCTTGTTGTCTGTGCTTGCGCTGTTGTGAACTATTGTTGCACGCTTCAAACCAGGTGCCCCGATGTCTTTGATGTATTGAATTTCATCATCCGATACAACATCATATGCGAATTTGACCGTATAATCGTTGAACTCACTGAATGTTAGTTCTTCTATCTTACCCCTGTTAAATAAAAGGGCAGTATGGTCTTGCTTTAGGCGACAAACACCTGACGCCTTTTTCACAGTGAGGTAGTTGTCCGTGTTTCCATTCTGCACATCTAGCCATGACTGTTTACACTGCGTGTAGATGTTATGTATATCATAGCGGACTTGGTGTAGTATGAATTGACATTTATATGGTTCAACATCCTTACACATTTCTTCCATCTCAGATATCTCGGTCTCGTTCAAAATTGACTTATATTCCTTCAGAAGGTTCATCATTGGTATAGAGCATGTGCAGTTGCTCACGCTAAAGGCCGTGTTCTGTAGCTCATACTTGGCTCTGTTTAGTATGTACTGATTGTGTTGGTCATCCTTTTTTGTAGCTCGTTTGAAAGCGATTTGCATCGTATCAAAAACGTAGTTCATCGTATTTTGTGAAAACGTGTGATGTTCCTGTTCTATTTCTAACTCATGTGCAACTCCTTCACCTTGACTCAAGGCCAAATCTATCAATTCATCATAGGTTAGAGGATTTGATTCAAATGGACCAATTTTACCCTTCACAATATCATAAATCGGAAAGTTGTACTGTTCCATCAATCGAAGTATACCTGAAAAATACAAGCATCAGTGATATGTACGCTACTGAACAAGTGCCGGACCCTACCCGTTACATAGACACATTTTAGATGAGATCAAACGTATATATAATATGTATATATATATATATATATTAATTGCGATTACCCATTCCATAGACGAATCTAAACAACACAAACCGTTTTCGCATTTTATTGAGAGTGTCCTTCCAAAGACAAGATAAAATTGTATGCGTAGTAATTTCATGTTATTTTAATTTGATTCATTTTCACTCACAGGTATCTTTTTTTTTTAAATATATTTTACAAAAACATATTTTGCGTTTGAGTCTTTATCAATGATACAGTTAACCGTGTTTTACCTACGCCATGGTGAACAATTCGCTTGCATAGAACGAGAAGGTCGTAACTTCAAAATCAATATGTTGAGAAAATACGAAAAACAGTCTGAGATTCAGTCTTTACTTAAGGTAAAACAAGCTTTATCGACTTCAGTTTGGTCAACATGACAAGTTCCGATTTTCATGACAATATGCTCATAAGAAGCGCCTTATGTTGTAGATATCAAATATACGACCTTCTCATTCTAAGTCAGCGAATTACGTGACTTGGTTTGGTATCAAATTAAGCGAAATGTGTAAAATTGTAAAGGTCAAGTCATATAAATGTCAAGTTACGTCTACATACCTCTGGCGAATGACCATAGTTCTTCGCGACTTGGGAGCACTTTCAATACGTTGATCAAAATCTTCTCATCGAATGGTTGCAAATCGCCTCCTGTTTGCGGATACGTGTACTTGTGTTGCGCAGTAATACACCTACGGACTTGTTTGAGTATACTTGCAGGATGATGTGTCTTCTTATAGTTCTCAGCCACATGTCCCTCTGGTTCTAAATAAGCTCGCAAATAATTCAGATTATCTATGTAGTGTTCCTGTTCAGCAATATAGTTCTCTAGCTTTGAATTTAAATCTATTTCTCTCAAATATTCCACGGTTTTATTGACAAGAAGCTCCGATATATAAGGCGTCGCATCTGCTATCCTGACAACAGCGGTCAAACACAATAGCAATATTGTCTTTCTTAGCATCATCTTCAATGTACGTGTAAAAAGTTACTAAAACTATCCAGTGAATAGAAACTGTTTCAGCTATGTTTTAAACAAAGTGATTTAATTATATAGCTAACTAGTGTTGTTTATAACCACATTGAGGCCGAATAATATCGTTTATTGGTTATCGGACATCGTCTCATTCAGATTGTAGAAATTCGATGTTATACTCGTACATAGCTTTCGTAAAACATGGTGTGAACTGTTAATGTTCGTTAAAAATGTTTATGTTGGCGAGCCAACCGGGTATATGTATATACTTGACGGCATACATGTACATGTATGGCTTCAAGCAAGTGGATTTCTTGTACCATTTCATTTCGTCTTTGTTATGACACAGTCTGGGGTCGAACCCGCGACCTTCCACACAAACATAACGTGTGATTCTATGATAAACCGTATGATGTGATGAAACCATGCTTATAACAGCCATAGTAAGGCAACTTTTTAGACTCGAGTCAATACTCTACTTCTCGATATTTCGACCTCGGTCTTCTACAGGAGCTATGACGCGCTTTCAAAATGACAGGTCGAAATATCGAGTAGTATAGTGATTCTGCTACACACATTATCGTGATCCCTTTTTAGGGATATATTTATACTCGAGTTAATACATTCTGAAAAAATGACACCAGAAACCAAACATTATTTTATAATAGTATAGTCAATATATATCTACATGTACACCTGTATAATATACGTGTTAAAGTCATGATCAAACGTCACTAATAAAGTAGTAAATAGTTTACAAATTAAGGAAGTTAGTGGCGAAATTTCAAAAACAAACCCGCCGGCATTGTTAACTTTATTTATGAAGAACGTGAACAGTTTTTCATGTATGGTTAAGACTAACAAAGTTCACGTGTCAACTACACGTACTATTAATACGTCCCGTTTCTCTAGCATGTGAGCGGTTACCGACCGCCATACCAAAAACGAAATAGAAATGGTACCAGAAACGCTATAAACTGGATTCCCTTCTCTCACGCACACGTTTTGATGAATAACATCAGGAATGAGGTGTCGATGTGATAAATATAAGTTGGAAAAAAATGTTTTATCAAATTAGTATAAACTTAACAGCCGTTGTATTGATGATTAGACACTTCCTGGTGTTCTTGCTTTCTTGTTGTTTTTCTGAAGTCTCGCAACAGAGTTCTTAAAATTCTTCAAAAAGATAATAATACAATGTTAATCGGACAGGGAAGACAGCATCCGATTTACACACCCTAACACATACAAAACACATAATCGAACACAATAACACGACACAAAACTGGACATGAAAATGAACTTCCATGAAAGTCCAAATTTCAGTTGTCAATCAAGTCGAAAATGAAAGTCACAACTGTCATATAATTAATTATGTATCTGAATACTTGGTTTCATTGTTTTAAAAATGACTCGTTTTGGCTGTAAAAGGTCACCAAAGGTTGATGAATAACCTTACATAGCAAAACTCTTCTACCGCACAAGTTATCTTCGGTAGCAGTAAACAAGTTTGCCTACCTGGCCGTTCACTGCCCATCCCTGAGGCGGGGGCTGTGGATGCAACTGATGTTATAAATGTTGTGTTAAAGCATTGTGAACTTCAACTTATGTAGATGACTAAGGAGTGGACATTTCAATTCAAAGAAAATTAACGTTTTGTACTTAATAAACAAAGTTCTTTCCCCTGAATTTCAATGGATGTAACGCTAACTGGCAGGAAATGAGTAAAACAGAGTTCCCTTCCCTGTATTTTACGCTCCTTCCCTTGGAATTCAGTGGAGGGGTTTCTGCTTAACTTATTTTAAGTCGGTACGAGTTACTTCCCTTGGAATCTTAAGTCGGGAAGAGAGACTTCCCTCGAAATTCAGGGGAATGAATTCTGTATGACTAATTCAAAGTCGGTAAGAGTGACTTCCCTTGAAAATCAAGGAAGGAACTTTGTTTGATTAATTTTAAGTCGGTAAGAGTGACTTCCCTTAAAATCAGGGGAATGAACTCTGTATGACTTATTTTTAGTCGGTACAAGTTACTTCCCCTAGAATTCAGGGGAAAGAACTCTGTTTGACTAATTTTAAGTCAGTTAGAGTGACTTACCTCGAAAATCAGGGGAATGAACTCTGTATGACTTATTTGTTAGTCACTACTAGTTCCTTCCCCTGGAAATCAGGGGAAGGAACTCATATTGACTAATTTTATGTTGGTAAGAGTGACTTCCCTTGAAATTCAGGGGAAGGAACTTTGTATGACTTATTTTTAGTCAGTACGAGTGACTTCCCCTGGAATTCAGGGGAAGAAACTCTGTTTGACTAATTTAAGTCGGTAAGAGTGACTTCCCTTGAAATTCAGGGGAAGGAACTCTGTATGACTTATTTTAAGTCAGTTAGAGTGACTTCCCTTGAAATTCAGGGGAAGGAACTCTGTATGACTTATTTTAAGTCAGTAAGAGTAACTTCCCTTGAAAATCAGGGGAAGGAACTCTGTTTGACTAATTTTAAGTCGGTAAGAGTAACTTCCCTTGAAAATCAGGGGAAGGAACTCTGTTTGACTTATTTTTAGTAGGTTCGAGTTACTTCCCTTAGAATTCAGGGGAAGGAACTCTGTATGACTTATTTCAAGTCAGTTAGAGTGACTTCCGTTGAAAATCAGGGGAATGAACTCTGTATGACTTATTTTAAGTCGGTAAGAGTGACTTCCCTTGAAAATCAGGGGAAGGAACTCTGTATGACTAATTTTAAGTCAGTTAGAGTGACTTCCCTTGAAAATCAGGGGAATGAACTCTGTATGACTAATTTTGAGTCAGTTAGAGTGACTTCCCTTGAAAATCAGGGAAAGGAACTCTGACTAATTTTAAGTCGGTAAGAGTGACTTCCCTTGAAATTCAGGGGAAGGAACTCTGTATGACTTATTTTTAGTAGGTTCGAGTTACTTCCCTTAGAATTCAGGGGAAGGAACTCTGTATGACTTATTTTAAGTCAGTTAGAGTGACTTCCCTTGAAAATCAGGGAAATGAACTCTGTATGACTTATTTTAAGTCGGTAAGAGTGACTTCCCTTGAAAATCAGGGGAAGGAACTCTGTATGACTAATTTTAAGTCAGTTAGAGTGACTTCCCTTGAAAATCAGGGGAAGGAACTCTGTATGACTAATTTTAAGTCGGTTAGAGTGACTTCCCTTGAAAATCAGGGGAAGGAACTCTGTATGACTTATTTTAAGTCGGTAAGAGTGACTTCCCTTGAAAATCAGGGGAAGGAACTCTGTATGACTAATTTTAAGTCAGTTAGAGTGACTTCCCTTGAAAATCAGGGGAATGAACTCTGTAGGACTAATTTTAAGTCAGTTAGAGTGACTTCCCTTGAAAATCAGGGGAATGAACTCTGTATGACTAATTTTTAGTCAGTTAGAGTGACTTCCCTTGAAAATCAGGGGAAGGAACTCTGTTTGACTTATTTTAAGTCGGTAAGAGTGACTTCCCTTGAAAGTCAGGGGAATGAACTCTGTATGACTTATTTTTTAGTCAGTACGAGTGACTTCCCCTGGAATTCAGGGGAAGGAACTCTGTTTGACTTATTTTTAGTCGGTAAGAATTGCTTCCCTTGAAAAGCAAGGGAAGGAACTCTTTAAATTATGACTTCACGTCTGTGTGAGTTACTTCCCTCAATAAAAGTCAGGGGAGGGAACTCTGTAGTACTTCCCTTGATATCTGAGGTACATATCAGGGAAGTGCAAAATTAGGGTTGATTACCCCAAGTGGAAGAGTGACTTTCCATTGATAACACCATAACTCCACCATGTACACAAATGTCCTATATACGACTGCTTCAATACTAGAAAAGGACTTTCCGTTCATATGACTATCAATGTGTATGCATATTTTTGCATGTTCAATAAATCTTACAAAGCCCTAAATTCGTTGAAACTTCATAAAAAACTCAAATATGTATTATAGATTGTACTTTTTAATGATTTGTGTAAAATAACTAAATATTGAAAGAGATATTAGGGAAAATAAAATATCTGTCGTCAAAATTGCACATTTTTTTTTCAATCTGCATGGCCCCAGGGAAATAATGAAAAGGTAACACAAATTTTATACACCTATAGAAATTAACAATACATGGTATGTTTTCATTTTTTGTGTACAATCATTGTACCGGTGGTTTAACTTCGCATGCATTATAGTTGGTGTGTATTGTACCAGTTCAGGTGAAGCCATGCCCCCATCCCCCGGTGATTGGCGGGGATTTTCGCACGGGAAAATCACACCCAGTTTTGTAACAATTATTACATTTCTGGTTTTTATTACAAAATAGTTGTTACGGACCTTATGCACCAATCAGTTGCATCTACGTCCCCATCCCCAGGGATGGGCAAGGATTTTTACTTATGGATTGTCAGAATCCCTTATGGTAATATAGGGGGCGTTAAAAGTAAAAACCCTGGGATATACTATTATTTTGTGTCAAAACATAACAGAATATATTTATACAGTTGCTTAATACTACTTACTAAGTGTAACATATCTAGATAACACCGAAAATATGTCATTTCAATTTTGGGGATTTGTTGTTGTGGTGATGGTTGCCGTCGCACGGGAAATTCCGTATCGAACGTTTTGCTTGGCAAATATCACGCCTATACGTCTCTGACGGAACTGAAAACCGACGTAACGCTCTGATGGACCTCAGTATACGTACATGACATTTGAGTTCCGTCCGAACGTTACATCAGTTTCAAGTTCCGTCAGAGCCATATGAAAACAGAACAATTCTCTGACGGAACTGAAAAGTAGTGTAACACGATTCATACCGTGGTTTCGGCAATAAAAAAACCCCGCAGTCGCCCGTCATCAGGAAGGTAAAACACGACTCTCCTCGGCTATACACCGCCTACCCCTGGGGTGGTGGCCGTGCATGCAACTGACTGATGCATTACCTTATCGGGATTCAGACAGGGCTGAAATCCAATGATACCGGACCACACCATATGTCAGTCGTCAATTGGATACATGTTTATCCCATGAACTACAAATCGGGATGTATTCGACGGTATATCATGCAAAACTAAGACCTAAAAAAACTTTGTGAGGGATAACATAAAATTATTTAAATGAGACGTCATATGGCCCCTCGTATTTCCTAATTTAACAACCTTATGCTAAATAATGGGACAAACTTTAGGACATGGACACGTCGAATACAAAAGTGTAGCATATTAATAATTAGCTCATGTGTAGACTATTACATTGTACTAGCTTCCATAAGTAGCAGCTTCATTTGAACCATTGTGAGTCTAATAAAACAGAAGTTTGCCAATCCTCTGTCGTTAAGGTGATAAAGCATGAAAATTGTTTTATCGAGATGTATGAGTATGGTCAATACTAGGCAGGTCACAATTGTTATACAAGACTCGCAATACTCATTACTAAGTGGTTAGTACCTTATTAGTAACTCGTTATCAATATTTCTTGCAAGGGACGCTGCTGATGACGTATCAAGTTCTACAATAGTACATCAGTTATGCAAGTTGGTTACGTCATTTCAACGGCTGCTATATGAATACTGAAACATGGACATGGTTATGTCGCTAGCTTAGAATGAGAAGGTATACGACCTTATAAGACTGATGCATATTCATAATCCGCATCTTCAGTCGCTTCTTATGAGCCTATTTTCATGAAAATCAGAACGTGTCATGTTGACCAAACAGAAGCTGTAACAACTTGTTTGACCATAAACTTGTAAGGACTCAAAAATAATTTTCGGACAGTTTTTTTCTGGTTGTTCTTTCTGTGTACTTGCGACCTTCTCATTCTTAGCCAGCGATTTGGGCAACCTTTTTAGCAGATCTGGAACCCTTCACCAAAACCAGTGTTTCAAATATTTTTATTCAGCATATGTAGTTTCAAATGACCGTAACTCAGTTTTTGTTTTCATAAAATAACGTTTTTGTTGAACAGAAAAGTCCCGTCTTTTTAAGTCCAGATAGGAACCCTGAACAAGTTTTTGACCACTTGATGAGCGGGTCAATATTGAATTTGACCTAGATTCCGTTGATATGATCAGTTTCAAGAAACTTACAGTGCGACTTCTAGTGAAGTCCTATGCAAGTGTTTTTCTGATTTGCCCTAGTTTTACCCGATGACACACCGAATGTAGCCCAGCTTTAGTTGCGAAGGTCATTCGGACTAGGTTTCTTAGACATTATACTAGTTATTATACCTGATATATAGACAAGCAAATTGTTGGCAATCGGAGAGTGATCAGTATTGAAAGTGACAGGCTTGTGCCTTACTGTCTGTTTTACTCAATCCAAGAGTCACACTATTCTGGCGTAGCAGACCAAATAAGCCAAGGAAGAACTGCAATGCCCATTTCTATCCACATGGTTGCATGAAGAAAATGATTCAAGATAAAACACCTTGCCAAAACATATCCAGTTTGACGAACCTCTAGTCAGGCTGCTGGTATCAGTTTTCAGGAGTGAATCGCCAATTATTTTCCTATAACCTAAGAATCTAGCCTGGTGGTGTACACCAACAATCCTATGACCAGAATCGTATGCATTAATGTTACGTTATTTATGCCTATAACGCTGTTAAAGTCTGTTTCTTAAAAATGTTTCAGTCATTAAGTTGATTTTTTTCAACAGGGCCAGATTGAAAATCAAGAAAATCGGATGCTACCTAACATTTTTGCCAAACAAGAGGTCTCTAATAAAATTATTTCCATATAGAGTTTGCATCGAAGACTATTCTTTAAAACATAATATTAAATTGGCAATAACTTTGCCCTTTCTTTATTTACATGTACATGCATGTTTATCACATAACTTATTTTGATCAGAAGTCATTGCTCTTACAGCTATGCTAAATTCTCTTGATTATCACAATAAACTGTTTTCTTTACTAACAGTCAAGAAGATGATCTGTACAAGGTATGAGTAATACAAATTACTATACACATGTACGGCTATCGACTCACCTAACCAGTTTTCCTGGGCTTAATCCTAACCAGTACTAACTAAACCTCCAAAAAAAGGAATCAGAAACTTCTCCACATGTGGAGGCAAAAAGACATCGTTGTCAAATTGTCATGGAAATGCTGACCAGGAATTGCCAGTTAATGATCCAGTGTTCTAGCTATGTTGACAGCTGATGTATACCCCATGGCAGGCCAATAGTCGAACATGGTAAAGGTTACAGTGACCTTGACCTTTGTCCTCAAAATCAACATGGGTCTGACCATTCTCCATGTATTGTGTGAAGATCCTAGGCAAATAGCATTCTTGAGTTATTGACAATAACAGAAACCATTTGTTCTACCGACAGACCAACAGAAAAGCATGAACGAAGCAGTATATCCTCTCATCAAAGATGGAGGCATAATCAAATTGATTTTTATTTCAACAACCGGTATGGGAATGGTGTGCATAAAGTAGTAGGTGTCTATTGAGTAATGGGGTGAATGTATCCAAGATGTTTGTGGAGAAATAAACAAGAACACATGGTAAGTTTGAGGTATTTTATCTTACAAGATACACAGACACAAACATAGTATGATTAAATTAATAGTTAGGTCATATAAGAATATATACATGGTTCATGTAACACAAATTTCTTAGATTTAGCAGACCATCCGGAGTTCCCAAAACGATTTTAAGACAAAATTCCAAGACTTTTCCCAGACCAGACAGCAGTTTTCCCTCACTTTTTTAGCAAAACTTAAAATTTCTGACAATAAACACAACAAGGCTTCTAGGTTAGTATTCACGCAAATTTTCATTGAAATGGGACCAAAGCAGACAAACATCGCAACATCCATAAAGACATACGTTCAGCATTATGGTAAATGTACCCCCCCCCCAACATGAGTGTGTGGTAGACATAAAAACTGTCCTTACAGCCTACCTTCCAAACCAAACACTCTCCATCATGTTACATGAACCATGTATGTGTTTCTATATAAAGCCTCAGACACAAGTTTAATAATGAGCATCAGTAACAAGTGAATATGTACAGGGGCCTTATTCACCAATGTTGTAAGTCTAAAACTCAGAAAGTCTAAAACTCAGACTTAGACTTAAAATTGACAACATTTATAATCACTGCCATTTCTTTACAATTGGATTAATTCATGTGAAATTTTATTGGATTATTTGTGGTTATCCATCAAACATGTTTACCAATTTATATCAAAATCGGTACATTTATAACAATATGAGAGCAAATAGAACATTTGGCATTTGTAAGTCTAAGTCTGAATTTTAGACTTATAACGTTGGTGAATAAGGCCCCAGTGTTTGAAGAATGAAAATTTGTAAATGATTGAGCCACACCATGCATTCAAAAAATGAATTGATAAAAATGTGGTTTTGGAAAAAAAATATGAGCAACTTCAGCCGGAGTTTTTATCCAGTAAAATTCAGCTTCTGTAAATACATGTATCCAATTATAAGTAAGCCTAGGGCTGGTATGATTAAGGTGGAACGGATTTATGCAAATAAACCAAATCACATTTAAGGCTTTATCTTACTTGTTTTGATACCTACAAATTAACAATCCAGTGAAATTGCATTTAAAAACCGATGACTTTACAGTAATACAGTTTAGTCAATAGATACAATTCGGAATGTACAATATTGTGGGTTGTCCGCAAATTTGCATGCGGTACAAACAATGTTGACCTTAATCCTTTGCTAATGCAATTGTGATTTAAATAAGCATCGCACATTTCAATCGTACAAACATGGATATTTATCAAACGAAAACATAGTTAACAGTAAAAGTTGTTCGAACCTGGGGATTAGTGTGGAAAAAACAGATTGCATTGAATTACGGAGTATATCTTTTTAGTCAATTATATGAATGTTTGAATGTTTTCATGATATTGATAAAGAAGTGCAAGCATGACGATGGATGTAGTAAAGTTTTATAACTTTTAGGTTAAATGCTGAAGTTAGAACACAATAAATATCAATCCTTTAATGCAAGAAGTAGAATAATTTACAAAACATTTTATACATACATGTAGCTACATAATTATACAAATAGTTGAAAAACATTAAAAATGAGATAAAAACCAGAAAGATTTGGACACAGAAACATGTGTCTCTAAAAAAGGGCCATTACTCCCAACAAAAAATCCTGAGATAATGCAAAACTAGGCTAGGTATCAAGTATTCATGTTAAGTTTCATCGAAATATTACTGAAAAGTTTCATATGGTACAAAGTGTTGCCGCTATCCAGGGTAAGACTAAATTGAGGGCTAGGTGCAAAACTATTGTAACTACATCAATTTATTGAGGCATGTACCAAAGCTTCGTACGCAGCCCTCAAAACATTCACTGCAATCTGAAATGTTTTTATGCCAATTGATTCAATAAATTCAATATTCTCTATTTTTCTATACTATTCTTTGAATGGAATATCTTTTAGTCTTTCTCTATTTGAAGCAAAATTAAAATTCCAGACAACCCTAGAATTTTTCAAACCTATGTACCCCAATTTTTTGGCCTAAATAGCGGAGACAAACAATTCTTATATACCTAGAGGAAGATATATGGCACATTAGGGTGTTGACATCTGACAGTTTCCTGTTAGTACATGGTTTCCAATCTCAATGCATTCAAATATTGGTCAAAATCTGATTACAATTTACAAAACAAAAAGTGGACATTTCAACGAAAATGCAATGAGACAAAAAAGGCAAGAACTAAAACTGGCTTTCATATATACATACATGACAGATATGGTGTACACTGTTGTGCATAGAGATCTGAGAACACTACTGACATACCTGCACTGGTATCACCAGCTCAGTGATTATAAACATTGGAGTATGTACTCCATGCTCCAACTCATACTTCAATTGGAGCCTGGTCTTAGTTACAAAAACTGCTATGGCTTTTTTATTACTGAGTGGAACAATATTAATAGGGTTTCTTTTTTAGTCAGATCATTTGCTACAATTTGGTGTTGGTTGTGATGCAAAATTCTAAAAAAAAATATATTTCAAGTTGTGGAGTATGGAGTCTCAGCATGAGAATGTTAAACGCTTATAATCACTGGGCCAGCTCAGCAATATCAAAATGTTCATATCTAGTGTTAACATATACATGCAATAGTGAATAATGTGTAATGCCAATGTGTAATGAAATACGGGCACCAAGGACCCTAACATATAAAAGTGAGCAAATTACATGAATTGTAGGCAACAAGAAATACAATCTGTAATGAGTACATGTCAAGAAGAACACATCTGGTTTGGTACACAAACCCTATATCGCTACTGTAGGCAAAAACGATATGTGCCTACCATTGGCATAAAAACTTACGCCCCTCACAGTCATCTAAATTAGCACTCGCCCAAAAGCCATGGCGAGTAATTTTGGCTGATATTCAGATCGGGCGAGAAGCTTTTTCCATAGAAGTCGTTACATTGTAAAGGATCACTCGTCCAAATGGCAGGTAATATTCAAAAGCTAATTTCAATGACTGCCCTCATTGGCACAGCTCTTCAACATCCGCGGAACACCAGAATACCAATCTGCACACATGTTTTATTCACACATCTGTCTGTGTACTGCCATAACTGGACACAGTAGATGTTGATGATATACTACTGTTACTGTTTAACGACGTTAGAGAAAGTTTACGACAACGGTTTCCAGTTTTATATTTAGCAGAGGAATATGTTCTTCCCTTTGATGGACTTGCAGGACCCAGACTGCCTGTCTTACTCGACTTCTTTGTGCTCGATCTAACACTGAAATATAGCGTGAAAAAAGAGTAAAACAGTGGTACAAGATAAAAAAGTTAAGATACCAATTTTCTAGGGCTCTTTTCAGCTGTTAGGAAGCTCAAGCACCCTTTGACATTTTTAACTCCCCTGGTCATTGGGCTACAAATGAAAATCTACACTTGTGTCTCCCTGGCGAGACTATTTCTCTCCCGTGGGTGTGGCAGCCAACATCGATCTGCGGTGCCCAGGAATGGACACTGCCATCACAGGTACAATTTTACACCATGGTGGAGTGGAGCATGTGGGTCTTGCTCAGAAAAATTAACCAGTAGTCCAGAGGGGGGGGGGGTCGAACCTGGGACCTCTAGATCCTCGATCTTCATTTAATGACCAATGTTCTGACTATACAATAGTCTTCATCAGGGTTCTGTAGTATAGAGTGAAACACACAAGATTTAAATATTAGAATTATACAAAATACTGTAAATCACTGATATTCTATGTGCGAACAAATGCTGGAACAATGTTCTTCAACATGTGTGAACTAAAATTACTTGATTTTTAATTAATCAAGAAACAAACAAGGGCAAATCAATATTCCTTCAAACTACTTTGATTTCCAATGATTTGGAAGGGAGACAATAAAGATGGGCTTTATATAACAAACTACCAAATCAGATCCTTACATTTACTCCGATCCTTTATGCTGTTAGTTAGATCTCACAATACTACACGTAACAAGTAACGTTCAAATGGCCTCGCTAGAGCATGTTGTATTATGGCTATTCACCTGTATGTGAACTTGTATAAACTCTATGTATAAACAATCGCTCTCATTATAAACTAGGCAGTTCAACAGATTATATGCACTTTCAGATTTGTGAAAGTAGTGATTTGATTGGATGATGTAGAGTTTCTCATCCACATGACCACATACAGAGTGTCATCAGATCCTGAATCAGTGTAAAGTATTGGAGTGTAATATGGGTCTAATTTAAATGAGATTAACCAAATACCTGTCTCGGTTCTCTTTCCCCATTGGTTCCACAAACAGTCCATCCTTTCCTTTTACACACAGTAAATCTGTGGTATTTCCACTACCTGATGATACATATACTGTACCATGTTCTAATGATGGACCCAGGTAACGAGGACATGTCAAGTCTACTGATGTCTGTCGACCTCTGCAAACATGAAAAGAATACCGTTAAGATAGGACATGAAAATTTGGTACAAGTAACAACCCATTTATCAGTGCTATTTTTATAGCATTAAATTGACGATATGTGTTTACTTAAGAAACTAATAGTTCAACAGTAGACCAATCAGGTCAAAGTTTGTAAATATCACATTATCCCGCGCACACTACAGTTTTATATTATAGTATTTACCTAATATCCTCCTTACATGCTGGTACAGTGATAGCCTGTATACTATGGAAGTATGTAACATACAGGAACGGCTCTTTGTATGCTGAAAGGTAAACATGGTATTCATGAGAAAAAATACATCAATACTGACAATTATTGAACATAATGCCAGAGCGGAGATCACTCTGTGCCTTATTGCTAATCTAAGTCATTTGTTGAAGGCGTTTCCCCCAGCTAACTGGACCATGTGAATAAATCGTTTAATGGATTAAGAGGTAATTGATTGACATCTGGCATAATATCAGACTTGTTACTTACTTAAAGTTTGCGTAAAAATAAAGAAACTAACAAGACTGCATTCAGTAATCGATTTTCCCCCTGTTGAAGCCTTGTTCGTAACAAATGGCTAAGTCATTCAGGGGCCATTATTTAGTTGAAATGTCTGATAGTGTTCAGGGGGGGAGAAATGTTTTCATGTAGCCAGTTTATCTTCAAAAGTAGGCAGTTTATTTGATATCTCACTAAGTTAGAAAGAAGAAGATGACAAAAAGTAGTCGGCAAGCATGTTCAAATAGCCAGTGAATTTTCTGCCTTCCACCTCATTTCTACCCCTCTGGTGTTACATGGATTTGACAATGGTGGTAAACAAGTATGCCAAGTTTGACTGCAATACCTTAATGGACTTAAAAAATATCTGAGTTTCAACATTTTGAAACAGACAAACTGATGGAAAAACAAACGGACGAACTAACAGGTGCATTACTTTATGCCTCAAGCAGTATAAAAAAATAATATTTACAAAATTCTGTCAATATCACTGATCATAAGTCTAGTTTGTCAAAGTCAGTGATTTTGTTTTTCACCCAATTAACCTATGTTGACCAAACCACATTTAATATAACCCAATTAATGTTTACTGTATTCATTATACCAAAAGACAAATGTCCTTACAATTTGAGGCACTGGAAGAAAGACTTTGGGTACTAGTACTTACCAAATGAGAAAGGGAGACAACTCCATTTCATGTCTGCTGGACGGCTTCGACGACCCTTAATGTCAACATATACACCAAACTCTGAAATCAACCCAACGGAGAAACGGTCATAATCTGTTATAAGCACCCTGAGAATGTATCAAGTCAAGCAGTGTACATACGCTCAGTTCAGTAACTTTTCAAGAAATACTGTCACATATTATTGCTACAAGTCTATTTTGAGTGTTATAAGCACACAACCCAACACCAAACACGATAGTGGCTTTGGTTCGTGTCCTACTTTTTACTTATCACTACAGCAGGTGTAATAAATCGCCTTGTACTTCACCTCTGTGTAGTTATGACTTATAATTACCTCCCTTTATGGCTAATTATGCACAAAATTTCAAGTCCCCAGTGTGTCATTCATTGTGGAGTGAGCATATAAGGCTCGCTTGAAGCATCCATTTTTTGGGGACGTGGATGGCTTGTACTATGTCTGACTCTTGCGTGTGTGGCTAGGCGCTGCCGCCATAGCTGTGTGGCTTTGGTTTGTGTCCTACTATTTACATTGTTCCTTTTTAGAAATGAGCTGATGAATTTTCAAAAAATGACCATAACTTTATCACATTCAGAAAATAGGAGAACTAGTTGGTTACCATGGAAACAGAGTAAGTACTCTAGAGGAAGACCATGTGGTGAAACTTGTACCACAGCCAGAGGATAACTCTGATGGGTAGCTGCACCAAATGCAGCAAAAGCTAGTGAGTTGTCTTTCTTGTCGACAAATTCTGAAATGAACAAAATCAAGATTTCACAAGACTTAGGGTTTACTTTACAAGAGGTACAAATAATGTTATAAGCAAGAGATGTTCGTAAAACATGGCAGCCAAACAGTTAGAAATGGTAAAGATCACAATGACCTCAAAATCAATATGGGTCATCTACTGTTGCTGGCCAACCAGGCCCAACCTCCATGCAAAGTTTAAAGATCCTAGGGCAAAGCCTTTTTGAGTTATTAAATGGAAACCCTTTGTCACCGACGTGAGCAAAGCAATATACCCCCTCATCAAAGTTTTGGGGGGCATAAAAATTGTGAGGGTTACAGTAACCAACCATGACCTTTGACCTCAAAATCAATAGGGCCAACTTTGATGCAAAGTTTGAAGATCCTATGGCAAAGTGTTCTTGAGTAATTGAGTGAAAACCATTTTGGTCTACCAACAGACATGTGCATTTTGCAATTTACCCCCTCATCAAAGATGGGGGGAGCATAAATACCATCTAACTTTTGAAGACAATATTAACTATACAATGTGATGTTGACAACTTACCAGTGAGGCTTGGATGGTCTAGGTTAATCTTGTAGAATCTATCAGTTCCGACAATCACAAAACTATCAGCCATACACATACAACTACATGGCTCATCTACTGCTAACTCCTGTCAATACAAAATATCAACATATAAATTATTGCTGGTGTGGTGCGATGTAGTAGCATTGATACTGGTATAAGTTGACAAATTTGACACGATCCTGACCTTTTAATAAGCATAATTTAACATTCAATATATTGTATATATTTATAATCCTGGTTGCATGTTTTCATAATCGGTAGTATCACGAAGACACTCGAAATGTAATACAAACACCTATGCTAAGTGGCAAAAATTAAACATACCTAAATAAAACCACTATGTTTTGGGAGAATTTTTTTTATTTCCATTCTTTAGACAGATTTTTTCTTCAATAATTTCCCGTGAAACAAACCTTACCTTTCTCACACAGAACATTTTCAGATCCAAATTATATTTCATGATCACAACTTTCTCTGTCATTCCGACACACATGTAGATTGAATCATTCCAGACACCAGCATCTAGAACTGTACATCCAACCATCTGTTCTACCGTGTTAAAATATACAGGTTTGGTCTCCTCGCCATTAGACTGTCCGAGTCGTAACTGTATTAACTTCTTGTCTATGGTTAACACTTTCCTGTCCTTCCCTGTAACAAATAGCTAAGTCATTCAGGGGCCATGATTCTGTTGAAATGTTGGGTTGTGTCACACGGCTTTGATAATGTAATGTGTTAATGATGGTTAACAAGTATGCCAAGTTTGAAAGCAATGCATTGATGAAATTATATTTGAATTTCAACATTTTGTAATGGACAAACGGAAAACAGACGGGCGGACAGAACAATCACTACCATGCCTCTGCATCAGTAGATGCCAGGATAAACGGAAAAATCTGGTTGGCAGATTATATTTTTGGTAAATTGGAGGTGAATTCACTAATCTTTTATACAGTATTTGTAATATAATCCAGCAAGGGAGGTTAAAGTGTTTACCTGAGACAAGAATGATAAGGCTGAGTTCAGGAACATATTTCAGTTGGTATATACTCTCAAACTGGTTCAATTTGGTCAATACTGGTGGATCTCTGTGTACATTCACAGCAAACAATCCTTCATCAGCTCCTAACAATGTCAGCTAGAATATATAAACATATACAGTCATACATGTCTGTTTAGACTACCCATTGTATCAGCCAAATTTGGTCTAACTCTGCTGAATCTAAACACTCCCTCATCGGTTCCTAACAATGTCAGCTGTAATATAAGGGATGTTTGTATGCCCCATGGCAGCCAAATAGTTGGAAATGGTAAAAGCCACAGTAACCTTGACCTTTGACCTTCAGACCACAAAATCAAAAAGGTTCATCTACTGTTGCTGGCTAACTTTCATGTAAGTTCGAAGATCCTAGGGTAAAGCATTAATGAGTTATTGAGCGGAAACCATTTGGTCTACAAACCGACTGACTGACAAACATGTGCAAATATCCCCTCACCAACTAGACATGGTGCCTTATATTCCTATGAAGTAAAATTTCTGCAGCACAATCACATTTTGGAATTACAGACTGGAGAACAAAGGCAAATCTACCTCCTTCAAAAAATATAAAGTAAGGGCCTTAAAATTAGTTCAACATTCTCTAAGCATACAAGTTTTGTTACATTAAACAAAGCAAAAATGGAAATATTTATAGTGTAATTTCGAAAGCGCAATAAGTGAACAAGTATTATCATCCCATGGTACTTGTTTAATATTTAAAAAGTGATTTTCAGTGAAGTGAAATAAGACTTACCTGTTTACTGAGAAGTAAGGAACAATTTAACTCCAGTCTTTGATTTCCACACAGTTCCAAGAGATTTGTAACTTGAGGTTTCTGTGGCATACAAGATAATAAGTGAACTGTTTCTGTTGGATGTCAAATAATAAATTACTGATAACAATTTCAGTGGAATGTAAGATAAGAATTAGCAATGTACAATGAACTAAACTCAAATTTATCAAAGAGAAAGATGAGCAGACGAAAACTATTGCTGTAAACAGAATAATTACAGATTCTTATGAAGTTATAATTAAATCGGGAGGACGTCTCCGAGACAAATATGCTCAGTGGTACCTAGGCATTACAGACTACTTACCGATCTACGAACACCATCATGTTTCTGTAAACTACGTATAGCAGCCTCTAAACATGCTACCCAGCGTTGTTTTTCCACAAAGTTTGTCGCCATCAGGTATAATACCCTGAAACAGTAAATACACAATTTTTTATTTCATTGTCAATATAAAACTCTAAATCATGAATATTTTGTCACAAGGCTCCAATTAAGTAGGTTTTAAATAAATATGTCAATTCACAGTATTGATATGTAAATTGGGGTTTCTTCATTTCGGTTAATTTTTAAGCTAATGTAAAATCCTTTAATTTCCATGGGACGAAATTTTGTGGTTTTGCTAAAAAAGATCATTTCAATGGGACATTAATTGGTTGATTTTGCAATACAGGTAAAAAATATCAGGGCGAAATTAGTGTTTGATAGGATTTGATTTGGTGGTTAAAGGTGAACCACAAAATCCACGAAAATTTAATCACAACGAAAATTAATGATTTTACAGTATTTTGCTCTTGGCCTTATGAATTAATATAGTTTACCTTCCAGGCCAACATGTTGTGAGAGGTTCGTGCTCCAGTCTAAGCACACATGGTAGATCAGTGGCCGCGGTACTAGGAAGCTCTGCTACACTTATAGCACTATGTATTGTAACGTCTGTGTTAGGTGGACTCAGGTCAAACGTATCTATAGGATTGGCATCGAAATCATTGTTGAAGAGTAAGAGTATGTTTCCTTCCATCTTACACCATCGTCTCTCCCAACCTGTCTGCTTCGAGTTCCTGCAACATAGAATTCAAAGTGAAACTAGAAGTGTTTCGACATGAAAACAAGTCTCAAACAAGGTTTTCGCACAAAAACAGTTCTCACACAAGGGGATGTAACTGAAGCAAAAACTATGTGACCTGAAATTCCTGACAATATGCACAACTAGGCTTGGTGCCTAGTATTCATGTGAACTTTTATTGAAATCACATTAAAGACCAAGGACAAAGTTTGTGACAGACATCTAGCACGAAAACAATGACACAAACAATTTAATCCGAAACATCATCAAACAAGACTGCATTCATAAATGCTTATGCCCCGTGGAAGTCGTTTCAATAAGTCTACGTCCAAAATTAGGTCAAGTTGAAGGGCAAAATGGAGTCAGGTGATACAGGCGTGTGGAGAGTGGTCATATACAACATCCATGCAAGTATGAAAGCTTTGTAGCGAGTCATATTAATGCTAGAAGAAACGGTCAATTTGGGTTAACCAGGCAGGAACGAACGGACAGGTGAATCACTATATGCCTCCCAATCTATTGATATGGGGGGGCATAAAAATCTTTAAGGTGTTCATATTAACACATTCATGGTGAACAAGTGAAGCTTAATCACTGAATAAACACATAAATAAAACTGGTTTAAGGGGTCGCTCAAAACTTAATGATTTTTTTACTCATAATGATTGACTAAAATGTATTGGTTGGCAATTGGCGTTAATGTCAACTCTTGTACATAATTTGATGATAAAGAATGTTACATACTTGGGAATTTTCAGCCATCCCTCCATTTTGATGCCATCAGACTCATTGTCGTCCAGACCTGATGATACTCGGTTGTCTTTACAAGCCGGAGACTGTCGTTCCATTATAGACGTGAAATGTCGTATATACTCTGTAGGTAGTCCACACGTTGCTTCCACTGATTCCACACATTTAGGATGACAAACCATCGCACATTCTGAATATATCAGTAACAAATATCATGGTATTTGAAGAAATCTATGTCAAAATGAACCCAAGTATGAATTCTCACTTTACAGGGCTTTCATTTGACTCTTGAAACTGCATTTTGACTCATGAATTTGACAAAAGTGTCTATTTTAAGGTGAAGAGTCAATTTACTATACTTATTATACACATTTTCTTGCAATATTTTGATGACTCTTGACAATTGACAGTCAGGAGTCATTATGACTCTTTACTTTTGGAGCCTAGTGAAAGCCCGGACTTTGTAAAAAAATTAATGAAATGACCTTTTTGTATTGTACCTAGATCACTAGAAGAAGTTTTGACACAAAACACATGACTCCCACAAAGGACCATAGCTCTGTCAAAAAGATAATTCATCCAATCATTCCTGACAATATCAGGGTGGACATACCACATGACTTTTTGGCTAAGTCTGCAAGTAATAATATGTAAACAAATAGCTAAAAACAACCATAAGTATCTTATTCTTTGACCAATTTTCACGAGATATGTTCGAAGCTCAAGCAGAGAATGAGCACTACCCACAAATAGTTTTACTTGCAGACTTGGCTGAAAAGTCATGTGGTAAGTCCTACCTGCATATATATGCACAACTACCAGAATATACAAAATAAGTCTAGCTAAGCAAGTTTTTGGTTATATTTACCCTGGCATTTAGCTGCTTGTTTCACAAAGGGAACACTACCCAGACATACTGCACACTTGGTGGCTCTTGTATTCAATCCATTCACAAATCTATGTGGAATTTTATGATGCATGCGCTTAGGGGTCGGTGCAGTAGGGTCAATCTTTCGAGATGTCTTCTTTACACTAGGGGTCAGTAGGGAGTTAGCAGGGTTTACTCGACTAGTCGGGGACTGGATCAGGACCTGAACTGCTGCTTTGATATGAGGGGTCATAGGGCCAGGATCTGTGATTCCTTTCTCTCGAAGAGCGCCCTTCACTTTCAATACTGAAATATACAAAATTGACTTGTTGGAATAATACAACTATGTTATTAAAGCGATAGTTAGACTACCCAGGCACAGTATCCTAACACAACTCCCTCAAGATTTTTTAATGACTTTGGTGTTAGGAGATCTTTGGTGTTAGGAGATCTTGAATCGAATCCCATCACTAGGCTATCAAGTGGGATTTACAGACGTGCAATGAAACCACTCTTTCTAGGCAACTAATGTTATGTCATATTCTCAAGTGTGTAAAGTTCTAGATATGAAATATTTTCTTCATTCCTGAACAAGGCACAGCCGTGGTCTATACTCTTAATTTTCACTCTTACATGAAGATTTGACAACAATATCATTTTTCCTCCATATGTGGAGAAGTTACTGTTTGCTTTGGAAAGGGTTAAAGTTGGTACTACTGGTTAGGACAAAGTTCTGGAAAACTGGTTTGATGACTCTTAAATAATTCAGGCCTGGTTATATTAAATATAAGCAACCATTCTCAAGCCTGAAAATCCTGGTTTCAAAGTCAGAAATTCCACATTTCCAAATAGACAAAGAAGGAAATTTCAGGATTCAAAAAAATATGAAATCAGCCACAAGCCTGAAAAATACCAGGCATAATAAAATAGAAATTGGAGAGGAACGGCACTTTATCTGATGATACAAACACCTTCCCTATGTGTAATAAATACTTACATTCGTTAGCTTGTGTATAGTTCTCATTCCTCAGTCTATCTAACTGTTCCTGTAATTGTCTATTCTTCTTACATTCCTGATCTAATGCTGTCTGGAAGTCTCCCATGATAGGTAAATTAGGCATCCCATCTTTACCTTTACCAAAAAACTTTCCACCCTGTTATAAGAACAATTACAATTTCTATAATAATAATAGCAACTTTATTTAGAGAAGCAACACAGTTTGGCCACTATCAGACAGTTAAGATTTTTCAATTGTTTTTACACCATTTTTTTTCTCAGATTTCAAGCTGGTCAGTCGAGTGCTTTACTTTACTTTGTGCTAGCTAGGTGTAAAATGAAATGCTGGTTTGTAGGAATTTTTTTACAGACATTTAATTACAGAAAAAGTCATTCACCAACTTTCTTGATTTTTTGTTTCAAACATTTTGGTGTCAGTGGAATGGAGGGGACAAAAATAGTATTCTATTGCATGCCTTGGTATGGTATATTTTAAGTGTTTACTTTACAGTTACTTGAGAAACGTTATAATATCTACACTTGAAAACAGCTGCATGATGACTAGAACTGTAAATATTGTATAAAATCCAAGGCCATCCTTAAATTCGACCTACCTACCCACGTTAAAAATCAAGGGTCGCATTAGGGCAAACAAACAATATTTTTAAGGATGGCCCAACTATGTTTGCATTTGAAAGAAAATGTACAAAAAAAATAATTTCTTAACTTGACTAATTTACTCTAAATAATTTTATATATAATAAATTTATCAACTTGGCATCTAATGTATGAAAGCAATTGAGGAATGGGGATAAAAACTAAAAACGCATATCTCACACAAAGGACCATAACTCTTGCAATACTCATCCAACCTGACTGATGTTATCTAGCACACGTTTCATGTACCTGTGCTCCTACATGTTATACACAGGGCTCCACACTAACACTGGTCCCCTGGTCCTGAGGCCAGTGAAAATCAAGAAGGACCAGTGAAAATCTTGTAAGGCCAGTAACTGTTTTATATACAAAGTTTACGTTTCTTTGCTGGGGGACCAGTGACCAAAAATAGTGTCAAGCCCTGTTACACCTGTTAAATATATCCACCTTTGTTAACCAGCGACTGTTTTTGGATTATATAAGCATAATAACTACCCTGAAAAGCGTAAAAACCCACCAATAAGCAAGCTGTATATATACCATACACCGTATACATGTATATATATACTCACCCTGTAACTACCATCCTTAACTGGTGTCTTAAAATTAAGGAATACATGTATATATTCCAGATATTATACATGAAATTTAACTGAAAAGTACTGTATAAGTCAATATTCTGAATGACTTGAAATGGTTTGAAACTGATGAAAGCATTGCTTTCCATGTTTTCCAATTGAATTAAATCATAATTACCAAAACCACGAAATTTCCTCCAATCACAATTAAATGAATTTACAGTACTAGTTGCCAACCAAGAATTTTTATATCATTATACAAGGTAAATAATACCAAATGGTTTCAATGAATTCCCTCGAAAAAAAGGGAGAAAAATCCATAGCTGCACTAGCATAATATCAATACAAAGTGTATAGAGATACTAGAAGAATTCGTTCGACTACAAAATCACAACATATTGCGATACAATAATCCATTGATAGTTGCAACAAAACTGTCATCATTCTACTAGATAAAACTGAGACAACGTGTGTGTATAGTGTACAAAAAGGTACACTCTTTTAAAAGCTACACACATCTCAATTTTTTTTGAGAAAAAAGTTACTGAATACCTTTTTCTTTTTGTTGACACTCTCCTGCCACAGTACTTGTAAATAATCAATCAGTTTCATTTGTTGATCTATGGTACTCTCAAATCTATACTTCTCCAAGAAATGTAAGCCCTATATAGAGGAGTTAAAATGTAAAGTCAAAGTGGTTTGGAATAATTAATGCAACTTTTCTGCTTAATAACATGACAGCCTTCAGTAAGCACTTATGCCCCGGTGGTAGCCTTGTCCATAATAACTGGCTAAGTCAATCAACTTGAAAGTTTTTAGTTTTGCACCCAACATACTAACAAATAGACAGTCATGGGAATCACAATATACCTCTGCATCTGGAGATTTAAATCTCTGTTCTTTTAAATTATTAAAGAGTTTTATCATGTAAAACAAACTCACACCGAATTAATATATATGTTTTTATATAGAATATGTATAGAATCCCATCACAACTGGATACATATGCAATGTATATAAATGCGAAATATATATTATGGTACAAATATTTTATTAAAGTATAATATTGAGCTCTGATTATATAGTAATATATTAATTTTGTCATACATTCATATAACATGACATCCATTCTATATTTATAAGTTCAGCAAAACACTACCCCAGAGCTATAGACATGTAGAATTATTCAAAACTTATTTTGATGATAGATATGGGAATTTTGATATTTTTTCTATTTTTCTTAAATGGACCTTAAACTCCAGTCAAAAACCCCTGAGGATCACAATGTGATTTTCAAGAAATTTCCTGTATAAATGCAGGCCTGGTAATTAGCAATCCTTCACAAGTTACACTGAAAATCCTGCTTATTTCAAAGCCTGAAATTCCATTTTTCAATATAGACATAGAAGGAAGTTTCAGGATTTAATAACCTGAAATCAGGCGCAAGCCTGAAAAATGCCAGGCCTGAAATGGACTAAATTAAATTGAAAGTGCTTTAGCAATTAAGAAAAGGGAAATAAGCCCTTATCCCCTTTTTGTTCAAAGGGGACATATTGAAAGCTCTGGATAGAGTAATGCAGATACCAACAAGTTATCCAAATAACCATCCTCCAATCCTACATATAATAGTGTACACACCTGTAATGCCTCGGTGAAGTTCTCCAGATCTATCTTCTCACCAAATATAATCTCTAACTTATCAACAGCTTCCTCGAGATTCTGTCGTAGTTTGATATTCCTTCTCTTCTCGTCCTGTGTCTCTGTGAGAACTTTACTGATCTAAAACATATCAAAAACTTCTATCATAACAAATCCAACCTGAGCTTCCCATGTTACAACATACTGTCAAAAACTTCTATCATACATACCCATGTTACAACATACAATGCAAAATTTTCATCGAATATGGTTCGTACGGATCTCTCAAAATGAAATGCAAGGACTCTTCAAAGAATTTTCCCTTCTTTTCAAGCACTTATTTTTACTATTCACGATGTCAAACACCGTAAAAATGGCAAATTTACCCAAAAAATAGATATTGACTGCTGTACTTAATATGAGTACCTCCAACCGGATAAAAAGTACATACTTCACTCTAGAGGTTGTGATCGAAGGTCAACATGTACACAAATTATCAAAGTAATTTACCTCTTCTTTGAGCCGTCTTTTCTCCTCCTCTCCATTTTCAACAAGTATTTTCTGTTGATGCAAGATGGACTCCATCTTGGTATTCTTCAATTCTAAATCGGTAATCTATAAATATAAGCAACATGTATTATACAGGGGTCCTGTTGAAGCAAATTGACCAACCCTCATTGATGTCAATGACGCAAAATTCAAAATCAGGAAAATCAGATGCGGTCAACTAGTTTTGACAAACCACAGGCCTTCAAACACATTGTTTCTGTATTTGAATAGTTTTTAATAGGAAATTCCTTCAAAACAGATTAAATTGACAACATTGTCATTTCTCAAGATATTATCATCCAATAATTTTTATTCTGGTCAGAAATCATGGCTCTTTCAAGGTATAAAAGCTGTTATTCCTGATTAATCCCAAAAATTGACACCGCAGCAACCCTGCAAATGAGTCACAAATCTGTGTCAGGGCCTGCTAGGTAAAATTTCCAGAACATGTTTTATAAAAAATCACATCAAATGACAACTTGTGGTAGTGCCTTAATCCTCTATGTATGGATTCTAATTCATTCATACTTTGCAATGCTTTAGCAAATGTGTCATACTATAAAAGTATTTCAAAACAGGTGCAACATATAAACATATCAAACTCAACATTATCATGATAAGCCGACAGGCCTGGTAATTAGCATTCAATCCCAAGCGTTAAAATCCTGGTTTCAAAGCCCAAAAATCCAATTTTCAATACAGACAAGGCAGAAAATTTCAGGATTCAAAAACCCGAAATCAGGCACTTGTAAGCCTGAAAAATATTATACCAGACCTGACTGCTAAGTAAAGGTGCCATACTGTAATGTATTCCATAATAGATGCAAAATGATATATAAACTCAACA
Source organism: Spisula subtruncata (assembly GCA_963678985.1). Taxonomy (NCBI): domain Eukaryota; kingdom Metazoa; phylum Mollusca; class Bivalvia; order Venerida; family Mactridae; genus Spisula; species Spisula subtruncata. The sequence goes on from OY787672.1 coordinate 25,601,295, forward strand.
TTATCATAATTAGCCAATTCAACAATCACAAAGAAATAATTGTGTTACCCTGGTAACATTTTTCTGAGCCTCAGTACGGACATCGGCAAGTTGTTGTTTAAGAACATTGAGTTCAGCTTTATGTTTGTCCTTGACCGTCTGTAGCTGTTGTTTCACAGACTGGGCGGCCTCCTGAGAGTTTTGTCTGAAAAAATATACAAACCATCAACTTTGAATAAAATATTATTGTAAATATTAGATAGATTTGTAGTTATTTTGTTGTTTTTATATGGGGAAGGGTCTACCAACTTTTACAAACATTATTAGGGCTGTGGCAATTTGGTAGCGCTTCGCTACACTAAGTTCTGCTAGTTGCATGCACCTGCCTGCAGCTAAATAGCTTTGTCGGCTAAATGACGCTTTTTTAAGCATTGCCAAGCAGATTCCTCACCCAGCATTATTGAGTATTTTCATACCGGTTTGGTTAGGCAAGGGACTCCAGATAGTTGAAAGCTCACTGGCAAATAAAGGCTATGCTTGGCATCTAAAATCCTCCATTACCTGAACTGTTAGAGAAAATTGAGACATAATTACCTGAATTGTTTGAGAACATCGAGACTTACACTACCTGAATTGTTTGAGAACATTAAGTCATATATTACCTGAATTGTTTGAGAACATTGAGTCTCTGATTGGCTCCCTCTAGGTCATTCTCTCTCTCCTCCACGGCTTTCTCATACACAAGTCTCATCTTGTTCCACTCAGATTCTCGTACTTCATTCTCAGTCTGCATCGCCTCCAGGTCTTTGATTTGACCTTCTAGTTCACCACATATACCTCGTAGTTTCTCTACTCTCTGCAATATTTTTTTATAAATTAATGTTATACTGTACAATCATTTAATTCTGATGGGATTAAATTTAGTGGTTATGGAAAAGACCATTTCAATGGGACTTAAATTTGTAGATTTTACATTTCAGGTATAAATACAAGGTTCAAAATTAATATTTGATAGGATTAAATTTTGTGGTTGAGTTGAACCTCAAAATCACCGAAATTAAATCCCCCACAAAATTAATGATTTTACAGTACCTTGGGTGTCCTACTGAGGCATAATGCCTAATCCTTAAAATAAGGTACATGTCTACCTCAGTTGCCAAAGGCACACATCCTTACGCCAAAAGCCTTTGTTTCTTGGTAAATATGTGCAGCTCAATATTTTAACTTAAGTCAAAAGTTTTTCTTTTAAGACGCTTTGTGAATACCAGCCCTCATAGCAATAACAACAAGTACTGACCTGTGATTCCAGTTGACACTGACTTTCTTTCTGAGCCAGGGATTCTTTCAATAGTTGTTTTTCCATCAGACTGGCTGCTTTTTCACGCTGGGTACCAGATATCTTTGTCTCAAGCTCCTTAAATACAAATGACCATTTATCATTTATTAAGTCTTTAAGAGCAAATTGGCATATAAATACACCTTCAGCCATTTATAAAAATTAGAAACAAGACTGCGTTGACTAAACGCTTTTGCCCCCGTGGAAGCCATTTCAATAAGTCTAAGTCCAAAATTAGGTGTACCTGATACTAAATATTTTCAATCAGAATTTAGGGATTCGCTCTTGTGTTTAGGTAAAAGAGGACACTAAAAATCATATTCTAACGTTATTTTTGCACCATGGGCAAGCTGGATGGAAAAATCCACTTGTCTGCAGACCAAAAAGCCCAAGTCGGGCAAGTTGGACACAGGAATTCCACACCCCTGAAACCATCCAGACAGACAGACTGATATCCAGCACAAACTAAATTTGTTCCGACTACATGTGAAAGACATATTAAACTACATCTTAAAACTGAATTTCTTAAATCAATACTGCCTAATAAAGTTAACAATACAAGTATCTGCATTTTAAACATGCATTACAGTGATTATAATACAATTAAAGATGAAAGAAGCAATGTATACTGTACCTTGCATTTCTTCTCCAGATTTTCATTTTCTGTCTGTAATGTTCGCAATTCTTGTATTTCCTTAAAATAATTACAAAGCCAAGATCCATTCATAGTCGTATAGTGTACAGATAGATCTGTGTACAAATGTACAAAATCCACAAAAAGCATTTTAATTTGTAGAACAATTCAGAACAATTGTCAGACTTTTAAAAGATTAACATCACTGAGAAATATATCATAAGGATTAACAATAAAAAAAGTTTTACAACCAATCATAACAATTTTCATCAAGTTAGCTGAAACAAACATTTTTCATTTAGACTTACCTTGTCTGTTAGTTTCTGGTTTTCATCTTCATGCATTCCTTTCTCTTTCTGTAAATGTACATAATCTTTGTGGTAAAGGTCAGTAATAGCATTCAGAAGTGTAATGCACCAGTAATTTTTTTGCCTGCCGGGGGAGGGACAATTTTGGTACGTTTGAAATGACCAAATATGCAACAAAATCTAAAGAAGCAAGCAGACAATATCATCCCGAGTGAGCATCACTTTTTGCCAAACAAGAGCTCAGTTTGCGATGAAAAAAAAACAGTGTTTCTTTTCACTTTTGGGGGGGAAAGAGGTCCAGTCCCATAAGAGGAGAAAATTAGCAAAAAACTGTACTGAACAAATTCAATTTACCCTAACTTTGCCATCCTTTGATATATTTTTATCAAATAACTTTTATTTGATCAGGAGTCATTGCTCTTTCAGTTATGCTAAATACAGAATTCCAGATTAATAAGGAAAATTGACACCCCTGGGTCACAAAGCCAGCACATTAATCACTACACCATGCCATGGTTGTTTTGATCAGAACAAACATGTGATATAGGTAACAAACCTCCAGAAGATAGATCTTATGTTGTAATTCTCGTACATCAGCCTCCAGACTATCTCGTGTATGTTTGGCTTGTCTTTCTGTAGCTGATACCAATGATCTAGCCTCACTGAGAGCAAGGTTAGACTCGGCTAACTCCTTTCTTAGTTCAGCACGAACCGAATCATTCTGTTCACGTTCCTTTGAAAAAAGCAAATTTATACAGATATTTGACACAAATTTGATATGATGACCTTGTCAAAAACGTTCTTTCTGTATTGAGAAAAACACTTGGAGAAATAGAGAAGATTATGAAGGACAGACAGAAATGGAGAAACCTGTTTGCAGCCTTATGTACCAGTGGGCATGAAGAGGATAGGTTTTGGTTACAGTCAATTAAAGGGGTGAAAATCATTGCTCTGTTTCCTGTATCCTACTGAGGCACAATACCCAATCCAGAAAATAAGAGGTAAGTATATTTTGAATGCCTTTTACACACACCTCTACACCAAACTTTTGCTCTGTACTAGCAATTCAGCTTACATAACTAAGTTAATTTCAAATAACCATAGATTAGTCAAAGAAAATTATTCGAATTTTTCATAAAATATTGGTTTTATTTCCAGTGCTCAGAAAAGTTTGTTCTTTCTAGTGCAGCCAATCTGAATTTCAAATTTCTAGATATTTCCAGATTTGTAAGATTTGATCCAGTCCCTGTTTACCTTTTCTAGTTTATCCTCTGCAATCTGTACATCCCTGGTATGGTTATGTTGTGATCTCTGTTTTTTCTCAGTCTCTATTTTCTGACTATGTAACTCTTCCTTCAGAGTTATCTTCTCTTGTTTTAATGAAGATATTTCTCTCTCAAGTCCTGTAAGACAAAAACTATGCATATATCAGGGGTATGAAACAGGGCTGCATCCCTCAAAGACACTTCAGTAAGAAATTTTATGAGTTTATAACTCAAACATAGTACAACAAAAACTCGGTTCAGTCAGAAGTTTTGGGCGAAAGCTTTCAGTTTTTATTCATTTCAGGGACCTACTGACCTCAAAATCAATAGGGGTCATCTACTGTTACTGAACAACCTGCATGTAAAGTTTGAAGATCCTAGGGCAAAGCATTCTTGAGTTATTGAACGGAAACCATTTGGTCTACCGATCGACTGACATGTGCAAAGCAGTATACTCCCTCATCAAAGATGGGGGCCATTGGGGCATAATAATAATTGGATTGCACACTTTGTACCCACACAACTGAGTTGATCTATGATACTAAACAGACAGGGAACAAACACCCGAATTCTCAACCTATAACCTAAATCACTATCATTATATGCATATGAACTGTTTCTAAAAAGTCTCTTTTTTTATTATTTCAACCGATACCTTTTACTTTGTCTGTAGCTAACGATGCTTCAGTAAGTTTCTGTTCAATCTCCTCCATCTTTTTATCTCCTGTTTCAATTTGTCTCTGTAAGGTAGATATACGAGTTTCCAGGTAACTCTTTTCTTGTTTCAAATCTTCAATATCTTCAAACTTAGCACCACGCTTTCCAACCGATGTCCTTTCTTTTGATTTCATGTCATTCACTTCTTTTTCTAATCTTTTCACTTTAGATTCTAAATTCTCATTCTCTCTTTCTAGTTTTGATATCTTTAGGCTACCATCCACACTTTGCCTCAATTTCCGATCCTTTTGCTTTAATTGTGTTTCTAAATCAGTCACTTTCCTTTCCATATCCACTTTATCCATTTGTAATTTTCTCGTGTTTTTAAGCTCAATATTCTTACTACCAATATCATCTTCGAGATCAGTAATATTTCTTTCACATTTTGAGATTTGTTTTTCGAACTTTTCCACAGTTCTATTCACTTCATCCAGCTTCAACTTAAGATCCAAGTTCTCAGCCATCACCTTGGCAACCGTAGACTGTGTCTTCAGGTCTATATCAGTATGCTTCTCTTTCATCTCATCCACCTCCGCAGTAAGAGATTTTACCTTGGCTTCAAGTTTCAACTTTTCTGTCTCCATGTCGGACACTCTCTCCTCAGCCAACTTGATCCTATCAATAAGAACAGGAGATGTTTATAAAACATGAACGCCCACATGGCAGCCTAATTATCACAAATTTGACCTACTGAACTCGAAGAGTCATTTACTCTTGCTGGCCAACCTCTGTGTAAAGTTTCTAGGTCCTCTACTTTGGTAGATACACAGACCGACTGACATGTTCAAAGCAATATACACCTCATCATAGATGAAGGAATAATGAACAGGAATTTGTAATATACAGTAAGCTCTCACTTAAACCATCTCAAAATTAAGAGTCAAATTATTAGGTCCTTAAATTTACATTGTTTTGGTCTTTACTTTACCTTAATTGAAATAGTCTAAATAAATATGGAAATAATGTTGTACCTGAAATCTGATGTTTCACTTCGTTTCAATCTTAGGGAGATTTCTTTTTCTCTGGAATGTTCAAGCTGCCTCTCCAACCTCTCAATCTTACAGGATTGTCGCGAATTTGTCTGTAACAGAATATCTGTATTAGTATCCAAAGCTACCATGTAATACCAAGTTGCGACTCTTAACATAGTCAACATGGACAGTTTGCAATAATCAATGAATTAACTGCAACCATGACCTTTGACCTCAAAATCAGTAGGGTCATCTATTGGTCATGATGTGTGCACATTCTTATATTGAAACCTTCTCATACTTAAATACTTTTGTTATGGATTGGAAACCAATCGGTCAAGTGATGAATGGATCAAAAGAAATGTACAAAACAATATACTACATCCAATTTCTGTAGAGAAATACATAGTGTGAGCTGCAAATATTGGCTGTCGTTTAGAGGTTGTTGCTTTACAGAGGTTAAATTCAGTTAATATGAGCTCACAGAAATTTGTTTTATCAAGGTTGTTACTCAACAGAGGGCTGTTCTGGAGAGGTTATACTGTACTTAAAGTGTATAGAGCTATATTCTAACAGTCATACAATGCTGAAATAATTACTTGCATCGTTTTAAGTATGATAATAGACTACCTTAATTGCAAATTAAAACTTTGGATGGGTTCCGTGTACTTTGATTCAATCGTCGAAAAATAGACGATTCTTATAGTTTCATTGGGTGTTCTAGAACACTTTTGTATGAAAATTGACTGTTTTCATGTCCAATAAATCACAGAGAGAGTTTCTGTTAAAACTGAAGCGAAAAATGATCTTACGGATAATAAAGCATAATTGTTTTTCAGTTTTTGAATCTTTTTTAAAACATATCTTCCAATATAGCTCTATACACTTTAAATCTCAGGATCATTGAAGAGTGGGCGAGAATAATAAGCACATACCCTTTCTAACTCTGATACTTTGAATTGTTTATCACTGCTTTCCTGTTTCAGTTTGGATATATCAGATGTAAGCTTTCTCTTGTCGTCACGGTAACTGTCAATCTGTTCTTCCAGTTCCTGTCAATAATCAGTTCATAATATGTTTATTTTTTCTGGCCTGGTAATTAACAACCATTCTCAAGCCTGAAAATCCTGGTATATCTTGGCTATTTTGACCTGAGCCTGACATTTATGCAAGAATATATTACAAGGTTCTTGCTTTGAATATATCAATTTCTGCAAGCAAATCATGCACTATCGGTATTTCATATTTGTTAAATTATGCTAATCAATAGGTCAGGCTCGTGTCAATGTGGTCAAGCTATATCAAAGCCTGAATTTTACTTTTCAATATCTATATATCAGGAGTGTCAATCAAGTTAACTTTAAAATCAGGAAGATCTGATTTTTGACAAACAAGAGGCATTCAAACACAATATTTCCATATTTGAATAAGTTTTTTTATTAAGATATTCCTTCAAGACAAACTAAATTGACAATACTTTGCCCTTTCTCAAGATATTTTCATAGCATTTTATTCTTTAAACATTAGAAAACTGAAGCAAACCAAACCTAACTCTCAATCCATACATACCTTTATTTGTTTCTCTAGCTTGCTCTGCTGTCTAGATTTTTCATCATCATTCTCAGACAAACATAGCTGAACATTCTCTTTCAACTCCTGCGTATAAAAAATTGAAGAAATTATTTTGAGCAATTGCATTTCGCGAGTTCGTGAGTGGAAGATATATGTCAATAGCCGCAAAAGAGTTCGAAACATTAATATGGACATCGGGGAAGGCTTAAAAGCACGAAAGTTTGTAATTGCGAATATGCTCACGATCGGCAAAACGCAAAAGTTAGTATTTACGAAAGTAAATTGGTTTACAGTATACAAAATTTGAAATGATCGTAACTTTTTCTCTACAGAAAAGTTTGTAGTGCAGCATTATTAGACTAGGGAATTTCTGGAATTGTATGACCCTGGTATATGAGTATATAGATATTTACCCTGATGACATCCCTCTGTGCTTTCACCTCCTCCTGATATGTATGTACCTGGTTAGCCATGGCTTCCTTCATCTCACACGCCAGTTTCCACTTCTTGGTATGGGCTTCTACCTCGCTCCTCAATCTCTGTAAAATACGAAATAAGTAAAATCTCAATAGAACTGAACATTGTTGATTCAGTCTTGAGGTATTTATTACAATAAAGATATATGCAAATATAGATGAGACAGTGAAAGTAAGGTGCAAATTTGTTACACCAATTTACCAAAATTCTTTCGTTAAAATTTAGCTTATAAATGAAATTTCAAATTAAGATTACTGTGTTGTTACTTAGATTTTTTCATCAAATAACTATTTTTTGCCAAAAAAAAACACATTCTTTCTAGTGGTGCAAATCGGGATTTCTTAGTCATTCCAGAATTGAAGGAACCCTCCAGTATTAATAATTGAAGACTAATAATACTTATTATACTGGCATTCTTACATCAACAGTTTCTTTTAATTCTTCTTCTTTTTTCTCCCAATCCTCCTTCTCTCGTTCTTGTATATCTAGTCTCTCTTCTAACTCCTGTAAAATGTCACATAAAACAATCACTATCATGTCATGACAGTATGATTGTCACTGAAACCTTTGAAGATTGAAGTAAGTATCCATCAGACTCAGCATAAAGTTGCCACCATGTGCTGATACAGTGGGGGAATCAAGAGATCCGGACCCCCTCAGGAATTTTAGCAAGAATATTGTTATCTGATAAATTTACACTGGTTTGCCTTATAAGCTTACAGCTGCCTCCAATAGTCAAATCAAGACAGGACAAGGTAAATTTTTCACAAGAAGAGTTTTAGACATAACCATGCTACAAGAATACATGACAATATTCACAAAGTTCTAGGCTCTGTACCAACTATTTATGTGAAGTTTCTTAAATATCAGACAAGTGTATAATGAGAACAAGTGCAGACAAAGTTTGTGACAGACATCCAGTGCAAGATTAAAATGTCTTTTAATTTTATCATGAAATTAGCACTTGACTAATTGTCCAGGACAAGTAGTTATACATTCACACAAGTAACTGCTCCGAGAATAATACATAGAGAATGAAAGAGAACACTTCAACAAATTTCCAAATCTAAATTGACAGACTGCTTATACATCATTGAATGAATCAAACTCACTCTGAATTTATCAGTTAGTCTTCTGTCTTTCTTTGGTGATGGAGAGGTATGTACCAAGACACGGATATCCTGGAATATAGAGATTTCATAATGATAGTATATAAATATATAAGTTCAAACCAGATTCAACAAGTTGCTGAAGTTCAGGGGTCCTACTAATTATGGTTTGTTAACATTTAGATTATGGACCTTCAAATGACAATAACTTTGCCAATTCTATAAACTCTTTCATCAAATAACTTATAAAATGCAAAAGAATATTCTGTTATTTTGATCCATCCCAAAAAACAGAATGTCCTTTAAAATTCCTGTACACTTAAACCACAACTAAAAGTACTACAGCAATCAATTGCCCAAAATTGAAAACGAAAAAAAACCTTTCCAAAAAATAGCACAAAATCAGTATAAAACCAGTGTGACTTACAAGATCTCTGGATTCACTAGGTCTGTGTTTGAGTTTCTCTCTCAGTTCCTGTTCCCGGGCCATATATTCCTTCTCCTGGATCTCAGTCGCTTCAATAATATCCTCCAGTTCCTGCAATACATTAACACGCAAGAATTTCAATACCTCAAACACCCTAAAAACCATAAACAGTTTTTTTTAGTTGTTGATTGGAAACAGTCCTAAACCAAATGGCCCGTTCATGCTTATACAAGGTCATGGAAAATTTGTCCTCAAATGCAAAAGGGAGTCATTAACTATTTGCAGAGCAACCTCTACGTATAAGGTAAAGTTTTAGGATACTAGGGCCATGCGTTTTTTCAGTTATTGATATAATAATTGATCAGATAAAAGCGATCTACCGAATCCTGACCTATACATAGATCAAAATGTACAAACTTGAAAGGTGCACAATGATAGTACCTGCAATTATCAATTGTACAAACATTGTCATAATAGAGTATTTAATTATCATTATTTGTACAATCATTGTATCGTAATAAAGTATGTTACATACCACAATTCTTTTATTAAGATCTAGAATCTCTGCTGTTTTTTCTTCAAGTTGATTCTGCCAAATATCTTCTCGGTTCTCAAGTAAAGTTAAATCTCGTTTCTGATCATCTCTTGACTTTCTTCTCTCCTAAAATAAGGCAATGTATGGACATGTATAATGTGTAATACAGAAACAGAAGGCATGTGGGACAAGAATGAAAGTCTAAAAAAATACCCCATACCGACAGAATCATTAAATTTCAGACCCCCTCCCCCAATATTTATCCTTGGCATTTATTTTTCCGAAAAAAATCTTTATTTTCTGCAGGATTTATTCTGGAATAGAAGGACCCCTGTAGCCTAATTCAACATCATTGTAAGTCTGAAACTCAGACTTAGACTTCAAATTGACAACATTAATAATCTCTGCCATTTCTTTGCAATTAGATTTACCTATATATGTACATGCAATTGTATCTCATAATTTATTGTTACCCAGTGAACATGTATACATACATATTTATATCAAAATCATTACATTTATAACATCATGAGAGCAAATAGAACATTTGACAATGCCTAGTCTAAGTTTTAAACTTACAGCGTTGGTGAATAAGGGCTCTGTTGACAACAAAAGTGCAAATAAAGAATGACACTATACTGTACCTTATCCAATCTGAACTGAAGTTTGGAGACATGACTTTGGCTAGCTTCAAGCTGTTCTCTATAGGAAGCTATTTGTTTATCACGTCCTGATACCTTTCTTACAAGAGCAGCTTTCTCCTCTCCTAGCTGTGCAATCACCTCCTGCAAACAATCAATCATCATATCAATTAAATACAGCAATTAGTAAAATCATTCATTTCCATAGGGGGTGGGGGGGTTAAAATTCATGAATTTTGTGGTTTACCTTTAACCACGAAAACACTAATTTTGGCCCATATATTTGTTACCACAAATTAAGGTGCCATCGAAACAGTCATTTTTAAAAAAAACACAGCCACGAAATTTTATCCCATTGAATTTAAATGATTTTACAGTATTGTTTTGTGTCTGTCAACAGCAATTCATTCATATAGAGACTTTATAACATAACATGATCCTGACACTTGGCAAACCTGCAATTAGCTGGATCTTTATATGCTGAGTGTCATGCAAGGGAAATATACCAGAGACTAAGTATGTTGCAGCCTGAGACGGACCTAAGACCTCTCAGGCACAAAGTGGATTTTTACAGCCAGTCATACAATCAATATGTTTCCCATACTGTAAACCTAGAAATTATTTCGCGTGATTTAAGTTCGCGGTGTTCGCGGTTAGTAAAAATCCGCGAAAGTAAATAGCCGCGAACATGTCTAGGACAAGAAAAAACGCGAAAGTTTCTCGTTTTTGAAGGAAATTTATCATTTTGGTACGACGTTTATAAGACCGTATTATAAGTGCTATTTTGTCAAAATATGGAATGTTAAGTGTATGTACTTTTTCTGAATAAGCCTATTATGATCACGGTACAATAATGAAAACACTTTAAAAAAACATTCTTAAAAACGTGTTTAACAATACACTCAATATATGAACATGCATGTAAATAGCGCTGTTTATTACCGGGTATGTCATAATACAAAATGACTGACAGTGTCAATAAAACTGTGAAAACATTACCAGCGTAGTTTGCAATTCGTGTAAACAAATACAATAGGTAACTATCTACATCAAAAAGAGTTTGAGAGGGTTTAACGAAGGTGAGAACTATAATTAAGAAGCTATTATATACGAACCGAGCAATGTATGTGACAGTTTTTATATCAATAATTTTGTCACTATGCGACTTAGTGTTCGCGGGAGACTTAAAAACGCGAAAGTTTGTAGCCGAGAATATGCTGACAATCGGAAAAACGCGAAAAATTTGTAGCCGCAAAAGTTTCTAGGTTACAGTACTTCATGTGGGAGACATAATAATATAAGCTGACCATATTGAATGTTTTCTAATTTTCTAATACGAAAACATGAATTGATAAGTGATTTATTGATACTGTCACATGATTAAAACATCTATGCCTAGGTTTCACTAAGCATTTTTGCTTCGGCGATGTACTCCCGATTCAATGAATAGACATCTGAAGGCATTGGGAGAAGGGTCCTCGTGGTCTAGGGGAAGCTTTGAGGAAGTCATTAGAAAATTTGTGATATCCCTCTTCCCAATGCCTCATAAAGCTAATTCATTCAAAATTGAGAGAACATTGCAGATGCAAAAAGGCTCAGTGGGGTCCTAGGCTTTACCTGTAATTCATCAATATGTAACTGGTGTAGTTCATCTTCTATCTGTCTGGCCTCAGAACTCATCTCACTAATTTGACTCAGTGCTTTCTCAGCTTTCAATTCCTCAGCTGCACGCTCCTCCGACATCACTTCAACTTGTTTACTTAATCTCTGTAAGGGGTTTATAATTTATACAACTATTATTAATAATGTTTTAAGGTGCATCAACAGCTAGGGAGGGTGGGGGGCACTTAGCACACAAAGTAAGCTGAGTATCAATAGTTAAGCAGGAAAATTATTAAATGGAGGAGAAATAAAGAAATGGTATATCTGAATACTTACACCTATTTTGACCTCGCGAAAAGACATGATGTTTATTTTAGTAGTATGAATTCCTAGAATATGTGTACACCAGATTGTATGAGACAATGTCCGACTCACGTTTGTTTTAGCGATATAGTTTTCCAGGTCTCTTTGATATGTTTGACACTCAAGCTCCCGTTTCTCAATGGCTTCCTCTTTATCCATCAATGTTAGTTTTAACGTCTCCACCTGAGCTTTCAGGCTGCATTCCGTCTCTTCCAGTGTATTACATTTCTCTCGTAGACGTTTCATTTCAGCAACTTTCATAGTAACAGTGACATCAACACTGGATAATGACTTTCTTTTACTAATTACACCACTTTCATGATCCAGGGTAGAAGTAGAGGATTTTCTGAAGTGTGATGATGGGAGCATAATAAAATTTAATACAGGCTGTCCAGCACTCACTGACAAAAAATTAGGGCTATTTTTAGGGCTAAAATCAATAAAACATTAGGGCTAATTAAGGGTTAAAATCAAGAAAAAATAGGCTATTCTCAGGGCTAAAATCAAGAAAAATTAGGGCTAATTCAGGGCTAAAATCAAGAAAAATTAGGGCTAATTTAGGGTTAAATTAAGAAAAATTAGGACTTATCAAGGGGTTAAATTAAGAATTTTGGAACTAAATTAGAACATTTAAAGATGTGTACATGGACTAACCTTTACTTTTTTGATAAAAAAGAAACTCACAATAAGTTGCAGGAAAGGTGTTTTCCTGGGGTTTGCATTATCTAAGAATTAATCTCTTTTCAAGTATAAATTTTATGATAACATTTCAGAAAGTGTTTCAAGAAATTAAAAAAAATCAGGAACCGTTGAGAAAAATTAGTGCTTTTTTAGGAATTCCCTTCGGATTTTCCATTATTTTAGGAATTTTAGCCAAACAGAAAAAAATAGGACTTTTTAGGAATTTTTGGGTCGCTTGACAGCCTATTAATAGCATACAGAAAAATGAAAGTTCATTGAACCTCATGATTGATGACACCCATCATAAGTATAGAATAGCTATGTATGTATTGACTTTAAAATGTTAAATCCTCAAGCACAATCATACAGTTTAATGATTCAAAATTCAGTAACACTTTGACCCATTGAAATGTCACAAACTATTCGGAATATAGTTAAGAATTTAATGGAATACAAAATAGATTTCATACTTTTTGTTTGTTTTCTTCCTCTCAGAGTAAGTGAAGCCAACAAATGGTAGATCTTTGCCAGAAAACTCTCTTTCCAGTTGATGATCATCAAATAATTTTGAATGTTTGATCTTCTCAAATTCTTCAAAGTTTGATGTATCATCAAGTCCCTGAAGCTGAGGTACAAATGGTGGCTTTTCTAAAATAACAATAGGCTACTTTATCAATACTTACAGGGGTTAGTACACCTATGACATACTGCAAAATCCTAAAAACAAGATGCAAACATGTTCCGGATACCATTAGAACACAACCCTTCAATTATATTCTGTTTCAAACAATAGTCATGTGATAAAATTTAGCTTATACATGAATTGTCAAATGACAATAACTTTGTCAATACTTGGAATTTTTTCATCAAATATGTTTTATTTTCTACAGAAGAGTTCATTCTTACTAGTGGGGTATTTAGACGGGCCTCGACAAACTATTATGGCCACTGGTCCGACAAAAAAGAAGCATAGAATTTGTCAACAAAACAGTTATTCGTCCTTCAAGACTTTCACTGGTCCTTATTGATTTTCACTAGCCATGGGAGGAATGATAAGATTATTGCGACATTGTAAGCTGTTGCCCTACCTTCTCTTATCTTGTCCCAGTAGATAAGATCAAAGAATGCGTGTTTATGAATCTGTGTATAGTTCAATCTTCGTTCTGTCTCTGTTAGAAGACCTCGTATCAAACTTTCAGCTTTTGATGTAATAAATGGTGACGAAGGAAACTTCAATGCAGTCTGAAATCATACCAAGGTAAAACACAATCATTTTACTGTTACATTAGTTTTAGTCGAACATTTCAGTGGTTATTCTAGTCCCAACTAGAAATGTGTTCATCAACATAGGTGCCCCCATTGGGGTATAGTAAAAGTAACAAACGACAATCACTCTGGTAGAATTGCCGCATAAAAAATTCCACACTTTACAGTCAACTATACATCAAGGTTGCTAATCTGTGAAAGTTTGAAGAAATTCTGCCCAATGGTTTGATATCCACCAGCCTTACTAACTTATATGAATAATTCTGTATTCCAGTAACCACTATTTTCCACATTATATATGTACACTAATTTTGCAGATTTATGAATTCGTGACCAGTCCACTATTCCAAGGATTAGGAAATCTGAGCAAAAATAATACAAGAGCTGTCACTAGACAGCGCGCTCGACTATTCGCAGCCATTTGTCAGAAAAAATATAAGTTCAAAACAGGCCATTTAAAATTTGTATTATATTGAAACGTGAGTTACGCTACTTAGTTGACTACATGGCAATGAAAGCTGATGTACAATGGTTGTTGAGGCATGGCAATTATCTCAACACTGGACTATTAACAAATATTTGTCAGTGAAAATGATTTTAAGACTTCAAAGTTAAACTTTTCAATGCAATATCATTGATAGTAGGTGAGATATGGTTTGAATGTAACTTGCATGCAAAACTTTAACCAAGGAAAGTCTAAGTTAAAAGGGGCATAACTCGAATTAAACTAAAAATGGAGTTATTACAATTGACCAGTACCATTGACTAATGATTATAAACAAGCGTTATAAGTTTCAATGCAATATCATAAATAGTAACTAAGATATGGCGTGAATAGAACTTGCATGTAAAACTTGAACCAATAAACTCCTATGTTAAAAAGGGGCATAACTGAAATAAAACAAGACTGCGTTCAATAAACGCTTATGCCCCAGTGGAAGCCATGTCCATAAAAAGCTAAGACAATCAGGGGCCATTATTCAGTTAAAATGTTTGATAGTGTTACATGGCTTTGAACTATAAGGGGCTTATGATGGTAAACGAGTAATGCCACATTTGAAAGCAGTGCCTTGATCGACTTCATGTGTGATCTGGTGATACAGATGTTATGGTTCTTTGTCACTGCACTTCTCCAAGTTGTCATCTATTCATATACCAAGTTTCAAGTCAATATCTTAAACACTTTTGAAGATACACTCCTGTCAAAATTTGATTCTGAAAATACTAAAGGGGAGATAATTCAAAATTTAAGACAGACAGAGTTATGGTTCTTGGTCATTGCACTTCTCCAAGTTACCATCTATTTATATTCCAAGTTTCAAGTCAATATGTTAAATAGTTTTGAAGATATACTCAGAGCAAAATTTGACTATAAACAAGACTGCGTTCAATAAACGCTTATGCCCCCATGGAAGCCATGTCCATAAAAAGCTAAGTCAATCAGGGGCCATTATTCAGTTAAAATGTTTGATAGTGTTACATGGCTTTGAACTATAAGGGGCTTATGATGGTAAACGAATAATGCCACATTTGAAAGCAGTGCCTTGATCGACTTCATGTGTGATCTGGTGATACAGATGTTATGGTTCTTTGTCACTGCACTTCTCCAAGTTGCCATATATTCATATACCAAGTTTCAAGTCAATATCTTAAACACTTTTGAAGATACACTCCTGTCAAAATTTGATTCTGAAAATACTAAAGGGGAGATAATTCAAAATTTAAGACAGACAAAGTTATGGTTCTTGGTCATTGCACTTCTCCAAGTTGCCATCTATTTATATTCCAAGTTTCAAGTCAATATGTTGAATAGTTTTGAAGATATACTCAGAGCAAAATTTGACTATAAAAAAACACTAAAGGGGAGATAATTCAAAATTTAAGACAGACAGAGTTATGGTTCTTTGTCAATGCACTTCTCCAAGTTGCCATCTATTTATATTTCAAGTTTCAAGTCAATACGTTAAATAGTTTTGAAGATACGCTCCAGACAAAATTTTATTGTAAAAATACTAAAGGGGAGATAAGTTTAAGTCCAAAATTAGGTCAAGGTGAAGGTCAAAATGGAGTCAGGTGATACAGGCGTGTGGAGAGTGGTCATATACAACATCCATGCAAGTTTGAAAGCTTTGTAGCAAGCCATTTTAATGCTAGAAGAAACGGTCAATTTGGGTTAACCAAGAATTTTACCTTTCAATAAGTCTAAGTCCAAAATTAGGTCAAGGTGAAGGTCAAAATGGAGTCAGGTGATACAGGCGCGTGGAGAGTGGTCATATACAACATCCATGCAAGTTTGAAAACTTTGTAGCAAGCCATTTTAATGCTAGAAGAAACGGTCAATTTGGGTTAACCTGGCCGGACGGACGAACGGACGGACGGACAGACGGACGGACAGGTAAATTACTATATGCCTCCCGATCTATCGATACGGGGGCATAAAAAACACTAAAGGGGAGATAATTCAAAATTTAAGACAGACAGTTATGGTTCTTTGTCAATGCACTTCTCCAAGTTGCCATCTATTTATATTTCAAGTTTCAAGTCAATACGTTAAATAGTGTTGAAGATACGCTCCAGACAAAATTTTATTGTAAAAATACTAAAGTGGAGATAAGTCTAAGTCCAAAATTAGGTCAAGGTGAATGTCAAAATGGAGTCAGGTGATACAGGCGTGTGGAGAGTGGTCATATACAACATCCATGCAAGTATGAAAGCTTTGTAGCAAGCCATTTTAATGCTAGAAGAAACGGTCAATTTGGGTTAACCAAGAATTTTACCTTTCAATAAGTCTAAGTCCAAAATTAGGTCAAGGTGAAGGTCAAAATGGAGTCAGGTGATACAGGCGCGTGGAGAGTGGTCATATACAACATCCATGCAAGTTTGAAAACTTTGTAGCAAGCCATTTTAATGCTAGAAGAAACGGTCAATTTGGGTTAACCTGGCCGGACGGACGAACGGACAGGTGAATTACTATATGCCTCCCGATCTATCGATACGGGGGCATTAAAATAATAGAGTTATTGCCCTTGACTGATACCATTGACTGATGATGGTAAACAAGTGTTGTAAGTTTCAATGCAGTATCATGGATAGTAGCTGAGATATGGTCTGAATGAAACTTGCATGCAAAACTTTAACCAAGAAAATTCAATGTTAAAAAGGGGCATAACTCAAATAATAATCATAATAGAGCTATTACCCATGACCGGTACCATTGCCTTATGATGGTTAGTAAGTGTTGTTAGTTTCAATGCCATAGCACAGATACTATTTGAGATATGGCCTTATTAGTAACTTGCATGCAAAACTTTAACCAAATTTTCTAAGTAAAAAAGGGCCATAATTTGCATTAAATTCATGCAAGAGTTATCTAACATGGTTGATTACATGACAGGGAAAGCCAGTGCAAAGTTTCAATCCAATATATGCACTGGTTATTGAAATATAACCAAGGTTAAAGTTTTGCATGTAAAACTTTAACCGTATGCAACGCCGACGCCGACGAACAAGTGACTGTAATAGCTCTCATATTCTTCGAATAGTCGAGCTAAAAATCATTTCAATAATACCCAATGAACAGATCCTTTCTAATAAAATATTTTTTTGAAGTCTTGGTTGAAAACAGACATACCTTGTAATTCATTATATTGGAGTATGTGGCGACCATGGAACCTGACTCGTCAGTAAATGGTGTCTTCCCAAACAGCATCTCATACATACAGACACCTAGTGACCACCAATCAACCTCCACACCATGACAATCCATCGTGTCGTTGTTCATGGCATTAAGGAGTTCAGGGGAAACATAATCAGGGGTCCCCACTGCCCTCTTTGATGATACCTGAAACACCAGCATTATGAATTTTCGAACAAGGCAGTGTTACTCAGTTTTAGATAATTAAATTTAGCTTGAATATTTTTTTGTTAAAAAAGATTGGTCGGCTTGTAGTATAAATTGGACCCGACGTCTATCATGGTTATGCGATATATTAATTGCATCGACTCATTTCAAGTGTTTAGATGAAAAATAAGCTAGTCACAACTAAGTGAAGGTGATACCTAAAGATTAAATACTTGTATATACATAGAAATACTTACAAGTCCATCCACAGAAAGTTTAGCAGCTGAGCCAAAATCTGCCAGTTTGATATGTCCCTTACAGTCTATCAATACATTCTCTGGCTTTAAATCCCTGAAAAGCATAAATGATGTCAAGTTATAACATATTATTCTTAAAGTTCATTGATTCCCCACATCTCTTCATTTTTTCACATTTGAATTCCTTTTTTTATTCAACAATCTTTTCATACTGTTTCAAGACAGCAATAAATCAACAATAGCTTCACAGTACCATTACTTGGACAATTAGAGCAAGTTAGATGACAGACTTCTGCAGTCATTATCTATATAGAGTATGAAGAAAACCGAATCCTAAGTTTAGTGTGAGCCTGCAACCAAATATTGTTAGATTTGTATGTATGTACTACCTGTGGACATATCCCATATCGTGTAAATCATGAGTGGCTACAGCAATCTCAGCGAGGTAAAATCTCGACATTTTCTCATCAAAGATATCATCATGTCGACCAAGAAGGGACAGGAGATCACCGCCAGCGTGGAACTCCATGATCAGATAGAGTGTATGAGAATCTTGGAATGCATAATGTAGCTTAGTGATCCATGGACTGGTGGCTTGTGCCATTATATCTCTCTCCTCCTCATAGAACGACATCTGAAATTTTAACAAGACTGCGTTCAATAAACGCTTATGCCCCCGTGGAAGCCATGTCCATAAAAAGCTGTAAGTCAATCAGGGGCCATTATTCAGTTAAAATGTTTGATAGTGTTACATGGCTTTGAACTATAAGGGACTTATGATGGTAAACGAATATGCCACATTTGAAAGCAGTGCCTTGATTGACTTCATGTGTGATCTGGTGATACAGGTGTTATGATTCTTTGTCACTGCACTTCTCCAAGTTGCCACCAATTCATATACCAGGTTTCAAGTCAATATTTTAAATACTTTTGAAGATACGCTCCAGACAAACAATTATCATGAAAATACTGAAGGGGAGATAATTCAAAATGTAAGACAGACAGAGTTGTGGTTCTTGGTCCATGCACTTCTACAAGCTACCATCCATTTATATATCAAGTTTTAAGGCAATATCTTAAAAAATTTTGAAGATACACTCCGGTCAAAATTTTATTCTGAAAATACTAAAGGGGAGATAATTAAAAGTTTAAGACAGACAGAGTTATATTGCTTGGTCATTGCACTTCTCCAAGTTGCCATCTTTTTATATTCCAAGTTTCAAGTCAATATGTTAAATAGTTTTGAAGATATACTCAGAGCAAAATTTGACTATAAAAACACGAAAGGGGTGATAATTCAAAATTTAAGACAGACAGAGTTATGGTTCTTTGTCAATGCACTTCTCCAAGTTTCCATCTATTTATATATCATATTTCAAGTCAATATGTTAAATAGTTTTGAAGATACGCTCCAGACAAAATTTTATTGTGAAAATACTAAAGGGGAGATAAGTCTAAGTCCAAAATTAGGTCAAGGTGAAGGTCAAAATGGAGTCAGGTGATACAGGTGTGTGGAGAGTGGGCATATACAACATCCATGCAAGTATGAAAGCTTTGTAGCAAGCGATATTAATGCTAGAAGAAACGGTCAATTTGGGTTAACCAAGAATTTGGCCTTTCAATAAGTCTAAGTCCAAAATTAGGTCAAGGTGAAGGTCAAAATGGAGTCAGGTGATACAGGCGCTTTGAGAGTGTTCATATACAACATCTATGCAAGTTTGAAAGCTTTGTAGCAAGCCATATTAATGCTAGAAGAAACGGTCAATTTGGGTTAACCAGGACGGACGGGCGAACAGACGGACGGACAGACAGGTGCATTACTATATGCCTCCCGATCTATCGATACGGGGGCATAAAAACATCAACATTTGTATAATAAAAAATGTTTAAGTTTAATGCACATTTCTAAACAAATTATCAGTTATAACTGATCACAATTATATAATTAATATATGACAGCCAATTCACCTTTATTTAGAACCAGTTTTCTTGACAGTAACAGTCAGACTGTATCTAACAAATACTAACCTACCCTTAAACAAGGAATCAAGAACTTCTCCACATGTGGAGGAAAATCAGTGGTCAAATTTTTAATGAAATAAAATTTATGCAATTTGCCCTATGTTATGTTAATGTTACGAGAATGTTACAGAACGTGATTCTACCTTGAATGCAGTACTGCAGTAGTTGTACTGTACATTGAACTATTAGCAGATTACAATTTATTCTGGATTTATAGGACATCCAACACCTGTCATACATCAGAGTATGAAAGTTACTTCATGTGATCATTACATTACCTCAGATTGAGCTAGCGTCTCCTGCTTCCTCAGTGTTTTCATGGCATACACAGTCTCAGAGTGGATATCTCTAACAACCTGGACCTCCCCAAAATGACCGCGACCAATAACATCTTTCACTTCAAAATCAGACAGCTGAAGTCTCAAACGCTGAACTTCTTTGATAGTACTTTTATCTAAAATAATAAAAATCTTAAAAATCAAGACACAAAAATTTATAGGAAAAGTCTTTTATGTACATACATGTATGATGAAACTATCAATACCGAGAATTTCTGATTTTGATAAAGTAGAAGTTGTTGGTTAATTTTGCAAGACAATTACTGAAATAATACAAATTATATATTATTAATATATGACAGTGGCTGATAAAAGCCCAAAACAAAATACACCATACACGTAACACACCAAAAATTAATCAATATTATTTCGTTACTATGGTATTATATTCCATGTATCCAATTTGCTGGCTTAGAATGAGAAGGTCCTAACTACAAAAGCGATATTACGAGAAAACTGTTTGTAATTTACTCTTTATATATGGGAAACTTCATTTTGGTCAACATGACATTTTCAGATTTTCATGAAAATAGGCTCATAAGAAGCGCCTTGTGACGCAGATTTCAAATATGTATGAGTCTTATAAGGTCGTAAGTAGTAGTTACGACCTTCTCATTATAAGCCATCGAATTGCAGAAGTTCATGTCCCAGACACCTGACTCAAACTGTTTGTAAAAGTAAGTGACAAAAAGTCCAATGTTCAGTAACCTTTCTATTTCACCTACTGTAAAATCATTTAATTTTCGTGGGGTGGGGGTAAATCGGTGTTCACCTGCAACCACAAATAATTTTAACACTCTATTTATTACCAGAAATTCAAAATCCATGAATTAACGTGAGAATAGCGTTCTATCAAAATTAAATGATTTTTCAGTCAACAATATCAAGTGTAAACTGTAATGAATACTTACATTTGTTGAGAAATCCAGTAACATATTTATTCTGTTTGAGTTTGTACCTGCCACATTCATCATACAGGACTATCAATGCATCCAGTAAACCGTCTCTCGATACCAGGCTTGTTCTAATATTATCATCATCACATTGTAACGTACTCGATATCAGATGATCCAACAGTTCTATCCGCTTTTCTATAGTGTTGTCATCCATCTTGTTCAATTATTGATGGATTATCTGCAAATTTGAAATAAGATCATCTTAAATTATAGAAAACTTAAAAAACAGTTAGATCTGTAACAGCGTAACTTATTATTTGATTTCAAACTTTATTAACTTAATCTGGCGTATAGAATGCATTTATCTGCAAAAAGCGGTGCAATGTTGTTTTGGACTTCTGGAGTGAAGTCCATCGAGAAGGTTGTTATTGAGCATTTGAAACAATAGTGGTCCCAATACTGAATTTGGGGGGGGGGCACCTCTTACAACTGGGGCTTCTTCATTTGCTTTGCCTCGGAGGAAAACCCTTATGGTTCGACCATGCAAGAATGATTAAATCCACTGGAGTCGATGCCATCCATACGGCATAGAGCTTTTATGCGAGGAACCTTGATCAAAGGCTTTAAAATCTAGTACTATATGACCATACATGTCCGACTGTATGTGCATTCACAGAATGAAACATTGGGGATATTCTAATGGTAGGCGTCATTCCGTCTGTCAGAGCTTCTGTGTACAACTCCTACTAAATTTCTCATATATTAGGATTTTAGGGTAATAGGGATTTTGACGAAACTTTCAGAGACTGGCTACTTAGAGGGGTAAAAATAGGAAAGTCTGCTGGGAGATTTTTAAATTTTTGACTTTTATCGCCACAGACGTGCCAGAAGTTGTCAAATAAGTGGGGGTAGCTCCGATTAAATATTTAGCGCAAATTGAAAAGATGAATGAAAACTTGTTAATTCCATAAAGTATATAGCATACATCCACGAAGATCAACCCTTTTTCTCACTATCTGCACCAAAAACATCCATAAAACACGCACATTGTAACAGAGTGTTTTTTCCGAAATCTACTCTTGATTATGCCACAATCAGTTGCATACACAGCCCCCACCCCTGGGGATAGTCGGTGTAACGGCTGCGTTGCTACTTTCCAAGTAGTGCGGGGGAAATCTTGGAATATTTTTCTCTGAACCAATACCCCTTGAAATATTGAGTTGCCAGGGGCCTGTGAGATACCAGAGATTTTATATCAGTTGTCCCCGGCAGGGCAGTGAAAGGCGGGCGTGGATGCAACTGATTTACTGAATAACATATGTGTATTACTATTAGCGGGTAAACAGGTAGAGGCACATTTTATTATAAATTTGTCTTTTTACTGATCAAAGGGCGACATTTAACCAGTAACTTGATTATTGTATTTTTTTTAAATGCGTAGTAATGCGACTAGAATAGATGAGTGGCTAATGTCAGACCCCCCCCCCCCCCCCCCCCCAGTCTGAGACACTGCAAGTCTCCACACTGGTGACAGTCGACATCAACTTAGTAGAATGTTGACAAATATATATACAACTTCAACAATAACGATATTATATCATTATTGCAACACGCAATAAAATCGAGCATCGAAGATCCTTGATTGATCATTGTTTACATTCGGACAAAAAAAACCTGCCATTGTTTATGAGAACATTAATTCTTCTTCTTCTTCTTCTTATATAGACTGCACTCCTTCAAAACTCTGAAGATTATGTGCAGGCGCTAGTTAAAGTTTAAAAACAATTTTGAATGCAAGTGTATAATACACATAATAATTATTATAATACATGTGCAGGATAAAAGATTGATTTTCTAATCAAGAATTTATGTTAAAACTTTGTACATTGGTTGTAGATTTAGTTGGCATATGTGGACACCAAGACGGGCACAGTGACAATGGTCTTAAAAACATCAACTGTGTCTGCTTGTTGTGCAATTAAGGGCAACATATTCCACTGGCTAATTGTTCTGGGATAGAAAGAATACTTGTATTGATCATGTGATGTACTGACATGTTTGTAGCCATACCCATTACTGTATCGTGTTCGGGGGTCAGATGGGATTAACAAATTATTTTCTGGGTATATAGCAACAGTATGATGGATAATTTTATAAAACATTATTAGGCGAGCTCTGGTTCTTCTAATTTCTAAGGATGGCCAGTTTAAGTTGTTAATCATGCTTGTTACTGAGCTGGTATTATGGAAGCGATTGGTTGTAAACCTGGCAGCCCTTCTTTGCACTTTTTCAATTTGGTTTATTTGGCATTTGGTATGTGGGTCCCAGACAGAAGAGGAATATTCTAATTTTGGTCTCACAATGGCTTTATAGGCGTGTTCTTTGACCTTTGATGAGTTTATTTTTAGATTTCTACGTAAGAAGCCAAGGGATTGATTTGCTTTGTTGGTGATAGAATTTATATGTTTGTCCCATTTTAGGTTGCTTTGTAATGTTATGCCTAAATATTTAGCGGATTCAACTTTTTCAAGAATGTGGTTGTGCAGTTTGTATTGGAAATTTATTGGGGACTTTTTCTTTGTTACAGAGAGGATGTTACATTTATCGGGATGGAAATGCATAAGCCAGTCCTGTTCCCACCTGCCAGCAGCCTCCAGGTCGGACTGAAGAAGTTGGGCATCATTAGTACTTTTGATTTCTTTGTATATAATGCTATCATCGGCAAAAAGTCTGAGTGTGCTATGTTGAATGTAGTCTGCAAAGTCATTGATATAGATAAGGAATAGGATTGGACCCATGACTGTGCCCTGGGGTACACCTGAAGTAACTGGTACTTTTTCTGACATTATACCGTCTAGGGCAACAGTCTGAGTCCTATCTCCTAAAAAGTCTGAAATCCAGTCAATGACATTGTTATTTATGCCATAATAATTAAGTTTGTAGAGAAGATGTTTATGTGGTACTTTATCAAACGCTTTGGCAAAATCCATTATAATTATGTCTGTTTGTATCTTTTTATTAAATGAATGACAGATATTTTGTAAGAATGAAATGAGTTGGGTTTCACATGAGCGTGATGATCTAAAACCATGTTGTAAATCATATAAGATATTATTTTTTTCAAGAAATGACATCATGTTGCTGGAAATGACATGTTCCATTATTTTACAGCAAATACAGGTTAGGGATATAGGTCTATAATTTATAGCATTATGTTTATCTCCCTTTTTAAATACAGGGCAGACGTTTGCATGTTTCCAGTCCAATGGGATTTTGCCAAGTTCAAGAGATTTGTTAAATATTAACGTGAGAATAGGGGATATATTATCTTTACATTCTTTCAAGACTCTACCATGGATGCCATCCGGACCAGAAGCTCTATGTGGGTTGATATTAGATAGTAATTTTGTAATGCCATTTTGAGAGATATGGATGTTAGACATCTGAGGGAATGGGCTTGGTCCTTTATTTGGAATTTCTTGTGAGGTTGTTGGAGTGAAGGCATTTTGAAATTGGTCGTTAAGAATGTTGGCTTTAGACTTTGCATCTGTTTTAAGGAGGCCATCCTTACGTAGGGGTGGTATAGATGAATTTTCAGTTTTCTGACCTTTGATATATGAGAAGAGATTTTTTGGTTGTTTGTTGAATTTATTAGTACCCTCATCAGGGATTGGAATATTAAATATCATATTTTCTATATAGTTCCAGTATGCTTTTCTTTGTTCTTTTTGGATTTCAGATTTTAGATTTCTTAGATGGTTAGTTTTACTATGTTTTTTGTTACGTTTCATAAGTTTATGTTTATAGTTGTTCATTTTCTTTCTCAGTTCATTTGTTATCCAGGGAAACTTATTTTTAGATTTGCATAGCTTTGATGGTATGTTTTTTGAAATTGATCTTTGTAGGCTTTCTTTAAAAATGTTCCATAACTCATCGATATTAGTACAATTTTGTTCTTTTTGTAATATTTCAGCATGGGCTTTGATAAGATCGTCATTAATATTGTCCCAGTTTGCTTTGGAGTATTTTAGAATAGGTCGGGGGTTCGGTTTACATCTACGTAGGGAGGTTCTACATTCGCACATAACAATGTCATGGTCAGCTTCTCCAATAGGGGGGATGGTCTCGATATTATTAATAACTGAAGGGTAATTTGTCAAAAGTAGGTCTAAAGTTTTATCTTTTCTGGTTGGTTTTTCGACTAATTGGGTAAGGGAATGATCTGCAATAATGTCTAGCAGTTCTTGATGTTGTCTGGTGTTTGGTTTACCAGGTATAGTGCTATATGAGCTCCAGTCAATATTACCTAAGTTAAAATCTCCGCCAACCAGGAGGATTGATTTAGAATTGGTGTTGATTCTGTTAATGGATTCATTTAAAAGTTGTAGGGAGGTATTGTCGTCCGGATGGGGCCTGTAAAAGGAGCCAATTATCAACTTTCTACTGTCATGCATTGTTGCATCCACCCAAACAGATTCACAATCAGTCTGCAACTCTTTATTTTCAACTGACTGGTAGTCATTTTTGATAGCAATCAGGACACCACCATGGCTTTGGCCCTTGCTGTTAGGGGGTCTATCTTTACGAAATACAGAAAAAATATTTGTGTCAAAGTACTCAGAGGATGCGACTGAGGGATCAAGCCAGGTTTCAGTTCCAATTATGATATCAGGGCATAAAGAGTCTAAAAGAGCGTCAAGTTCTGGTTTTTTGTTTTTTATTGATTGAAAATTTAGACAGATAGTTTTTAGAGGATGGTTTTCTTTTGTATTCATATTTTTCCCAGTTCTAACTTGGGTTTGTAGGCTTGGTTTTGGGGAGGATGTGGCAAAAGGTTTGCCTGGGCTGTCCTGGCTGCTAATTTCATTGCCATCCAGCTACATACAGACTATGGGCAATTTCACACGGTGAAACTATTGTTTGGAACTTATACAAATGAAATATAAAGTTTTAGGGTCAAAAGGCATCATAAAACTAAGTTATTTACCTTATCGGATAAAAACATTTTCAAAATTTGAATTAGCCGCCGATTATTTCCTGTTCATCGTAAGAATAAGGTTTCCGTGATTTTCACTGAGGGTGCATTCGAAACGTCAGTTCTCTCTGTTCCGGAACAGACGGAACAGAGAACAGTCTTACGAACAGGCCGGAACAGTGTTCCGGACATGTTCTATCTGTTCCCAAATAAAAGGTGGTGCAGACAGAACAGGTCACGTGATTTTAACGAAAACGAGACAACCGGAAACTGCACGAAATGTGTTATTCAGATCACCTGGGCAACAGTATGTCAACGGAGAATAACGGAAAGGACCGAACTTTTATGATTGGAAATTTTCTTGTGTCAAATTTCTTCAACAAATATAACGGCCGCAACTGACAATATCGTCAACCTTAAAAGTTTTATTTTCTACATTTATTTAATTATTTTATTGTTACTTCCTGTTCTGTCCCTGTTCCATTTTGTTCGTAAGGTGCTTGGAGCGGAACATTCGGAACACTGTTCAGAACAGTTTTATTTTGTTCGTAAGATGCTGGAACAGGAACAGAAGGAACACTGTTCCGAGTGTTCCAGAACAGACGCTACGAACGCACCCTGAGTTTGACTAAAATACGAAAGGCAGTGGCTAGCGAACCGGAATCGGTTCGCTAGACAGCGACCTTTTAGAACCGGAATCGGTTCTCCAGCCTGCCCATTGAGGGTAGGCTAGCGAACCGGAATTTTCGTTTATTTTAAAATACGGCAAATTAAAGAATAATTGATGTATCAAATATGTTATTTTATGTTGCAATATATATATACTTACAAACTGTGTTGATTTAAACTTGTATAATCGTGTATATTTGTGTATATTTGACTATTTCAGCGAGGACCTTTTACCGGCACTTTACAACATAGATATCCGCCATTTTAAGACATTTGCGAAAGGGAATAGTGCAGAATCGTTGTCGACACTAGCCCAATATCCTGTCGAGGTTTTGAATATTATTTCTTGTAATAATAATTTGTACAGACGCAATTTATATAGAAAAATAAACTATAAAATGTTTTTCATTGTTCTTTGTATTGGAAATACAGAATCTTTGCCATAATTTGATGATAATATCTATACATTGGTGTCAACACAAACGTTATAATAATTGTTAAACATTATTGACTGGGTACGTGCACACTTAAGTAAACGCCTGTAAAAATTGAATTGAATTGAATTGAATTGTATTTAGCCTTAAATAGCACAGTAGATTTTGGTTATGGGATATTGCTTTTCACACCTTGGTAATATTTTACAACATGTTACCACCTAATGTATTGTCTAAGGTGTGAGATAATCAGATTAGGTAGGTGAAGGTAAGAAATGTTAATATGAAATATGAAATAATTACTAACTATTATAATAAATGGTTCTATTCAACGGGCGAATAACAAGCTCAAGTGCTACGCATAATAATTAATTTCTGCACGGTCAATCGTAATTTATTACAATATTTTTAATGCATGAACTTAATGAATTAAATAATAACTAATACTTTACCTGATCCATTAACAGCCAGTTTCACCATGAACATCACTTCCTGTGAGAAATGCATTAATTATCAGACGTTTAAGAAAGAGCGTTCAGTTATGACAGGATGAGTTGAAGTACAGTAATTTAAGAATAGCAAATGTTTTGCATTGGTTCATTGCAACGTTTTATTTTGTATTTAGGAGTTAAAAATGCCAATAATTTAGTACTGATTCATCCTGTCACATCCAGGCCATACCCCGAGGAGGCGCTCTTGTCATGGCCCATCCCCCTTCCCACTAAATATCTGTTTTATTTGTTCCCTTTCAGTAAATTTAAATTCAGGATGTCAAGTTCAGCGATATGTTTCTATGATTTATAACTAATTTTCCCACGTTTGCAGTCGTCACAGAACCAGCTCTGTGCTTTCGGTGCGTTGCTTATACCAGCACAGTGGTAATGAAACCAACACAAACATCGATCACAACCGACACACCTCGTCTGCAACTCCTCTGTACAAACTTTACATTGCCATTGTGATGCCTTGGTCATGGCCTTTACTGTAGCCTGAACTTGACTCCACGCATCTTTTTCTAGGAATAGCTTTATAATATCAAGTTCTATTTCTGTTGCACCCATGAAAACTTTCTTTGGATTGCATTCCACGTGTTCTTCCGAAATAAGTGTTTCGTTTCTGATACTTTCAATTACTATATTTTCTTCCACAAACCATGATAAAATTGTCTGAACCATCTGATTTTCTGGGAGATTCTGAAATTTATGTACAGCTTGTTTCCTTTTCAGCTTAAGCCTCTTATTTGGGAGCCCAATGACAGTAAGTTCGGAGCCTTTTGGTCGACCCCGCTTCCTGATATTTCCTGGTAAAGTTATGCATTCAATTGCAAGTTGTTCAATCGCACCCGCCCCGGTTTCTCGTGCATGTTGAGCATGCGTGATACTATCGGCTTGGGAAGCGATGTGATAATTAGTTCCTTGTGTTACTATTTCATGGTCAATCTTACTTTCACTTGTATGAATGACTTCATCTGGTACACTTGTCACATTTGAGATTTGCTTGTCACTTGTCATAGTTGGGGTTTGCGTGTCACTATCATTTGTCACATCTTGGGTTTGTGTGTCACTATCACTTGTCACAGTTGGGGTTGGCGTGTCGCTATCACTTGTCACAGTTGGGAATTGCGTGTCACTATCACTGGTTTCAGTTGGGATTGGCGTGTCACTATCACTGGTTTCACTTAGGATTTGTGTGTCTCTATCACTGGTTTCACTTAGGATTTGCGTGTCTCTATCACTGGTTTCACTTAGGATTTGCGTGTCTCTATCACTGGTTTCACTTAGGATTTGCGTGTCTCTATCACTGGTCTCAGTTGGTAACTGCGTGTCACTATCACTGGTTTCACTTAGGATTTGCGTGTCTCTATCACTGGTTTCACTTAGGATTTGCGTGTCTCTATCACTGGTCTCAGTTGGTAACTGCGTGTCACTATCACTGGTTTCACTTACGATTTGCGTGTCTCTATCACTGGTTTCACTTAGGATTTGCGTGTCTCTATCACTGGTCTCAGTTGGTAATTGCGTGTCTCTATCACTGGTTTCACTTAGGATTTGCGTGTCTCTATCACTGGTTTCACTTAGGATTTGCGTGTCTCTATCACTGGTTTCACTTAGGATTTCCGTGTCTCTATCACTGGTTTCACTTAGGATTTGCGTGTCTCTATCACTGGTTTCACTTAGGATTTCCGTGTCTCTATCACTGGTCTCAGTTGATAATTGCGTGTCCCTATCACTGGTCTCAGTTGTCTCTGCTGAATTTTGGATAATCTCTATGACCACATCGTCCCCCGTCTCCCAAGTTTGCAATATCAATCACAGTTGGTCAAGTTTAACCGAAAATTCATTTCCAGTGCTCTCCGCTACACAACCTGCCAATTTTTGACATGTACTTAACGCTAAACGAAACTTCTGCTGCTGCGATTTCGGTTTCTTATCGTTAACCAGTGTCGCAGACAGGACTTCTGGTGGTTGTAAGGAATTGTCCATGCTGTGGAGATTGTATATTTTCGTCCAGCGTTCGGGGACTAGTGTGCTGTTGTACAAAGGCTTCTTCTCGTGTATCATCAGGGCAAACATATGACAACATGGCAGTCTGTATTGAATGTAGAATTGACATGTGCATTCGTCCAACAATACCTGGTATCTTCCATCCAACAGTGTATCTACTGGCTCCTTCTTCGATTTTTCAAGCTGTTTATTAACTAATCTGTAAGCGTATTGCGTAAGTAAATTCCGGTAGCTAATGCGTTCAGCATCTCCCGATGACTCAATTGGTACTTTAACTGTGGCCCTAGACAGCTTTCCATCCAGTTCAGCTCTGTGGCTGCCGAGGAACGTTATGAATCCTGAAGCAAAGTCATCGATCTTTGAGTGTTTTAGACATTCCAGAAGAAGAATATCATAAAACGATACCGATTTCGCACAAATAATTTCAAATGTCGGCCGACCTTTTAATCTCCACGTAATTAAAGACGCAATTAGTAATAACTAAATTACAGTCTCAGTCGAACGTAAACAAACCAAAAAAAACCGTAATTATATTTATAACACAATAAGGCGCACACTCGTAATTTCAATCTGTTTAGGTGTTAATTGGGTGTTAAATATTAACACAACATTCCAATCAACTTGACAATTATTGTCTAATTGATTATGAAAAGGACAACGTGTGATTAACAGGGCTGATATAGATTATCTCAAACAAAGACTTTATTGCATTAAATATGAACACAACATTCCAATCAATTTGACAATTATTGTCTAATTGATTATGAAAGGGACAACGTGTGATTAACAGGACTGATATAGATTATCTCAAACAAAGACTTTATTGCAGATAATTCACTTCTTTATTACCTGTTTACAATATAATTCATCTTTCAAAAGCATCTATTTATACAAACAAAAGTCCAATAAATAAAAAAATTTATACGAACAAATGTCAATTATATTTAGTAATGCATATATTGTAATAAAAAGATAGGCCTATCGTTTATTGGACTGGGGTATGACGACATCGATTCTACACTATTCGTAAATGTCTTAAAATGGCGGATATCTATGTAGTAAAGTACCGGTAAAAGGTCCTCGCTGAAATAGTCAAATATACACAAATATACACGATTATACAAGTTTAAACCAACACAGTTTGTAAGTATATATATATTGCTACATAAAATAACATATTTGATACATCAATTATTCTTTAATTTGCCGTATTTTTAAAGAAACGAAAATTCCGGTTCGCTAGCCTACCCTCAATGGGCAGGCTGGAGAACCGATTCCGGTTCTAAAAGGTCGCTGTCTAGCGAACCGATTCCGGTTCGCTAGCCACTGCCAATACGAAACGAGGATTTTTGGCGCAACGAGGCGAAACGAGGATTAAAAATAATAATGGCTTTTTGTAATGGTTTCTAATTGACATAATTACATTTTTTAATGAATTTAGAGACATAAATGCAAACATTGACATCGACTATTATAATTTGATAAAATATGAAAAGAAATTTTTGAAATTATATAGAAAGGAGCTCCAACTTTGTTATATACTGTAAATACCATCCTTTCGCCGACTGTGTATTTTAAAATATCTGCGAAAGGAGCTTTATCAATCATCTATGACGTATTATATCATCATTAAGTATAAAATATCGGCGAAACGAGCTTTATTATCTTTACATAGTGATGCTATATACTCCTTTCGCCGACGGTGGAATGTAAAATATCGACGAAACGAGCTTTATTATATTTACATAGTGATGCTATATACTCCTTTCGCCGACGGTGGAATGTAAAATATCGACGAAACGAGCTTTATTATATTTACATAGTGATGCTATATACTCCTTTCGCCGACGGTGGAATGTAAAATATCGACGAAACAAGCTTTATTATATCAACATAGTGTCTAACCTGATATAAGTATACTTGTATGCAGCAGCAGCTACCAGTCGTTGACTGTAGACATCATGTCGCCAACTTTCTTCATACCAACTAATTTACCTGAAGGGTGTTCAGTTACCATTTATTGCCATAACCACTGCGTATGTTGTTTTTTGTTGTAAATTATGAATTAAACATTATAAATGCAATGGATATGATAATAAATGGCATCCAGGCCATACCAACGTGGAGGAACCCTTATCATGGCCCATCCCCCCATTCTACAAACAGTCCGTTAAATGAAGCAACGCTTATGAATATCCCAGCTTAAACATACCGATGACAGTCTACACTTATTTTAATCGACAATACGCGGGCGTTTATGTGGTGTTCTTGTTCTTTCCGACTTTTTTCTTTTGACCTGGTTCGGTTTCTTTCCGGCTGATGGAGTTTTAATAACTGTTCTAAGTCCGTTGGTTGATGTAACAGTGTTTCCTAATTTACCATGGTCGGATCGTAGGCGTTTTAGTTTCGTAGCTTGCTGTTCCCCAGTAAGTGATGACCATGTCGTTATTGATGTGCGATGGTGCAAGTGGGTATTGGACAGCTTAAAATTCCCCATATTTCTGATTGCCCGTTCTCTTTCAATGCGTTCACCGACAACAATTTCTGTCTATTTATTTATGAAATCGGGCATGGCACTTAACTTCCGATGTGTTGCCGATTTCAGTACATGATTTGCGCTCTCCGCATTGTTGCTCGTCCAAATGAAAGGCACTTTTTTCAGCCGGTGTGGTTTTATGGCATGCTCAATTAATAAAGGTACTAGTTTGTCGTTAAGATATTTTAAGTTCGTTTTCTCTGACTCGTTATTCTCCATGGATTTCACTATGTCCCTTACATTTTCCAATCGGCTTTCCATAGTGTCATCATCTTGACTGTCAACAACACCATCTTTTCCAAAGATTAAATTTACTATGCGTTGTCTTTCTTTTAATGGATAGCCGACCTTGTCCTCCATATATTTCAAACTGTTGTTTTTCAAATGTCTAGTACAAAGTACATGACATGATGTTGGCAGACTGTTGTCGATTGATGACATGAATGCCCTTTCATCGTCCGACCCGACAATTAGCAGTCTTCTTTCATTTGATGTCAACTCATCGTTAATTTGATGAAGGAATGCATTGTAGACTTTTGTTGAAGATGCAGAATGCAGAAGTGTAGGCCCGAAACAAATTGGATGGTCCATTGTTGACCGCCTTAATACAGACAAGTCCTTGTAGACTGTTGGGGTAACAAAAAAGTCCCCAAGGTTAAAAGTTTTGTCAATGCTCAATATGGAGCCCCCTTCCTTGCAGCAAAAACGTTTAATGTCCGTTATTTGTTGTTGGTCGTATAGTGTGACAATGGCATTCTTAACTCCTTTTAATACTTGCACGTTCTGGACAAAGTCATGGTTGGACGTCATATCGAGTACTGCTAATTCTTGATCGGCGGGATTGGCGTTTGGAATGGATGATTTATTTGTACTGTATTTAATATTTCTAAGATGCTTCTCGTTACGTTGTTTATTATAGTCGTCCTCTATCGTAATGTTCATTTGGTGTTCTGCGTCTTTCACAGAGTCAACTTTTAATTTCTCCTTCAACACTTTTTTCACAGTTTGTTTAGTTTTTGTGTACTCTAAGGTTTTACTGGTACGTTTTGCGTTGCCGTGCAACAATAGTCCTGGGAATGTGCCTACGTATTCCACAATAGCAACATTATCGTTGATGTATTGAAGGTTGTGTGGTACTGAACTAAACCACGTGATGCGTCGTTTGAAAGATGATTCTTTCGTAGACGCCTTAAGTTTGTTTTATGTACGTTGTACTTTCAGAATGTTGTCTGTTGTCGGTTGTGGTTCTACTGGCACGTATACGCGTTTCTTATTTACAAATTTTTCGGTACAATATATACCATCTCGCAATCTAATCGATACTAGTTTATCACCAATTACAATGAAAGTCTGAATTGGGCATGGCGGTTTTTCCCAAGCCCCACAATCATCCCAAAAGTCCGACCTTTCACCCTTACTGCGTTTCGATTTATTAAAACAAAAACAAAAAACATTCCATCTTTGTGACCAGTTGGAACTTCACTTAATACAGAGTGTGGACCTCTATGAATTTGTAGCAATTGTTCAGTATTCATGAATTCTCGAAGAGGACCTGCCTTAAGTGGTTCTTCGAGTAGTTCTGCTTCTTCGTGTATATGGGTGGTTTCGTGTGAATCTTGGAAATAAGTTATGTCTTCTTCTATAGTTGAAAGATCGGGGATACATTTAGTTGGTGTAGCTTCTGTTGTTTTCGGAGCTCCACACAGACGGACTAGTCTGAATGCCGATGACAGTCGGTGCGCAAAGCGCCTCAGTCTTGTCAGGGCTGTGGGAATTCTCTAGGCTGTTCATAACAGGCGATATTTCTACTGTAGAGGAGGTTCCGGGGCTCAACACGGACGGACTAGACTGAATGCCGACGACAGTCGGTGCGCAAAGCGCCTCAGTCTTGTCAGGGCTGTGTGAATTCTCTAGGCTGTTCATAACAGGCGATATTTCTACTGTAGAGGAGGTTCCGGGGCTCAACACGGACGGACAAGACTGAATGCCGACGACAGTCGGTGCGCTAAGCGCCTCAGTCTTGTCAGGGTTGTGTGAGTTCTCGGAGCTCTTCGTGACAGGATTAGCTGATGTAAAGACTTCGAAGCGATTTGACGTTTTGATTTTTGTCTTCTGTGGTTTTGTCATTCCCCTGGTTCTCCGACCCGGTGCTTGGAAAGCGAATGCTGGCCCGACACTGAAGATAGGTCCCCGTTTAACATTGACAAGTGGCACGATGTGATTAGATACCCAATGTGTATTTGCTGATGGACGTTGTGTTGGCCATGAACCGCTCCACATCACGTGTAACACTCTCTTTGGATCGTTGAATGGAAATGAAATCTTCGTATTCATCTGTTTGAACAGATATGTGTTCATCCCGTTGACCGCCGGATATACCACCTGGAGCGGCATCTTCAACATACTAGAGGCTGCTAAAAACATATGCATAGACGAGTATGAACCAGGTCGTGCGCACAATACGATGTCTTCGTCAATTTCCTGTGTAGTTGACAGACGGTTAAAGGCGCCAAAAATCCTCGTTTCGTATTTTAGTCATACCGATTTTCACTATCCGGTTTATTCGGAGGTTTCGGTTTTGTAGAAACGAGTGGGCTTAAAATAACGAAAAGAACTCCGTTGCGCATAAATTTTGAATTATTAACATCACACGATTTGCAGTGTGTGTGTAAAGAATGTCGCTGTCTTTTGTCGGTGCATAAAAAGAGTGCATATTTCTTTGTCGGGATTTAATCCAAAAATCTTTGGATTTAATTGTCAGGAACAACAGGAAGATAGCCATTGTATGAAGTACCACCCACTCAAATGCAAAGTTATGTTTATATCCAATAATATAAACAGATGTAACCCTAGTCATTTTGTGTGTCTTTATCTTGTCCTAGTCCCTATGATGCTTAGTATTAAATACATGGATATATCAACTAAATCGACTTGGTAGTTTACTATACCCCACCCAGTTACACAGAATACAATACATTTCCATAATACCTTGAATCAGGAACTGTATAATTCTAACCAATGGCATATATACAAACTCTAAAAAGGACATTGGGATTATAATAGACAGTAAATTGAGTTTTGAGTAACATATGACTGAAAAGACCAACAAAGATAGTAAAATACTCTGTTTAATTCGCAGATCCTTTGAATATCTAGACAGAAACTCGCTAGTTACAGTGTCCAAAGCGCTCGTGGGACCGCACATTGAATATGCGAACCAAGTGTGGGCAAACAACAGTCTCGCTTTCCTGAGAAGAAACATGACGAGCTGTCCCCAACAGATCAAGGCCCAATGCTACCAGACGCTTGTCAAGCCAATCATTGAGAGTACGCCAGTACTGTCTGGGACCCGCATACGAGGTCCAGTATCAGTCAACTGGAGGCTGTGCAACGACGCGCGGCACGATATGTCAAAGGGGACTACCGCACTACAAGCATCACCAGCCAGATGATTGCTGACATTGGCTGGAAACCTCTTGCCGAACGCCGTTCCAACACCAAGCTGGTGATGGTCTACATAATAACCCATGTACTCGTCGAAATTCCTACTGAGGCCTTCTTCCACCCAACATCAATCAACACCAGGGGCCATTCCACCAGGTACTTGCTTCCCTTCTGTCGCACAGATGTGTTCATTTACTCCCCCCCCCCCCCTTCCGACTCTGGAACCAGCTCCCTGAGCAAGCCACTATCGTCGACGACCTTGTGGTCTTCAAGAGGGGCCTGGTCAGCGAATAGAAGAATATGCTGTTTTAAGCGTTTTTAACTCTCACATAGTAAATACTTGCTGCATCGCTCATACGATTTTAATAGTACGGCATTGACTAAGAGTGTGATCTGTACTAATCAGGAAGAAGAAGAAGAATTTGAAATGTCATAATTGATTTATATTTAAATTGGCATCATAAGGCGTATACTATGAGCCAATTTTCATAAAAATCAAACTTATTAAGTTTGTATATTATACATAGTCACTTATGGTGTGTAATTGTATATTTGTAAGGTTTTATTGTATGATCACTAGACCACAGATTACAATATTACTAATGCTTTACTTCTGTTTTATTATTTGAATTCAATATACATAATTATACCAATGTGTAACGGAAAGGTGGATTTAAACTGGAGAACAAACAACACGGAAAGTGAAAATCATATTTTGAAATCTGCTACTAAATGGAAGTTATGCGACTTGCCGAAATTCATTGTACTGTGGCAAACATAGTAGAAAATGAACAAAAAGAGCGGGAACGGGCCATTAGGGGAGCAGGGAATTTAAGTTAGCGTATCATCATCACGCAGCAGACATTTCATACTCGGCGAATCTTACAAATGAGCGACAACAACAACGAATTAAGAAATTTAGAACAGACGAAGGACGAGAAAATCAAAATTATATCAACAAATGGACAGAGAACAATAATTAGGACGCCAACTGCGGGGAAAAAACAACCAAGTGAAGCGAAAGCGTGCTGAACGTTCGCGAACACCTACACGTACAAAATAAGAATAATTCAACAATAGAGCCAATGAACATGTGATGTAACAAAACTGAAAATATTGCAAAAGAGTTTATTTTAGTTAATTTTGTAATATTTACCCTCTAAGGTGCTGACTTTGTTCAGTACATGAAGCTCTGAATTAGCGCCCAGCCTTCGAAATTTGATAACTTCCGGTCTACCAATGGACAGCTAAAAAAAATAAACAGACATATATTTATGTAAAACAAAATTGAACTGATTGTGCAAACTATGTGTAATTTACAGGAGTTTTAATTTTAATGATACTTTTTTGGATAACGTATAGAAAGTTGACTTTTTGGCTTTTTTTTACTTTGTAAACTTATTACCACTTCATTTTACATTCTTCGCATCGATAAACACATATAAATCACCTACTGTGCTATATTTCGGACATTCACGTCCGTGGAGAAAAGTGCTAAGTAAAATACTGCATTTTCTAGAGGGAAACAACATGCTAAGTGTGAGAGTAAATCGTCCCTATGATATTTCTCTATAATTATATTGTGTGTGTATGATTTATTTTGAGTAATCCATTTTGAATAGTTGATATCCGGAACTCAGGTGGTTTTCCCATTAATTTACATGTTAGGTACAAATAAATCTGGCCTAGTTAGTCTGGTTTTGTATTCATATAGAAATACAACTGACCCAAACTCTATCAACTCTGTTGCAAGGTCATGTGCTTCGACCAACTATTGATAATTCATTCCGTTGTAAGGAAGGGTCATGTTTTTAACAAGTCCCATTAGTGCTCGGCTGGTTGGGTTGAGTGCTACCTTCCCTGCCGGATTTTCTCATACCTTTTTTTCGTAATAGTCAATGTCCCAGAGGACAGCTATTTTTAAAAGGCTTAATAAAAATGGGCTACGGCATCGTAAACAGCACTCCTGAGGCTCCTGTTTGTTTTTCTAAATCATTTAAGAAATGTTGACCCCAAAAAGAAAACTCGTGGAAGATCCTATATATCTAATGAATGAGTGAAAAAAATTGGGGATGTTAAAACTTTTTTTTGTGGTATAATTTCTTAGGCATGTGATCGAGGATGTACATTAAACCTATAAGTCAAGAAGTACTGTGTAGTAACGTCTACCATACATTTTCTCGAGATTACTCCGTCATTGTTTTACACGTGATAAAATGTACATCCTCGACTAATACACCAAAACTTACTGTGTGTACGCACCTTAACAATACAGTATAGATAAACCATGCTTTTGAGCCGTGACGGAAGGTTACACTTTTTAGTCAATGACTCATGGTATGTGAATAAGTACAGATCTACATGTCTACTTATGCTAATGTACGGATTGGTGTTATTTTGAGTGATGTTGTTTGTATGCATAATTTTATAATGTTTGTTGATAAATCTGTTAAATTTTAAAATATACACTTTGCTTTTTTATGAATTTATACAAACTGCATGTATACCAAAACGTCAACATTTGTTTCCCAAGCCGTATGTATTCAGAAATAAACGTTCACCTTTACGAAAGTCAGAGAATATAGAGTTTACAAACTTTGTGCGGTAAGTAAAAAGGGTGATACTTCCATACACTGTACTTTATGTCATATGGATGTGAACATAGCTTCACATGGGACATTGGACGTTCTTCGACATAGAAAATCAGAGTTTTACCGTGGACGACTGCGTTCTACTGAATCAACACAAAACATTAATAAGCATTTCTTCACAACAGAGACATCAACATTGAAACACAAAGTTACAGCAGCTGAGTGTATTTAGGCCAAAGCTATGTCAGAACATAATATCAGTTTTCGAATTGGTGATTTGTTTGATTAAGACAACGAAAGTTATATATGTCTCCTGATTCAGATATTGTTAAGCACGTGGAATGAGGAAGTTCCAAAGTCAAATCCATCTTAACGCAAGCCATAGCTCCTGAGTGAGAACCAGTTCTAATAGGAAAACTGAAAAACTTGTGTTGCAGTGTTGCGTTATGGTCTGGCCCAGTGATATATGTGGTGGTATAAACATCGGAGAACGTACCCCATGCTCCAACTCAGACTGGGGGTTCATTTAATTAGATAATTTGCTACAAGTTGATGTTGGTATTGGTTTTGATGCAAACTTCTAAAATATCTGGGGGGGGGGGGGGGTCAAGTTGAAGAACGGAGATCGAGTACACGTATGGAAATGAGAAATGTTTACAATCACCGGGCCAGGCTATTTGATGAAATAATTAGTAGTGTAAGAGAATATGTCTTCAAAATGCTAAACTTAACATCTGTTACAAGTGGAAATACAATTTATATACGATTGAATTACTGGTGTTTTGAAAAAAGGAACGTTTTCGCATTAGGTACTGATGATGCAAATACTATGATTTGCAAAGATAATGTATTATTTGGACGGTTAAGACGGTTAAAATATAAAATGGTGTATGTGTGGTGCATTGCCCATAGAATACATATAGTGGCCAAGAAAAGTGTTTCCAAATTGCCCTCTGAAATTCATGCCTTGTCTATTCTCTTACTGTACTGGTTCAAGAAATCATCTTAAAGACAGGCTGGATTATGTAAAATTCAGGACATCTCTGAGGTTTAGTAAAACACATTGCACAAACAATAGAAGCCATCCGATTATGCTATACATTTTAGAAAGACTTTCAGAACAATGGGAACCACTGAAAGCCTACTTTAACTCACTGCCCATGGACAAGGTACTAGATGATAATGGTAATATATCCTATAAACTTGACAAAAATGCTGAAGAGAAACTACTGAAAATAAAAATGATTTTGAACAATGACAGGAACCCATTGTGTTATTTATTTTTGCACGAATTTTAGCTTAAATTCACTACGTTCAAACAATTCTTTCAAACAAAAAATCCAGTGACCATTTGATTATCACCAGGATGTTCAACTTGTACAACGATGTATTGAACTGCTTTACTAAGCTCGACTGACTGCAGGGTTTTCCCTAGGATTTTTGGTACGAGGGTCCCAGGACCCTTAAGGTTTATATTTAGGGAGTCCCTGAGAAATTTTGGGGGGTCCCTTCACTATACGCTAATGCATTCCAAGCTCATTATTAGTGAGTATCAAATTTATAAATAAATAAAACAGCAAATTCAGATTGCTCAATGCACCACAAGACTTAGTGCAATATATAGCAGAAAGAAAAATGTTGTTGCTGAAATAAAAATGTCTATTCGTGGGATCCTATTGGGGGTCCCAAGGATGCACAGTAATGCAAAAATGAGGGTCCCAAGCCACAAAGTTGCGTCAGGGACACAGAAAACCTGCATCAGGGAAATCCCTACGGCTCGTTATCATAAATGGACCGAAGCAAGACTTACTTTTAATAAATACTGAAGACATTGAAAACATTATGGAAACAGACAATATTTGGTATGGTAATTCAAATGTGTTTGACATTTGAGGAAACAAAATGAGAGAGCATAGCACATGCCCAGTCGACAGATTATGACGTGGTTGTAACAATTCAACGTGGCATATAGGCAATGTTCAAATTTATATTTTAATAATTTACCACTTCCTAAAACAGTATACCATGTTCTTTTAAGAAGTTAATATAAGGTGCGTAAACACAGTAAGTTTTGGTGTATACATCTTGACCTATAAGTCAAGATGTACTGTGTAGTTTGGTGTAGTACGCCTCTACCATACATATTCTCGAGATGTACACCTTCATTGTTACCAAGTGATACGAGGGAAATGTACGGACATGGCGTACACGTGGCAAAGCGTACATTCTCGACTTATACATCAAAACTTACTGTGTGTACGCACCTATGCTGAATGAACGTGCTAAGAAGCTATTTTAAAAATTTAACATTGCATATAGACACGTTCCCGTTTTATTTGGACAATTTTACAGTGCGATTTGCCATACAAACAAGTTGCACTGAGAAGAAATCAACGAAATTACAGTACCTCTCTTTGTTAATTCGATAAAGCATGCAAGTTAAAAAGTAGTACTGTTGGTTTTACAGTACGACATATTTCTTTATCATGATTTGCACGGATTTTTCGAGCGTAGTCCAATTCAAACGCACGCTTAATGTGCGTACACACAGTAAGTTTTGGTGTATAGGTCAAGATGTACTGTTGTGTAGTTACGTGTAGTATGCCTCTTCCATACATTTTCTCGAGATGTACACCTTCATTGTTACCGAGTGGTATGAGGGAAATGTATGGGCATGGTGTAGATATTGTAAAATGTACATCCTCGACTTATACACCGAAACTTACTGTGTGAGCGCACCTTTACGGTGCGTACACACAGTAGATTTTCTATTTTTGATGTATACGCCTTGACCTATAAGTAAAGATGTACTGTATAGTTACGTCTTATTCTACTATTCATTTTCCCGAGATGCACACCCGCATTGTTACCAAGTGATATGATGGAAATGTATGTAAGGATATGATGTACATCTTGTAAAATGTACATCCTCGACTTATACATTATCGACTTATACACCAAAGCTTACTGTGTGTACGCACCTTTAGCGACTATATATCGGTATGGAAATACCATTTAGAATATGTGTTATAGTTGTGTTATGTCCTCTGTCCACATTGGATATGATGTTTTGACCTCCCCATTATTTATCTTCCTATACTACATTAGTTTATAAACATTCTAAGTAAAAAGATATGAAAAAATTAGACCGGGTTTAATATAAATATATATGATACTAAAATTGCAACCATTACAAAAGTCCCCTGCATGTTTGAATCCACGACCCTTTGGATTATTTTTAACGATTCTGTTGTCATAACAACCACTATATTTGTCAGAATAAAGGAAA
Source organism: Spisula subtruncata (assembly GCA_963678985.1). Lineage (NCBI taxonomy): Eukaryota > Metazoa > Mollusca > Bivalvia > Venerida > Mactridae > Spisula > Spisula subtruncata. The sequence continues at coordinate 25,642,974 of OY787672.1, forward strand.
TATTTAAGTGTAAATGGTATCCTTATATGTTGTTTTTTTTCAGTTTACGTATACCAAGTTTCATACACCTAGCTTGGAAATGTTTAGTGATGTCAGGATTTCAGATTGTGAAGTATTGTCACTATTTCCGTATCCATAGCAACCACATTTTTGTTAACATGAAGTAACATTTATATGCTCATTATCGTCTTAACACCTACAATGTACCTACGTACTAGCTTTCACAAACCCAGCTTGGACATTGCACGAGTAATTGCAGGGGATCCAGTCTTTTTTTACATATTTTCACTATTTCGGTCACCATAGCAACCACAAATTTAGACACAATAAAAATAGATGTGCACAATTCCCTTTATTGTACCTTACCAATGTACCAAGTGTCCTAAATATAACTTAGAAAATGTTTGAGTTATGCCCGGGTCAAGATTTTTGACGAACTTACTGACAGACGAACGGACGCACGAGACCGACCGGCGGAGGACAAACCTAGTACATGTAATTGAAAAGAAGTGGTTACCATGGTTATGAAAGTAAAGGAGCAAAGCAATTCTAAAATTAATGAAACATATTGTCATAGACTGTATTACTATACGATAATTAGTTGTAAACAAGAGAATTTGGCATATTTTCGTAATTGAACAAATGGTTGCTATGACAACAAAAAGATCAAATAATAGTTTTCGCACACACATGATACTTCTCACAAATAAAATCATTATTCGAATAATAAATGCAATCAGAGCAAGTTAACATGAGAGGTAAAATGTCACTTGAACTAAAAAAAAGTCGCGTACGAGAATTTTTTTTTGTATGTGTGATATTTTTCCGATTAACTGCGTACCATCTTAACTTTGACACAGAAATATATTCGATCTGGTAGATCTAACTAATGTAGTAAAACACCACGTTTCGACTGACAACTAGTTCAAGCGTATGTTTAGATTAGTCGGATTATTTGTATAATTATTCATTGAGTATCACATATTTTGTAACCTTTTTGTAGGTATTTGCAGTGACTATATAACCTTTTTTAACTTTTGACAACTGAAATTTTGACTTGCAGTGGATAACTTTCATTTTCATGTTCAGTTGTGTGTTTGACATTGTGACGTATGTTTGTTGCCGATGCTATTGCGGTTTTGGGTGTTGCTTTTTATGTATTTCGTGTTCGGATATTTATGTTGACGACATCTGTTTTCCATATCCAATTTTTTTATTAACTTTTAATATGGAAGATACTAACCGACAACGTTGGGGAAGGCGAATTGAATTCTATATGTCATTTGTCGGATATGCATTCGGCGGAGATATGTTGAGGTTTCCATACTTAGTGATGAAAAATGGCGGCGGTAAGTCGGTAATATTTACCATATTTCATTTAATTGGTGGGTCGTCTGAAACAGTGCATGGTCATTCAGTTGTATCTCTACCAAAATTGGCCGATGACACCGAGGTTGTCGAGTCGAAGAAGAAATCATGGTGCACTAGTTTAGCTATTTACGAATAGACATTTAGGGGGGGGGTTAAATTAAAATTATCTCACCTGTCTGTTATCTAGCCATTGAACCTATATCTTAGCCGGTCCAAATACAATTTTATAGGTACATACCGCTGACTTATGTTATAACTACTGTTTTCGACCTTTTAAGACTGCGAGCCAATTTTAATGAAAATCGGAACTTGTCATGTTGACCAAAATGAAGTTGTAAAAGCTTGTTTCTCCATAAGTAAAGAGTAAAATTCAGACCGCGTTTACTTGTTTTCTCAAAATATCGATTTTGTACATACGACCTTCTCATTCTAAGCCAGCGACATATGGGCTTGCTTAGAATATCCATTTTGGGGGATATGATTCGTTCTATGTATATGGCCATTGCTACCGCCGTTTCTTTGTGACTTACGATTGGCATTGTACTTCAGTTTATCCACTTTATGTAACCTCTTTTTCAGGTTCGTTCTTGATTCCATTTGCCATATTTCATGTTTTTGGTGCGATTCCTGTTGTTTATATGGAATCATTAATGGGTCAATATTCACAATCCGGTGTAGTTCCTGCCTGGAACGTGTGTCCTCTACTGAAAGGTTTGTTTATTATTAGGTCATATAAAATTTAATACTTTTTTATGATAATGGTTCGTTATTAATGTTATAGTCACGTTTCAATCATGATAATGCATGATGTATCTGTTTTCATAGACTAAGCACGTAGTATAGCTTGCCCACATTGACATGAGTCTGACCTATTGATTAGCATAATTTAACAGTCGATATATTATCGATACGTTTATAACATCGATTGTATGTTTTCATAATCGTGGAGTATCACGAAGACGCTCGACTTGTAATACAAACATTAATCTGAAATACCAATATCACATGATTTGCTTGCGGAAATTGATATATTCAACGCAAGAACCTTGTAATATATTCCTTCATAAAGGTCAGGCTCAGGTCAAAATAGCCAAGCTATAGATAAACACATATTACAACTGTATGATAACATATTGCATTTTGTGTACTTGCCTAGCATTGAACGTATCAGGGCAGTTGCAAAAACTTTCTTAAATCATAAATGGCATATCCTACCGTATCATAATTACCTTTCGGAATTCGAATATTCGGTCACCGTCCCTAATGTCAACTTGGCTACGGAGATTTTCACTATTACGATTAGCATGTTGCACTGGATGACTTGTAGTTATCATTTGCAATTACCTCCCGTTATTGTAATTTGCTTATTTAAGTAGCCAGTTTACTTTAAGTGTCCAATGCAATTAATGGGACAGTATATGGGCTTACTTGAAATATTCTTTTTGTAAGATACAGATGGTGTGTTCTGTATCCTGTCTCTTGTGTTGTCGCTTCTTCTGTATAATAATGATAATGCTAGTAATAAATGATTTATTTAAAGAGGCAGCACAGTTGGCCATACACCAGTCTTTCCTGTGTGCATCATATAGCATTGACATAATATATGTACATTTACAAATTTTACAAAAGGTGCGTGAAAAATAAAGTGATATATACATATATCACATAACTTTCCTTGTATCCGGGATAGTTAGTACAGCGAGTACGTATAATCTTGTGAGAAAATCAAACAAGGAAAGTAGCACTCAACCTAACCAGCCGAGCACATACACCAGAAACACCACAACACAACTACACTGAGAAATACCCATACATAAACGAAAGAAACAATTAAAAGTCCAAGTCCCCGACGAAAAAAATGCAGGATGACCCACTTTCACAAAGAAATGATAGGATAGCGGTTATTGCATGAGACCGAATGAAACTCGACCATAAACCCGACCAAGTTCCCCAAGGCCCCGCTGCATGGCGATCTCACCGCACGACCAAGTTCCCCAAGGCCCCGCTTTATGGCGATCTCACCGCACGACCAAGTTCCACAAGGCAAAATGGCGACCAAATGAGGCCCAAGCATCCAGTGACCTAGTTTAAAACACCAAGGACAGTGACCTAAAGTTAGAGCGACCTAAAATACATCTACGGCATGACCTAGTTTAAAATAATGGGCAAGGTAGGAATGGGGCGGGAAATAACATTACTTATTTCTAGATGCATATTGCTCCAGAATCTGCCAACGAAGTGACCAAGCGATCAAACAAGGCATAACCGCTTAGTGACCTATTTAAAAAGTTGCTCTCCACGCTAAAGGGGAAACCGCAACAATAAAAGAGGGGAATATTATTGCCGAATAGTATACACTATCTAGCCACATGCAGTTCGAAAAAATATAAATATGCCAAAAACATTTACCATAGTGACCAAACGGCACAGTGGCATAATTAAAAATATCGCATGCAGCATTTCCACAGGATGCAACTATTAACAAGGGGGAGAGGGCGGTGGACATTAAAAAGGGCAGAGGAAATTTATAGATAAATGAAGGCCTAAAATCCGGAAATGTATATTTACCACTTAAACACATACAGTATATACCAATTAAACACAAAGGAAAAAACTAGCAGCCGCGTGTACTTTATTCAAATGATCTGAATTTGGTTTTTCATGATAAGTAAATAGTTGCTCCATGTAACATGGAAGGTAGCCGTTTAGATTTGTGTACACTAGAATAGCCATTTCATAGTTAAATGTGTCTGAAAAATTCACCCTATTCAATTGCAAAAATAATCCATCTGTCGGTGTATCAAAATTTTTGTCTAAAATTATCCGATTAGTATGACTTTGGGCCGTCTTCTGTGCATTATTATTTGATATGCTATACTATATCACTAGGTGTCGGATACGGAACTACCATTGTCACATTCCTCTATACAATCTACTATGGCGTGATCATCTGTTGGATGCTACTCTATTTGATCTACTCATTCTGGCCCACGTTACCATGGAGTACATGTGACAACGATTGGAACGTAGTAGCCACGTGTACGGTAACAAAATACGCCAAACAGACAGCTGACGTCATTGGCGACGTCATTACATCCAATACGACAAATGCGGCTACTTTACTGACCACTGCGGTGATGCAAAACACAACACAGCCTAATGCCGCGGAGGTGGCAAACCTTACATCTTCAGAACAGTTCTGGAGGTTGGTATAACTCATTCAAATAGTCACTTCTTTATTTTTCTTGTTATTACACAATACTATTTTCGTTGCCAATGGGTTACTTATGATATGGCGCACACGCGGTTCTAGGGGGGGGGGGGGGGGGGCTTCCCCTTATATTTGGCATAAATGTGTCGGACTGGGTCCATTTCTGTTTTTAAAAATAGCTGATCACCCTCTTCCCCACTGAACAATTGAAAAACATCTGACGGAATCCCTTCCTGAGAAAAAACTGATATGAAAATGTCCCGGGTCCGCGCATGTAAGTGTTTTTATACCCATTATTCAAAGTGGTTTCTCAACTTATGCGTTATGGATGAGTAGGCTTTTAATTACATTGTGTATGTACAGTTTTTACTGAATCATTAGGCCAAAACAAAATACTAATTGTGCAGAAGTAACCCTAGGTTGGCCCCTACCATAAACATTTTGTTTGCAATTTACTGGAAGTCGGTCTGCTGAATTTCAAGCCCATAACCTCAATCAAACGTTTTATCATAGCTACCAAATTTTACCATATTACCAGCGCCACAATATTAATTTATTTGGCTTAGTGCAACCGAACGTGAATAATGAGAAAATAGGTATAGCCTTAGATTTATTTCAGATAATTGGTATATTATATAATTTTACTGTATTATGGTTTTAGACGATAAAATTCACATCAATCCGTGTTTAAAATATGTTCATTTACAGATGATATCTTAAATACTTATATTATATTCGGCAAGATGTCAGCACATTTCAGTTTTAAACGTTAACCAAATAATTCGCGAATAGTCAAACAAAGTAATGATAATAATAATATTTAAATACTTTTAGACAATATAGTTGGGTATACCAGGTAAGCGCCATCTAAAATTAGTGTCAGTGGTTGAATTACATGTATTTTCATTATTATATATGTAATGGTTTGGATGTCGTGGGTTTATATTGCAGATGATGTCTTTAGAAATAATATGCATGTATTCGTATATACAATACATTATAATAAGTTCTAACAGTTCAGTAGAATATGTTCTTTCAGAAGGTAAACATCCGAATCAGCAATATCTTTATATGCACATATCGCTGGCTTAGAATGATAATGTCGTAACTACAAAATCAATATTTTGAGAAAACAAGAAAAACGGTCTGACAATTACTCTTTACTTATGGTAAACATGCTTTTTCAACTTCAGTTCGGTCAACATGACAAATTCCGATTTTCATAAAAATATTCTCATAAGAAGTGCCTTATGGTGAAGATTGCAAATATCCATTGCATTATCCTTATACGACATTATATGGCACATACGACATTCTCGTTCTAAGCCAGCGATATATGCAAGACATGGGAGCTATACATCTAATCGTCCATTTTCTTTAAATGTTGTTGTCATTGTGAGGAAGAACGATGGCATCATCCGTTTCTGTGTCGATTATCGAAAACTGAATTACCCCACACACTAGGATGCCTATCCACTACCGTGCATTGACGATATCATCCATCTACTTACCGAGACGAAATATTTCACCAAGCTTGGAGGATGGCGAAAAGAAGACGGCTTTGCAAGTTGGCAACCTTGGCTCCTATGTGTGTCAATGCATGCCATTTTGTCTGTGATCTATGCTATCACTCCTCCGGTGAATAAGGAGTCTTAGAAGATATGTTCCTCGGCAAATTAGTTCCAATAATCACTGGCACCTTCATGTTATATTGTGTGGTTGGTACAACTATGACCAAAACCGGGAGCACTTTCTCTGTGTATTTCGGCATATTCAGCTATTTTTATATATCAATATCTATGAATCCATTGTAAGGAATACAATTACCACCAGCGTCTGTTTACGATAAACCAAGATAATTTACAGAATGGAGCATTGGCTTTGGTGTGATATTGTTCCAATAGCTTTGGCTCATAGTGGTTATCAATGAGCCAGAGTCATTGCTGACTATTTTAGCTTCATTTGCGTGACCAATCAACCTTTCAAATAGGTTAATTTCTATTAGGGTTCTTCTCTCTATTGTCTGACATTTTGCTAACAATGCCGACATCTACTAGTTTAAATCATTTTTGTAGTGCCCTGTTGGTCAGTTTTTCCCTGTCTTTGTTGACCTTTTTACCTCAACGTCCTTTGTATCTTGAATATTTTCTCGATTGGTGGTTATCTGAACTATTGGTCGTGCTCTGACCCTCCGTGTCTTCAAATTTCTTATCTAACGTGATAATTCTTTTATGTCGGCAATCGTTTCTTCGGCTTTTGATACTTCTTCATATGTTTGATTAATTTAAACTGTTGTTTTTCTTGGTTCTGGTCTTTCTTTTTGAAATTTGATTTCATATTACCCCGACCTAATTTGTTCCTCGATTCTTCGTATTCAATATTACTGTTATACAGTAATAATACGATCGTGTTGCTTGTCGAAGTTCTGCTGTCTTAAGTCCTCTTCAAAGATTGTTCTAATCAGCTATAGTTATGGTCATTTTTAAGATTGGTTTTTATAAAATTATAGGGATGTTGGGATCATCATTTGTTGCCCTGAGGTTTGTAGGGTCAGTAGGTCATGATTTTCAAGACTTACGAAATTTCTGATTATTGGCAATACGTGTTTATACACATCTCTTGTTTGTTTTTGTTCGTAAATCTTCCAAAGTCTAGAACGACTTTCCGTTAACCATTTAAGTGATCAAAATGGAAATTTAAATGTAACTGTGTCTATTTACCAGGTATAAGGTGCTGGACATCAGTAGCGGTCAGGAAGATTTGGGATCCATTCAGTGGTCATTATTTGGATGTTTGGCTGCAATACAAGTAGCCTGCTTCATATGCCTATTTAAAGGTGTCCACGTTAGTGGAAAGGTAAGTCGCGATAGATTATAGTAACATGAATCAAATATGAAAATCGATAAAAACAAATCAGGGACAATAAGGACAATAAGGAAATCAAGAGGAACTCAAAAACGAACAAAAACAACAGATCACGAAACACACACGCTAACCATAAAACAGCACCGAGAGAAAGTCTTGTGCTTGACAGGGATTAGTTTACCCAGGTACTGAAGGTTAGAATGAAAACGTTGATCACGAAGGTATTGTTGAACGCCTTGTCCAGCGGCACATTAGTTTGAGTTTAAACACAAGCCCGTCTTGCTTCACACTTTATCGCTAACGTCTCGTTTGCAGGTTGTGTATATCACAGTTCTAGGACCATTTATATTGTTGATCGTGTTTTTAGTACGTGGTGCAATACTACCCGGTACAGAGATAGGTATCAAATATTACCTTACACCTGATATCAACAAACTTCGTGATGTTAGGGTAAATATCAAATACTACATTTCATCAAATATGACAAAATATGTTAACAACTTAACAACTCAGGGACGTGATTACGTATACCGACCAAGGGGATTTAAACAATAAGTAGTGTCTCCAGGGTGGGGATTTAGACGTAAAAAAAGAAAAAATGTCTAATTTCCCCTGGGTTGTCGCCCCAACCAGGGGTTGAGACAAAACATTGACTGATGCAAAATATAATCGAAATCAACGAACATTTAACATAAAAGAAAAACAACACCGCTCGAGAGATATCTCTCTAAATGTTACATATTTATGTATAGTGTGTATTTATACAGATATGGGCTGAAGCGTGTATGCAAGTATTTTATTCGGTTGCTGCAGGAATGGGCGGCATGATAACATTCTCTAGTTTCAACAGCTTCAATAACAACTGCCTTAGGTATGCACTTCTTTACTTCACCCAATGCTGTTCAGTTTTCAAAGGTCAAACACTCCAGAAAGTCAAGCATTCAAAAAGTATGTTTTAGATGAAATCATTTCCGTAGATGAAATCTGTTTTGTCAAAAGAATGGTGTTTTGAGTCCAATCCATTGTATTTATAAGTGAAATGACACGAGCTATTTGTAAAACGACAAGTTATGACGACGCTTGTTGTACAACACGAGACTGCAACGAAGTTGTGCGTATCCACCAGTACTCTTATTGCGTTCGTCAGCTTGATGCCTAAAACATAAAAGGACTGACGAAAGTCTGATCAAGCTTCATAAGCCACTGGTTGACTCCTTTAACGAAACTTCTGTATGAATTATATTTTAGAGACGCAGTTACTGTGTGTCTTCTAGATACATTGGCAGTATTTATTGGCGGGTTTGTTGTGTTTGCAATCATGGGTCACGTCACTTATAGAAATGGTATACCCATTGATGAGTTCAGTCGCTCAGGTAAAAGTTTTGTTCAGATGACATTGTACTGATAGTGTAAAGTTTCATGATTCTGTTGCTCAAGTGTGGGTTGTCCTTGTGGTATATGATCGTCCTTTGCTGTCTCTGACTTCGGAAATTAACCAACTGACGTTGCAGACCGTCAAAGTCGGGTGTTATGCATTTGTAACCACGTACCTTTCGTGTACTGTTTCGGGTTAGTGCTGCCTACCCTGTACCACGTTCCTATTTTTCTGAACATACATTTGTACCTGTATTACATTTTAGGGTTAGGACTTGGTTTTATCGCTTATCCTGAAGCTGCCAATTACTTACCTCCGCCACAGCTCTGGTGTGCTCTCTTTTTCTTCATGTATGGTTTCCTTAGTTTCAATGCGCAGGTCAGTATGTAATTCAGTAGCTCGGTCAAAGTCACTTGTAACTTGCGGTCATCTTTTCTCCCCTAACATCGCAGCATAACCAGATATTATATCAAAGGACAAGCCTGTAGTTAGCTCTGTAGGAGCGAACTCTGGTTTCCGTTGAAAAAGTCTCAATAACGCTTTGTCTTAGGATCTTCAAACTTTACAAGGATTTTGGCCAGTGACAACAGGTGACCACTATATATATTGTAGATCAAAGGTCAATGTCACTGTGACTTTTCCAATTTTCGACCAATAGGCTGTCATACAGTTCTTTTTCAAAATTAATGGACTGCTTAAGTATTGGAAACTTCTTGTTTACGCAACCCTCATAGTCATTGGACAATGATTCAAAATGCTAGCTCACTTTCAGTTGTCTTACTCAGTCTTTGGAAACATTCTTGAATTTAATGAAATAACCTCTAAGCATTACACGTACACATATTTGAGATTCCAGTTTCCAAGCTATGGTATCACGGTAACAGCTTTAACAGATGAATTCCCGAACCAATTGAGGGACAGGAAAACGTTGTTAACAGTGCTAGTTATAGCTGTGTCCTTTCTTCTAGCTATACCTCACGTTACTCAGGTAATTAAGTTATGTATAGTTTGTCTAATATAGCTTACACATGGGAACATTCAATACGCAAACATCATTTCGCTGGCTTAGAATGAGAAGTTCGTAACTACAAAATCGATATTTTGAGAAAACAAGACAAAAACTGTCTGTAATTAGTCTTTACCTATGGGAAAAGGTTTTTGAAACTTCATTTTGGTCAGCATTACAAATTCAGATTTTCATGGAAATAGGCTTATAAGAAGCACATTGTAAAGCAGATTTCAAATATGTATGAGTCTTATAAGGTCGTAAGTAGTAGTTACGACCTTCTCATTCTAAGCCATCGCTTCACAAGAAACTTATTTGTGCAAGACTATTAAAAACAGCCTGTGTGCATAGCCTTATGATCACTATAAACACATCTTGTCCACTACCTGTGCATCGCTGGGTGGGCTTTTATGCTAGATGCATATACTGATGCGCCTGTCCCTTCGTCCGTCCGTTCGTTCGTTCGTTAGCACGTCTCGAAACTCAAATATTTTTAAGTCCACCAATGCATTTCTTCCACACTTGGCATACTTGTTAACCAGCATAAACACAATACATGTTCAAAGCCATGTAACAATATCCAACATTTCAACAGAAGTATGGCCCCTGTTTATTAGCTATTTGTTATCTTCCATCGGGTCATAAGCGTTTACTCAACACAGTCTTGTTTTATTAATTTTATAGAAGGCACCATGTAATGCTTATATACATGTTGATCTATTTTCAGGGTGGGTTTTATTTATTGACTTTGATGGACTGGTACACTGCCACATTCTCTATATCTATAATAGCTCTCTTTGAAGTTATCACAATGACGTACATATATGGTGAGTTGTTCATTTGATCAAGAAATTGTTAGCTACCAGAAAGCTACCCACTATATTTATAACTGTTTTTAAATGTATGTATTGCATCGTAGAATGGAGCATGATCGTGATTATTTTGATGCTTATTTATTGTATATCACGGGTGAGTTTCTGTACGCATCCTACCAATGGACCGTCCTTATTCCTAGTTGAAACATGTGAATTCTACGTTAGACAATACTTTCTTCTGTGGAACTCTATGGTTTTATCACTGGCTTAGAATGAGAATATCGTAGTACCTTATAATATTAAGACATATTCGAAATATGCGTTACAATGCGCTTCTGATGAGCCAATTGTCGTGAAAATCGGAACTTGTTATGGACCAAACTGAAGTCTAAAAGTGTTTTTTTTCATTGGTGTAGAGAAGTTTTCATTCAGACAGTTTTTTTCTTGTTTTCTCAAAATATCGGTTTTGTACTTAGGACGTGTTTTTATTCATTTCCTCTTATGTTTATTTATTAGCATGTAAGTTGCTAGTTATGATAAAATGTAATTTCCAGAAGCTTCACTCACACAAGTTGTGTTGTTTAATGTAACATTTCAATCAAGAACCAAGATTGGTATGCATTTGTTTGGTTTATTCTGTATTTACTATGTAGGTATTAACAGACTGAACAGAAACGTCATAGAAATGACTGGCAAGGGAGTTCCAGTATTTTTCAGAATATGCTGGTTATTTGTGACACCACTTTTATTAGGGGTAAGTTTTTCGTGGTTTGTCCGGGGTCATTTTCATGTAGAGCTAGCAACTTGTTCACTGTTCCTTTTTGTGGCTTTCGTATTCTGATGGTTCAATTCATTTCTGCCTTCCCCGTATATTTGGATAACCTTTGATCAATTATTTAAGTTAGAAAGTTATTATTGCTGACGATTTATCATACTTTGAATGGGCCCTTTTCAAAATGACCACTGCAGTCATATGTTTGGCCAAACAAAATATATTCAAGGAATCTGATAGATGGTTAATGAACATCCATACAAGTACAATTCTATGCCATTGATTTAAATGTTTTTGTTTTGGCTTATACCAGAACTGAATTCTGTGAAGAATTAAGAAGGAACCTACTCAATTTTCTCACTCTTTTCCTGAAATACAGAAACCGAACTATAGGCGTTTATGACATATTTTCCAGGTAACATTGATATGTGCTTGTATAACATATGTTCCACCAACGGTAGATGGTTACAAGTATCCAACATGGGCAATAGGTCTTAATTGGATGATTACCGCCTGTCCATTGATACCTATACCACTATACGCCATATATAAGTTATATAAAACACCGGGAACATTCAGCGAGGTTTGTATGTTTTATATAATTTGATATTTATTTTATTTCCAAAGAAATAGTATTGGCAACAGGCACATGCTATATTATCCCTCTTCTGACCAGATACATATTACACAATTTATTGCAATCAATACTTATATACAAAAAAACAAGGTCGAAACATTCTGACATACATACATACATAATTTGTTAGAACCCGAAAAAAAAGAAAAATCAACACAGAGAAGTCAATGTACAACAGGAAATGAAGGGTGGGGAGAGAGGGAAAGAAAGAGTGTAGAGCAGTTGCGAGAGAAAGGGGTGTAGTGTTTACAGCAACTAAACACAGTTTCATCAAAAATAATTTGCTATTTTAACATTTATCTGGGTAGGTATCAGTGAAATGTAGAAGAAGTAAAACAATTGAGTGTGTTTAGTTTTAATATTGTTGTATTTACGAATTATGTTTATTTCGATAGTAATCCTAACTGAATTCCAAATATTGACTGGGAAAAGAATACTGATAAAGGCATTGCTCATCAATTAACTTTTCAGCATAAGCCTTTTTCAAAATATCTTACAAAGACTCCCTTACATTGGCATCAATGTCAGCCATTTTGAAAATAATGAACACGAGGCATTATTTTCAAAATGGCTGACATGAATGCCAAGAAAATGTAAGGGGAAGTCTTTGTAAGATATTTTGAAAAAGTCTTATACCGTAACGTTAATTAAAGAGTAAAACCTTTATAAGTGTTAAATGCACTATTCCATAAGGATATAGAATAGCCAAGAAGACAATGATACGTCAGACAGGGAAGGCAACATGCAAAAGAAACAGAAGTGAACGAAAGTCACTCACATAGCACTAATTGTGTTTATAGTTTACCCTACTTCTTTGTCCAATCCAAAGCCAGGGATATTCAAATTTTGGGACCACTTATTCATTTATTTGTACAATGGACATAATACCTATTTAGTAAATCCATTTATTAGGACAATTTGGCTGTTTCCTTATATGGAAAACTAAACCCGCCTACTCCAATAATTTTACTGTTATTCTATCAGCAATTTATAATCTGCTTAAGGTGATTCACCGGTGTTGGATTTTTCTGTACAATGTATATAAAACCTGTTATATTTATAAAGAACACATTTACACATTCTGGAAAATCCCAACAGTTTTGCTCGGCTATTTTTTAAGGTATTTTTGGATTTTGGGGACAACCCCTAAAAACTGATAATTGTAATTTACCGAAAATCTTTTGCTTTAATCCTCATAAAATTTGGTATACATTAAATTTCGTATATAAGGAACCAAACAGTATTTTTTATGTTATACTGTGCAAGTTATTTGATTTTTTAAATACTATTTTAAAATATGTTAATTTTCGTTTTTGAGTTTTTGTCTATCTAACTCCAAGGTTTAACGTGAAAAATCGTTGAACGACATACTGTTTTCAAGCATGCAACAAGTCCTCAAGAGAGTGACAAATATTGAAGTTTCATGCAAGCTTTCATGACAATTGCTCGGTTAGTTTATTTTTATTACACTTTTAGTGATTTCAGAAATGCTGAAAACAGGGGAGGTAACAAAAATAATCAACGTTTTGCATCCGTTGTATTCAGATTTCGTGACCATTTAAAAAAAACAACAAGTTCATACTTCAAGGTGCCTACAGTTTTTATTTGGGTACTTCTGCATGTATTAGTTTATATTCTGCAGGAATAAATGCAGGAATAAATGCAAAAGAACTGTCCTCTAAAATGCTCAGGCTACTGTTTAAAACTATTTAATAAGTTTGATATTGGCGCACTGAACTACGTTTTAAATACGTCATAACCAATTCACTAGATTATATGTTTAATATCATTTGGATTAAATCATCCGAAGGGATTGAGCTAAGGGTGTTTCTGTATTTTCATTAAAAGTATATAATCGTAGTAACTAGTCAGTACACTCGGGATTAAAGACATGGGAAGATGCTGAAAAATCAATTTTAAGCATTTTTTATTATTTGATCTCTTTGTCAGACGCTCACAATACACCCAAATGACTGCGATTTTTAAACTTCCACCCAAAAGCAGTGAAACACCTTAACATTTTTTCACTCTCAGTTCTCAATAAATGGACATGCTATTGTTTGCATACAAAAGGATTGGAAAGCTCACCAAAAGTGGGCGGGTTAACTATAAGCTGGTTATAGATCACATATTAGAATTATAAACAAATTAGAGCTGCGGGTCGCTAGCGCTCCCTTGCTCTAATTTGTTTATAAATCTAATATATGATCTATAACCTATACATAATACTTATGTTACGTTTTTTAACTGTGTTGTTTTGATGAAAAAGCTGCAACATAAATATTATACAGAACAATAGATGACTTAGCAGTGCCTTTGAGTGATAATCGCCCCGGTAGGTCTGTGATAATTGCCCTTGGGCTAAAGCCCTCGGGCAATTATCAGCCTACCGGGGCGATTATCACTCAAAGGCACTGCTCAGCCATGTATTATTCTATAAATAAATTGTAATCTACTGTATAGAACTGGTCCCGATTGGTAGATAAATGTAGAAATGAACCTAATATAGCATATCATAGCATATGCATATGAAAACACATGTTCGGAAATTATTCTAAACCTACTAGGTGCACATTGAATGTTTAGTCTACTAAGAGTATGATACTTGCCACAGATCTGCGCACGAAAAAAATCACTCGACATTCACCATGCCTTTGTTTGATGTTGTTGTTTTTTTGTAGAGAATACATAAGAATCTCCAACCTACGGATAATTGGGGCCCACAATCAAGTATATCAAAGCCAGACATTACCATAGAAAGTCAAATTGATGCCTGCGGAACAAAATTGCCATCTACCGATGGAAACACGTCATATGATAATCCGGCGTTTAATACACAACTGTGACATATCATAAAAAATAACCGATATAACGTAATAGATGCATATTGATTGAAGACAGAATGAGCATGACATCAAAGTATTTGATACCGATACTATTCGCCCATCTAAAAGTTATTAAATACATTTTCTTCTATTTTCAAAACGTTACTGTATCAATTGGCACAAAGGGCAATTTATATTTATTATGATACAGCGACAGTTCATTGTTATTCTACTTAGTCACCCCATGAGTAAATCCAATTGTATTCGTACAATGTGATAGCTTAAAGTAGCTTGCGTACTATTATTTGCTGAACTTTGCACATTATTCCATTAAACTATACTGACAAAGCCAAAGAAACCTGATGATTCGCGGATAAATCATTTAGGCAGTCAATTGAATACGACATCTATACAATATAAGTGAAGTTCATATTTTCTAAACCACAATTTGATTATGCTTAACCTATCCTTTTTAACTTGGGACGCTTAATTACAATTTGAGTAAATCCATCATTATGTGTATAATACTTGTGGTTTGTTATTGATATGCTGTTTATTATAGTCGTACGATGTACGTCAACTTTGCCACCATAAACACATCAACAACTTGCTTATATAAAGAAGCCCGCATTACGGCGGTGAAGATAGGAGGCACATAGGTTATTGAACAGCATCGCAAAGCATCGTAAAACGGAGAAAACATACAAGCTTCTTTGGTATTTTAGATTAACAGGAAAATCAAGATAATCATTTTTACAAAGTTTAGAAGCACTAAGTAAAGAGCTACTAGTTTTCCCTTAAATGGTTTTTAATGCCATCCCGGGACCAACAGTTAAAGAGGCGTTCCCTATAACTTCGATCGTTAAAATCGATTCAGGAATAGTATACATTAAATGAGAATCATTATTGCTTAAACTCCTCAAATCTTCAACAAAAAGCTCCCACCAATTACCGAGAAAATATATTTCCGTAACGAGCCAAAATAGTCACGAGTTGTTTCCCTTTGACTACATAATAATAAATCACTGGAAGCGATAAATTATTATTGGTGATTTGAATATATTTTTGACATTATAGAGACGTATTTGCGCACACTTTCTTCTGACAAATTATGATGATTGATAGTGCTTTATTTGTACATTTAGCACATTTAATGTGATAGTAGAGAAAAATATGCTAGTTTCAGGGAATGCCTCTTTAACCTATCAATAAGATATTTCTGCTCACTATCAGCTGTTTATAAACGAAGTGTCTGTTTATACGAGGTGACATTCCTGTGTTGAAAATCTTAACGAGATTATTATTCACGTGCTATTTACTTTGACAGCTTTATTGTTTTGGTTTTGATTCAAATTGATGAACGTTTTCTGATGATCGATTCTCTATACTAACATACAAAGTAAACGCTACACTATTGTACACGTGCTAGATGTATACCACATGACTTTCATTGTATCCGGGTTAGTATAGGGAGTGCGTATATTCTTATACCATTCATATGTAGTATAACGTTATGATATAAAGAATATATCACTCGTTGCCAATTTATACACTGTATATTAAACTCTTCAGTAAATATTATTAAGCTCGCCATAAATCGTTTGATATATAGAGGATCTATCACGAGTTGTCAATTGATATAAATTTATATTAAACGAGTTTTGAAAATTTTATTAAGCGAGGCTCTGGCGAGCTTAATAATATTTTTTGAACGAGTTTAATGTAAATATATCAATTGGCAACGAGTGGTAGATTGTTTATATTATATGGCATTAAAAACGCAAAATAGGCATTGATTTATTGGAAAAACTCAATACCTTATACCACACGTGGTACGTATAACTTAATACATACTGACTATACTAACCTGGATACAAGTCATGTGATATAAAGAATATATCACTCATTGTCAATTTATATCTATATTAAACTCTACAGTAAAAATTATTAAGCTCGCCAGAAATCGTTTCATATCAATTGACAACGAGTGATAGATCCCCTATATAGATACGTGATATATGGTAAATTGTTACAAGAGGACAACTTAGCGGATGTAGACGCTCATCAGTCTAATTTTGTGTCCCGGTCAAAAGAAATAGCGTTATAACAATTGCTGACCTTAATTCAAAACGGACCACAGTTCTTCAAAAAGCAGGACGGAGCTATGAACATCGACTTTGATGGTGCAAATTCCAAAGAAATCGACTCGATTAAGGAATAAAGTCAATACAAACATAAAACTTGACCATGGTATTTTCTAATTTTGGTCGAAGGGGTCATAATTACGAAATATAGGTCTGAGATATTGCTTTAACAATTTAAGTGTTGCAAGTGCAAACGATAGCTTTGCAAAATGGCATTCCCATTGACGACCGATGCTAGAGGGTGATTTGAATCGACACCTGCTGAAGAGTCGTTGTTGGGCATTGAGGAAATGCATTAACGTACGCGGAACTGCAAGTTATGGTGACGCGGTAACAAAAAGCAATACTCACTGTGAATTGGCTTTTCGGGTTTTAAATAAAAGCAAGCCATCTTTAGACGCACAGCTTGGTTAAGGATCATATACCCATTATACAATAAACCCACCAAAACGCAATCTCGTTATAAAATGAATCGTATAATAACTTCCGTCTTTACGTCTTAATAACAGAATCTTGGTCTCTATTTATTTTTAAAATAACCACACTTCTAACACTTCTCAACACTATTACTGTTCTATATATAGATCCGTAAATCTATAAATAGCCTACGAACGTGGCCGTAACGTTTGCCGAGACGTATACATACGTTAATTAGTTTTTTGTATATGACACTTGTATAGTTATGATTTACATTTCTCGCGTTAAATTCCACAATTTTAAACTCTACTCGTTAAAACTTGATTTAAACTATTTGTAGGTAAACAATACTAATTAATCGAGAAACGTTTCGTGTTAATTAATGAATAAATATTTTAAATAGTGTGTAATTGTATTAATACATGTATTTTGAATATAGTGACAACTGCTTTCTGGATAATAATAACTGTTATTTTAAAGAAATTTTCAAGGTAAGTTTACATTTATTATACAATATTTGTCTTGAATAAGAATATTTGAACTATGAATGTTAAGGGCCATAAAATATAGGTCAAATAACACATTATTACACATAATTAAACTATAACAATTAACACTACTTGTCCTGACAACTACCACGACTTGTCACATTCTAATTAGTGGTGCATCTCATTAACATATAGATGAAATAATGCTATTTTAAACATCCATTTAACTTTGTGTTATTCTATTTTGAAACACTTATGTAATAGAGTGTGGTTTTAGCGACGCATTTGTCACTATTGTGTTTATCATCGTTATATTGGGCTTATCAGTGGAACTCGGTGTAAATGTAATAACACCGGATATCTTATATTGTACGAGCTATTTTTATTATACTCATAAAAAACTACATTGTATTAAGATATTAATTGGACCCTCAGTGATGCGAACACCCATTTCTTAAATACAGACTCCAACCCACACTACTATCCCCGACGTTTGACAAACAATCAGTTTTAATTGTGTTCAAGTACCACTGGTCAATTAATTGGAGACTATCCAGTGACTTTATCCTGGCACCAGGGCAACCAACATTTCGATGGCTTAGAATTAGAAGGTCGTAAGTGCCACTTACGACCTTTTAAGGTTCATACATGTTTAGAATAAGTATCACAATGCGCTTCTTATGAGCCATTTTCATAAAAATCTGAACTTGTTATGTTGACCAAAATGAAGTTGTAAAAGTTTGTTTTACAATAAGTAAAGACTAAATATTAGACAGTTTTCCCGTGTTTTCTCAAAATATCGATTTGGTAGTTACTAACTTCTAATTCTAAGCCATCGATTTATCTGGTACTATCACATCACTGAGAGGCAAGCAAGGGAGTATACCAGTACCATTCATTTCGACTTTAGTATGTCAACACCTGGACCGAACTGGAGACCAATAAACTTAATGTTGATATTTTATCTATTGACGACAACCAACTTGTTTTCAAATTTTCTAGAATATCCTAGAAACCAGTAGTAACCACCGGTAACTGTATCATTGATAAAGACTAAAACGAATATATATATAGGTAAAATTTATATTTTACTAGTATAAAAAATACATTTTTTATTATCTTTTTTTATTTTTGTTTTCTGTAGAAGTACATTTTTGTAACTAGTCATGCCTCAAACAGCTATCAACTTCTTCTCATGTGCAGACCATAAATCGTGTTAGTGTGCAGGTTTATTTGTCAGCCAATGAAATTCCTGTATTTTAAATGTTTCGAGAGTTCTAAATCCCGTAGAACGAACAAGATGGTTTACTATGTAAAAATTGGTTCATAGAACGTACTATGCATAAAATATCGGCCAAATAAACCCGCCCACTAAGTATATTAGTATTCATCCTTACTGTTCTATAGAAATTAGAAACGTTTCCTGTCGCTTCGCTCCCGTCGACGTTTCTAATTTCTATAGAACAGTAAGGATGAACACTAATATATACTTATAAATTATATAATTAAAAGCATTACAGAATGAACCATAGTACAAATACCTGGTATCTCTGCTATATTTTCATAACAATTTTGTGAAGTATATATTAGTGTTCATCCTTACTGTTCTATAGAAATTAGAAACGTCGACGGGAGCGAAGCGACAGGAGACTTTTCTAATTTCTATAGAACAGTAAGTAAATAAGATCTAGTTCTATTTGGTGAATACTAATATACTTAGTGTGCAGGTTTATTTGTCTATGCTACATAGAACGGTACTAAGTTACATAGTACGTTCTATGAACCAATTTTTACATAGTAAACCATCTTGTTCGTTCTACGGGATTTAGAACTCTCGAAACATTTAAAATACAGGAATTTCATTGGCTGACAAATAAACCTGCACACTAATGATGTTTTGCCTTTTTTTACAGAATGTCAGATTTGTCTAATCTAGTCCTAGCCACCTTTATGATATATGCTGTAACCATAGAACTGTCAACCTCAGAAAATAGCGGTAAGTCAATACAATATTTCGCTGGCTTTATATGAGAAGGTCGTAACTACAAAATCAATATTTTCAGAAAACAAGAAAAAGTGTCTGCCAATCACTCTTTACTTAAGGTAAAACAAGCCTTTTCAACTTGAGTTTTGTCACCATGACAAGTTCCGCTTTTCATGAAAATAGGCTCATAAGAAGCGCCTATGATGCAGATTTCAAAGATGCATTAGTCTTATGAGGTCGTAAATGCCATTAACGAACTTCTCATTCTAAGCCAGGGATTTATTGTTGTCATTTTTATCACATACACGCAAAAGATAGAGAGAATATCAATAAAATATGAACCTACAATGGAGAAACACACAGCTACGTTTCGCAACGTCAATGAACGTATACGAGGGGTGGTCGAAAGGTTTCCGGGAAAATGGTCGGAATTATCATTATTATACGTGACTAGTATTGCCGTCTCTTAATAAAATAACAAAACAATATACATATTAAATCAAATAAAATTTCTATTTTAATGATCATATAAACCACCAAGTAACTATGGCTGCAAAGACGTGACTTGGCGTCATTTGTTCGTCGGGCGGCCCATTAAATTTTCATCCATGGGGCATGGAACGTCCAATGTCAGAGCATATAATATAATGCCGAGCATAATCCTTTATATAATATAAATAGCGATGAACACAATACGTTTGGCCGCCGTCATCTAATCATAATTTAATTGTAACTTACGATGTTATTGGAGTTTTATGACATTGCATTCAAAACACAACGTTTAGTAGATTTCATATTTTTACGCAACGATTTCAAAGAAAAAGTGTCTTGAACAGGCCTCTTTGTTACAATCAGCGGAAATCGACAACCAACTCGTGTTTATTATGTATGTTTAAGATGCTGTAGTACATAAATATGCACTCAGCAGGTAACGAAAACCTAAAATTAACGAATTGTGAATCAATAATTATAAGTTTCTTTGGTCATAAATTGATCAGGCATTTCATGTTTAAGAAAGCTTGTTAAAGCATTTAACAAAGACCTCGGTGTGATATAAATATTTATACAATTAGATATCAATCATTTGCTATAACAAGACATCGCATTGTACACTGCTGAAGTACATTCTATAAAACAATGAACACATCGTTCGTCTTAGATCAATACGCGATAATTATGACAGGAAATGGAACTGTCGTACATCATTTGTTAAAATATAAACGATTAAAGTCGGTTCGGCACACGCCAATAATTTCCGTTGTTATATTTGATATTGTATCGTCATGGATCATTTTTATTGTAATTTTACTTCAAACAGATTTGTCATTCTCTCTGACCTAGACGTAACTGTTACAATTTTATTTCAATTGTATTTGTAAATTATCATTGACGTACGCATGGAGAAGAATTTATTCAATTTTGGTATCGAAAATTACAGTTTGAAATGGGTTTATTCGAACAAACATGAGTATCAACAGAACAATAAATACAGTCAAATGGGCATTAGAGTATTCTTTATTGGAGACAATGATATTGATATACAAATAGAATGGTCATTGAACCGTTTAACAATACAACCATGTCTACCGCGAAACACCGCAAACCGCGAAAACATTTCTTGGAATAAACCTTAATAATTCTGTGCAAATGAAAGATCTTATTTTGTTAACTTTTATTGATACTCTACTGACTGGTTATGAACTTATGATATCACAATTATTCATAATGTTATTACATTTGAAGATGTTGTACTCAACAGAAACAGCAGAGCGCGGAAGACCCAAATCACCAACCAAAGCGATAAAGTCCGAAGTCATCCCGCAGAATGCACATTTTCATCTATTTATAGCTCGCAGTATTGACTCTGAAATTGTAACGCCTGCTATGAAAGAACACTGCGACGCCTGCTATGAAAAGAACACTGCGTATTCTTTTCAAAAATCGTCATGGACAACAAACAAATGCACCAGAAAAATGAAACGAAACAGCTACGAAAACACAACAAATATCTCCAATAGCCAGCCAACTCGGTCAGTCAAAGTCAGAATGAGTTGGGTTACCAATTCATCATTTACTATTTATATACGTGTAATTATTATTTTCAGGAAATAATAAAGGATGTTTTTATAAAGGTGAATATTATACGGGTAACTGGACAGATGGTTGTGATTTTAATTGTACCTGTATACAACCGGAAACAGGATATTACAAATGTACTAAAAGGTAAGACGATGGTTGAGTCCTTGACATTTTCTTCGTTTGTTTCAAGATCATGGCCGTGCTCCTTATGTAAAATTGGAAGCATATTTATTTCGTTTTGTCGTAGACTACTTGTCTGTTACCAGATCGATAAATATTTTAATATCTACCAAGATAAAAACAGACTAAAAGTCTATTCTGCATAAGCCCATAATAAATATAATGAACTTGTTACTGTTACATACAAAACCGCGTTTTCACCAAGTGAAGCTGGCCATGCGGGAATAAATTTCAGAAAAAGCTACTAGCGTAAAACATAAAGAGAAACAGCCATTGGCTATTTAGCCCTTATTGGATATTAGGGGCGAAACCAGATCCCTTATGCCAGAAGTGTTTAAGCACAACATTGACTAATTACCATAGCAACACAATGGTGGTGACAACATATTTTTATTCCATTGACAACGGTCCTTCTGAAATAAGTGCATACATCAGTTTGTTGCCTTAGAAAGTGGGTTGACGCATTGTTTTGTAATAAATTGATACTGTGTTTGGTCGTTTGATTTCATTATTTGTAATTTTATATGATATATGTTATAAATGTTTCTCAAACTTTCTAGATGTCCTATATATCGAGATATACCGACAGGATGTGTCCTACACTTACCACCAGGGGAGGAATGTTGTAAACAACCTGATTGTAGAGCACTTACTAGTTACCATAGCAACACAAATGATAGAGACAACAATGACAGAAATTCATCCACACCGGAAGGACTTGGTTCTGCAGACAACGTCACTGACAACGGTGAGTACCTTAAAGTGCAATTGCATGGAATGAAAATAAATCCAACCGTTCCATGAAATATTTAACAAATCTTCTATTAAATGCTTCCAAACTGCCATCAAGAGAGCCTCGATAGCCAAGTAGCTATTACTCCTTGACAGCCGCAGTTCGTTCCTTGAGTGAAATTTAAAAAAAATACAACCAGTGGTTCCATTGCTAGATGCTCAGCATGTAAAGGGCTTCTCTTCTCTCATTTTCTCGTGACGACGGATAATATCTGGAATAAAGTGGTAACCTATACTCTGTGGTGATCACCAAAGTTTGTGGCATTTCCTAAGTTTGTATCTTTACACGTTTATCCATGTGTTACAGAGGGTGGCAAGGGATGTCACTATAAAGGACAATATCACTATAGTAACTGGACAGATGGCTGTGAGCTGACATGTACCTGTAATGATCCCGTAGCCGGTTCTTATAAATGTATCAGACGGTAAAATACACTTTCACATTTCAGCAATAGATCTAATCTTTCTTTTGTAAGATTCCAGTACTACTTAATCTCACTATAGTTGTCTCTATGTTGGCTAATAGGGAATCGTCGACCATGTTAATGCATGGCCTTCATTTGAGGGACATAAATCACCTTGTAAAAAACTCATATTGTTGCATCATGATGTCAGACGTTGGTGCCTTCGGAATAATTGCTTGAGGATATTTCACTTGTTTCGAATTATCAACAAACGTGTATGTTGATGATACATCTACGTATTCAAACATGTATTTTTCCTATTCATTGAAAAATTCATTAAAGATACACACCCCTTTAGCTTGGCGCTCAACATAGTTAGTTCCAGGGTTTTGCTCCCACTATGACTGAAATACATTTGACCATGGGACTTAAAACACAATATTTATTTTATTTTAAAGGTGTAAGGAACATCAAGATTTGAACCCAGGCTGTGAACTAAAACTACCCGCGAATGAAGAATGTTGCCCGGAACCCGTATGTAACTCAACTGATACACAAAGTACAGATGATAATGCATCGTCAGAATCTCAAACACAGGACAGAGGGAACGACCAAACAACGCCAAAAGAACAAGAAACAATGGTTTCATACGAAACTGTAACTGTTCCCGGGCTTACAGTGACTACCAACACTGCCAAGTTGACACATCGGTTAGCAGTGATATTCTCAAAGTTTGGACCTGTTAATTTATTTAAAGTTAAAAAAGGTTCCGCTAATGATAGTACTACAGCGGGCACGAAGCAAGATAATGTACATACAAAGCTACGACCAGGACTGGATTATAACCCTACTTCAACAGAGAATAAAGGAGTACAACAAATCATTGCATTAGGATTGGGTAAGTATAAAGAAGTAGTACATGTAAAATATTTGTATATATATCTGTTACTTATCATACAATTGTTCAACACATCATCGATGTTCTTATATATCTACCATGACCTCTCGGTAACGACCCCTTTAGAGATATAAGTTAGAACACAAAGTACTTAAACTATTCACACATCGACGCTTGTTGTAGATCTATAGCCTTATGCGTCAAAGATTTTACGCGCTACCAGTAGCCTTATCTTTTTATTTGAATATAGTCCTTTTGTGAGGTATACCAGAATGGTGTTTACAGAATTAGGTCAATCTAGAATAGGAGTTGACTCCTGACTAGTGGTTTACTTTTTGTTGCAAAAATGTTGGATGTATTGCACATGTTTGCATAATCCAATGGATGCACTTGAAAACCTTCGACAAAAACCTCAGACAAGTACAATGTGCGGAGCTTACTCCCCACTGGCGTCTGATAAATTAAGAAAGATGCAGGAATGTTGAATATACCATGGTTACTATGATATGCATTTTATGTTTCAGGTGGTTTCTGTGCGTATAAAGGATTAAATTACACACAAGATGAGCGTTGGTTTGATGGATGTAAATATACGTGCACGTGTCTGAATGCTAAACTTGGTATATATAAATGTATAGACAGGTATGTGTCATTTTGTTGTTGGTAGCTAATACATGTAAACTTCTATAAGGCATACTATACTGTAACTTTCTTTCGAGCTGGTGTGTATTTATAAATACATATGTAGAATGCAATCTTCTGCAACAAAGCAAAGGTGTACTCAGCAAAACTTTTATAAAACGACCAACCACTAGAATACTTTCAACGATTTATTCAAAGACTACAACGTCCGCTAAAAGACACCAGATATGAACAATCGGACTAGCAAGAGAAGGCAGCACTTAAAAGAAACAAAAGCACGGTCATCACATCAATGGACATACACAAACCACAAACAAACGCCACACCAAAACTGACAAGAAAATGAAACTGTTTAAACACCGATGTACACATACAGAATGTGCTGTAAAGGAAATGTATCTGCATCAACAACTTGATACTCTGATACAGTGATCGTTTGTATCCGGCCATGTAACACTGATCATTATATTAGGAGAACCTGTCCGTGCACGAGTGCGTGTAGACAGACTACTACTAGTCTTGAGTGATTTGTTATCAAGTTGTTCTACTTCACAGATGTATATAAGCGTTGGTCAGTATTTCTGCCATGGGCTTGTCCAGTTTTATTCAAACTCGAATCGATTCTGAAAAACAAGCATTCGCTATCAGTTAATCGCACGAACAAACAATTCATCCATTCTTCCCTTTTCTAAACCATTTTCTGACTTATCAAGTAAAAATTTATTTCAGATGTCCGAAGTACAACGCCCTTCCTATTGGTTGTGTTCAGCGACGTTCTAAGAGAGACAAGTGTTGCTTTGAACCCGACTGTCGCTATGGTTCAGTCGTCAGGCGAGACAAGCTTCAATATCCTGACTGGATGACGTCATCCTTACAACGCCGTACGTTACTTCCAATGTCATCATTGAAAAAGATGTTCAATAAAAGAATGGAGTTAAAAACAACAAGTTTACGAACAGACAGACATCCCCAGTTAACACGATATACTTATACCCCTGTATACAATAACACGGGTGTTATGGAAACCAATCAAACAAGCAATCCAGTTGTAAAAGTGGTCAATGGTTATCATAGTCCAAAATTGATTTTCGCCAGACATTTTCTGAAAGGAAAAAAGTCCAATAGATATTCCGACATGGACATAACCCCCGACATTCAGATAGAACCGATAGTTCGCAACGCGAAACGGTTCACAGATTACTCTATACCAGATGTAGTCATGGGACATTCCAACAACACATTAGGAAATGCTTCAGTAAAGACAAGTGTTAGTGTTTCACAAAGTGCAGATATAGGGAATGTTAATGTTAACCCGATAAAAAATGACACAATAAAAACAAGTGAACTAAATACTGTTACATGGACGCGTACTGCTGTGACAACCGGCAATGTGCATAAAGATGGAATACAAAATGCTAAACAATTGAAGATGGTAACATCGAATCCTAGTGTCCATGTACACAAAGATAGACTGAAAACTAATCAACGTGATACTGAAGCTGAACTTGTGTTAAGTCGATTACTACGTATTCTAGACAGTAAACTCAGGAACGGTTCAATGGCTACGAAAAAACCAAATAAATCCAGTAACTCTCAATTAGCTATTAAGAATGTTTTAATGTCTATAGTTGGTCCAAATAATTCCAGTAACGCTACTATAACTACTAAAAACATACAAGCTGATATGAAAACATTGAAAGCTTCCGACAGACACATTATTGATAATAATCAAGCGACAAATGCCAGTGAGAATATAGTCGATGTATCAAATCATAACACCACCAACATTGTCAATGAACACAGGCCAAATCTACAGGAAACATTAACAGAAGCAAGTTATGCATCAACCGAAAATGTTTCAAAGCCATTGGGCGAGTATACAACCAATATCAAATCCAAGGATGTTACAAATTCGTCAAAAGTGGAGCGGAAAAGTGATTCTGTAGACAAAGTTATACTTGGCAAAGTTAGTCTAGTGAAACTAGAAACTGCCACCAAATCATCGGGAAATCCTCACAGTGGTCTACTGCTTCGATTGTTGGAATTAAAGAAGAATAAACGTCACAAAATAAAACCAACAACGCATAAATCTACCGTAACACCAGGTCCTGTATACAGAACAATACGAACCAACACAGGTATATTCCGTGTGTCGTCTGTAGACGGTACTATAACACCATTAAGAAAACCAATTGTTGGAGTGTTAAGTAAAATGCTACAGTCCGCAAAAACAAGAGGGACATTTCGAAGAGAAAGCACGACGTCAAAAGGTAATTTCTGGGCAAACAGTTGATAACGTTGTACAATATATGTATAGTAATATAGGTACCATATGGGCTAGTTAGCTCAGCCAGCGATGTATTGATGCTTTATCAAGTTTTATTTAATGTATCTCACGACTTTACCGAAGCCCCGTGATACATCCGTAAAATCACCGTTTAAAAGTGTTATTAATGACATCGATGACGTCATGATTGTTATGGGTTTTTTTTTGTTTGACTAGTGACATTGCATAACAATGTTTGATATGCTCCTTTTGTTTTAACAATATGATTGGAAATACGTATGATGTAAACTGTACACATGTAATCCTTCTGTTTTGACAAAGTGGTTGCCACAACGTATGTTGTACTTCTTGTTAATATATGGCGTGCTTCTTTTGTATTGGTGTTATTCGTTTTGTTTTAACACAGTGATCGGCGCAATGGTTATGTTTGTTTTGTTTTAATAATGTGGTTGGTATAACGCATGGTGTGCTCATTTTGTATTGACATTGTGTATTGACTATGTGATTGGTACAGTTGTTTTGTTTTATCAATGTGATTGGCACAGTGTCTACTTTCTTCGTTTTGATAATGTAAGTGTATGTAATAAAACTAGAAAAAACACAGATTCATGCTATTTGTTGCCATTTAAAATATTTATAACTTCACAAACTGGGATGTCTGTAAGTTATGCTTGATGTTAAAGTGACACAGCATAGCTTATCACTTCCCTTAAACAACATAAAACCTATGTTTGAATTCAATCGACATAAAAATTATGCCATTATGTTATTTATTTTGGCATACGAAAATAGGACACAGTAATAACACTGTCGTTTTTAATCAGGAGTAATATTGTGACTGGTGTTAAAGCCAAATGTAATAGTCTTTACATTCAAAGAAATGAAGGCTATACATATCATTTCTGACATAAAATTTTATTATGATCACAGATGGCTGCAAGTACAAGGGACAATTTTATACAAAAGGGGAACTATGGTTTGATAAATGTGAATATGTGTGCAAGTGTAATGGTGCAGGACTCTATACATGTCATCAAAGGTACGTCAGACTTTAAGAGGTATTCCTTATAACTAGCATGTTTTTCTGTACTGTCACATTAAATGAGCTAAATGTACAAAGCGCTATCAATTATCATAATGTATCAGGAGAAAGTGTGTGCAGGTATGTCTTTATAATGTCAAAAATATACTTAAACAACCAATAATAATTCATCGCTTCCAGCGATTTATTATAATGTGGTCAAAGGGAAACAACTTGTCACTATTTTGGCTTGTTACGGAAATATGTTTTCATTCTTTTCTTCGTAATAAGTGGGAGCTTTTTGTTGAAAATTTGAGGATTTTAAAAGCAATAATGATTCTCATTTAATGTATACTATTCCTGAATCGATTTAAACGATCAAAGTTATAGGGAAAATGTAAGGACAAACATTCTATGATGATAGAACCACTCTTTTATTTTGTTTTGGCCTCAAAGAACTTTTCCTAAGGGTAATTTGTGTATATTTGCAGGTGTCCAGGACACAGTTATGTACCAAGAGGATGTTCTATGTTAAAACCTAACACTGCAGCGTGCTGTGATATTTTAGTCTGCAAAAACACACAAACCCAAAGAAATACACCAGCATATAAACAAGCTTATAATGTTGGCTGAAGATGACGTGCCTCGTCTTTTATTAAAATTTCGCTATGAATTGTTCTTGTGAGTTTGTTTAATGTACATGTATTTGTTTATTTATTTTTAATGTAAATATTTCCAAATGTAAGGCTGCATTTTATTTATTTTGAAATTGATTTTGCTGTGAAATTGTGAATAAATGGCCAAATATTGACTTCTGTTGTATATGGTTGTTCGTTTGTATTTAAAAAAAAGGCATTTAAGTGTCGTCTTGTTATATTGGCAAATGGTCGTCAACTAAAAGCAGGCCTATATTTTTTCCAACAGTAAAAAGTCTATAATATCCTACCCCGCAAGGCCACGCTGAGAAATTGTCAAAATGAGAACGTTTTGCAGAAATAAATCAACAATTCTGTAAAGTTGTGTGCTACAAGGAAACTAGGTGCTATGGAAAAGCTCTTTCTTAACATGCTCCTATAAGCAACACTTTGGTAACACACTTTCATCATCTGTATGACACCAGAGCAACAAATATTGAAATTTGTCAAAATTTATTTTCATGAACAGTAAAATAATTAATCAATACAACATGCGTTTACAATGTAATAGATAACACATATATCACTAATAATTGAGCATAAAATTTGTAAAAATGTAAAACATTAGTGCTATGTAGCTTTCAAACACTCACATGAACTTAGCAATTTTTGCTCCTATTGCAAGATTTTAGGTTGACGTAGATCAGGTTTGATCCAAAATAACAAGGGCTAATAATGACATGGCCTAGCTTCCACTGAGACTATAGTAGAGACATTGTACTAGCTTCTCTTAACATATTGTACAAATAAATCCCTAGTTCACTTGTTTCCTTGACCTTCAACTGTTATTGCCAGGGTCGAGTAAACTTAAGAAAATTCCTGTTAAAACACATTCCATAAATGGCTCCTAAACAGCCCACACATCTTTCTCATAACGTGAATTCTTCTCCATTTGGCACAAATAATCAATAGCCTCATTTTCACTCGAGTGACCTTCTCTTTGTATTATCTGGGTCAAGGTCGTGTGAACATCATGTGCCATGTGTTTGGCATCACCACATACAAATACACTGGCATTTTCCTGCAACATATAAAAACAAAATTACACACATTCTTATCTATCTAGGGAATGGTTTAGGCTTCTGCTGTCAGAGCTCGTAGCCAGAGGTTGTTTCTACAGTATTTTGGTAAATGTTGTGATTCCTCTTTCAAGTACAAGTAATAGGTTAGCATATGCCAGGTGATAAAAGGTGTGGTTTGACCTTAACTGTAATAACTGTATAATTTCTGTAAACATACATTAAAGTAGACAGATATAAACATATTTCAGATACAAATCACTCTTTTCTTGAATGAAGAAATTTAATTGAAGCATTGAAAAATGTAATAATTCTGAGAGAAAATTAGTTCAACCCCCTCCTTTCCCTGAGAAAGAATTCTTGCCCCGTGATTATAAAAATTGGGGTATGTACTCCATGGTCAAACTCATACTTAGTACTCCCATTGAAGTTACAAAAACTGCTGTAAATTCTTTGTTACTGAAAGGAAACATATTATATGCAGTACAAACCTGGTGAATCAATCTCCATATATGAGTTCTATCAGTGTATATGAGGTCTTGTACATATTGTTTATGATCCTGGTCCCTGGAGAATGCAACACGTAGTTGGATGACACCATCACTCTCCCATCGTTCTAAAACACAAACAAGAAAAGTACCGACAAAAGAACATGACAAACTTTTTTATCTAAAAATCATTCAAATGTCTCTAGTAAAGGGCCATTACTCTCATAATAACAATCTGATCTGCAATTCTGAAATATTCCTGAAACTTTCAATTGAAATCAGACCAATGGTAAAGAACAGCAAATTTGAATGTCTCCCACAATGGGCCACAACATGGAGAACTGATTTTGTAAAAGGTCAATATAATTACTGTATGTACAACATCTTTTATTACCAACCTAATGTCTCCTTGTACAGAAAATCCTTGTTTTTATGTCTACAACCAAAATACAACCAAACTGGGCCACTCGATGCATCCATAGCTGTAAAATGTTTGTAAACTGTTTATTTATTTTAGTATCACTCATATTTTAAAACTAATATATTTTAAAGCAAATAGTTTGAACCATGTTTAAAAATTCAAATCTGATTGAAATATACTTGAAATATATATTTTCATATAGCAAAATGTACGTAAACATATGTTAGGTCACTAATTTACCTGGTAGACACGTCATATACTTAGAACCACAGAAAGAACTTTTACCATAGATTTTATGGATCAGCCCTCTTTAATTTGATAGAATAGTATTTACCGGACATGCCTTATATATTACAAGAGTATTTCTTGGACATTCCTTACATATAGGATAAAAAGAATATGTCTGGACCATCCCTCATATATATATATATCAACAAGACAATGTTTTAGTGCTATTCTGGGACAGTCCTCATATAGAGTTTTATGTAGTAAGAAAACATTTCTTGAACATCCGTCATATATATGACACAAGTGATGTATTTTACCACGTTCTTGGATAAAAGCCATAAATGGAGCAATCCCTGTGCCTGGTCCAATCAGAATGACAGGTAAGGTATGGTTGCTTGGTAAACGAAAATCTGGATTCCGGCTCATAAATACGGGACATTTATGTCCTACACATAGTCTATCTTGTAGATAAGTAGTTGTTACACCACTTCCTTGTCGTCCATTGATGGTGTACCGTAGTATAGCCGCTGTCACACACACTGTACAACTATCCTGTAGGTATGTAATTGACATCTTCTATACCAATGTGATATTATCATAAAATTTTTGACTATAATACTAATACAAGAAGTTTCATTTTACCTTCCATTTAAACAGTCCATTATCTGGCTGTTGGGAAACACAACCACAAGTTGCATACAAAATGATTACTCCACTTAAATAAGCACTTCCAAAACAACCATGTGACAAATGTATTTAGATTCAAACAGATTCTTAAAACTGCAAAGACCAACTGCATACAATGTGCACTATAACAAAACCTGTATTCAATACCACCTATAAATGATAGTAACTATTTTAACAAGACTGCGTTCAATAAACGCTTATGCCCCCGTGGAAGCCATGTCCATAAAAAGCTAAGTCAATCAGGGGCCATTATTCAGTTAAAATGTTTGATAGTGTTACATGGCTTTGAACTATAAGGGGCTTATGATGGTAAACGAATATGCCACAATTGAAAGCAGTGCCTTGGTCAACTTCATGTGTGATCTGGTGATACAGGTGTTATGGTTCTTTGTCACTGCACTTCTCCAAGTTGACATCTATTCATATACCAAGTTTCAAGTCAATATTTTAAATACTTTTGAAGATACGCTCCGGACAAACAATTATCATAAAAATACTGAAGGGGAGATAATTCAAAATTTAAGACAGACAGAGTTATGGTTCTTGGTCCCTGCACTTCTACAAGCTACCATCTATTTACATATCAAGTTTTAAGGCAATATCTTAAACACTTTTGAAGACACACTCCGGTCAAAATATGATTCTGAAAATCATAAAGGGGGGGTAATTCAAAATTTAAGACAGACAGAGTTATGCTTCTTGGTCATTGCACTTTTCCAAGTTGCCATCTATATATATATTCCAAGTTTCAAGTCAATATGTTAAATAGTTTTGAAGATATACTAAGAGCAAAATTTGACTATAAAAAACACTAAAGGGGAGATAATTCAAAATTTAAAACAGACAGAGTTATGGTTCTTTGTCAATGCACTTCTCCAAGTTGCCATCTATTTATATTTCAAGTTTTAAGTCAATATGTTAAATAGTTTTGAAGATACGCTCCAGACAAAATTTTATTGTAAAAATACTTAAGGGGAGATAAGGCTAAGTCTAAAATTAGGTCAAGGTGAAGGTCAAAATGGAGTAAGGTGATACAGGCGTGTGGAGAGTGGTCATATACAACATCCATGCAAGTATGAAAGCTTTGTAGCAAGCCATATTAATGCTAGAAGAAACGGTCAATTTGGGTTAACCAAGAATTTGGCCTTTCAATAAGTCTAAGTCCAAAATTAGGTCAAGGTGAAGGTCAAAATGGAGTCAGGTGATACAGGCGCGTGGAGAGTGGTCATATACAACATCCATGCAAGTTTGAAAATTTTGTAGCAAGCCATATTAATGCTAGAAGAAACGGTCAATTTGGGTTAACCAGGCCGGACGGACGAACGGACGGAAGGACGGACGGACGGATGGACAGGTGAATTACTATATGCCTCCCGATCTATCAATACGGGGGCATAAAAACTGTATGCAAAGATTCTCAATTGTATTTCTCTAATCAGACCATTGTAAATTGTATTTAACATATTGAGATTGACCACCTGTCAACAAATATGATTTTTTTCCTGTAAACAAAATCTATGAGTAGTCTATTCAGACAGATTTGACTATATGCTACCTTCTTAGGTGATGAAGAAATGGAGTAATATCTTGGTTGGAGGGATTTCATATGTTGTAATATCTCTTGCCATGGTAACGTGTTAGATTTGAAGTTTAACAATACATCAACAACTTCATGTTCTTGAATATATGTTTGTAACAAGCTATTAGACTTTGAAACCTGCAAAAAATAAACATATAACAATATTTTGCCACAAAACGTGAACTCCCATAAGGGGCCACACATCCATTATAAAAATCATGACAATATGCACAACTACATGCAGACTAGGTATCAAGCATCCATGAAGTTTCACTGAAATTGAGTGGGACCGGCGGACGACCCATGGGAAATTAGACGTTTTTATTTTTTATGCTTAAATCCTCACCATGCAGACAAAGCTTACTGCCTATATCCCGGTCATAATCACTTAGTTATTCCCGGGTCTTGGATCCAGGCCAAAGTCTTTTCCCAGGGACTGGGAATTGATAAAGTTATCAAATTCCCATCTGTTAGGAAGATTCGTTTTTTTAAAGTTCAGGCCCCGATCTCCAGAAACATCTCAATCTGAGAAAGATCTCATCTCAAATATTGTCATTTATCTTTATATCAATTTGCATAGGAGGCCGAAGTCAAAATTACCATCACCAAACAGAAATGTCATTCTTAGTATATTTATCAGTAAATTCACAGATATATATTTGTGGTAAATTCTAGAGAGCTTGTGCTTAAGATTTATCTTAAATTGCGACTCTGATTTTAGCAAAATCTCAATTTGAGTTGAGTTTTCTTCTTGAGATGCTTCGGGAGGTTGGGGCCAGGTTCGTGTCAAATTCTCAGAGCTATATGAAAACAAAATCAAGGTGATACACACAGACACAGACACATATACTTACACCATCTCTCAATAAATTTTCCATGAAAGTTTTTTCTTCTCTATCAGTAATACTTGAAGCTAACATTTCTATAAGTTCATATTTTATAACTTTTAGATCGTAGAACTGTAGCAATACATCAGATAATGTGTATATTTCTGAAATAGCAAGAAAGTATCACACAATTACAAAAGTCAACTTGTACTAATGCAGTCTTTCAATACTAATACTACTACTAATAATAATACTAACAACAACAACAACAATAATAATAATTATAACAACAATAATAATATTTATTCAGTATTTGTAGCATGTAACTTGGTATATCATAAATTTCACAGAATATGAATAAAATATTTATTGTTAAACACAATAACAACAAGAGCTGTCACTAGACAGCGCGCTCGACTATTCGCAGCCATTTGTCAGTAAAAATATAAGTTCAAAACAGGCCATTTAAAATTTGTATTATATTGAAACGTGAGTTACGCTATTTAGTTGACTACATGGCAATGAAAGCTAATGTACAATGGTTGTTGAGGCATGGCAATTATCTCAACACTGGACTATTAACAAATATTTGTCAGTGAAAATGATTTTAAGACTTCAAGCGGCACTGTACTCTATTCAAGAAATGTGTATGTTTAAAGGGAATTGTATACATCCACTGACATAACAAAGTTTCTACAAAATAATCATATGAGTAAGATATGATTTGTTAAAGGAGTCAATTTTAAACTTTTCAATGCAATATCATTGATAGTAGGTGAGATATGGTTTGAATGTAACTTGCATGCAAAACTTTAACCAAGGAAAGTCTAAGTTAAAAGGGGCATAACTCGAATTAAACTAAAAATGGAGTTATTACAATTGACCAGTACCATTGACTAATGATGATAAACAAGTGTTATAAGTTTCAATGCAATATCATAAATAGTAACTAAGATATGGCGTGAATAGAACTTGCATGTAAAACTTGAACCAATAAACTCCTATGTTAAAAAGGGGCATAACTGAAATAAAAAAATAATAGAGTTATTGCCCTTGACTGATACCATTGACTGATGATGGTAAACAAGTGTTGTAAGTTTCAATGCAGTATCATGGATAGTAGCTGAGATATGGTCTGAATGAAACTTGCATGCAAAACTTTAACCAAGAAAATTCTATGTTAAAAAGGGGCATAACTCAAATAATAATCATAATAGAGCTATTACCCATGACCGGTACCATTGCCTTATGATGGTTAGTAAGTGTTGTTAGTTTCAATGCCATAGCACAGATACTATTTGAGATATGGCCTTATTAGTAACTTGCATGCAAAACTTTAACCAAATTTTCTAAGTAAAAAAGGGCCATAATTTGCATTAAATTCATGCAAGAGTTATCTAACATGGTTGATTACATGACAGGGAAAGCCAGTGCAAAGTTTCAATCCAATATATGCACTGGTTATTGAAATATAACCAAGGTTAAAGTTTTGCATGTAAAACTTTAACCATATGCAACGCCGACGCCGACGCCGACGCCGACGAACAAGTGACTGTAATAGCTCTCATATTCTTCGAATAGTCGAGCTAAAAATACTAGTGGATTGTTCCACTGTGTCGATGTATTCTTACCCGAACTGGACTGTTGATCAATGTGTTACAAATCTTGTTAGAGCTAGTTTCCCTTTAACGACTTAATCTGAATAGTAACAACCAGTTTCATACATACCTTTATTGTCACAATCATCAGAGAGCTGATAAGCCCAACTAGGCTTGCTAACATGTTCCATACCCCTACACTTCATGGCTTCCACCAATATCCTTACATCATCTGTATTGTTTTGTGGATAAATACCGAGAGCATCACCTAGTATATCAAACATAACTTATACTTCGCATATTGTTTATGGTCGGTCTTTTTTTACCCAAAATAACTATATTCAGCCAAACCTGTGTTAAAGACCACCTGCAAACCATGACCCAAGCTCTTATTTCCCATCAGACTATTTTCAATTAAAATATTTGCTGCTCTCAGTGGGTGGCCTTTACAGACAGGTATGGTCATTTGCATGTAAGAACACCAATGGGACTCCAGAAACTATTGTGTAACACAATATTGGAAACACAACAATTATTGGTTGCAATACACAGGTTGTTGCTCAGAATAGGTGAATTATATAGTAAATGATTTACTTCTAGAACAAAATGAGCAGTTGTTTTTCAATGGAGGACTGATCTGGAGAAGTAGTCTGATTCCCTGTCAGACTTTAACGTTGTTTAGTATGTAGTGATCTAGGGGAGGTAAGCCAGACTACTGGATAGGTTGTATTAAACATGTAACATTTCACCAAAATACTGTGAAATCATTCATATTTGTTGGGGATTTAATTTAGTGGATGATCTCAACCCCGAAATTAAATCCCCATGAACATTAATGATTATATAGAAAATGACTTAGTGGATAGTCAATCCTTGAAATAATGTCCCAACAAAATAGTCATTTTCACCAAAACCGCGAAATTTTGTCCCATTGAAAATAAATGATTTTACAGTACCTGATGTCCACTTAAGGTCACTACCAGAAATATCAAATTCACAATGTATGGTCTCCTTGTCCATAGAATCTTCACATACTGTGAGTAAAGTTTTCACCTAAAATATACGGACCAGACTCTCAGTATTAGATGCTAAATTAAGCCTCAAATTAAATAGTGTTTTGTTTATTTCTGTGGTGACCAATGTCATGAAGAGTTCTACACGTAGATTAGAAACATTCGATTCATTATAGGACTGGGGCCTTATTCACCAATGTTGTAGGTCTAAAACTCAGACTTAGACTTTACATTGTCAAACGTTCTATTATACTCATGTTGCTATTTAAATGTACCGATTTTGATATAAATGGGTGTATATGATTAGTGGATATCAACACATCATCAGAAAAACTTTACATTGTAAAATATAATTGCGAAGAATTGGCAGTGATAATAAATTTTGTCAATTTTAAGTCTAAGTCTGAATTTAAGACTTAAAACGTTGTTGAATAAGGCCCCTGGATACCACAAAGAAAAAACTTGGTGAGGGCTAAAACATACTATCCTATATGCCTATATAAATTGATGTATTTACCATAAGTTTGTATTGAGTACACTGACAAACTGACCAATGCAGGCTAAGCAAAATAAAGCATCCAAGATGGTGGGACAAAATAAACATATGTTACAAATGTAACATACATGCCGAGCTTGTTAAATCCAATATAGGAGTGATAAAGCAAAACATGTCACAAGATGCACTTAAATGAGATTTATAAGGGATTTAGATTCATAAACAAGGTGTGTATCATTCTAGTGGTTATAAATATGAGACAGACGATGATTCAAATGCACTTTCGTTCAAAGTTAGGTGAACTTTGAAAACCAGAAATTTACAACAAAAATAGGAGTAACTCCACTTTTATAGGAGTACTCGGCAGGTATGATTATTACTGTTCAAATACCTTCAAGGTTGCCATAAAAGGTTTATTCCTGGAATATGTATCTTCTGTAATATCACCATGGTGAATATAATCCATGGATGTTTGTAATACTGCAGTATGTAGGTAGGATATCACCAGGTTTAACCATGTGTTGATTATACACCAATCCTCCATATCTACATCATGTCTGCTAACTATACACTCACAACCTAACTCTGATAACCTACAATACAAATTACTTTGTTACTCTCATTTTAAAAAGAAAAATTGGGCATGTAGCATGACTTTTTGCTAAACATGGCATATTTTAGCGAATGTTCAAGGCAACAGCACATACCATATCATATTATAAGTTTAAAGTTGTTAGATTGGACATTTGGAATCGAATACTCATACTGATGCCATCTGATAAGCATAAAAAAAACTTCAATACAACACTAAAACTAGAAGTGTTATGGGCACAGAAACGTCTGTCTCCAGCAAAGGGCCATAACTTAATAATGAAGTTTCATCACAATCAAAACAATAAGCGTGGACAAACTTTTTGAAAGACATACATGCACACATATGTCCAGACAAACATCCTGACTTCCAGCATGAAATCTTTCCCCAGTTTATAAATACCTACCTATTATCAACTATTCTTCCAGTTTTACAAAACTGTGGATAATTGGTATCGCCCAGTGCCAGCACTGAATATCTTAGATGACTAATAACGTCTGTACTGGATTGGAGAAATTCACAAAATGGTCGAGCATCTGTTGGTGGAACTCCTAAAACACAGCAAAATAGAAGCAAAATTGATTGCACGACTGACCATGTACATGTAAACTTTGATATGTAATTTTGATCTTTGATGATTTGATTGGTAAGGCATACATTCCCGTTCGTGTGCAAAATATCATTAAAAATATTATCTCACTTTAAAATATTTGGGTTTTGAAAAGTGACCAATTAGAAATTTTGCTCAGTGTACATGGATCATGCTGGTAAACTACTATGATGTTGGTCTCACTTACAGAAATATGTCGAAGTTCAAAATGATCATAATAAGCAATGGATAGCATAGTGATAGCGGATAATGCTCTAGAAAACAGATTGAAAGATCCATGGTTTGATTCTTAACTCGGGCATTCGGTCATTTCGGATAGGCTTTTTAGTGTCCACCCAGCTCATGATAAACTGGTTGGTAACCAAGAAGTAGTCAAATGAGCATTGGTGATGTACACTAGACACATTTAAAAACCAAGAAGTGTTTTTTAAGCAATTGCAAGCTATGGCATCACACCACAATCCTTTAATCATACAACTGTCTCTTTGCTCAAAGTCAAATGCCTGGGAAAAATGACCAACATTTATAAGCCATATGCAAAATACCAACAAAGCTGTTGAATAGAATATTAAGCCAATCAAAGGAAGTGAATATTTGCTTAGGAATGCTACTGAGGTACAAAATATATTATTACGAGAAACTACAAACCATCGCCACTGGTTGATATGACAACTAACACAAGTTGTTCACGTTGCCAGTTGATAATATTATAATCCCTGGCATTGATCAGTCTAGGTTGTAAGGAAACAAACTCCTCTCCTGTGTTCAAATCTTGAATTCTGTAATAAAATTGAAGAAGGTATGGAACAGTACATCATATGTACAACAACTCATTTTGGGAGCTGCATCATTATAGTGGCTGTTGTTAAATTCATGGTAAATATCAGCTTAGGTAAATGTTGGTTGTGTTGTAACATAGAGGTTGTTGCTCTTCTATTGAGCTATTGACCCTTTCTACTATTCACTTGTCACTTTTCTGAACAGAGATAATTTAGAATGTGCACTCAGTTCATATGCAGCATTTTGGAGAAAAATCAAGAATTGTCTCCCTTGATATGATATTTTAAGTACATTTCAATAATTGGATTGTCTCCCCTACAAGTTCATTATTTGAAAATTATTGTTGATAGGGATGTGATTTATTTCGTGCTTGCGGAATGACATTGGATAATTTCACTCAAACAAACTACTTTAAAATCCCCTTTGAACGCCTAAATTCAGGTTACGGCAGCCAGGCTATTGACATCTAAAACTTGAAATGATACTGCCTGCCTTGAACTCTCAGTGGAAAGCTACGCTACTCGCAAATATATGGCGTCAGCTTCTCACTAGGTTAAATAACATTATAGATCATACACCGAATAACACAAATAGCCCCTATTTAATTGATGGAGTAAATAGATGAATTGTGCCAATATAATTTTTGCAGACATACTTATCAAACAATAATTTAGCAATATCCTCACTACAGCCATACTCTGTACCATAAACAATCAGGAGTTGTCTCCCTTCTTCTGTATAATCATGTTTGTATTTCACATCAGAACTTTTGGAATTATTTTTCTTTTTACTGTTCCCATCATCTACAAAACAATACAAATATACTCACTAAAGACAAGTGCCCAACTAGCTCAGTTACCAGAAGTAATGCCTACTGGATGTTGTCTGTGTGAGCCCCATGTTTGGTGCCATTGTTCTCTCACGTTGACCAATTATTTATTTCAAGTATAATCTCCACCTAAATTATGTAAAAATGAGTGAGGACCATGAAATCATTTTCGCAAATGACAATAACTTAAAAACAAATTCTATGAACACAATAACGAGTGGGAAAATGGATCTAAAACAGATCATCACAGTAACTTCAATGGTAATTTCAACATACAACAAACCTCATGATTGATTTGATTTGATTTGATTGTAGGGGAAACAACTGTATTGCCAACAGCTATTTCTAATGGCCAAAGGGAAATAACTCCATTGCCAACGTATATTTCTATTGTCAAAGAGAAATAACTCCATTACCAACAGACAATTCTAATGGTCAAAGGGAAGTAACTCCTTTACCAACAGATATTACTAATGGTCAAAGGGAAGTAACTACATTACCAACATATACGGCTAATGGTCAAAGGGAAATAACTACATAAACTACAGACATTTCTTTTGGTCAAAGGGAAGTAACTCCATTACCAACAGATATTACTTATGGCCAAAGGGAAGTAACTTCATTAACAACAGATATGGCTGACGGTCAAAGCGAAATAACTTCATTGCCAACATATATTTCTTATGGTCAAAGGGAAATAACTCCATTACAAACGTATACTTAGAAATAACTGTTGTCATAGAGTTGTTCCCCTTGACCTGTAGAAAATAATTATAGATTGACCGAGTTATTTCCCTTTGATCATTAGAAAATATCAATCAGCCAGTGAATCAGGATAGCCGTAATCAACATACAAAGGCACATATTGATTTATATAAAATACTCACGTACCTGGAATTATAAATGCATCGATAGAATTGTCTTTGAATTCAGAACCAGACGTCTGCGTCAAAAAACGATAAAACAGATAAACTGTAGACAATAAAATAACAACAAGAACGACAAAACAAGACATTGCTGGTGATTACTTCACTAAATCAACATGATTTATAGCATGACATAAACTGGCATTAACGATTCAACACAAAATTGACGTTTATCCAAAACAAATCTATCCGATCAAAGTACAAGTTCTTGTAACAATAAAGACCGTCTCAAACCGTCCCTTTCCCGTTCGTCTGTCAAATAAGAAAAGTTACTCCCCTTTATTGTTATCGCGGACAACTAAATCTTTGTAAACAGTGACCCGTTTGCAGTGTTATTGTGACTTTGGAGAGGACAGAGGGTGAATTTAATAAATATAGTTCCAGAATTAGTATCAAGGATAGTTAATTTCGATTTATAAACAGTTGTCATTATGTCTAAACGATTACCAGTGACGATCAGTGACGTTTTGAAAGCACATGGAAGAATTAAACAACACACCCATAAAACACCAGTTGTAACTAACTCTACATTTGACAAGAAATGTGGTAAAAACTTTTACTTCAAGTGTGAGAATTTACAAAAGACGGGTTCTTTCAAAGCAAGAGGGGCACTCAATGCAGTAAGTATGATCCACTTATCTACCTGTATAGGCCTTCTTATGCTTCTTTTTGTTTTCATACAAATGTCACAGGGTCAAATTAACACTGCTGCATATAATGTTATTTTCCTATAAATCATTCCTTTTCTTATAAATCATTCTTGTATATTGTCATACCATCACATCATTCATTTCATAGTAACATTCATAAAATTAACAATTTACCCTCATCAGGGCCTCACTTTCATATATCATGGTTGTGGTCGTGATGCCTGGGCTTTGTTTCCCGCCATAACACTTCATCGCACTCAAACAATCAGTTGTAAAGTAAATGGTTTGTGAGACGGACGTGTTGTCATAGTTGTATTTATTGTGTACTTTCAGGTATGGATGTTGCTTCATCTTTTCTTCATGTTGCCATCATTTATCATCCTCTCATCTCATTCATTTGTTATTATGTGTATAAAAAGGAGTCGTAAAGTAAATGGTTTGTGAGACTTATCGAACCAAACAGGATAAGCCTGTAGAGGGTAGAACCTGTGACACAAATATCTCACCCCAGTACTAGTGATGATGGTTTCATACAAATATCTCACTCCAGTACTAGTGATGATGGTTTCATACAAATATCTCACCCAGTACTAGTGATATTGGTTTCATACAAATATCTCACCCCAGTACTAGTGATGATGGTTTCATACAAATATCTCACCCCAGTACTAGTGATGATGGTTTCATACAAATATCTCATACCCAGTACTAGTGATGATGGTTTCATACAAATATCTCACACCCAGTACTAGTGATGATGGTTTCATACAAATATCTCATACCCAGTACTAGTGATGATGGTTTCATACAAATATCTCACCCCAGTACTAGTGATATTGGTTTCATACAAATATCTCACCCCAGTACTAGTGATGATGGTTTCATACAAATATCTCACCCCAGTACTAGTGATATTGGTTTCATACAAATATCTCACCCCAGTACTAGTGATATTGGTTTCATACAAATATCTCACCCAAGTACTAGTGATGATGGTTTCATACAAATATCTCACACCCAGTACTAGTGATGATGGTTTCATACAAATATCTCACACCCAGTACTAGTGATGATGGTTTCATACAAATATCTCATACCCAGTACTAGTGATGATGGTTTCATACAAATATCTCACTCCAGTACTAGTGATGATGGTTTCATACAAATATCTCACCCCAGTACTAGTGATATTGGTTTCATACAAATATCTCACCCAAGTACTAGTGATGATGGTTTCATACAAATATCTCACACCCAGTACTAGTGATGATGGTTTCATACAAATATCTCATACCCAGTACTAGTGATGATGGTTTCATACAAATATCTCACCCCAGTACTAGTGATGATGGTTTCATACAAATATCTCACCCCAGTACTAGTGATGATGGTTTCATACAAATATCTCACCCCAGTACTAGTGATGATGGTTTCATACAAATATCTCACCCCAGTACTAGTGATGATGGTTTCATACAAATATCTCATACCCAGTACTAGTGATGATGGTTTCATACAAATATCTCACCCCAGTACTAGTGATATTGGTTTCATACAAATATCTCACCCCAGTACTAGTGATGATGGTTTCATACAAATATCTCACCCCAGTACTAGTGATGATGGTTTCATACAAATATCTCACCCCAGTACTAGTGATGATGGTTTCATACAAATATCTCACTCCAGTACAAGTGATGATGGTTTCATACAAAGTTGTCATCCCAGTACTACAATACAATACAATACAATACAATACAATACTTTATTTTCATGTTTCAGGCCACCAGCCCATAACACACAAAAGAACAAATAACAAATAATACAGTGCAAATTTTATTGTAATTATGTATTATATTGCCAATAAATATCAGGTTTAGTCGAAATAATTCATTTACATTTAAATACCATTGTAAGAGTTGATGAATGAGTCTAATT
Source organism: Spisula subtruncata (assembly GCA_963678985.1). Classification (NCBI taxonomy): domain Eukaryota; kingdom Metazoa; phylum Mollusca; class Bivalvia; order Venerida; family Mactridae; genus Spisula; species Spisula subtruncata. The sequence continues at coordinate 25,686,563 of OY787672.1, forward strand.
CTTAGCTTTTAAGTATTTGTATTTGTATTATATCATTTGTGTTTAGTGTGAGATACGACGTTTTGACCTGGGCTACGCAAACCAATCAGAGTTGTGATATTTCATCATATGACAGTATATCGGGTAACAATTGGCTCTCAGATACAATGTTTTGAGACAAGGCGGTAGACAGGCTTGTGAATATCTTGAAGTCAAAAAGCCATTTTCCCCAAAAATAGAGTTACAAGGTTTTGGAAGCCAACTGACGATATATTAGTATGTATATTAGTACTAGTGATGATGGTTTCATACAAATATCTCACCCCAGTACTAGTGATATTGGTTTCATACAAATATCTCACTCCAGTACTAGTGATGATGGTTTCATACAAATATCTCACACCCAGTACTAGTGATGATGGTTTCATACAAATATCTCACACCCAGTACTAGTGATGATGGTTTCATACAAATAACTCAACCCAGTTTTTGTGATAATGTTTTCATACAAATATCTAGCAACAGTACTAGTAATGTTTTCATACAAATATGTTATAATTGATGTTGACCACTGCTGATAAGAATGGAAAATCCTTAGTAGTTTAACATTATACATAGTAAGTTATATCTTCCAAAATTGGGTCATCATAATTGTAGTGACTGTTGAATTAGCTTACGTACATGTGATAGGTATATACAAATTATGTATCGTCATGAACATAACCTGCTAGGTAATATTAAACCTTAAATTTACATATCAGAGTGGCATTATACATGTGCATTTTTTTGGCATACATACATGCATTAAATAAATGAAAATGTGAAACTTGCGCAGTTTGCAGAGTTTTTCCAAGAGTAATGCAATTAGCATTTTTTCCTGAAATGGCCCAAATTGTTATTTATTCTGAGATGGATTTTTTGTTGCTGATTGCCCTGGTCAGGCTCTATGCCATGACACCTGAATAAACCTGGTTTTGGTAAAAAGACCATTTCGATGGGACGTTAATGTGTGGGTTTTGTATTTCAGGTAATAAATACAAGGATCAAAATTATTGCTCAATGTGATTTAATTTCGTGGTAGTAGATGAACCACGAAATTTAATCCCTAACCAAAATTAATTATTTTACAGTATTGATTGTGGTGCTGTTTATTTTTCAGGTTACAAGTTTGTGCGAGGATGACAAAACAGTTTCTGGAGTGGTAATATAATGTCCAGTGTCACTCATATTATCAAAGTCTGGCTACATCTTCATTCAAAAGTTAAATACTGTAGTTACTATTGAGTACTTTGAAATCATACATTTTTAAAGGAGGTTATTTTTTTTATTAATGAACCGGATAATCCCTTCATAATTGGACAAGATTTGGTTTGTGGCATGGGATATGTGGTGTAATTTTAAATATCTATGAAGTGAAGGGTTAATTTTATACATTTTTTGTGTTGTTTTTTTCTCCCAGAAAACTTAGTTACATGCAATGTAACTTACCACCAACCAGACTTCTTGCTGGAGTTACCGCCCTTTGCAAGGGGAAGTAACTGCTGTGAGGAGTTTGAACAGCTTCAGTATACTACACTATACAGTCATGTATATCTATTGTACATTTCCCGGTAGGTAACACACAGTAGTGGTAATCATGGACAAGCCTTGGCTTGGGCAGCCAGAACAATGGGTTTGAAATGTGCAGTTATTGCCCCTAATAACTCTCCAGCTGTCAAATTAGAGGCAATAAAAGGTTATGGTGCCGATGTCATTCTTTGTGAACCTACACCGACTGCGAGGTATGTACCACATATAGCTCTATGGTAATAGCACCAAGATAAATTTGTTACCACGTTTTGTACAATAATGCTTTTTATTTTAAACTTATTTTAATTCTACAAATAACATTGAATAAATGTAGGATATAAATGAACCATTCTTCCCTATAATGATGTAAAGGCTAAGAAATGATAAAACTGTGTTATATTTTGCTCAAAGCTCAGAAACTGTTCATAAGACTTTAGTGTTTCTCCCACTAAATGATTTTTTTACATGTTAGTCACTAAGCATGGAGTTTCCTGTAGAACAGCTTTTTAAACATGCATGATACATCTCCTGGGATCTTATTCTCCAACGTTGTCTAAAATTGAGAAGTTTACTTTATATTGACAAATGTTCTATTCGCTCTCATATTGCAATAAATAATTTGAATTTGATATAAATGGGTATACATATTTAGTTGGTAACAACAACTAATCAGATAAAATTCCATGTGTTGAATGTAATTGCAAAGAAATGGCAGTAATTATAAATGTTGTCAATTTCAAGTTTAAGTCTGAGTACATGTATCAGTCTTGCAACATTGGTGAATTAGCCCCCAGTTTTTAAACATGTACGTATACTACTCTTGTATTTTCAGACAACAGACATGTGATAAAGTATCAGAAGAACGAGGATATCACTTTGTACCTCCGTATGATCATAATGATGTTATAGCTGGACAGGTATAAATTATAATCATTTTGTACCTCCGTATGATCATAATGATGTCGTAGCTGAACAGGTATAAATTATAGTCATTTTGTACCTCCGTATGATCATAATGATGGCATAGCTGGACAGGTATAAATTATAATCACTTTTTACCTCCGTTTGATCATAATGATGTTATAGCTGGACAGGTATAAATTATAATCATTTTGTACCTACGAATGATCATAATGATGTCATAGCTGGACAGGTATAAATTATAATCATTTTGTACCTACGAATGATCATAATGATGTCATAGCTGGACAGGTATCAATTATAATCATTTTGTACCTACGTATGATCATAATGATGTCATAGCTGGACAGGTATAAATTATGATCACTTGTACCTCCGTATGATCATAATGATGTCGTAGCTGGACAGGTATAAATTATAATCATTTTGTACCTACGAATGATCATAATGATGTCATAGCTGGACAGGTATAAATTATAATCATTTTGTACCTCCGTATGATCATAATGCTGTCATAGCTGGACAGGTATAAATTATAATCACTTTGTACCTCCGTATGATCATAATGATGTCGTAGCTGGACAGGTATAAATTATAATCACTTTGTACCTCCGTATGATCATAATGATGTTATAGCTGAACAGGTATAAATTATAATCATTTTGTACCTCCGTATGATCATAATGATGTTATAGCTGAACAGGTATAAATAATAATCATTTTGTACCTCCGTATGATCATAATGATGTCGTAGCTGGACAGGTATAAATAATAATCATTTTGTACCTCCGTATGATCATAATGATGTCGTAGCTGGACAGGTATAAATTATAATCATTTTGTACCTCCGTATGATCATAATGATGTCGTAGCTGGACAGGTATAAATTATAGTCATTTTGTACCTCCGTATGATCATAATGATGTCGTAGCTGGACAGGTATCAATTATAATCATTTTGTACCTCCGTATGATCATAATGATGTCGTAGCTGGACAGGTATCAATTATAATCATTTTGTACCTCCGTATGATCATAATGATGTCGTAGCTGGACAGGTATAAATTATAATCATTTTGTACCTCCGTATGGTCATAATGATGTCGTAGCTGGACAGGTATAAATTATAATCATTTTGTACCTCCGTATGATCATAATGATGTCGTAGCTGGACAGGTATAAATTATAATCATTTTGTACCTCCGTATGATCATAATGATGTCGTAGCTGGACAGGTATAAATTATAATCATTTTGTACCTCCGTATGATAATAATGATGTCGTAGCTGGACAGGTATAAATTATAGTCATTTTGTACCTCCGTATGATCATAATGATGTCGTAGCTGGACAGGTATAAATTATAATCATTTTGTACCTCCGTATGATCATAATGATGTCGTAGCTGAACAGGTATAAATTATAGTCATTTTGTACCTACGTATGATCATAATGATGTCGTAGCTGAACAGGTATAAATTATAATCACTTTGTATCCCCGTATGATCATAATGATGTTATAGCTGGACAGGTATAAATTATAATCACTTTGTATCCCCGTATGAACATAATGATGTCATAGCTGGATAGGTATAAATTATAATCACTTGTACCACCGTATGATCATAATGATGTTATAGCTGGACAGGTATAAATTATAATCACTTGTATCCCCGTATGATCATAATGATATCATAGCTGGACAGGTATAAATTATAATCACTTGTACCACCGTATGATCATAATGATATCATAGCTGGACAGGTATAAATTATAATCACTTGTATCCCCGTATGATCATAATGATATCATAGCTGGATAGGTATAAATTATAATCACTTGTACCACCGTATGATCATAATGATATCATAGCTGGACAGGTATAAATTATAATCACTTGTATCCCCGTATGATCATAATGATATCATAGCTGGATAGGTATAAATTATAATCACTTGTACCACCGTATGATCATAATGATATCATAGCTGGACAGGTATAAATTATAATCACTTGTATCCCCGTATGATCATAATGATATCATAGCTGGACAGGTATAAATTATAATCACTTGTATCCCCGTATGATCATAATGATATCATAGCTGGACAGGTATAAATTATAATCACTTGTATCCCCGTATGATCATAATGATATCATAGCTGGACAGGTATAAATTATAATCACTTTGTATCCCCGTATGATCATAATGATATCATAGCTGGATAGGTATAAATTATAATCACTTGTATCCCCGTATGATCATAATGATATCATAGCTGGATAGGTATAAATTATAATCACTTGTACCACCGTATGATCATAATGATATCATAGCTGGACAGGTATAAATTATAATCACTTTGTATCCCCGTATGATCATAATGATATCATAGCTGGATAGGTATAAATTATAATCACTTGTATCCCCGTATGATCATAATGATATCGTAGCTGGATAGGTATAAATTATAATCACTTGTACCACCGTATGATCATAATGATGTTATAGCTGGACAGGTATAAATTATAAGACACAAAAGATTAAGTACCGTAATTTCAACATGAAATCTATAATAAATTTTAGCATGTAAAGTTGATCATTTACGAGGGTTGTTCGATATGTATTGTCACTTGTGCATGGAAAAACAAACTAAACCCGGTATCTGAATTGTTTTTATTACATTCCTTTATATTATATATGTTGTTTAATGCAGGGAACCATGATGGTAGAATTTCTGGAACAGGTACCAGAGTTAGATGCTGTGCTGGTACCCACTAGTGGTGGAGGTATGGTGTCCGGCATTGCAATCGCTGGAAAATCTATCAAGCCAGATCTTAAAAGTAGGAACCTCTTATGGATATAATGTACAGCATATTAATTAATTCTAGGCCTAAATTAATTTGTGTTTGTTTCCATTCCTGCTACTGACCACAGGTGCTTAGCATGTGGATATGGCCACCAAGGTCCCTTCTACAACCCAACAACAAATAAAACATATTTTTCAGATCTCTATAATATAATTTATATACATGCTAAGCACCAGTCCAGTGCTACCAACCAACCAATTTTCTCCTTCCCCCCAAAAAAATCATTTAGAAATTGTATGAAGTGCCTTAATATTGTAGATATGGCCAATTCAGTTTAATTGAAATATCCCTTTCCTATGTAAGTATAGTTTTGCAATGCATCTCTGGAGGTTATATTAACAGATACTGTAAAACCATTAATTTTCGTGGGGGATTAAATTTCGTGGATTTGGTGGTTCACGTCCCAACGAAATTAAATGATTTTACAGTAGACTAAAATCTTTTAATTATGACCCCCGCTGGTAGTTGAGGAGACATATTGAGTTTGTGCTGGATGGATGTCACAAACTTTGTCTGGGCTTGTTCTCATTAACATCGGTCATATTTCAATGAAATTTCACACAAATACTTGGTACCAGCCTAGAAGTGTGATAATTGTCGATTATGGCCCTTTCTGGGAGGCATACATTTTTGTTTCATCAGCCATTTAAGTTTATTGCTATTGGTGTGTCATCATAACTACTGTTGGTTCAATGAGAATTACTAATGAGAGAACTATGCCAAGCGAAAGAAGAGCAGGAATTACATTAAATCAGTTAAACCTAGATAAACATAGTTTACCTGATGGATGAGGTTATGTTTATAAAAGTTATCATTTAACGTTGAACAGACTGTAGACTATGCTAATATATCTGACCTCATTTTGATACAAATTGATTTTGTTTTCAGTATTTATTGTTGAACCACAAGGGAAGGACGTGGAGAGGTGCTTACAAGCAGGTAACAGTCTGTCAACCAATTTACTTTCATGAATATTAACTTTCATGTTTTGCCAATTGACGACATAATTACTACAAATTTTCACGTTTTTAAGTCTACCTGGATGTCCATATAAATTTTGAAACCTTGTATATAGCAAGCTTGCGTTGAGACCCAGTGCACTTGGGGTCAGTGGGGTTATGGTTTAGATTGACTCGTTTGCATGAAACTTAGTATATAGCAAGCTGGCATATAGAAGTACCTAACACAGCAATTTGACTGCCTCTTTAGGTGAACACTGCTCAGAAAAGCTGGTTTTGCGGCTGTGCTGTGTCTTGTCCAGTTATGAATAGGGAGGGGAGACGACCCAGTTACAGAAATGGACTTAAAATTATACATTATAAAGGGAGCTCACTCTGCTTATTTGCCTCAAAATTGCTTGTGAGATTTGTAAATTCAATCTCATCAGAATTATGAATATTTTCATCTCATAACTTTTATTATTTGTAGAAAGTTTCAATCATTCTAGTACAACAAGCACAAATTTCCGGATTATTTCAGAAAACAGACGCTTGCAGTGTACGGTATATGGAGTCAAGGGGTTACATTGTATAAATAATATTAAATCTATTTTAGGTGAAAGGCTCTGGCCAAATCCTCCACGATTTATTAACACAATAGCAGACGGTATACGCTTACAGCAGCTAGGTCATGTGACCTGGCCTATCATCCTAGAACTGGTGGAAAAACAAGTGTTTTCTGTTGTAAGTTATACAGTTATTGTACTTAATTTAAGTTCTTCATTAAATAAACATAGAAATAAAAGATATTAGAGACTTTTGTTTCTTTAAATCTTATTGAAATTTGGCCAAAAGTTTATTCACTACTGTAAACCTAGAAACTTTCGCGGATACAAACTTTCGCGTTTTGCCGATCGTTGGTATATTCGCAGCTACAAACTTTCGCGATTTTAAGTCTTCCGCGAACTCCGCGAAAACTAAGTCGCACAGTGACAAATTTATTGATATTATAACCTGTCGCATAAATTGTGCATTGCTCGTTTCGTATATAATTGCTTCTTAATTATAGTTCTCACCTTTATTAAACGCTCTCAAACTCTTTTTGATGTAGATAGTTACCTATTGTATTGTTTACAAAAAATGCAAACGACGCTGGTCATGTTTTCACAGTTTTATTGACACTTTCAGCATTTCATTATGATAAATAACGCTATTTACATGCATGCATCTAATATATTGAGTGTACTGTAAATACTCAGCCATAAGTCGGGCGAAAACAGTCCCAAAAAAAGTTAAAAAGTCACCCCGCGACTTATGGAAGAGTTTACTACACTACTACCGATTTTGTCAGAAAATCATTACATTACTCCTGACTTTATCTGAAACTGACCGCATCTCCCTGACTTTATCTGAAAATGACCACATTTTCATCAACTTTGTTTGAAAATTACTACACTCCTCCATATTCTGTCAGAAAATCACCACATTCCTCCAAACTTTAGCTGAAAATGACCACATTTCCTTCGACACTTGACACTGAGCACATGATTTCACCTTTCACAAAAATGGAAAACTATACATGCGACCTATGAAAGGGTTTGGACAAAAACCTTGATTTTTTATTCAAAAGTCCCCCTGCGACTTATGGCTGCATGCGACTTATGGCTGCGTATTTACGGTATTGTTTAACACTTTTTCAAGAAACAAATTAAAGTGTTTTCATTATTGTACCGTAATCATTAATGCCGTTTATTCAGAAAAAATGGCTAGATTAACTTAACATTTCATATTTTGACAAAATAGCACTTCTAATACGGTTTTATAAACGTCGTACCAAAATTATGAATTTCCTCCAGAAACAAGAAACTTTCGCGTTTTTCTTGTCCTGGACATGTTTGTGGTTAATGGTAAAAAAGACCATTTTGATGGGACGTCATGAAACTTGGAAATTGTCATGTTGCCCAAACAGAATTTGCAACAGCTTTTTTATCATAAGAGTAATTTTCGGACAATTCTTTCTTGTTTTCTCAAAATAAATTTTGATGGGACAATAGGATGTTTAATGGGATTTGATTTTGTGGTTGAAGGTGAACCACGAAATCCATGAAATTTTATTACTAGGAAAAGTAATGATTTTACAGTATCCATCAAATATTTTCCAATATTGTGTAAGTAGGGAGACAATCTCTAATTTCGGAGATGGACTAAACAGAACATTTAGTCAAGGGAGACAATTCTTGAAGTTGCTCCAAAAAGGCTTCATATGAGATGTGTTAACATTCATGTTTATCTTTTATCTGAACTGTGTTAGGTATGTGAAGTTTGCTATTCAGGTGGGTAGCCAAACTTGCCGTCATTTAAGTCGTAGAAAAGTTGTTAATTTTATTTATCAAAACTCAAACACAACAAGTCTATGATACTTGTAATAATGTTTTACAATGTTTTTCAGACAAATGATGAAATAATTGAAGGGATGAAATTCGCTTTTGAAAGGATGAAGGTACAATTAGCATAATTTTTTCTTTTTGCTGTTTGAGAAGCATATATATAAGTTGAAGAACTTGTCTCATGATTGAATAACTTTTTACTACTAATGGTTGAACACAATTGTTTGCCAAGTGAAGTTTTTTAGATATAAACTCACCTTTTATTAGTAATAGCAGTATACTAGTTGACAACACCGTCAGAGATGAAAAAAAAGCCTGAAACTAGTGTAACATCAATCATATGAGTATTTGACAACAATGTCAGAAATATTTTTAAAACCATGCTTATAACCAGTCCAGACATCCAGATTTATCATAGATGCCAAAAGGATGCTGTACAATGCTCATTTTTACAAGTAATGAATATACACTTTAATCAAAATTAAAAAAAAAGTTTGAAATTATTAGTATTTGTTTTACATTATTAGTATGAATATTTCTGATTATTACAGTTGGTGGTAGAGGCAGCATCAGGGGCTGGTATAGCTGCTGCTATGTCTGATAGGATGGCAGGTATGCAGGGTATACAGAATGTAGGTGTTATACTGTGTGGGGGTAACACTGATATCAACCATCTACCCTGGTATCATTGATGTCATCTCATTGGATAGTCAATCAAATAATGAATGTGAAGTTCATCTGTAATAAACAATTACAAATTTCTAACGTCACAAGTTCAGCAGGTGGAAATATTAGCCATATTAGTATATTTCCGAGTGGTGTTTTTATAGGTCAAAATTTACACAAGAGGCAATATAAGTTAATTAAATTTTTTTACACAGTAAACTTGTGGAAAGTGGAGTTATGTTGCTTCACCTGTATGTTCCGATCCAGCAATTTTTCTTGGGATTCAACCTGCTATTTTTCTCACTGGGTCTAACCATCAATTTTCTTGGAGGAATGTCTTGGTCAGACCCTAAGCGCTGGCAAAACAAGTATTTGGAAGAAACAAGAAAAACTATAATTTTTACAAATGTTTTGACTTTATATCGGTTTTTGATCAGGGCAAGAACTACATAATGTTTATGTTATTTTTCTGATCATGTGTTAATGGTTTGGTTCAGAACTCTCAGTTAATAGTTCACAGTGGCATTTATATGTATCTCCCATTACTCAGTTATCTCATGAAAGGTTTTTGTAGTGTTTGAAATCCAACTTCTTGGTCAAGTGGTGCAATTTTCACGAGTTCATTTTGTATATAATATTATATATTTACACAGATGTTTTTATAGGATTATGGGTATTTTGTACAACTTCTGTTTGTTTTTATGCTGAAACTGTGATAAGTGTTGTTAATAGATTTATATTTTCTCAAATATGGATTATAATATTTTTTTGTCAGAACTTGTATTGGATGTCATGCATGGACACTATGAGCCAACACATACCTTCCTACAATAAATAAATCAACTATACATCACTGGCTTAGAACAAGAAGGTCGTAACTACCAAATCGATATATTGAGAAAACAAGAGACAACTGTCTGTAATTTACTCTTTACCTATGGGAAAACATGTTGTTAAAACTCATTTTGGTCAACATGACAAGTTCAGATTTTTATGAAAATGGGCTCATAAGAAGCGCCTTGCGATGCTTATTCTAAATATTTATGAGTCTTAAAAGGTTGTAAGTGGCACTCACGACCTTCTCATTCTAAGCCATCAACATAACCTGTGAGTTCAGTAAAGAAAACACTTGCCAAATGTTTACAAATATTTAAAGATCCATTCTTGGCCAACACTTTGATTGAAAGCAAACGGGTGTTGTTGCCTAAGCAAAAAATGCTATGTAGCACTTTCCAGAGGAGGTAATACATGCCTACTATATTGAATTGAATTTTTTTCACCAGATAAACCCGTTACTTGTGTTATGATCTTGTAACATTGGCACTAGTTAGTTGTGCAATCTTTCAAACAGGGGTTCTTCTGAGGCATTATGCCCATTCCTGTAAATAAGACAACAGCTTTTATTTTCTGCATAAAATTTCAACCTTTTTAATGCATAAAATCCGGATTTCCGGAATAGTAGTGCCCCTGTTTAAGGGGCGTTTTTATTTTATGTCTCCATAGCTCAGTGGTTAGTGTGCTTGCCGTTTAATCTGGCGATCTGGGTGGAGTCACATATTTCAGATAAAGGCAAGGCTCGGCATGATAACTATGTGGTCATTTGTTGTTAGTGTCATTAAAACTGTATCAAATATAAATATATCATTGAATAAACAACAACATACAGACTGTTTTTGTCTTTATTACAAATCATTTTTCTTCCAGCTGAAATAAGACTATTTTAATAGCCAGCTGAAAATACACCTCACAAGATACAAAAATTGTTGCAGAAAGTTCTAGGTCTATAAAAGCCAAGTTGTCCATGGTTACTATAACACAGAATAATAAAATGTCAACACAACATAGAAAAGTTGAAATAATTAACATAAACAATATTGCTTTAAAAACTCAGAAACTTTCAAAACCATACATAAATAATATTCAACTAGATATTTCACAATCAAGCAGTATCATACCAACACTAAACTAAGCACTTTACAGTACTCTGCAATGAGTCATATGTTGTATTTACATAAATAGGAAAGAAAATAGTGATACATTAACATACAAAACTGACATATTTTGGACATGAACCAGAAATTTCACATTCTGACCAAAACTTACACACTCGTAACACAAAACATGCACAACCAATCTCATTAAATCAGATCCTAACATTTGCTCCATTCTTTTACGCTGTTAGTTAGATCTGACTAAACTACATAACAGGTCACATTCAAATGACCTCTCTAGTGCACATTGCAGTATGGCTATTCACATCCCTCACATTGTTAACTACAGCAAAGATTATCTGCATTTTCAGATTTGTGAAAGAAGAAATTTGATTGGATTCACATCGACATGGCCACATACAGTGTCATCAGATCCTATATCAGTGTAGAGTAGTGGGGTCTGATTTGAAAGAGATTGAATCAGTATCACTGTAGGAATGCTGACACCACTTAAAAGATCTATCTGCAAATCAATTAAACCACCTCAAAATGAACGCTATCTTTATTAACAATTATACACAAAATAACTTTCACTTTTAAAGCTGAACACACAATGCAAGCACTATAAATACTAAGTAATTTTCACTATATACACACCCAGTCACACACACCTGTATGTTTGTACAAGGCACCTGTTGTCTATTGCCTAAGCAAAGCACTACTGAGTGCCTTCATTCCGTTAACACCTGTTAAATTAAATATAGAAGGCATGGATTACCTCCCTTGGAAAGCGCTATGTAGCACTTTGATTAGGCAACAGACACCTGTATCTTCAGGAATCAACTATTCAAAATACCAAAATCTAAAGCTTACCGGAGGTAAACGAGCCTTGTATTTAAACAGAAATTCATAATATCATCAACGTAATGGACTGGTAGCTTGTTATCGATTTTAAATAATTTACTCTATGACTTAACCATTTACTCCATAGATACAGCAATTCACACCCCTACACAGTAAACATGCTCACCTCTTCTTTCCAAAAAGTATGGAGGGGAGGTAATCCAAAATTATAGAACTACTCTTGAAGACTTCATCAAGGGAGATCAAAAAGCTGCACCCACTTGTGTTCATAACTTCATATTCGTGCACATCAGCTTAGTGTAGGGTGTATTGAGTAAAGGGTTAACATAATAAATCATTTATATACACTGATGAGATATGAGAATGGTTAAAACCTCATAGCAGGCTGTTATAATGTACAATTTGTAACACAAGCTGTATGAATGTAACAGCAAAAATGATCTACAAAACTTATGAAAATGACGTGTTTATGAAAATGAAGTATTTACAAAAAAGTGATAATGTACATTTCACATGAGAAAAACATGTAAACCTTTCACACAGTAGGAGACCTTCCATATAATGTCTTAACTGGTTGATAATCGACACGACTTAAATATGAATATTCATCAATGCTCCTTAAATATGAATATTCATTTATGTTAATTGAGTTCACACAAGTATTGAATTACAAATTCAACAGGAGCACAAAAGTTTGTCCCCCACCCACCACAGTAGGTGCAGTGTACATAACCTCATCCACCACAAGTAACTGCAGAGAGAACATCATGACACCCTTCACAATTTGGGTGAAAGAATGATACCCTATTCTTTACAATTAGGGGCAGAGAAAGTGGCTCCACAATTAGGGGCTGAAAGTACTAGTATTGTCACAGTATATCCATTTGTCGACGATAAAAGTTTGCTATATAATCTACGACAATGAATAACACTTTTCACACTAGTTCTCGTCAAACAATGGAGTAGCATCACCAGCGGGGGATTGTTCTACTCGTCGTGGTGACGGACGTACGGCTGGACTTCTCGGAGTACCTGGTGCAAGCTTCTTATGTTTAGCCCACATTTCAGCAGCTTTAGCCCAATCTGTTCCAGCATTACTTCCACCTGGTTTAGCTCCTGAAAAGTAAATTAATGTTAGTTTGAAAAGAATTTTCAGTTGATTTTGAAATTAATCACTCTCAACACTTCATTCCAGTTTCCCAAACTATTCCACATATAATTGAGGAATTTAATATTGACAGACGTGGCATATGTAGACGTACTCCGCACTTGGATTCACCTTGTGTTCATTAAATGTACACAATTTGAATGTTTTTGGATGAAATGTAATGAAAAGTCGCTGGTATGCCTGGCCCAAGAAATAAATTAAATACTTAACATGATTATACACTTTTCTGGGACGACCAATGTAGCATATACATGGATGAAACATACGAGGTCTAGTGTTTCTTTTGAAAAGCTGAAAAGCTCAAAGGTTAAATTTCACTTTTTGTTAAATTTTCCTTAAATGTCTACTTTGAATGCCGATTGGCATATTTTTATGACAAGAGGTCAAAACACTATTTCAATCCATTCCGCATTCATTTATCAAACGGGAAAAATTTATTCTTTTCAGACAGGGGAAAGGGTCCTAATATCTCCATATATTTTAGCGAAAACAGAACACTGCATACCTGATGTTGATTGGCCGCTACTTCTTGGTGTTCTAGGCGTGGCTCCGGGCCACTGAGATTTTGGTGTGGGTTGATACGAGGGTGTGGCTTGACCAGCTGGAGTCATCATAGGTGTAGCACCAGTATTCTGAAGATAAACAACAAAATAATCAGTGTGGAAAACATTTTTAGGGGCCTACTGTACAACAGTAAATAACAAAATGTCATAAGAGTAAAGACTATCCATAAAAAAAATAGATAAGGATTGCATTAATTGAATTTGGTAAGAGTTCATCTATTGTTGCTGTCCAACCTCCACCTAAATGTGCATGATCTTAGAGATAAGGGTTTTTAGTTATTAAACAGCAGTTTTGTTTAAAATCGGACTGACTGACTGACATACGCAAAGAAATATATCCCCAGAAGGGTAGAAATGAGGGGAAGGTGGGAAAAACACTGGCTATTTGAACATGCTTGTCGGCTACTTTTTGTCATTTTCTTCTGTGCTACTATAGTGAGATATCATATCAACCACCTACCCACCTACTTAAGAAGATTGACTGGCTACATGAAAACATTTCTTCACCTCCTGCCCCCTCATCAAACTCTGGTTAATGAACTCTGGTAATGGCATCTACCTTCCAGTTTTAGTCAAACAAACAAATGTATTAGATATAGCACATACCCTATAGTTGACTCCGCTATATCCACCTGGGAAGTTACCACTAGATGATCCACCGACCTGTGGTGTATGTGGTGTGAATCCTGTTCTAGGTGTATAACCAGCAGGGGTGATACCGGGGGTGACACCTCGTGGAGTGACACCAGGTGTAACACCTGAAGCATTCACCCCAGCTACCTGGGCTAATGTGTTGTATATATTGCTTGGCAGACCAGCTGCAGCTCGCTGTATGGTCGCAGCATCCACTCCTACAATATAGTAGTACAAAACTGTCAAAAAGCTCTCCAATACTTTTCAAGGATTATTCCCGATTTTCAAGGCCTATTCCTGATTTTCAAGGAACTATCATGTTTGTCGATGCAGTGCAATTACTAAAACATATAATTTTAGGGTCTTTAAATAAATCAGACATTGAATTCAGCAGCATTAAAATAACACATTGTGACGAACTATATACATTGTACTTAAAGGCTTATTATCATTTAATCTTAAGAAAATACTTTCCAAGCAGTTTTAGGCAGTTTCAAATTCAAGTAGTTAGGCCATCCTTAAAAAATTATATGTTTGCCCTAACGCCACCTACACATTGAAATCGCCCCTACTCAAACTTTTTTCAGCCTATTTCCTAATATAACTACATTGACTTGAATTTTTTTACAGGTACCTCAAAAATTATTTTCCATAAAAAAACAAATAAAATTCGACCTACCAACCTTAAAAATCTTGGGTCGCGTTAGGGCACACTAACAATATTTTAAGGAAGGCCTTATCTAGACCTTGTAGAAAACTACCACTTGAAACATTTCAGTTAACAAGAACCAACAATGTAAATAGCCTACATAAGTAGTCTAAGCCAAGAAATTTATGTTGGAAGCAAAAGAGTGACTTACCTTGTAAATTGAAATTTGGTGTTTGAGCAGGGGTTCTGTGACTTGGTGTCCCCACTAAGGGGTCCCTGAAATGCTCCTTAAACCATCTCATCATTGAATTAACAGAGTGGAAGCTTTTATGTCTGTATCGGAAGCCTTCAGCTGTAACAGTGACATACTCATGTCGGGGTTTGGTTCTAGGCATGTATGACAGCATAAACTTTCCAGGGTAATTCTTGGTCGCACTCAGTAAGTAAGGTATTCTGTAATAAAAACATAATTTATTATGTTATTTTCAAAAATGTACAGATGGTAAAAATGTATGTGTTTGGTGGAATGAAATTGAATATTATAATTGTAACAAAAAAACATCAAATACTGGTCGTCAATTGAACAAAATCCATCAAGTCTAGAACAAAATCCACACAGCTCAACGCCCCACAGCGATTTTGCAAGGCGAACAAAATCTTCATCATATTTTTTTCACATCCATATAACTGGTATTAAAATCTGTTTTACTGCAAAATTTTCACACCAGAGTATGACCTGCTTGGCTCGGGAATTGAATACCCAGGTTATAAAACCAGCAGACTAACCACAGCACCACATTGTATTGATGTAATTCACAGGGGATCTACAGAGGTTTAATGTTCAATCCTGACAATTAGTCGCAAGTCTGATTCGGATGCCATTAGCACGCATTCCTACACCTTTACTTAACTCCAAATGAGCAGAACTTTGTCAATTCTTTGAATTTTTTCATCTAATATCTTTTATTTTGTGCGGAAAAGATATTCTTCCTAATGCAGCCTAATGGACCCCTGCATATTGATGAAATTCGACAAGTTATCTACCTTGACGGTGCTTTCTTCTTTTCTGCGTATAATTTCTTCTCCAGTACTTCCCGGCTACCAGCCTCGGAGTCCTGGTAATTCTTGAAGTTGATAATATCTCTAGCATGTGAAGCCATTGGTTGTATATGACGTGCAATGATTTCATCCAGATCTTCGTAACCCTGCATAGTAATACAAAAACACAAGGATGTGTATAAACGAAAACATTGGAATTTCTTTTTACCTGTATTTAATTTATAAATTTTGAAGATTATAAGGATCCACCATGAGCTTCTATGTAGGATAACGATATCTCACCCGAGGGGTCGGATTTTAACCAGGGACGAGGCTTGCCGAGTCTCCTGGTTAAAATTCCGACCCAGAGGGTGAGATTTCCTTATCCTACATAGACTGTCTCATGGTGGATCATTTTTCTTCGACGTAATTCGAGAAAAAATGAGTTTTTATCATTATTTAGCGTTCGTGGCGTCAACGTGACGTCATCATAACGTGGCATTTGCTGTACGTTCGCATTCAAAACAATCGATAACATAAAGTCGTAGATAAAGCATATGCCTACCTGCTACGCTCTGCCTAGAAAAATGCCCCTTAAATAGTATAGAACCTATTTTTGTTCTTCTTTTTAGCTAAATACCAAGTTTATTTAATACGCAGACGTAGTAGAAGTAAAAATAGACACATAAAGGTCGGAATAAATTCATGTGCGGTTGCTCATGTAAGAAAGATGTTGCTAATGTAAGATAAGATTTTCTTCCATTAGCAACACGCTTATCTCACATTAGCAACGCCGAAGAAAATGCATGTCAGGGGTGTCAACAGGGCCAAATTTAAAATCAGGAAAATTGTTAGCAACTGAACATTTTTGTCAAGTGAGAGGCCTACAGGATCATGTAAAATTCTCTATAATATAATGTATGATCAAGGATCATGTCAAATTCTCTTTACTATTATGTATGAGTACATACCTCGCCATTGATGATGAGAGACTGACCGAGACTGAAAGCATTCTCCTTGCCTT
The DNA here is from genome assembly GCA_963678985.1 of Spisula subtruncata. Lineage (NCBI taxonomy): Eukaryota > Metazoa > Mollusca > Bivalvia > Venerida > Mactridae > Spisula > Spisula subtruncata. Next base: position 25,703,762 of record OY787672.1, read on the forward strand.
CCTCCTTGATGTCTATATGATGTAATACTCCTTCTGCAACCTTCCATGTTACTGTCAGATGATCCGCACCCTGAATACAGCGAAAAAGCTTTTTATACAGACCAGTGGTTCTACTGATGCATTATGCACTATCCTGAAAACAAGCCAAGTCTGTTTCCAGGTCCATTAGCATGCATCCCACTAGGTTTCAAACATTGCTTTATCGATAATTCCGATTATGGAACTTCAAATAACCATAAATTAGTCAAATTTTTTTTACTTTTTCTCATTCTGTGCAGAAAAGACCATTCTTTCCAAAGAAAAATCTGGATTACAGGTCACCTGTTTTAAATTCTTAAAATTGAATCCATAGACATTAATTTTTTTCTCATTTCAGAGCCTTTCCAAAGTCTTATTACATAAACATTACACTATGAAATTGTGTCCACTTTTCCTGGAGAACTGCTGAATTGTATGTAGGTTCTGATATTACCTTACTACTGGGACGTATAATACATTCCCCTTGATCCATGTTGCTCAATATCTTCTCACATTCCTTATAACCAATATTGTGAAAGTTTGGATGTGCTATCACTCTCTTTATATAAGCTGTAATCATATAAATATACACGCATGATTTAAGTGAAAAAAACATTTCAAAGAATAAGAGCAGTCAGTTGACAGCGCGATCCACTATTCTCAGTCACCAAAATGATAGTGTTTTTCTATTTTCTAAATCAAAATGGGTATAAATTGATCAAAATGTTTGATAGGGCTACCTCCTCTTCGGTAACAGTTATGAGTCAAATGGAACCCCTGGTCATTGAATTGTTGAATAATAACAACTTAATTTATGGTGGTTCACAATAGTAGTTCGCAATTGAATTGGGAAAAACATAAGGAAATATTTTACTACAGCATAAATTATTCTGAATTTCAAAGCAAATAAAATAGCCAAAGCCGTATAAACAAGACTGGGTTCAGTAAATGCTCAGGCCCTAGTGGAAGCCATGTCCATAATAACTAGACAATCAACTTGAATTGAAAGTTTTGCTTAACCATTTGTTACAAACAAACAGACTGGACAATCATTATATGCCTCCGCATCAGTAGATGCCAGGGCATAAAAAGGTAGCTATAAGAACATTATCTAGAAATAAGTTCATTCTTGGGTCATCATAGTATTCACAAAGCACATATAATAGAAGAAAATTAAAACAGTCTAACAGTGTTGTGCTGTCAGCTGAACAAGAAAATCAAGATTATTAATTTAGTCTCTAGTTTTGAAGCTTAATGTAAACAATCACTATAATAACTATGCGGCAAGAAAACATGGATTATTCTTCAAAACGTGGAATATATAGGATGCACCATTTTAATAATCTGCACCATTTTAACTTTTAAAGTAATTTTTTTTATGTTTCCACAAAGATGCTATGTGAATACCAACCAGCCCAGGCCTAACTAACAGGAACATAACTAACAGAGAACATAAAAAGAGGGTTGACTGCAAAACTGTTATAACTGCTTATTAATAAAGGAGGACACACAACAGTCTTGCAAGCAACCCTCAATTTTTAACTGTAAAAACAAAGCAAACAGTTTACACGAGGAACCAGAATAACAAGCAATGAACATGAAATAATAAACAGCAGCAATTATCCCTACCATGCATATCTGTAACATAAAGTCATCAATATAATTACATGTATTTGACATGATACCTGACAAAGTATCAGCAGTACAGTCATTTCAAATTTTTCAAGCGTAAGCATTTACAGATGACATAAAAATGTAAAAAAAAAGGTTGCACCATATTTCATTGGCCATTTGAATCTATCACATTCAGAGTAGTTTAGTTTGATTGTGAAACAAGTTCTACAGCATATACTACTAAGCAGAGCCTCTACCACAAGGTTATCAAGGTGGAAAGTGAAAACATGACAGCGACACTATAAGGAGAATTAATTTGACCCAAAAACGTAAGGGCCATAACTCTGGCAATATGCATCTAACCATGATTTCCTGACAGTATGTACAACAACTTGGTACCAAGCATTCATGTGACGTTGGAACATCTGATGTGGTCGACCATTTTTTTACTAGCAGGCCTTCAACCATACATTGTCCCAATTTGAATCAGTTTTTTATTACGAAAATTTATTAAAATAAAATAACATTGATCATATCTTAGCCCTTTCTCAAGATATTTTTATCAAACAAGTTTGATTTTAGCTTTTGAGCATAGCTCTTTCCGGAAATGTATATCCAGAATTAATCTGGCAAATTGACTACTCCTTTAAAGTACTCACTTTGTCGAGCTTGTATTTTCTTCTTTTCTTCTTCTTTGTCTGCTATGTTCTTCTCCTGATCAGCATCATAATACATGTCTTTTTGTGGTCTGATAAAATACAGATGAAGATTATCATATAACTAGAAGGGTTTTTGACAGAAAAATATACACATATCCCAATGTCTTAACTCTTAAGTAAGACTGAGTATCATAATATACATGTGAAGTTTTATCGAAGTCTGACCAGTGGTCAAGGAGAACAAGCGCAGTCAGACTCAGAAGTGCGGACAAACTTGGTGACATCCATCCAGCACAGTGTTTAATTTGTCTCCCTTATAATATACCTAGTCAAGTTATCCTGACAACACTAACTATGCTGAGCGTCCAGCAAAGGGAATATACCCAACTTTATACAGGGGTTCTACTGAGGCATATCAGTAGTACCCAATCCTGAACACAAGTTGCATGTCTTGTTTTGGGTGCCATTAGCAAATATCCCTATAGCTTAACTATATTCCAATATATACAGTTAAAGTTAAAGAATCTTCAAATAACATCAAATGATCAGAACTTTACCAATTCTTTGATTTTTTTTAATCAAATAACTTTAATTTTGGTGCTGAAAAGATTGGCCTTTCTAATGAAGCAAATCCAGATTTCCGAATTATTCCGAAATTGTATGTATATAATGCATTTAATGGCTGGGGATCAAAACCCAGACCCTCCACTACAAGGCTGTTGAGGCGGACCAAGGTACTTAGATATGATATATGTACAAACACTACATACTTCCATTGATTATCCTTATCCATCAGATCTGATGATTTTGTTGTTAGATCTGTCTGGAATCTGTCGATATCAATCTTGATAATTCTTGAATGAACCATCATACCACTCTGAAAAACAATATTTAAATACATCACAGATTGCTTCATGAAGGTTCAAAACCACCAAATGAATTTGTTCTTTAACTCAATGTAAAGTGACAAATTTCTGACCAAAATATAAACTTTTTGTCCATGGGGATCCTTCAAAATCCACCAATCAATTAAAATGGCTTTAATCTTCAAGAAAAGGAATCGGGGGCTGTGTATCATATATAGAGGATCTTACATGAGTGACTTTTCATATTGAATTTATTAAACGAGTTGGATAAAAGTGATAAAATACGAGGCTCAGCCGAGTATTTTATTACTTTTATCCAACGAGTTTGATAAATTTAATATGGAAAGACACGAATGTAAGATTCTTTTTATCACATAAACAAAATAAGCCGTTTAAATGTAGAAAACTAAAAATGGTAGACCCGCTTCAAGAATATTGAGGTGAGTAATACGGTTAAGAATAAATGAGCATCTAAACATAGTGCAACACAGTGACTGTATTTCAATTACATTTAATTCAATGTTGAAATCGAAAATAAGCCGAGACGGGTATATTTGAACGGTAATAACGTCACGGACCTTTTTAGTAGGCCCTACCCAGTCTTGAAATTAGTTAGGTAAGGGGAACATACTCGTTCTTAAAACGGGAAACGTCACGTACATTGTGACGTCATGTTTATGTCTTGACGTCATCACTACTTCGAATATCCGGGATAAGATGGATGAATTTTGAAGAGATGCGATTTTGAAACTCAAAATGCATTAAAATTGTGCAGGAAGTGTTAGCCTATGCTTTGTTCAATAAATAAATGTAGGTTTGTGTTTATTTATTATATTTGAATTGAAATGCCTTTGTAAATTCTCGTTGATTTTCTGATTGGCCTTGTCCATCGACCTGACCTCTACCGCTGACGAAAAAATCGCGGTCGGCCATTTTTGTTTATTTTTTTTGACAGCGCGTATGAATACATAAAAATAGTGATTAATCCCCCTCATTTGCATAGTTATGATTAATTATTCAGTAATGTAATATCGTTTTTATGTAATGGGCTTTATTACACTCCCACACCATGGTTTATGTGATAAAAGAATATTTTTGTCCAATTTAACATTGATTTTGTATAATTTTACATTGAATGGAAAAAAGATATCCAACAAAAAGTCAAATACATCAGTCAGTTTTATACACCCATAATATGCTAGAAAAAAAACACAAAGAAAAGATAAACCATACCTTCACTCTTTCCATAGGATCTGTAACTTTTTTATCACTGAGATTTTTTATATGTATGAAACCTGTACAGCCATTATCTAGACGACACCTGACACCAATAGCTGAACCAGGACAGCTTCCATTGTCAAAATGACTCCACACCTAGAGAATATACAGAATGTAATACATTCACAAAACTGCAGCAACAGTTCACACCTCAAGAAAACAAGGTCAACTTAGCTTTTTTGACCTACTGACAGCCTCTGACCTGCCTGGTCGATGGTCTTACTGAGCTAAGCAATCATTAGATGAACATTCTAGTCGATGGGGTCAACAAACACGGTAGCAATATCCCTACCACTGACTTACAGGTGAATGCAACTGGTGGCTGAAAGCATACAACCATGAAGTTTACAAGCAACAATCTCCTTTTTGAGCAATAAGTGGTCTTATTTCAAGCCCCTTTATAGCAGGGATGTCAACAGGGCCAAATTTAAAATCAGGAAAATCACCATTTATGCCTTTAGACCTTCGACCACAATATTTCCATATTTAACTAAGTTTTTATTATGAAATTCCTTCAAAACAGATTAAATTTACCATAACTTTGCCAATGCTCAAGATATTTTGATGAAATAATTTTCATTCTGGTCAGAAATAATGGCCCTTTCAGGATATTCCGGATCGATCAGGAAGATTGACACTCCTGTTATTGGTCGCATTGGGCCCGTTGAATCAACATCTTGGTCCAAAAATGTTGAATTGCACTCATTATGGATGATACAATTTACATTTTACAAACATACCTCGCTAAGTTCTGGAAAGTCGTATTTATTACAGAATGGACACTGCCATAGTCCTGTATCTTCATTTCTGACAGGATTAGCTTGATCTAACTGTTCACCATGAGGTTTTCTATGTGCTATACCAACCACTCGTACCATCATTAGCTTACCTATAATATACACCAATATGCGTTTATTTAAATTAAATAAAGTTTATATCTCATAGAGTAGTAATGAAATTTAACATAAATTCATAAACAATTCATAAACGACCATATTCTTCATTGGATTTTCCAGACTTTTAAGTGTATCAAATACACACTCAGCTGTGTGCATTAATTGGGCAAATACAGTGTCGGTAAAAGGTGTATGATTTTGGACCAAAAACATTGACCGATATCCCTATATACATTTCCACAGTGAACAAACACAGATGAAATATTCAGTTCAATCCATGGATTACGTGCGTGAAATAGTAATTTACCAATATAGAAAGTATCGGGCGTTTCCTTGGTGATCATGTTGAAGCGTTCTTCATTTGTTGGAGATCTATATGGTGTTCTCAAGTCTTTGTATCGGTGGTTTAACTCGGCTCTGATATCATACAGTGTGATGTGTTTGTCACCATAGCCCTACAAAAATAGTCAGATTTTTAGATTTAAACAAGACTGCGTTCAGTAAACGTTTATGCCCCAGTGGATGCGTTGTCCATAACAATAGCTAAGTCATTCAGGGGACAAAATTCTGTTGAAATGTTTGAGCATGTTACAAGGCATTGATAATGTAATGTGTTTATGGTGGTAAGAAAGTATGACAAGTTTGAAAGCAATGCGTTGATGAGACTTCAAAAATATGTGAGTTTCAACATTTTATAATGGACGGACGAACAGACAGGACAATCACTATAATTATGCTTCATGCATCAGTAGATGCCGGGGCATAAAACTATACTTTGCATTGTTTTAAATCCCACTGGTCGACAGTATTTCTGTAATATGGAGACTACACAGTCATATGGAGACTACACAGTCATATGGAGACTACACAGTCATATGGAGACTACTCAGTCATATGGAGACTACACAGTCATATGGAGACTACACAGTCATATGGAGACTACTCAGTCATATGGAGACTACTCAGTCATATGGAGACTACTCAGTCATATGGAGACTACACAGTCATATGGAGACTACTCAGTCATATGGAGACTACTCAATCATATGGAGACTACTCAGTCATATGGAGACTACTCAGTCATATGGAGACTACTCAGTCATATGGAGACTACACAGTCATATGGAGACTACACAGTCATATGGAGACTACTCTGTCATATGGAGACTACACAGTCATATGGAGACTACTCAGTCATATGGAGACTACTCAGTCATATGGGGACTACACAGTCATATGGGGACTACACAGTCATATGGAGACTACACAGTCATATGGAGACTACTCAGTCATATGGAGACTACACAGTCATATGGAGACTACTCTGTCATATGGAGACTACACAGTCATATGGAGACTACACAGTCATATGGAGACTACTCAGTCATATTGAGACTACACAGTCATATGGAGACTACTCAGTCATATGGAGACTACTCAGTCATATGGAGACTACTCAGTCATATGGAGACTACTCAGTCATATGGAGACTACTCAGTCATATGGAGACTACTCAGTCATATGGAGACTACACAGTCATATGGAGACTACTCAGTCATATGGAGACTACACAGTCATATGGAGACTACACAGTCATATGGAGACTACTCAGTCATATGGAGACTACTCAGTCATATGGAGACTACTCAGTCATATGGAGACTACTCAGTCATATGGAGACTACTCAGTCATATGGAGACTACTCAGTCATATGGAGACTACACAGTCATATGGAGACTACACAGTCATATGGAGACTACTCAGTCATATGGAGACTACACAGTCATATGGAGACTACTCTGTCATATGGACACTACTCAGTCATATGGAGACTACTCAGTCATATTATCTTGGCATTAGGCTAACTAACAGTAACCTGGAACTGTGCTGAAAACGTAGACATATTTGGTTTAGTGGGAAAATCTGAGTTTCCCCATAAGAACACTTAACAGTAAATGTCCGGAATCTTAACTTACCTGTCTCTCTAATTCCTCTGCGAAAGCATCTAGATCGAGATCTTTCAAACGTTCCGGACTTTCAAGGATTTCTTCAAGAGCTCCGGCAGGGTTAGCATCTTCAGCCGTGTCATCATACTCTAATGCATCGACGGCCATCTTCCTCGCCCACTCATAGTACTCAGGATGTACTCGTGAACCATCTAATACTTCAACATATACTTCAGTACTGTAAATATTGAAAATGCAAAACACATTATGCATTTAATAGATAAACAAACTCTGATGTCAAGTTATGAACTAACACAAATTAACTTTACACAGGTTAAAACTAAATTCCAATATTTTATTGATTGATAAATCTTTAGTACACTTTACACTGAAATTTTAAAACGAAATTTGCTCATGCCTATAATTTGTTTTTAGGGATAATGTTATTCAATATATTCTTATACAGATATCTACTACACATATATTACCTGTCACCAAGAGAGTTTGTATCAATCTTAATGAAGCCTGCACAGTTAATGAAGACTTTAGATCCCATACCACATTTTGTGACTAGATTAGTTCTATTCTCAAGTCGGGAACTTTTCTGTCTCAACACCTGAAAGCAATAAAAGAAATACTAGGGTTTATGACACAAAAATAAATGACATTCACAAAGGGCCATAACTCAGGCAAAAATGAAGTTTTATAAAATTAAATAGGCAACTAGAAGGTGTTTTGGCACAAAAACGTTTGCCACCAACAATGGAACGTAAGTCTGACAAAAATCATCAGACCTAAAAAATTTAACAATGCACACAAATAAGCTTGGTACGGATTATTTTTATAAAGTTTCATTGCAATCAGATCAATGGTGAAGGAGAACTCGGGCAGACATGCTTTGTGACATCAAGACAGAAGTCCAGCACAAAATTGACATGTCCCCCAGCTACATGTGACTGGTGTGAGAGACACAGTATCAAATAGCATAATGCTTTAATACATATCAAAGGCCAATTTGAAACTAATTGATCATTTAAAACAGTTCTAGCACAAACTGTTAAACACGACACAGTCAGAGACCCTTACCCTTAATAATGCTGCTCCTTTCCTTGGGCCGAGTCCACAAATAAACTGTACAAGTACTCCAGTATGTGGGTTCTGTATAGCCCTGTTCACATCAACACCGACCTCATTAACACGATTCACAAACTCTAGATTCAAGGCACTCAGCAATTCCTCCTTTGATATGCTGTCCTAAAAACAATAAGACAATGATTAAAACTAACATGTGGGTATCCAGAAATGTTTCTCAGGGGATTCTATCGACTATTTTTTGTCTCAGGAAAAGGAGAGAATTTAACGTATAGCTGTAAATAACCTTATCTTCAATGCTAGGACAAATGTGCTGAAGGATCCAGAGCAGCAAACAACTTGGTAGAAATTCATAGTCCAATTCTCTACAGGGAGAAAAGGAAGTAAGTAAAATCAATGAGAGGAACTGCTCCAGGACCTATGATAAATCATTTATCTTTCAATTAAATTAGTTAAAAGCAAAGCAATAATTATAAGCCATTTTTTGCCTTATTCACTAACATAGTAAGACAGAAGCTCAGACCAAGACTTAAAATTGACAATATTTATAAACACTGCCATTTCTTTGAAATTAGATTTGACCATGTGAAATTCTATCTGATTATTTGTTGCAGCCTTTGGAACATGTATACCCATTTAATATATCAAAATCGGCCCATTTGTAACAACATGAGAGTGTATAGAACATTTTGCAATATAAAATCTAAGTCTGAGTTTTAGACTAGCAGCTTTGGCGAATAAGGCCCCTGTGTAGACACACTAGTCTCCTCTTACCTGCATTGGATGATACTTGAGACAGAGGATATCTTCATCTTGATTACACAGCTGAGCAAACTCTATAAGAGGATCCTGCAATCTTCTAGCCACACACACAGCATGACGTAACACTGATGGATACTCGCGGAATTCTTCCTGTAATGTATAACAATTACATACAACTAGTAAGAAATGTTTTTGACACAAATTTGTACGTAAGAAGTGTTTTGACATAAAATTTACATGTAAGAAATGTTTTTGACACAAAATTGTATGTAAGAAGTGTTTTTGTCACAAAATTGTATGTTTCCCACAAAGGGCCATAATACTGGACACATTAATCATATTAAAATTTTGAATCAAAACCACAAAATTTTGTCCCATCAAAATTAAATAATTTTACATAAAAAATGACTTACATCAGCTCTAGCACTGTTAGCGAACACCATGGCTAGTTCATTATCTACGAGTTCTACATTGATAGGTGGCATCTGTGCTTCTTGTTCTAATTCTGCTATCACTTTCTTAATATCATCCACAATCATCAAAGCATCACTGTAAATAGACTCAAACTGTTAACTATCCTGTGTACAAGTAAAACTTTGTGTCAACGTTAAAAATAAGCGCCTACTAAAAATCCAATGATACATGGACGCTTGAAATTTGAAAATAAGCATCTCAGAAGACAAAGGACACCTTGGTACAATACCGATACAAGCATTGAAGCATTTTATTCTATCACAAATGTATGCCCATAACTAACACAAAATGACTTAAAGAGGCGTTCCCCATAACTTTGATCGTTTAAATCGATTTAGGAATAATATACATTAAATGAAAATCATTATTGCTTAAACTCCTAAAATTTTCAACAAAAAGCTCCTACTAAATACCAAGAAAAGAATGAAAACATCTTTCCGTAACAAGCTATAATAGTCATGAGTTGTTTCCCTTTGACCACATAATAATAAATATATTTTTTACATTATAGAGACATATTTGCGAACACTTTCTTCTGACAAATTATGATAATTGATAGCGGTTTTTACATTTAGCTCATTTAATGTGAAAGTATAGAAAAATATGCTAGTTATAGGTCATGCCTCTTTAACTTACATATTTTCTGCTGTCACTGCAATCACATGTGGCTTGTGCGTCTCAATAAATTCTTTCAATTTTTCCATGTCCCTTTCCTGCAAAAATATTTAAAGTACCTCGATGAAAACACATCAAACACCTAACTCAAAGTATGTGAAGATTACAGCAGAAACGTTTCAACACACTGACAGATTTGTTTCTTGGGACAACATGCAATGAAATTATGTGTTAGAAATTGAAAATAAATTACTGTAAAATCATTAATTTTCGTGAGGGGTTTAAATTTCGTGGATTTCGTGGTTCACCTCAACCACGAACTTTAATCCCAACAAACATCAAATTTGACCCTTGTTTTATTACCTGAAATGTAAAATCTACGAATTCAAGTCCCAACAAAATTGTCTTTTTTACCAAAACCATGAACTTTCGCAACGAAATTAAATGATTTTACAACGAAATTAAATGATTTGACAGTATTTGAAATTTGAGCTGTGATTTCAACTTGAGATGCTTTGAGAGATAAGAGTTACCAATTTGTATACAAACCTTCTCCTCTCGTTCTCTGTCACGCTGAGATCTTGTCCTATTTTTCAAGAACTGAAATCTTTTGAAATCAATGACTTCACCTTCTCCATTTACCATAGCACCAAATGACGAGGTGTCCCTGAAATAGTTCACAATGTTTTATTGATACAAACAGCACAGTTCATGTTTCTCCTGGTAGATTATTCAAACAGTTTTGCCTAACCAAACTGCTACCATATTATATAGCTCTATTGAGTACTTTTTACACTAAATGCTTATGCCCTGGTGGATACCTTGTCCATAATAAATAGCCAAGTCAATCAACTTGTAACAAACAAATGAAGAACAAACAAACAGACACAACAATCACAATATGCCTCCCCATCAGTAGATGCCGGGGCATAAAAAGCATCTACAACTGAGTTAAAGTGAAAAACTCTCGCTAATAAAATTGAGTTTAAGTGAAAAGCTCTGCATCTAATTGAGTTTAAGTGAAAAGCTCTGCATCTAATTGAGTTAAAGTGAAAAAGCTCTGCATCTAATTGAGTTTAAGTGAAAAGCTCTGCATCTAATTGAGTTAAAGTGAAAAAGCTCTGCATCTAATTGAGTTAAAGTGAAAAAAGCTCTGCATCTAATTGAGTTAAAGTGAAAAAGCTCTGCATCTAATTGATTTAAAGTGAAAAAGCTCTGCATCTAATTGAGTTAAAGTGAAAAAGCTCTGCATCTAGTTGAGTTAAAGTGAAAAAGCTCTGCATCTAATTGAGTTAAAGTGAAAAAGCTCTGCATCTAATTGAGTTAAAGTGAAAAAGCTCTGCATCTAATTGAGTTAAAGTGAAAAAGCTCTGCATCTAATTGAGTTAAAGTGAAAAAGCTCTGCATCTAATTGAGTTAAAGTGAAAAAGCTCTGCATCTAGTTGAGTTAAAGTGAAAAAGCTTTGCATCTAATTGAGTTAAAGTGAAAAAGCTCTGCATCTAATTGAGTTAAAGTGAAAAAGCTCTGCATCTAATTGAGTTAAAGTGAAAAAGCTCTGCATCTTATTGGGTCAACATTCTTTCGCACATACGCCCAAGTAATGGACTGAACATTCATGTACTTACTGTTCTCCAACATAGGCAATACCCAGAACTTTCACTCCCATCTCACTATCATCAAAGTCATAATCATCCTCCATCTGTTGTTCTGCCTGGTACGGTGCAACCTTCAACCAATTATACAGCTTTCTACAGCATGCCTGCAAGTAACACAAATATTTGATGCAAAACATTCAAACACCCAATGATGTTTCCATCTGTTGTTCTGCCTGGTACGGTGCAACCTTCAACCAATTATACAGCTTTCTACAGCATGCCTGCAAGTAACACAAATATTTGATGCAAAACATTCAAACACCCAATGATGTTTCCATCTGTTGTTCTGCCTGGTACGGTGCAACCTTCAACCAATTATACAGCTTTCTACAGCATGCCTGCAAGTAACACAAATATTTGATGCAAAACATTCAAACACCCAATGATGTTTCCATCTGTTGTTCTGCATGGTACGGTGCAACCTTCAACCAATTATACAGCTTTCTACAGCATGCCTGCAAGTAACAGAAATATTATATGTAAAACATTCAAACACCCAATGATGTTTCCATCTGTTGTTCTGCCTGGTACGGTGCAACCTTCAACCAATTATACAGCTTTCTACAGCATGCCTACAAGTAACAGAAATATTATATGTAAAACATTCAAACACCCAATGATGTTTCCATCTGTTGTTCTGCATGGTACGGTGCAACCTTCAACCAATTATACAGCTTTCTACAGCAAGCCTGCAAGTAACAGAAATATTATATGTAAAACATTCAAACACCCAATGATGTTTCCATCTGTCATTCTGCTTGGTACATGTACTGTTAAATCTTCAACCAATCATACAGATTTTTACAGCGTGACAACAAGTAACAGAAATATTATAAAGTGCAACCTCTGCAGAGCCGCCCTCTATAGAGCAACAACATCATTTTGGACATCAGAAACCATTTACCATGGATTTTACCCTACCAGAGCAACAATCTCTGTACAAAGCAAATACTATTTGGTCAAATCATTCATATTAAAGGTCACTGTGACATTTGACCAAATCACCTCAATATAGGGGCCATCTGATGTTGCTTACCAAACTCCATGTGAAGTTTTAGGATTCTTAGGTTCAGCATCATTGAGGTTTTGAATAGAAACCAATTTATTTTAAATGATATAGTAACCTTGACCATTGACCAAGGTCAATATTTTATTTCAATATCATTCCATACCTTTTGAATAGAAACCAATTTTAAGTAACTGATAAATGACACAGTGACCTTGACCTTTGACTCAGGTCAATATTTCAAAACCATTTCATACCTTTTGAATTCCCTCTTTTGCCTCAGCAACTAATTTCAATCTGAGTTCTTTCTCCATTTGTGGATAGAGTATTTTAGTGAGAGCCCGTTCCAATGCTTGGTTTCTTTGTATGTTCCATTGTTGTACAAGATGACTGAATTCATCCTGAAATACAAGGTCATTTAAATAGTGAAATATATCATGATAAATAAAATTATAAATATATCATTCGCCAATGGAGCCATTGGCAACAAAATGTCGAAAAGTGGCAACACAATTTTGAAAGTGGCGACAAGAATCTTAGCAAATTCATGCAGTTCTACACCACTTGGTCCAGAAATTGGCACTTTTGTCATAACGTGAGGACAAATTTCCAAGACCCAGGGGACGCCCTGGTGACCCCAACAACGAAATTAAATCCTCATTTTTTGACAGGCGCATCAACAAGGACAAATTTAAAATCAGGAAAATCACTACAGTAAATTTTGCCAAAACAAGAGGCCTTCAATCAATTTGTTTCCATATTTAACCATGTTTTTATTAACAAATTCCTTCAAAAGAGATTAAATTGACCATTAATTGACCATTTCTCAACTTCTCAAGATATTTTCATCAAATAACGTTTTCTTTTGGTCAGAAATCATAATGAAATTATTGCTATTTCATGATATGTAAATCCAGGATTCTGGATTTATCAGGAAAATTGATACCACTGTGACTAGATCTCTGACCGACTCAAGTGGCTTCTATACCCCTCAATGAACAATGAAACCTACCCTGTAGTAAAGTTGTCTTGTATCTTCTATGTAAGTTCTAATGTTAGGATTATCCGAATCTTCTTCATCCATCGTTATTCTGATAGTCAGTATCTGATCATTCTCGCCATCTGTTAAACGTAAAAACTGCTCGTCTTTCATATCTCGTACAGGTTTATTCTTCAAATATTTTAAAGGATAACACGGATGCGCTTCGTCTATCACCTAAAACATAAAAACAAAATCAGGCCAGATATTTAACAATTATTCTCAAGCCTGAAAACCACGATTTCAAAGCCTGAAATTTCAATTTTCAACATGGACAAAGAAGACAATTTCAGGATTTCAAAACCTGCAATCAGACAAAAGCCTGAAAAATATTGGGCCTAAAAATGGTAATTTTTATGAGTCATCTTATCTATTACTTAAACAAATTGGCCATTTTTAGATATTTGACAGCGAACAGTGAACAGATTCTTTATCTGAACCTTAAATCCAAGTCTTTTGTGACTGAAACTATGAAAATTAATTGTAATACATGTGTGAAGCATACGTCCACTGCAAAACCAGAATTCCAGGTACAAATTTCGAGGGGTCTCTGCAAGACTGTAGTAAGTCTTTCTTTAATCATATGTAGTTACTACAGCCTTGCAGGCAACCTTCAAATTTCAAATGATGATAAACAGTTTTAAAAACTCCTGCCAAGTTTCTGGACTGAAGTTAAATGCCTATAGTGATGTGCAACAACTTAGTGTTGTAGCTGTGCTGCAGTCTTCACAACTGTCCAGTAATAACATGGTTCAAAAATACTAGAAATGGTTTTTTGACAAAAAATATATAATTTTGATGTCTTCAACAAAGGACGAACACTCCAGCAAAAAGGGCCAACACTCCAGCAATAAGGGCCAACACTCCAGCAATAAGAGCCAACACTCCAGCAATAAGGGCCAACACTCCAGCAATATGACAATGACAAGGATTTATTTGACATAGTGGCCACCGGCCCAATAATCATATATTACTATCTAACAATGTGTGCACACTGCACTGCTAGGCTTGGCACCAAGTCTATTGAAATCTGACTACACATGTATGTGAGAGACATAATTTTTGAAGCAATTAATACATGGCTTACTGTAAATATGAACATAAACTGACCTTTACACCCTTCTTGGTTGGTTCAACATGAATTCTGGCTCGTTCAAAGAATGCTTGACGTACACTCTGTCTAACCAGAGGGTCATGTGCCAGTTGCATAGCAACCATGTGACGAGCTCCCAACATGGCTTCTTCAGCAGAGGGGAATTGTCTGTGAAAAAAAACAATGGGAATATATAACAAACATAACAACCATTCAAGATTACATATTATAACAACACAATGATCCTCAATATCTATGTATAAAGTTTAAAAATATCTCTGCACTTTTAGATTTGTGAAAGTAGCAATTTGATCGGATGATGTAAAGTTCACATCAACATGACCCCATACAGAGTGTGGTCAGATCCTATATCAGTGTAATTTACTGTAAAGTAGTGGAGCTTATACAGGTCTGATTTAAATGAGATTGATTAATAACTTACCCAGCAACATAGTCTTTGGCCATCTCTATAGGTTCCATAGGACACTGATCTACATCATGTCTCTGATAGTTGTCTCTTAGATTCTCACCAAATTGTTCTGGTGTTAAACCAAACCTTGAAGCTATCTCATCTAAAATATACAATAAAGAATATCAAAACAACTAATCGTTAATTTTCTTAGGGGATCAAATTTCATGAATTTCATGGTTCATCTTCAACCACGATCAACCACGAAATCAAATCAAATTGAACAATAATTGAACCTTGTATTTATTTCCTGAAATGCAATACCCACGAATGAACGTCCCATCAAAATGGTATTTTTTATCAAAACGACGAACTTTTGTCCCATCAAAATTAAATGACTTATAGTATAGGAAAACCAGTTGTTTCAATAAAGATAAATCAGGGGTTGACCAAGGTTGTATTTAACATGGGTCACCAAGCGCACTAACCACTGACCACTGACCTACTGAGGCACACATAGTAGCCCTATATCGCCCAACAATCTCTCTTCCGCAACAGAGAAAAAAGATGGACATGTCACTGACAATATGCTTACCAAGTTTATTGTTGACACATATAGTATATCCAGATTTTCTGGAAGCTTGTTTGATCTGGTCTTGATGTTCATCATCATCGTCTTTTATTTCTCCGTTCTCATCTTGTCTTTCCTCCTTCCTCTTTACACGTTCCAAGTTCCTCATCTTCGATATATCAGAACCATAATACAGTAGGAAGTGATTGTAAACATCACGTAACTCCTCCATAGTCTCCACCTTTCTTACTCTGTCAAATAAAACATACATCGTCTAAAATGATGTCAAAGACCACCACCATGAATTCATGGGTGAAAGTTAGAAATTTTGAAAAACCTGAAATTCTCAAAAATTGACAATTTATTGTGAGCCACTTCTCACTAGGACTATACAGTGTAAAACCAAATTACAAATTAAATAAACAAACAACAGTTTTTAAGGGGGCATAAGTTTAATGGACGGGATCGGTCTTTATCCCGTATCTATAAGGCTTTACAAATATATATTTATACCAACAACAAGTCAGGAAAACAGTCAAAACGACAATAACAACTAAAAGGTGGGGGTGGGGGAGGTGAGCCGCAGCAAGCACTGTCAGATATAGACCTTATAAATAAAACGGGACCTTAAATAAATGCCGGTCCAAATAATTGTTAATATCTCTACTCTAGTATTTAAAGTAATAAGTTCGATATAAACAGTGATGAAAAAGGTCAAGTGCTCGATCTTATGATCAATGCTGGGCTGACAATGCTGGCAGCGGACCTCCTTATATACCCTGCGTAATGCTGGCGCTGATGCTGGCATGCTGGCGACCAATCAGATCGCAGGACACAAAGTGCCAGCTAAGTAAGGTGATAAGGCTAAGTGCAGCATTTGGTAGACTAGCACTTTATAACCGTACATTTACACAATATAAGTCATTTAATACAAAGATACTATAAAGACCGCTTCATACAACAAATAAGTAGCAGCAAGATAGACTCGGTGCAATGTAACCTCATTCAAACGTTAGCGCCAGCTATGCCCCAGCATTACGCATTATGGGTAAACAAATAGTTCGTGCTGGCTCGACGAGCAGGACAAATATAATGCAAGATACAGGAGCAGCAACCTAATCATTGACAATAACACTGCTAAATATACATGCAAATATAAACTCAATATGATACATGGATCTTTAACATTACAATAATAACTTCCATGTCAACAATATTACTGCGCCATGGTTACAGCAGGTTCTTAGCAGGTTCTTTCATGGGCAGATAACTCGATATCACTAAAACAGACGAAAAGCTTTGCCGAGCTGTATTAACAGGTTAGATGAAGATTAGATTGAAATTCCATTAACTATGCACTCATAACGTACTCTTATACATGTAAAATGATAACAACGGCGATATAATCGCTAGTGATGCAAATCACGACTGACAGGTAAAACTGGCACGGTCCCGGATAAATTCAGATTTCGGACGTTGCCTCAGGCTGTCACACATCCCCTACCTTAATTTTTAAAACTTCTCCTGAAGTTTGATTGAACAAAGCACAAAAATTTCAAGAGATTAGTCCCTAACAATGAAAAAATATTACAACAAGTAACATTTACATCAACAATTATCTCAAAACTTTCCAATTAAAATTCAATTAAATTTCAATTAAGTCAATACATAGCATATGCAATCATAAAATATAACCATATCTTACCAATAACACATATACTTACATCCTGAACATTAACAATGAACACAGTGTGATTAATCCCAAATCACACAACATAATAGTAAAGCACAAACTTAGTGTCAATGTCCTTCACAATTCTGTTTGCACTTACAAATCAAATTTTAAAGTTCACACAAGTCCAGTATCAGAATTAAATTAATGCTCACAAAAGTGCACAATCTCGATTAAATTACTGTTCATAAACGTGCACCATCACAATTGAGAAATGTTCACAAAATGTTCATATCCAGGTCTGTCACGTAACTGGTCTTCTTCAAGATTCGTGAAGTTCATAATTATAGTAACGTACGTCAGGTATCGATAAGGTTCCATCTTCAACGTCGAAGATAATTGGGTCCAAATATTCCATCGTTGATCTGTCGATTAACTCGCGCCGTCCAATACACGCGCCATTCGGGTAATTGGTACGAAAAGTTTCGAAAACACACCAATTTGAAGGTTTTCTTGAAGAATAATCTGGCAATCGTCGCTGACTTATCGATAGTCAGATGTAAGAACTCTGTTGAATATTTCTCCAATTCGTTATGTTCAGAATTCTGACTTCTTGCGGAATATTAATTAGATGTGTGGGCTCGTCCGGAGTCTGGTAGAAGATGAGTTGATCATGTTGGTTGATGAATATTTATAATGTTAATGTTTGTCGTGTCGGAGATGATTCAATTTCATGGGACCGATGATGTTTCTTTACCACTTGTAGATTTGTAAAATTTTGAAGGGTCGACATTTTTCTACTGGTTATCTGGTGTAGATGAGTGTAAGTTGACTGTTACTGTTACCTTGATTTGGTTCATGTTGAAGTTCTGTAGATGTTGAAGTTCTGTAGATGTTGAAGTTCTTGGTTTTCTTGCAGATGATGATGTTCAGATGAGGAACTTATCTTGTAGTTGTAGATGCACGACGAAACGAAGACATAGTTGTAAAATTCAGTCAATGGATAATGTCCCGTATACGGAAGAAGATGATGATCTAGTCGAGTGAAATCCTCAATCTGTTGATGATGGTCTGAAAGTGGAAGAAGAAGTAGAGGAAGAAGAAGCAGAAGAAATGCGGATGAGAATGATGTAGATGTCTATCTAAGTTGTCAATGAATGATGAAACACGGTCAAATGTATTCTCATTCTCTCTCCCTTCACTTTTTTTTTGAAAAGTGAATACACAATAGCACGATGTCCAACACGCATTGATGAGTTGAATAATGAGTTGCAGTTGAGATTATGATGTGATGGTTGGTTTCCTAGACATTTTCTCAGTTTCCAACTGGAGCGGCACATTCTGGACGTTGTCAAGCAATCTTGAAGGTGATGTGGTCGTAAATGAGGCCAGAATCTGTCTCTGTTATACATGCGGAGAGGAGGAATTCCTAACGCAATTCTAACGACTTCGTAGTTGATGATGAGCATGTTACTAAGTTGACTTAACATGGAATGTAATCTCTGGTGAAGATGAAGACTGACTTCTCTCTATCAATGATACAACTTGTACTATTATTATAGTACTTTTTCTGTCAACTGCCAATATCAATGTAGACACAAATCGTATACTCATTGGCAACAATCTCGGCATAATATACACTAGGTTCTTGACTATATCCTTCAAGAAAATAAACAAAAATAGCAGGTACCTGCCTTCTAGTAAATCGCAAGTGGGTGATCAGTCCACTCTCATTACTAAATGCAGAAAAATAAAATAACTACAGTGCTTATCACTGCAACTCTATGCCGACGAAAGTTCCACTTTCAATCATTCGAATTGAGTCTAACATTGCAGAGGCCACAGAACAACTCGGACACATCGCTTAAAAGTACTTTCTTGGGAAGTTGTAGACTACATACAGTAATAAAAAAATCTCAACGGACAAAAAAATGAGAGAATAAAAAAATCCTTATGATTTAAGTTATTATGCCTTGTTTACAATATACAATATATTGAATAAAACTTGTATTCATAAAGAATAAAACTATCTGAACATCAGTAACTGCTTAGTTACATTACATTGTTCGGACAAGACCTGGACATGGCATTAGTTTAAGGACTATTAATGCCCACATATATACAAAGCAATTAAACAATTGCAGATATAACACGAAACAAATACACGGAACATAAAAAAATACATAATCATCACTGTTTTACTCTTTAGTCAAGTATTCTCAGCAATACTTTGTTGAACAATTCTGGAGTATGAGAGCCCTCGTACAACCTTAACGGGTCTACATGAACGTTTTCCAGAATTTGGTTTAACGATCTCACATAAATTGAGAATGAACTGGTCTCTAACTGGGTGTAAGTACTGGGAGGCGAATCATTAATGGTTTGAAGGGGAGGGGTGTTGTCTTTGCTAAATACTATTCTGTTTGGGCTTTCACCAGTGCCAGCATGAGGGGAAGACCAGTAGGCCATCATAAGCTGTAGACAGTCAAATATAACTAAGATGTATCTGTTGTGGGACGTAGTTGTTGGCAAGTGACCATAAATGTCGATGACACATCGTGTAAGGGCTTCATATACCTTGGCTTCGACTATGGGCGTTTTAGAGGGCTTTGAACGTTCTCTGAATGAATATACATCGCGTGAAGTGCTGTTTTTCTGAACATCCTTTTTCATGACTGGCCAATAGAACGTCTGTCTGACCTTGTCTACGACTTTGTCAGCGCCCAAGTGTGCTGCAGACGGAATATCACGGAAGTAGTTAAGGACGTCATCCCGTCTCTGCTGGGGTACATCGATCCGTCTGGGTGAAGCTTGATCATCAGGAAACCACTCTGGTGAGTGCGCAATTGTCGGGTTTAAAGGAACATAACTCGTTTGAGACATAGTAACGGCGCGTGTGGACTCGGTACGTTCATTCATACTGATACTTATATTCAGCTCAGAACTTCCATGGCGAGGGAAGCTCTCATTAACTGCGTCCTCACCGGACACATTCTCATTGTTGGCGTTCTCCTGGTGCGTACACGGCGTGCGTGGTATATCGTCGGCGTTTTCTTGCTTAACGGTCATGTTGAGTGTACCAAAAACTTGAAACCTACACACTTGGTTCGCTCGACCCCCGGTCCAAAGCGGAACTGTATCGTGTCCAAGAACTAGACAAGAACGTTTGTAGTTGATGCTGTCTGCATGGTGCTTTAGAAAATCTTGACCTAAGATACCGTCTGCCTCGATTTCACTGACGATAAATGGAACATCAAATTTGCTAGGTCCTATTTCTAACTTAATATCGGCTCTTCCAGAAACTGTTAAGATATCACTATTCACCGTCTTAAGAACGATGTCTGTCGGTTGAAGCCGCGACGAACCTAATTTATTGATGAGGTGGTTAGAGATTAAGGATGACGTAGCTCCACAATCAATCAAAAAATTAACCGACATTCCTTCTATGTAGCAAGTTACATAAAACGCATTATCATTTTCATGGACGTTACGCCCTGTACGCGCAGAGTGCACTTCTTCAGGTGCGGAGCGCTGATTTCTAACGTCGTAACTATAGCGATCGTTGCCCGCGGGAGTCTGGCATTTTTGTTTCGAGGACAGTTCGCCCAGAGGTGCTCTAGTGACTTGCATGCGAAACATGCTTTTGGTCCACGGGGCGTGGACTGGTCCGATTCGATTTTGCTTAATCTTTCCTCTATCTTTTGTAGAGTTGACTCTAGACTAGGTGCGCTTTCGGAATCGCATGCTCTTATCGTTGACACCGGTGTTGATGAACCTATGATTGCTTCATATCTATCGATTACAGTAACCGCGTCGTTTATCGTCGAGCAATTATTGTCCATGCAACGACATTTCATTTCTGTCGAGACGAGTTTATAAAGCTGGTTGAGTGCCAGGCGCTCTTGAGAGTAGTGGTCCAGATCAGAATAAGCTTTCTGCGCAAGCTGACGCAAATCGTCCGCCAATGAAGCAATGCTCTCGCCGATCGAACGTCGACGATTTTCAAGTTTACCTAACCATAACGTTTGATGTTTGTGGTCACTCCCGAAGCGATCAATGAGGCGAGACGACAATAGATTATAATCTCTGCGTTCCACTGTTGTAAGGCTCATGTAGAAATTACGTGCAGGACCTCTAAGACACGCCGCTAACATCAGATTCTTAACACGGCTGTCCCACATAGACAATTCAGCGCAGTCTTCGAAGTGCGAGGCGTATTGCTCAAAGTTACCAGAACCATCGAAAGTATCGGGTTTCATGAGTGTTGGTCTGTTGAAAGCTGGCAGTACGGTAGGGGTGGGGTAATCACCATACCCTGTGTTCTGAGGGGGTTTGGAACAGAGCATGTTGTAGGTCTGTGATGATACTCAGTGTTGTTGTTGGTATTATTCGGACATCCAAGATCAATCAGTTGCTCATTCCGTCTTGACGGGTTTGTTGAAGGGTTTTCTGGGTGTGATGGGTTCGATACGTTGCGGTTTTCTGACACAACACTTTCCGCATCGCTGTTCTCCGTTGAGTTGTATCTACCAGACTGGTCGTGGAAAGTGACCTCGGGGTCGGGAGACGCCATTGTTATTGGAAATAATTAAACTTGAGACAAGAAAAAAATGCGAATTACTTAAACTGATAGACCTATTAGAAACGGTTCGATCTCCGGATAGGTATAGGATGTAAATAACTCTATCCGCACTTCTGACACCAAAAATTGTGAGCCACTTCTCACTAGGACTATACAGTGTAAAACCAAATTACAAATTAAATAAACAAACAACAGTTTTTAAGGGGGCATAAGTTTAATGGACGGGATCGGTCTTTATCCCGTATCTATAAGGCTTTACAAATATATATTTATACCAACAACAAGTCAGGAAAACAGTCAAAACGACAATAACAACTAAAAGGTGGGGGTGGGGGAGGTGAGCCGCAGCAAGCACTGTCAGATATAGACCTTATAAATAAAACGGGACCTTAAATAAATGCCGGTCCAAATAATTGTTAATATCTCTACTCTAGTATTTAAAGTAATAAGTTCGATATAAACAGTGATGAAAAAGGTCAAGTGCTCGATCTTATGATCAATGCTGGGCTGACAATGCTGGCAGCGGACCTCCTTATATACCCTGCGTAATGCTGGCGCTGATGCTGGCATGCTGGCGACCAATCAGATCGCAGGACACAAAGTGCCAGCTAAGTAAGGTGATAAGGCTAAGTGCAGCATTTGGTAGACTAGCACTTTATAACCGTACATTTACACAATATAAGTCATTTAATACAAAGATACTATAAAGACCGCTTCATACAACAAATAAGTAGCAGCAAGATAGACTCGGTGCAATGTAACCTCATTCAAACGTTAGCGCCAGCTATGCCCCAGCATTACGCATTATGGGTAAACAAATAGTTCGTGCTGGCTCGACGAGCAGGACAAATATAATGCAAGATACAGGAGCAGCAACCTAATCATTGACAATAACACTGCTAAATATACATGCAAATATAAACTCAATATGATACATGGATCTTTAACATTACAATAATAACTTCCATGTCAACAATATTACTGCGCCATGGTTACAGCAGGTTCTTAGCAGGTTCTTTCATGGGCAGATAACTCGATATCACTAAAACAGACGAAAAGCTTTGCCGAGCTGTATTAACAGGTTAGATGAAGATTAGATTGAAATTCCATTAACTATGCACTCATAACGTACTCTTATACATGTAAAATGATAACAACGGCGATATAATCGCTAGTGATGCAAATCACGACTGACAGGTAAAACTGGCACGGTCCCGGATAAATTCAGATTTCGGACGTTGCCTCAGGCTGTCACACAATATAGGGAAAATAAAGAAAAACAGACATCTTGATTCACTAAAAAACCTGAAATTCAGGCATATGCCTGAAAACTTTCACCCATGTGAATTGGCAAAAAACGTAGATATTTATAATCGTAATGCAAGGGTTTTTTTACCAGGGATAAAGTTCCCTGTTATTTTCGTGACCAATTTCCCAGTAAAATTTCTCTGACCATTATTTTTTCAAATTTCCCTGATTGTTTTTTTCTGAAGTCAATGAGTCAAGATCCACACACCAAAATTTCTATTAACTTGTTCAAATATTTTGTTAAAACAGACCAAACAACATGAAAACTATATTTTTGGGTACTAACAAATGATTTCTTCAACATGAACACACTCACCTAAGCTTTTTCTGTTTTACATAACTGACGTAACATTAGGCCTGAGCTTGTTACAAAGGCAAAATGGCTGAAATTCCCTACCCTACCACATCCCTTTCACCAGGGCAAAAATGTCATTTTAGAGACAATCAAACTGAATTTTTACAGTTTTGTTCCAAAGATTTTAAGAGAGGAGGCAAAATAACACCCCTACAGTCCCTACTCCAGCATTTTAATTTTTAAGAAATTTTGAAATTCCGTATTTACCTGTCAATATCCTCCTCAGTGAGTGTACGTATATTACTCTCTAGTACCTTGTCCGGGTCAGAGTTTACTTCATACTGATAATTCTGCATTCGTTCAAACAGTCGGACTAAATTCTGCTTTCTACTTCTCAGCTGTGTCCACTGAATAAAACAACAAAATCCATAGAAAATCATAAGCGGAAACAATGCAACAACACCTCATGTCAGAGTATATCATTTTGTTTAGAGATTCATACACTTTTTCCCCCTTGTCCATACCTCAAGCCCTTCTCTTTGGCAGAGTGGTAAATGTATTCGCCTGATGCCAGAGGTCCAAGATTTGAATGATGGTATGAGTCCCTGCTGATATGACCAGTAAGTAGCTGCTAGCAAATTAAATAATTATTTCAGCCTCTGCCTGGGGCTTGACATGTAGAGGTATAAAAAGAAGAGAACATTTGCCAAGATAGTACAGTACGTGTCACATCAGCAAAATTTACTGGGCGATGACACTGAAATAAATTAACACCATTTACCTTTTCATCCCAATGCCAAACTTTCCACAGATCATTGATATTCAAATCTGGTTCTACATATTCCTTTCTGTAGAATGCAATAAATGGTACCTGTAATAGACAATGATAGAATGTAACCAGTTATAGTTAGGAGAGGTAGTCCAGACTAGATGAGGTCATTAGTTCAAATCCTGACCAGAACATCAGAATTTTTCAGAGAAATATTTATTGATTTATCCTACATTTGCTCACCTCTGCCCAGATGTTTAAATGGGTACCTGTGAGGGACGTAAGCCACAAGGTCATATTTATAAAAGGCCTTACGTAATAGGAGTAGTAGTTCAATGTTTATAAAGATTATATATTAATTTGAACAAGATTAACAAAGGTTGCTCCTCAGACATATTTTGGTTACCAAATGACAAACTCAAGAACAAAACTATCGAATGACCTTTAAGAGTCCACCCCTAATGAAAACCCAGATTTATTGTGATAAAATAGATTACCTCATGGTGTTTATTTCTCATAAAATCTACAGCTTTCTTCACTTTCTCCACCATACTTGGACCTTTCTTACTGAAACCATATCCACCACTCGACTCTTGTTGTAGAAATGTCTGTAATTATAAAACAAGAAATGTTTGTAAAATAAGTACAGTAAAATCATTAATATCCGAGGGGATTATTAATAATTTCCATATATATATATACTTTATAGTATATGACATAGAGGATAAGATATCCTTGAAATTAAGTCTCCATGACATGGTCTTTTTCACTACAACCACACTATTTTGTCCAATTGTCCAATTACCTGTGTAGAGACTGGGGGAGTATTGAAAGCTTGTTTATATATCCATTCAGCCTCTTCCTCCAGCTCGCCTTCTTCTGTTTCCTTCACAGGTATTTGACGTAACTGAAACCTCTCCGGCATATCAGTGGCTCGTATAATGTTATCTTGTTCAGTCATGTAAGCTCTCGACAACGCCTCAGGTTCATACTGAAATAGACAACATTTCATATCAAGAGCTTTGTTTGTTTGCATTTGACTGAGATAGTTGTGTGTTGCCGTTAGATTCTTCCGACTCTAGCACAGAATTAAAATCTTCATTTTCATTCCAAATTTCCTACGTATATTTCTGGAATTATTTCATAGATTTTTTTTATTTCAATATTATTGAATACCCCTATTTCCTGATCATTTAAGGTACCATTTAACAAAACTGATTTAGTATAATATAAGTAAAACTGCTTTTCTTAAAAACTTGAGGTCAACTTCATTTCTGGGGAAAACTGCATGATGAAAAATCCTAGGAATCAGGACTTTTTTGCCAAAATTGTGAAGAAACCCTAGCCTGTAAGATTTGTGAAACACAAAGCGTGATTTTTCTTAAAATAGTGAAATTCAAGCTTTGTTCTGCTTTTGAATTATGAAAGAGTAAGTGTAATATTAACTTAAATTAATTTGTGAAAAGCAATTTACAACTCATATTGCCCTTTATTTTGTAAAGAAAATCAATAAAGGCTAAAATTAGATCATCATTGAATGTTTAAGCTACTTTGGTTTGATCAATTTCAAATTTGGGGCCTGTGCAAGTTGTTTCAATTGTTAAAGTGGCATTTATGTGGTTTGTGAAGCTGGCATTTTGGAGTTGTGAAGTACCCTCCTTCCAATTGTGAAGTAGCCCAATTTCGACCTCCGTTGTATAGTGAAAAAAAACCTGGAAATGGGCATTTTAGTTAGAACAGCAACGACAATATAAGGACCAAAAAGGAAAGATGATTAAAGACTTACTGTAGTTGAAGCTTTCACACCACTCTTTGGTCGTTTCTTCTTGATCTTTCTCTCGGCCCCTTCTTCTCCCTCGATGTCATCATCATCTATATACTACAATGTAACATTTGTAGATATTGTATTTCCAAGTACTACAAATTGGTACTTTGGCATAAAAAAAAGGTTTAATGCCATTAGCATAAAATAAAGGTTTTATGCTATGAAATTAGACAGATAAATAGTTATCATCAATTTTCACAGATAAACAATCAAGGCTTCATACTCATTTCATCTTTGAATTTTTCAAGAAAAAAATCAGTTTCCGATGAAGTACTTATACAAGTAGACAATGGAAAAGTAAAATATGAAAACACTATGTAACCAGCGTGTAACCATATGTGTCAGAGAAGTCTATTTAAATATAAATGCGACTATGATCTAAGAATAAGACTAAGGTGGTTTTTTTTTCTCAAAAAGATTAGTAATAAATACGACTATATTAAGTAAATGATTAAACCACGGTGATAGCCTTGTCCATAAAAACTAGCTAACTCAATCAACTTGAAAGTTTTGTACCGGACAGATGGGAAAAATTAACAAACAGTCAGGTGAATCACTATAATATGCCTCCGCATCTGTAGATGCCGGGGCATAAAAAAAATGTAAATAAAAATTACGTCATCTTCTTCCTCATCAGACTCCTCTTCACCGTCGAAATCTTTAAATTCATCGAAATCAAAGTCAACACCAAATATGTCTTGTGCTTCTTGTAACAATCTACCAATGCAAATATCATGTTTTCAATGGCTGATCAGAATACATGTACAACAAATAAGAATGGATGTCTCGGACTCCCACAAAGTGCCATAACTCCAACAATATTCAGACATACTTTCTGACCTGACCAAAGATGACCTAGCAGTGAATATACACAAGAGTAATTAAACTTTTGGCAAGGTATCAAAAAGACTATAAATATGAAAACTGAGTTCCATAAAAACTGTTGAGTGTGACATAGTCACATATTCAGTACATTATATCCAAGCATTGACAAAATGGCATTTTCTACTTATTACCAATATTTATATAGAAACATTTTTAAACTTACGCATCAGAATGGATAATATGTTTCTTCTTTTTCTTTCCTCGTATTGGCTCCCCATTGTCATCGACAATGAAGTCGTCAAGTTCTGAAATATTTAATTTTAAACAATTTTTATCTCAGTATACACCCTTTCATTTAAGACCGTAATTAAATTGTCTCCCTTTGATGACGTCAAACGAGGGCTCAAAGCGAATACACGAGCCGATTACCGTTAGCGTGTAAAGGAAATAAAAAATGTGTCAACTTTAAACCGCTGTAAATCACGTTTTACTCTGTCGATTTTTAAAAGATGAACACTTACGAAAACAAGATCGTATAGACTTTTTAATAATGTAACTTTTGTTAATGTATTTTCAATAATAAAACATAAAAAGCCATGTTTTCGGAACGAAAATTTCAAGAGCGAGAAAATGTAAAAATAAAGAACTGAATTCAATACTCAACAATTGGCATTTAACTTGCTCAAAATGTTTATTATTTGCAGTTTTAAGAACTGTGTGACTAAGCTTTCCAACAATTATATTATTAAAAGATATTATTAAAGTTTTAAAAGGAGAGCCATGCTTTTCGAACCTAAATACAATGCATCACGCGCGCACAATCCACTCATTGAAACCTGACTTACATTTTATACTAGCATAAAAAAATTGTGTATTTTAATAATTCATCACACTTCATAAAAGTATAGAATATTAGCTATATAATTTCAAAAGTACGACTATCCAGCCAGAAATTAAAACGTTAATTTACACAGGAGGAAATTTCTTTCTAGATATAGTTTGTACTAAAATCCGGGCGGCATGATTTTACATGTCCGCATGTGCTTACTTGTTTAGTGTTAACACGAGTACATTGATGTGTTGTTTACTGCAATCAAAGAAAGTAAGGAATCACCGGAAAAGTTCACACGACGAATAACTTAAAATCAGAATCAATTCTATGTAAAATTTTGTTGTATGTAGGTAAAACTAAATTGTTTGGCAATACAATGTAGTCTGTTTCAAATCTTACTCTTCCATCATGAAACCTTTGTTCATTTGAAATTCATATACAAGTAAATGAGAAAAGTGCTTTATTTATTTTAAATGGTGTCTACGTGTAAAAATATTGCAATAAAATATATTTGAAACATCAAAATGAGCATTGTAGCACAAGTCATACAGATGCATGTCCATTAATTTACACGTTTTGTTCGGACACGGAATTAGAGAGACCTCCTAGGTTTGGATAGACATAATTCATACTTTTTTATAAAAGTAACCCAAACGTTGATTTAAAAGTGTCAATCAATGTCAATAAGGTAAAACACTGATCAATATACTGTACATGACAGATGGTGACAACATAGTACTGATTGGTTGTATATAAGTACCCTGCTGTGAAACTAATTGAGAGTATGGTCTTGGTGGCTTATCTTGATATTAGGGGATCCATGCTGTTTATTGTAAATCATTATATAATTATACAGCACCTAGAATTTATTTATGCGTTAGGGTTTTAGCACCTTATCATCTGACAAGATTTTATTTATGCATTAGGGTTTTAGCACCTTAACTTCTTAAGTATCTGTCTCACTTTAATTTGTTATGTTTTTCCCATCACTCGAATTGCAGTTCAGGTCACTTTTTGTGAATTAAGATTTACAATTCTTATATTAAAAACAAAATATTGTTAATTGTGATGTTAGTTTGAAGAGCAGTTGTATATAAATAATGTATTTTTTAAATTAATTTATAACAATCAACTGATATCATAATCGTCATTTATACAGCTTTTTAAGCCGAATTTGCCCGAAATGGCGCGTATGTAACCAGATAGGACATTCCAATAAATCGTTGTGGCTCTAATATACGTGTAGTTTTATTCAAAGGCCTAAATAATTATGTCTTTGTTTTATTACAATCCATAATAAACAACACATAACTTGTAAATTGTATTGGTAAAAAGAAATGAGACATAGCAATGATCCAGAGTTAACTAGGTCTAATGGCGGTGATGATGTAGTATTGGAAGAACCAGGTGAAAATACTTGCGCTTTATATTCCCGGCAAAATATACATTTATCAAAGTACAAATATACACTCTATCTTAGCACTAACGCTCAATTTAAAATACGAAATGTGCATGACAATCAACCGAATTACAAAACAACATTAATACAACTACAGATCTTTTTGGAAATTAACGCCCGATAATTGACCATTGTTGATAGAAAAAAATCCGAGAAATCACACGTTTCCTCCACATCCATAACATGTAACATATTATACATACATTGTTAGTACATTATAAACATCTTTATTGAAAAAACAACAGCTACAAAACATGCAATTAACGAAAAAAGCGATTAAATAATCTCTTCGCTACTGCGTTTATAGTGTCGTTAATTTGTAGAGCCCTCGTTTGACGTCACATCCGGTTACGGGAGGTAACTCTGTACATACGATTATCGCTTAATTGAAAGGGTCTATTACAACTCATAAAACTTCCATTCCAAAAAGTTATCTCATCCAAAGGAATCTTTCCCAAACATACATTACTACACTAATAACCAGGTGAAGTAAAACAACAAAATCTTATGATATCATTGGACACCACACGTTGAAATCTAACAGACCAAAAGACGTTTGTAAATGTCTGCAATAGTAAAGATCACATTGATTTGACCTACTGACCTCAAAATCAAACAAATTCTTTTAATATATTGCGGAATAATGCTTGCTCCAAATACAGCTCCAATATCAGACAAAACCAACTCATTCATTTTTAAATCTACTAAACACTGAGATTGTTACATTCACCCATGCAACTGAATAAATCTATATCTCAGGATATATTGCAGGAGCAAAATAAAACCCCTACCATCTTCTTCATCGGAGCCTTCGACAGCCAAGTCTTGAGCTTCAGTCTCAGCTCTAGTAATTCTTGATTTAACATCATCATCTTCATCTTCTACTTCATCATCACCTTCAAACAACTCATTAGCAATTCTCTCCTGTTCATCTCCTTCTCTTTCACCTTCTTTATCACTATCATCATCATCAGACTGTACACGACGAATACGCTTTAGCTTCTTAGCCTACATAAGAGAGAAGCAAGCAAAAATATTTACAATATCAGTGGGTACAAAATGCCTTTCAATACATTATATTTTAAAAACCTTATCAGTAAGTTTACTAAATTATGTTAAGTAAACAGTCCAATAGATTAGCTTGAAAACAGACCATCAATTAGGGCAAGCGATTTCTGCTCTGGGGTAATCATGTCAATTCAAATTGTAAGGATGTTAATCATTTGATAAAACATACTCTTTTGACTTTTATTCCCAAATTTTCTTCAATAAGGTCGTAATCTTCATCTTCAAGTTGATCATCTTCTTCTTCCGATTCATGCTTACGTTTCTCTCCGCCTCCTCCTTCTTCCTCTTCTTCACCTTCTTCTTCCACCTCTTCATCCTCGTTAATAAAATCTTTCATTTCTTCAGCTATAGCAGCTTCATCTGCAAAAATAAGTTAACTAGCTGTTACTCATTGCCAACAGAATTCAAATTTAGATCTTTTAACACAACTTCAGCACATTTCCATTTACACAGGTTTCAAATTGATTATCAATACGCTGACTGTCTATAAATTACTGAGGATTTCACAAATTAATTGAAATTATCAGGGATTTCCCCAGCCCAAATTAGTGTCCGGCACCCGTGCGCTTAGATTTCAAAATCAAGTCCCCCGTAGCGCTTAAAATGTAAATTGCGCTTAAAAATCGTACCCGTGCGTTTGAATTTCTGCTAAACAATTCATCAATTTCGTTGTTTTCTAATAATTTCTGACCTTCTAACATGTTGTTTAGTCCTATTTATCACACCCTAAGGCGCCCAGTTATCAATATGCAACCGACGTTGTTTGTTCACACCTGGGTAAGCTGATTATCGATGTGCAGTGCTAAAAATAGATTTTCTCCACTGGGATTTTTCCACTTTGTCACGTGATTTTATAACACGCGACTACGATTGGTGCGCAGTATTTGGCATTTCGGCAATTGGTTTCGTGTTGTATGATCGTAACGATTCGTATCACACATTTCAGTAATATTGCACTGATATCCATTGATTCCCACTCGATGTTAGTCTTAAAAACAAGTAATTTTACGCGTTTAATGAGTGAACATTCGTCCTCGGTCGTTTTCGACCCCCGATAAAAAAATACGTATTTTTTTGATAAATTTCATTTCTTTTTTTATTTTAGTTAACTACCATCTGAAATAATACTGATGCATTCGGTTTACGCTAAAATAATATTAAAAGTAAACGCAACGCATATTTGACGTGTTGGTAGATTACAGGCGAAAATATGCCGACATTTATACACGTCACGTGACGAGCCCGAGTTCTGCAAATATGCCGTGTAGTGTTATAACCAATGTAAACAAGTCTTCCGATGACAACACTGGTATTCTATGAACTTTTAAGAAATGCTAAAGGTATTTAATGAATCTTCAACGGTTTTTACGCATTAATAACGACAACTGGTCGTATTTACGAAGGCAGTTATACCGTGAGTGGTGCAATTTCGGATGTCACGTAATTTCGGATACGATTGTTTAGAATCAATATTGGTTACCCTCTTGCAAGTTAGCACAACACAAATTCCTGAGATTATTAAACCAAACCATTTGATTTGTTTTAAATGAGTAATAGCATATCTGAGTAGCCCCCCCCTGTATGAAATAGACTGTGTGATTCAAATGAGTGCACTGCCTGTTGAGAATAATAATTTGTTGACAATATAAAAGAAACTTAATTAATTATGTTATATATTTGCATGTCTTCTTTTATGATGCATGTTTGAAATACAATAGGGCTAGTGCAGGCCTCCATGAAGTATGCACCTTTTTAACATAA
Source organism: Spisula subtruncata (assembly GCA_963678985.1). Classification (NCBI taxonomy): domain Eukaryota; kingdom Metazoa; phylum Mollusca; class Bivalvia; order Venerida; family Mactridae; genus Spisula; species Spisula subtruncata. Next base: position 25,736,152 of record OY787672.1, read on the forward strand.
AAAATAATAAATTAGAAGCGCCAATTTGCACCATTTCATCCTGAGTTTGATTTTTTTCCCCGAAACACGGAAGGGGACACCCCTCCCGTACCCACCCCTGTTGCGCTTACAAAATGTTCTGGGGAAATCCCTGAATTATCTTATGATTTTTGACTGACCAATACTTAAATTAAGACCTATCAGAGATTAACTGACAAAACGAAAATAGTTCCAGATAAAAACATCAGTCAAAATTTAGATTCTGCCAGAAATCATAATTATTCGAAACCAACATGTTTCAAGAAGTTTAGTATTACCAATTTCTTCCTCTTCTTCGTCATCATCATCCGATACCATAACTTTCTTCTTTTTCATGACCTTCTTCTTGACTTTTTTGCCGATACCCTCTGATGCATCAGACCCAGCCTCGGAACCGGACCCCGACCTAGAACCTTCATCACTACTTGAAGATGCAGAGACTTCAGCCTCATCCTCCAAGAAATCCATGGCTTATATTTCTGAAGCAAAAAATGTTGACGTCAAAATCAAGTATACATAATAACTTGCCATACATGTCTAAAGGAAGATTGACTAAGTCAAAAGTGAACCTAATCAAATGCCTCCACACCAATGGTGTATTTTTTTTAATTTCAGGTCATCCGTTTATCAACAAATTAACCATTTCACACGTAACAAAATCATCACATTATGAAATGCAAATATAAATATGAAGATAAGTAAATGGTGTAAAATTGCACAACAAATTTGCTTTTTTTTAATTTTGAAGCAACAAAAACATGTTTGTTTTTTATAAAAATACAGGGCTTCTATTCGGTCAAACTCCTTAAGATACGAGTTCAAATGACGCAAATTAATGCAGGGAAAGTAGGTGTGGGAAATAAGAAACAAAATATAGTAGTTAACAAGTTTATTTACAGAATAATTGAAAAACTGGCATGGATTCGGTAAATTTTCAGAAATCAGCCATGACAGTATCACGCACTGAAGAAAGCAGCGAATTCGATTGGGTAATATTGCTGAAGCAATAAAGTCCGTCTTTACCCGGATTTTCCGTAACGGTTAACTACCTCTAAATTTTTGCGGAGGTTTGGGCTACGTTGAGTGCTTGCGCAAAAAAATTAAAATGGTATTAGATGATAATAAACATAGCATTTAGTTTAAATTAATATGTTGATATTCTTCGTTAACTTTTTCGTATGCAAGAAAAGTGTGAGTATAGAATGTCACATTTGTGAAATATATGGGTCTACCCGGTTAACAGACATTACTCCTCCTGGACTTTACTCCTCCTGGACTTTACTCCCCCTAGACTTAACACCTCCCAAGGTACCTGGACATTACTCCTCCTTGATTAATGATAATTGGATTAGGGTTGGTAAAGGTGTCAGACACTGTTGTGATAGTGTAATGTCCATGGCCAAAGTGTCCAGGAGGAGTAATGTCCTGAAATCGTGTACCCTACCATAAGTCAGTACAATAGTTATATTTAGTCTTTCTATATACAATATGTTGTGCATGATTTAGTACCAAGAAGTAGCTATATTTTAAAATAATTTTCATAAAAGCTAGTCATTCAAATATGCAAATTATGTTAATTTAATCAAATTTGGATAGCTCCAAAACACGCATGGTGCACCCCTATTTTTATATTACTGAACCGATGATCTAATCAATTCTCAACTCGGGTTAGTATAGTGAGTACGATAACGCATAATCTTATATTACAACTTTGTCCAGAATGTATAATTTCTTAGATTATTGGTGAGTGCTCGTGGTATAGCGTTTCTTCTAGTAACTAGATTTCCTTCCTCATGTACATACAATTTCTAGTGAACCAACATCTTGTTACGCATGGTGTAGTACAACAAAAGTCGTCCACTAAAGGGCGCACTGTTAATTTTATGGATTGAAGCAGTTCGATAGTTAGATATAACTTGTCGTTTTACCAAAGACACTACTTACTTACTTAGGCCATTTGCTCCTCTGGGGAGCAAAGGCCATTGGCGAATTCCTTCTATCTGATCTGAGTCGATGTTTGTATTTCTATTCGTCAATGTTTCTTTTTTACTGGACGAGGTAGTTGGCTTGCGCCACACCCCAACCTGGAGGGGCAGGGGTTTGTGGTCGAGGTTTCCATCCCCTAGCTAAGTTCATGGTAGCTTCTCACTACCCTGTGGTTTTACCCAACAGCACACCAAGTTAGAAATAATTTATCGTTTTACCAAAGACACTGACAACATTACATTTTAAGTATATGTTAATAACCAGAGTCTTTATGCACAGCTCGAAGAATATGTGAGATTCAACTACTCACATCGTGTTGAACTTTAGCTTTTATCGTCCATGGAAAGAAATTAAAAGCTGACTTCGAAACTTTGGATTTCTTCAAAACGTATGTTCTGCGCCAGCGGTTACGGAAGAAATGCATCCATTATAACAAACTTTCAGCATTTATTAGCTTCCTTCTTGGTAGCAGGGCTCGACATGCACTGGTCTAATGCTACCATTAGATTCTAATAAGTAATCTTTGATAAGCGATGTCCATCTGGACTCAGTCATTTGTCCACTCATCTTTGTCCTCATCTTATGATCTACCGGACGCGTCTCATCTCAGATTATTGTACTCTCAACAGATAATCGGTATACAGAACAACCAAACGGTCCTTGCTGCCAAAGGGACAGAAAATGTAGGACATTACTTTCAACCTTTCTGCGAGTCACCATAAACAGTAAATCATCCAAATTTTATAACATTCTGAAAGGCATAACTCTGCAAGAAGAAATCACTGCCAAGTGTCTGGGAGTTGAACGGAAATCATATGAGATTGACGGCACACGTAAAACATTAAAAAAGCAAACAGTTTCATTTGATCCTATCAGAAGAAATCCCAAGTGCTTGATGGTTGAAAATATCAGAGCAAGTCTTCTCTTTATTACTTAAACTATTATGGAATATCCGGTCTATTCTTCCATAACCATCCTTTTACTTCCCTTTGTCTTACATTTATAAGTACTGTAGATGCTGACAACCAGTTAACGTATGCTCGAGATGTAGAAACAAATGCTAACAAAAGCCCCTCAAATCGACATGGAAGGACAGCCTACAGAAGATGTGCAGAGTCCGATATATCTCGACAGAACTATGTGTAAGAAAATGGTGTCCGATGAGGATGCAAATGTCATGTTAGGAAAACATCTCTAAGACGAACAAGTATCGAACAACGTCTATGTGTTAACGAATCACGTGTATCAATACATGAGGAACGTTATTTGGAATATAATTGACAGATCAGGCGGAAAGAGAAATACATTACTAAATTCCTTCACCAACATGTCAATTTAGATTTTGAGTGAAGTATTGCATTGAAGTTGAAGTGAAATACTAGTATTAATTACCGGTCATGCCAAAGATAAAGAAAAAAGTCGACATGTTTCTACATGACGGGTAACACTGAGATACATGCGTGTGATTGGGTGGGCGAGTTACTGGACCATTGCACGTACTATACAAGGTGGCTGTCTGAACATAAATCCTGTATGTGTTTCTATCATATTCCTTAGTTCAGAATAGAGTACCATTTGTATAATGCGAGATCCCTTTTGATGTTAGATCACCCGCGGACAAAAAATGTCACTGGGTCAAATCAAAGGAAAACCTTGTGAAACATTGTAGAGGTCACATTTTCAGCAAGACCTTTGGGACTTGGTCAGTGTAATCATCTGTAAAAAAATGATCCTTCACATACACTGGGTCATTGGAGGTAAAACTGGGTTACTAGATCAATTTAATGAAGCATCTTGTGGACGCTTTAGAAGTCACAAAGTTGGCCTTAAAAAAACATTGGCCCCTTTCGAGATTAAGCACACATGTGAGCGATTTAGAGCCATCTTGGTCCTCTTGTAGTATTTAGTGGTGTTATACCTATGTGGATCTTTGCGCTACTTTATTTCTCTTTTTGCTATTTTATGTAATTTAGGTACGGAAGTTGAACAGTAGCACGCATGCGCACTTAACCTTACGAACTGTCAAGTTGGAATTATTTTAATTTACGTGAGTTTTTTCATTCACACATCTTTCTCTTTAGCGTGCATGTCTTGTTATTTACGCATATCGATTTAAAAGAAACCATTTAATCGATTTGCATTGATATGTCAGTGATTATATCAATCATTGCTGTGACTCATCATAAAAATAAATCCGCAGTAATTCTGCACAGTTCCAGGTTGTTCTTGTGAGTTGTGTCATGACTGAGTTGATGTATTTCTGTCGATGATAACCAGATAACGATTATTTGTCATTGATTTAGACAATTGTGTTTCGATTCGGTTGTTTCATATGGGTTGCTGTGATATATAATTATTTTATTATGCTAACTAACAGGATTTTGGTAAGTATCAAGTTGTTAGAATAAAACTTGGTCTTTGATTTATGGAATCTCATTCTCTTCTCTTCCCGGTAAAATACAGGGTCCACTCTGGGGCATCGACACATATATGACTGTACAAAGATTGTTGTGAAGCGTGTTCAACGTGCAGACAAAACGATAAAATGAGGTGCAGATTAAAATATGTACTGGCTATTGATGAGATATTAATTTTTTTTTTTTTTATATTTTATAATTACTGGACAATAGATATTACTGAATAAATGGTTTATGAGATGCTTTATTTAGTTGAATAATTTATTGATCTTTTCATCAAATTATACGGAACCATGTTAAACTGTTTAGTAACTTAAGTAACATAATTCATTTGTTCATTAAAAATATCGTCTGCCGCTGCATTTCTTCACCTGATGGGGCCCATATATTGCCTCATTCCATCATCATCATGAACATTCAATATTTGGAGGCAGTGGAGCTGCAAGATTTTTCATGGACACCAGCAGCACTAGCAGAATGATAACTACCTTGGTCTGGCCTCTCTAAAGCAGAGAAGATTGGACAGCAAATTGTTAATGATATTCAGGCCATTCCCCAGGATTTTTTTAAGGCGCTGGGGTAATATAGCGCGGACGTATGTGGGGTGGGATACGGGAGGGGTGTCCCCTCCTGAATTCGATTTTTTTTAAAAACTCAAGCCAAAATGGTGCATTTTTAAGTAGTATGATATGCAATACAACAACAATTTTTGTTACATATATTTCTTTACTTTTTCTTAATATATATAATCATAATAAATCATTTTAAACAACATAATCTAAATCATGGGTCTTTGACAACAGCAACATCAGTCTTGAACTGTTAAGGTCTTCCAGTAAAAGCCACAGGGTTCAGCAGATATATACTTTAGTAGTTGTCTTATTCTTTACCTGAAATTACAAAAGATAAAAAATTATTTAGTAATTGACAACATCATGGTTAAATAATGCTTCTCAACATTCTTTCACTAACAGTTTGAGGTTACCAGCTTTGTCATTGTAACAAAGACTTGATCTAAGTATCAATGTAGCTGTGACAGAGCTTAGATTTCAAACCTGTCTGATATAATGATTATGGGTTTGATTCCCAGTCACTGAAAATGTGTCAACTATTTTTGTTGAGGTTGATTTTTGGGTTGCAAAAACCCCTGCCATTCCCCGGCCTGCGAGAGACAGCTAATGGTAAAATATCTTGTATTTCATCAGCCCCTGACAACTAAATATAGTCCCCAGGTTTTGGTTTGGAGAAATTCCCCGGCAATGCGGTGGAAGCTCGAAAGTAAAAACCAGGCTGTTTTTCCAGCAACTGATTGGTGCATTATGCAGTCAATTCCTTGTGGAAAGGTATGTTGACAAGGAAACTGCTTAGTTGATTCGCTGCATATAACTGAAAATTTGGTAAGGACTAAAAGAGCTGCTTAAATCTGAATAAACTCATAAAAATTAAGTAATAATGTCTATTTATTGACTATGTTAACTTACTCATGAATATTTATGACAAGGTTAGGTGTCTGGGAAGTTCAGTCTTCATCTGCCAATATAGACACAGGTTGCAGGTTCATGGTTTTGTTCCAGTTTGCTTCATACCTGAAAGTGAAATCAAAGAAATTAAAATCTCATTAATAAACATGCACCAAAAATATGTACGTTACAGTACTTCAGGTGTTTTTTTGTATGACTCGAACCCAAGACTTTTTTCATGTTTAACCCAGGTCAAATAAATCCTAAGACCATGCAATATTTCTGGAGATCATTAATAAATAGTCTTTAATTTAATATTTTATATGTCAATCTTTTACTAAAAGTTTTAGATGAAATGGAATGCTCGCTCCCTTCATAGAGCTTGGACAAGTTTAACACGTTACACGGTGGCCTTTCTACTGCTAATTGGTCTGAATTAACAAATAAACTTACCCAACTGTTATCTTTTCCCAATTATAATCCATAACTAATTATAATCAAATCACTGATTGTCTGATAACTTGTCAAAACACCGACAATTAAATCTTTAAACCCCCCTCTATGCAGGTGTCGCGAGTAAACACAGTGTACTGCAGTGTACACTCAGTGTGTAGATAAACTCTCACTGAGAGGCACCATACGGGGATAAAATCATTCATTGACTCAAGATGCTGGACTTTTAATTGAGGCACCGCGCGGGATATTTAGGCGCAGCGGTATGCTATATTTGCTTTTTTAAGCACCACGGAACCGCGGCGGCTTATTGGGCTGGGGAAGGGCCTGATATTGTAAATTTATCACTCGCTGACTCATTGATATCCTGGCTGACAAGCTCTTGTATCTTACTACTTTTGCCACAAGCGGTTGCACAACAAGATACTTTCTCCTTTTTGTATTGCCACCACTCAGTCTTCAGACTCTTCCCGGTTGGTATCCAACTGTGGAATCAACTGTCAGAACACTTTGTCACTGCACAGACATTGGAACCCTTCAAATTCAAGGAGAGTCTGGCAGGATGCAGCATTTGAACTGAGCTGTTAATCCAGAAATCGAAGGCTTGCATGGAAGACTTGGCTTGCCAAACGTTTCTTGTTTTGTGTTATCTTTTTAAATATATTGTTACCATTTTCTCCTCTCAAAATTTGAAGCAACTTTGCAAATTTCACTTTCCCTTTGATGCATTAATTACTAAATTTGGCAAAATTAGACGAACAAGGCTTTGAAGAAAAAGTATTTGTGGTGCATAACTTAGAATTTAAATAAGAATTTTCCAGGGATCAGCTTTGAAGCAAAATGAAATACTTTTTCTTCAAAGCCTTGTTCCAGTGGGATTCCACTTCAAGAAATAGAGTGTGTTGTTCACATTTTTGGTGAACCACAGTCATGAGCAATCTATGACAGTATGTCTGTGAGTGTGATGACCTGGTATTTCCCCTATCTAACTGTATAGAACAAGCTCATTGTCATGAAGTTGGCTTAGAAAGGTTTAAATTCCTGGCAATTTTGAAAAAAAAACACGTGCTGGAAGGGATAAATGTATTACCAGTATGCCAGTATCAGGTGGAGATCATCCTGAAGTGACATGCTGATGCAAAGGAATGACCCTCAAGTTCTACAAGGACCTGTTGACTGTAGTTATTGGCAAAGCTCTGGTCCGCTTGAGGGTGGATCCCTTGATGCAAAAGTGGCGTAGCTTCAAGGTGAGTCCTCTGGTGTGGTATCTTGAAAAAGTCTAGCAGTATGGAATCTATCTGCTCTATTCTGCAATTTCCTTAGAAGGAGCATCAGGAGTGGACGCTCTTTGTTTGGTTGAGACCTCACAGCAGCTTCTTGACTGCATTACAGCTGATGGTAAAAGCATCCTCTTTTGCTGAGGGTTAACTTGGTTGGCATTAAATACGTGTTTTCGTTGGTGAAGCCACTGTGTATTGGTGATAAATACCATTTTGTTTGGACTGCAGTTCAAAAATTTCATGAAAAATGTCATAATTCACACAAGTTATGAAAAAATCTGAAATCATCCCAAAAATAAAACATATGTACAATAATTGTTTTATTTCACGTTGATGTATGCCAAAACACAGTCTTAATCCAGAGCCTGCTTAATCTGAGTCTTTTACCTGACTGAACTTGAAAGAATGACAGCTGCTGTATACTTGACCTGTTTGTCGGTATAATTATTCATTGGCAAATTTGAAATCATTACCATGGTTTTGTTCATCCACGAAATTAAATCACCCACAAATAAACAGTTGAATTAATTTATCATGGATGTGAAGTTTTTATTCGAACCCAACAAAGATGTAGATTTTGTGTCCAATATTTATAAGGAAAAAATGAAGATACATATGAGTCTTTGTTTCAGATACATGACAAAAAGTAGAGAACATTGATATTTGAAATACAATGATTCAGTGTATTCATGTCAAATTAGATACAGAAAACAGTGCTAACTTCCTCAGACTCAAACAACTTTTCTTGATCAAACAAGATTGATATACAACTGGTCAAGTCAGGTTCACTTTATTTCAATGTTTCATGTAAACCAACGCCGGTATAGATTTTAAAATAGATCTGCATAGTAAAAAAAGAAAAATACATGTGAAAGTTATGTCAATGTGATTGTTTTTGTGTTACCATAGCGATTGATGTCGTGCTGTCAAAATGTACATGTCACTTTTTGTTGTAGACATTCATCATACATGACGCATCATATGTTATTCATATTGATAACTTGATTTTTTTTCACACCCAACCCATTAACATTAAGTTTAGGATTTATGTACAGTCGGTGTGGGGTTTCATGTGACCCTTTAAGTGACCCCAGAAATTTTCAAAAAGTTACATTTGACCCTCATTCAGGATTCTGACTGATGGTGGAATTTATTGGATATTTCTTAGAATCACACATCATGTATACTTTATGACTTTTGCTTATACAATGGTCAAAAAGTAAAATCCAGTTTCAAAATTACGCTTGAAATTCCACTTTTACTGCAGACAGTGGAAAAATGCATCTTTCTCCTATGTTCACTCTGTTACTGTTGTTCTGTGACAGCGAGTGTATAATTATTATTCATTGCAATAGGGCTTAACTTTGCTTCTGAAAATTAATTGGCCATTTCAAAGTATAAAAACAACCCACAGGGCTTTTTTTCAAAGTTAAGCAAATGGGCCTGTTCTTTCAATTTGGGGAAAATAACAGATAACTTTTGCAAAGGGGGAGAAAAAACTTGATGTAAACTGAACTTAAGTGTGATATATATTAATGTTAAAAGAATTTTCCTGAGGGCAAGGAGCCACTGCTATAGAAGGAAAAAAAGGCCTGACCCGTATATCAATATTTTTATTCTGTAGACTATAATTATGTACTCATTTGTACAATACCATATTTTTTAGTTTCGGTACAGTGTCCATTAGACCATAAACTATTTCAGTGTTTAAATGTTAAATGATATGTCAGATGGCAGGAAGGTGTGTTACCATTGTAATTAAGGTAGATTAATCATTCAGTCTCGGCCTGTGTTTACAATGTGACAGACAGAATGATGCTGTAATACTTAACTACTGTACTCACTACATGACACGACCAATACATTCATACAAAACTTACTGTAAAATCACTTCTACAGTGAATAATAGTAAAAATAATTTCTATATTAGTATATGACTATCCTTGAAATTACATTCCCACAAAATAATCGTCTTCACCAAATTTTGTCCCATTGAAATTGAATAATTTTACAGTACTTGCCTGCTACATGACACAACCAATACATTCATACAAAACTTATTATTACTATCTTAAAGCAGCTCTCTCATCTAGTACTACTAACTCATTTCTTAATGTCTTTGTTTACAAACTACTGAAATTACCAGAAGATTCTGTAGCTTGTTTTCTAGTTGGTGCAAGAGTCAGTAAGCTCAAACATGAACATATAAATTTAGTAATTTACAGGATCTGATTCTCTGTCCTAAAAGATTTCCTTCCTACCAAAGAAACCGTGAATAGCATACATGTTTGAATTAATGAGATTGGAAATAAACAATGTAATATTTTTTTTATGTATTTAAAAATTATTTAAAGCTTTAATGGTCAGATGGATATTGTAAGGTTTTAAACTAAATATCACCACCGTCCAGTGCTTGGTATAATAGTAAAAACCAAAATCAGATCAGCAAACATTCACTGTAAAAAAGGTGTTTGAAGTGAATTGCATTGTAAAATGTCGAAATCAGGACTTGCAGCATTATACTAACTAATATTAGAGTATGGGGACATTGACATAATCCTAACCTTAATGCATGAATATACTTGTATTACAAGATTTTTGCATGGGGTATAAAAATTTCCGCGAGCAAATTGTGCAATCTTGTTCCTTAAGATTTTTGTTTGTTTTACTCTTTCAGTGACTTGGTTATACCCCTCGCATATTCAAACATACAACTAGGGTTATGAATATTGATATTGATAATTTCAATATGTCAGCTGTTAAATAATGCTAATCAATGGAAGTCGAGGATCAGGTTTAACTCTCTGTACTCTATAAAACAAATCTCGTTATTAGATGTATGTCATGTGAGGAAAGAATCTCAGCTATGTTGAAGTTCCTATGAGTGTATACTATTAGCGTCTTTAAGCTTATAAACATGATAATAAAATGCTAAAGAAATCAGACATCTTAGGCCAACACTAAGTTGTACTGTGTTTCTGGTAACATGCTAAAAAAATATGATAAGTAGATAGGCAAACATTTTATTTATTTTATGTAAAATTGACGATAAAGCTGCAGTGATTTTCTACAAAATGTCATAAAATAATTTAGGGTAGTCTGGGTAGAAAGTATGTTTAGGTATGCATCACAATAATATTCTGATGTTGGCCTTATAGATGATGCAGTTCAACATTTTTATCTCTGACTTCAGGATCAAGTCTTTGAACATATTTCATTCTTGATGCAGCTGCATTCAATATGCTGAGACATTAATAACATACAAAAATGTTCTTCTGTTTGTCTTTAAAGGGGATGTCCCGGTATCTTTTCATGTGAAAATATCGCTGGCTTAGAACCAGAAGGTCGTAACTACCAAATCGATATATTGAGAAAATAAGAGAAAACTGTCTGTAATTTACTCTTTACCTACTATGGAAAAACACGTTTTTAAAACTTCATTTTGGTCAACATGACAATTTCAGATTTTCTTGAAAATATGCTCATAAGAAGCGCCTTGTGAAGCAGATTCAAATATGTATGAGTTTTATAAGGTCGTAAGAGGTAGTTGCGACCTTCTAGTTTTAAGCCATCGATATGTTCGACGCTCAAGCCTAGAATGAGCACTAGCGACGCAACTTAATATTTAAAGCTGTTGAGTCGGTTTCGAGCATTAACTGTGACCTGTTTCACAAATCTTTTAAATTTGTGTTGGTAGTGTAGTGCTTATTCTTGACTTGAGCGTCGAACATATCTCATGAAAATCAGTCAGCAAATAATTTACTTATGGTCATTTTAAAATTTTTGTTTTCTTATTTTTACTTGATGGCTTAGCCAAAAAGTAATGTGGTAATGGTATGTCCACCCTGAAAAAGCAAATAATTTATTCCAAAATACCAAAAGATTAACTCACCAGGGCCCGTATTCATAAAGCTCCTAAGGGGAAATATTCCTTAGGTTGATAATTTACCTAAGGTTTTATACTTATAGGAATTCCCTTAGTTTTATATGATTCACCTTTGATATTTGAAACCTTCTTAATGATGTACTTTCAGATATGTAAGGTGAAATCATATAAAACTAAGGGAATTCCTATAAAACCTTAGGTAAATTATCAACCTAAGGAATATTTTCACCTGAGGAGCTTTATAAAATGAATATGGGCCCAGAAATACAGATACATTCACTTTATATAAATGTATGAGTCATTATTGTTACATGTTTGTCTTTCCAGGGACAGTAGGATGTTTTCTGGATGACAGTGTGTTGATATGTTGCTATGGTGATACAACGAGATAGGAAAGAAACATCTGTGATAAAAACCCAGCAGTAGACGATTTAACTTTTCTCAAAGGTAGATAACAATCATAGTCTGTGTATGTTTCAATTAGTGAAACGACATCATCCCATGATCCCAGTCAAGTGCAGTTTATATTTATATAATAACACAACATGCTGTACAGCACACCTACCTCTCTCTCTGAGCAGTCAACTGCTGCATTGTGCATTTTATGTTAAATTGAACAGTTTGTGGTTTTCCCCGAACTGAAGTGTACATACATTGGAATACAGTGTTGTTATTGTTGTAATTAATGCTTCAATACTTCTGTTCGCATTTTGACTCATCTATATTATTTATATAAAAAATATAATTTCTGCATGGATATACTTGTTACATGTGTGTGATACGTTCAGAAACTGTTGCCATAATATAGGAACCTACTAAAATGATGGTCAGTGTACCATTATTTTAATATTTATTTTACTGCCAACAAGGTTTATTTGATAATGTGTTTGTGGCTACTTGGGCTTTATTTTTAATGATTATCATAAATTTGTAGGAGGGGCTAAATGGGGCTGAAGGAGGGCTATAAGTCTGGTCATTAGAATTTTTTTAAAGTGACTTATGAACAAGTATCTAGGGTACATTATGGTTAGACTAAAGACGAATAAAAATGTTGGGGTTAAAAAATATTGGCACTTGATTTTATGTAGATAACTTATCAATATCTTCTCTCACTTTATGTTCTAAAGCCAACAGATACATTTGATGATAAACCTTGATCTTATATTCTCAAAAATTCCAGTAGATATGTTGCTCATAAATATTTCAAATGCATGTGTTGACTGTTTAATGTTTATCCTAAAAAATGCACACATATTTGAATCATGAATGTTGTATTGTATATTTGGAGTATGTAGTGGTGTCACTGGTGTGAGGTCAAAAATTCATATAACCTCCAAGAATGTCTGGTAACCTTGACACCCGGAAAATCAGGTCACATTGAAGTCCAGAACGTCCGGTTGCCATGGCTTCCTTGACTCCCAGAATTCTCAGGTTACTTTGTATCCCAGAAAGTCTGATTTCCACCACTTTAATAAGTCTGACTACCATTATTACCAAAAATAAAGGTCATCTGGTTGCCTTGACTCCGAGACTGTCTAGTTACCTTGACTCCCAGAAACTGATAAAAGTTTGGTTACCATTATGCATTAGTCATTGTTATGCCTGCCCAGAGTTGCAGCGGTGATACAGGGGGAAATAGACCGACGAATCTTCACAATTTGACAACCTTATTGACTCAGAGTCTGTTTAGATTAGACTTTGGACCGGTTCCAAGACCCGGGAAATTACTATGTGATTACAGGTTATGACCTTAAGATAGTAAGCATTCTCTCCAGGGTGGGGATTTAGACATCTAAATATTCGAAATGTCTACTTCCCCCTGGAATGTCCGCCCTCCCACCCCTCCCCCAGAATGTCTGGTTACCTTGACTCCCAGAATGTTTTGTTTCCTTGACTCCCAGAATGTCAGGTTATACGGGGATATTCTCTGTTATGTGACTTACAGACCCTTGCTAAACAATACTCTGATATTCAATATTGACATTACATGTGTTCGTATTTACCTTAATTGACAAACACAATTTAGTTGGAACTTTTGCTTTTGAACATAAACTTTAATAATGTTAAACATATTAAAGTGACACCTCATGAAGATTCAATGACCAAGCAGCGACAGCGTATATATGCAAGGAGTCCAGTTGAATTGTATTTGTCAATGCCTGTATATTTTCTTAATTATAAACACTATGTTTCTTTACCTCAAACTTCACACATAGTCAATATATTTGACAGATCTGTCTTTGTATCTTTGTATGTAAATGCATCTAACTGTGCACTTATATCAACCCATCTATTACTTGCAAATTATTTACTATACAACAATGCACTATTGTCATCAGTCAATTTTGTAAGATGGTATTTGGTTTGTGACAAGTTCATTACAAAATGATATGGTTGTTACATATAATGTGATGAATTTACAGTGTTTAGGAGATGGTGTTCAGCTTGTGAGGTTCGGGTTTGGTTTTTTGGCTGCATCTGTGACTAAACTATAAAATAATCAATAAAATGTCAATAAAAATTAAATAATAAAATCAATACCTGACTAAATGAGAATTTGAGGAAAGAAACTAGTGAATTTTTTATTTATTTTCTTAGAAAGTTTAGTTTTTAGAACAATACATGAGCATAAAACAGGTGTAAATGATTTAACAGTGTGTTATAATGAGGGGTTTCCTTTAACCATTGGGCCCCCTTGACTCCTGACATTTCCAAAATGTATTAAACATTTGACTGGAGATTTGATTTCTATAAAAGTATTTATTTGGCTGTAAAATGATACGGTTTAACCCATCATGGGTGGTTCTTACTAAAACAGCACATTTAAATTTTCCCAAGCGGATATTTGCTGTAATTAAACCTCAACAGCAAAAACGTCTGAGCAACAGTTAGTATTTGTGTATTACAAAGGGTCTTGCTCTACAGAGGTTGTACTATTGTACAAAATTATCAAAATTACCCTCGAAATTCATTCTCTAATTGACCTGTTTTTAGTCTCTAGTGTTGAATGATTTTGTTTTTTGCCAAAGATGCACATTGATATTTATTACAGATGAGTCTGCCTCGCCCATCTGGGCTGAAGGCCCCAGGGTCGAAATTAGCGAGGCCGAGCTCGGGTATACCACATAAATCTGGTCTGATGCAACCAGGATCCCTATCTAGGGCGCAAAGTAAGTTCTTGTGGTGGTGGTGTTGGTGGTGCTTTATATACATGTACAGTATTACATGTTGTTTGTTGGTATATATACATGTTTGTATATTTCAAGTGTTGTTTTATTTTGCTTTTAAACTGTTAAAACTTTCAATTATAGATCAAAACATGAACTTTCAATTATAGATCAAAACATGAACTTTCAATTATAGATCAAAACATGAACTTTCAATTATAGATCAGAACATGAACTTTCAATTATAGATCAAAACATGAACTTTCAATTATAGATCAAAACATGAACTTTCAATTATAGATCAAAACGGGTATCATGTGCCGTGACTTCATATTTAGCTATAGACTATATACAGTGCATACCCAAGGGTTACAGCTCATAGTTCAGATTCTGTCTACAGTAGATCAACTTCTATGGAAATTACAATAATTTATTTTGTAACTCGATGCTTTAAGGTCTGGTATATGTAATAACATAAGCATTAAAATGATACCAAAATTTAGACAGATCTTAACTTTTGTAATATCAAAACATATTACTACAGCATCACTATACATGTATATAGCTTAATACCAAAAACAAATTCAGTTGACTAAATTTATTTCAGTGCAAAATACAGTGATTTTGAACTTTTTATTATTTATTTCTTTAATTACATTTTGATAAATTACAAGCATCCCACGCAGCCCCTTGCAATTTAGGAAAATAATCTTAGGAAATGGTAGAAAACCCTTGAATACCTTCTCAAAGTATTAATAGTAGGGGTTTTGTGAGTCATTTACTGCATGTTTGCAACTGTGAGTCAGAAAAAAAAAGAATAAGACAGAAGGTATTTGTATACTGAGTAACCAAAGTTTAGCACCTTAATAAACGATGCAATCTCTTCAGAGGGGGAAGGGGCCTTATTTCTCCATATAGTTCAGCTGAAGAACATTAAATTAAACAGCACTTTAGAAGGTAAGAAACTCATACTTTCATAAAATTATCATCACATTAACACATTTAGCTGTAAACAAGTCATGTGCTCATCTTCTGCAACTCATCTTGTGTCTGTAAAGCAGTAGAATGAAAAAAAATCTGAATGATGTAGGCCTAGTATTGTTACCTGTCTGTGCAGGCAGGGGGGGGGGGGGGTAGTTAGTTAATGAACTGTAGCAGTGTGTAGTAGACTTCCCCTCTCCTTTGTGTATGATGCCTTTGTTTATAGTAAATCCTTATGAATGAATTTCTGGAGTAGTTTGTACATTACACATACACACAGTATAATAAAGAAAACACAACATGGTCATACACACTGGTACGGAGCGATGTCAAAGCGTAACGCAAGTCCAGACGACAGCCTGTAATAGACTCTTTCAGACAATAGCCAATACTTCTTAGTACCTTGGGGCGGGTACATTCGTACAACAGGTTTAAAGGGTATTTTCACTTATTTCTTATGTTTTTATGGAAACAAAGATAGTGATCAACAGTGAATGATTATCCTATGTATCAATGTACCCATAAAGCATTCTAAATGCTTAACATTTAGAGTTTGTTTCGTTATTAGTATGGTGTAATAAGCGGAGATATGATATCTTTAAATAAAGGCTTATATGTTATCTTAATATATGAAATATACCATTTGAATAGTCAATACAATACCTATAACTGACATGCTTGTAATACCATGCAAAATAATCACCTTATAACAAATTATTTCCAAAAAATAAAATTCATACATGTCATAGTTTCGATCAGACGGTGTCATGGTCTGCATACGAAGTCCAAGTACGGTGTCGTGATCTCTAAACGAAACCTTTATAAAATACATTTCTTTCGGAGTACAGAGTTTGCATTATTTCTGGCATACACGTTATTATGAAGAGATCGAGAGAAACAGAAAATGGTAAGGGGTCTTGTATGTGTTATCGGTCGATTTTAACTTGAGTATGAATGCACTATTTCTTCAAAGTACTAACGGACATGTTACACACACACACACGCGCACACACACACACACACACACACACACACACACACAAATAAAAATATCAATCTGCAAAAACTACATATTGTCAACAATTATAATGGCTTGGCGTTATTTGACTATTAAAACATTATTAATAGTGCATGCATCTCTTTATCACATTCACACTTGTATACAAATATGTGGCTTCTGTTAGTTAATAAGACCCAATGTGTCATATACGTATTTTGTGTTTTTTAGGCCACTGGTCCTAGTATTTGTAATTTCCTTAATATAGAGATTGGCGCTCTCAATTGAATTATCATTTGATTGTTACACGTAGAAATACAAATAATGTTCAATGGAATGTGCCGTACGCATCTTTTTAAACACATTTTTCTAATATAATGGCATGTATCCCTGCTCAATTTAGCTGCGCCTGCTTCATACGTTGACTGGTTATGTGATATCTCGTTTGAAATGGCCACTCATCTCTGTCGATATGAATGTTACAAAGTATACCTTACAAATGTTTTATTTAGCCGAGTGGAATATTGTAGTGAAATCATCACCTCTTATTATCATTAATACTATTTATGATTTTACTTTTTTGGAACACAAGTTCATATGCAGCTTTTGTGACGTGTGCAGTGAGAGTGAAAATTCAACAATAAGGCACTGCATGCGAAGTCACGACGATGAGAAGATTTCTTATCTTCATTTCTTCAAATCAGAGGACAAACTAAAATACAAAATATGTTGTTTTAGAATTACAGGAAGTGAGTTAAACTGTAATCCGAAATCAGTGTACATTAATCAGGAGACAGGAAAACTTAACATTCCTACACAACATTGTGGCACAAGATGTGTAAAGTAAACAACTGTTCGAACTCAGTTCACAACAAGGTATACAATGACATTGACAATTCGTCTACATGTGAAGGTTAATTCAGATAGTACTCCTAGTACTTATCGAATCAGAAAATACATATGCGCACAATAACTCTTGTTGACTATCATTACGATTTAGTTTGATGACTACATGTATATCACAATAATGCATCAAGTTTTGAATAGACGTCTTAACATTTTGAACTAACGAACAGGTAAGCGATGTTTATATAGGTTTGACTGGGTATAAGCTTTATAATCAGTTAACGGGATAGTTCCCTCATTGGTATTACTTATTGAATGGTCTATACCAACCTTTGGTTATCATTCACATTATCAGAGTTAAGATAGAACGAAAAAGTAGTTCTACAACACCTGTTATTAAAAGTCGACGCGAAATGGTTGGAGTATCCACATCTAGAGCAGTAAGATACGGGTCTGATCCCAGGCAAATTGTGCCTGTTACCAGGATGATATATATGTAGTCTTAATGCCATAGAACAAATGATGATGGGACATAGAATGAAAATACTTGCAGGATAATTTTCTTTACAGGCGTACTGCACATTTGTGGTTCAGAAATGTCTGTCGTCGTTGCATCCATAAATGAGCCGACATTTATGCCACTTACATCAACCGAATCTCCATATTCGTAAAAGATTTTCATCTTGAGAATGTCGTCTATTTTCTATAACACATTCGTTTAGAGACCATGACAAAATATTTTAAGTCGTTTAGAGTGCAAGACATTCCCAAAAAATCAGCAGCTTCACATTTTACGGCCTGTGAGACATGTACGTGTATCAATACACATATTATAGCAAAGATAGTTCTTTTTGGTTATAATAACTCATTTGTACTATTTATAATGCGATATATTAAACATAATTAGTATTTTCTTTAATTTTTCGCAAAACAGGACTACTTCAGGTATAAATAAAAACTTACTACACGCATTTAATTATATTTTTAGCGTAACCATTTAGAACAAATACTTATATGTCGATGTGTTGAACGATCGCATCAAGTAAAACGTTATTAGAGGGGTAAATCGTTGTAAAGTAGACACACTCAAAAGCGTGCTGCCCGATGTGCAAATTTTCTATGGTATTTTCGCGAGGAGTCTATAGCAGGCTGTCGTCTGGACTTGCGTTACGCTTTGACATCGCTCCGTACCAGTGATACAGAAAGGTAGATCTGATTCTTTATTTTCTGTGATAAAAATTATAGTTGATATTTAGTTAGAAATGATGCTCCTAATTATTATTCCAGAGCTCGAGCAGTTAGCATATTTATTTAAAAGTTCTAACATTACTCAAATTGTGAATTATTTACTGCATGCATGTATTACTTTAAATTAATTTGAAATCATTTGACATTTTTTAATGATTCTACTAATAAAAATGGTAAATTAAATATCATGAATAATTTATTTTCGATTTTATTTTGTGCTTATCTTGTAAACAATTGCGGGGAAAACTTAACATAGTGTAAGCTTTGCTTTGGAATTGTGCCTGGTAGTGTCCCCGCTGATTTTTATGCTTGACCCCAAATTGTATAACCAGTTTATAAGATGCATCATAATTTGTAGCATTTACTCTTCTATAGTTATTCACTGCTATAGTTATTCACTGTTGTTGTCAGCATCCCGACTTTTTCTGGTTCGTTGAATAATTAGGTCATTGGAGTAACAAAAGGGGTCCTACAATCCCAGAATAATCCAAAAATCCGAAATGGTCAGATCTTTTCTGCACAAATAAGTTATTTGATGAAAAATTTCTAAGCATTAACAAAGTTATGGTCATTTGAAGTTCCTTACTCTCAATTTGGACAGCAAAACCATGTTTGAAACTTAGTTAAGGTGCTGGGATGTTTGCTAATGGCATCCGAAACAGATTTGCGACTCGTTTTCAGGATTGGGCATTATGTCTTATTTGGACCCCTGCAGCTATTTTAAAGTAACAGTTAAAAAAAACTGCATAGCCTACTGTTACAGCTCTGATTTTATTTTTTTTCGATGAGGAATTATCTTCTTTGCTTTTAATCTCTTACCATTTCTTAATGAGAATTAGATAAATAGGTACAGATGTTTACTCCCTGGTATTGTAGCTGTGACACATGGAATGCTGTAAGATTAACTGGATAAAAACAATCACAAAAGATTAATTGGATATATTTTATTGTAGTTAATCTAATTCAAACCATGTTACTTGTATTTAATGGTACATCAATGATATAAGGCTTACTTCAGGTACTGACTTTTTGCTCCTGAATAATAAACCACATGTTTGTAACATGCTGGATCAAATTTATAATTAAAAATTACAAATGTTTCTTAAAATTAGGTCAGTCCTTCAGGGTTTTCCCTAGGATTTTTCATTGGAGGGTCCCAAGACCCTTAAGGTTTATATTTAGGGAGTCCCTGAGAAATTTTGGGGGTCCCTTCACTATACGGTAATGCATTTCAAGCTCATTATTAGTGAGTATCAAATTTATAAATAAATAAAACAGCAAATTTAGATTGCTCAATGCACCACAAGACTCAGTGCAATAAATAGCAGAAAGAAAAATGTTCTAGCTGAAATAAAAATGTTTATTCGAGGGATCCTATTGGGGGTCCCAAGGATGCACAGTAATGCAGAAATGAGGGTCCCAAGCCACAAAGTTGCATCAGGAAAGCAGAAAACCTGCATCAGGGAAATCCCTGGTCCTTGTTAGAAAACAGTCCAAGAAAACTGGTTAGATGAATTAGTTGTCTTATAAAATATAACTGAAAAATTGTTTCGAAATGGTGATATTATCATAAACGTTATAACCATAATAATATAAAAGAAATATAAATTTATGCATGTAATAAAAGTAGGGGTATCAGCTGAGGTAATACTGGTATGGAAATCATGATTTTAATTTATGAATATGGGTGCAGTATGATGTTATCACTTGTACTATAATACTGTAAAATAAATAATTTTCGTGGTGGATTAAATTTCGTAGATTTTGTTGTTCACCTTTAACCAAGAAATAAAATCTTATAGAACAATGATTTTGACCTGTGTATTTATCACATGAAATGCAAAAATCCATGAATTAA
Organism: Spisula subtruncata; assembly: GCA_963678985.1. Classification (NCBI taxonomy): domain Eukaryota; kingdom Metazoa; phylum Mollusca; class Bivalvia; order Venerida; family Mactridae; genus Spisula; species Spisula subtruncata. Next base: position 25,756,749 of record OY787672.1, read on the forward strand.
TTATAAGGTCGCATCATAATGGTCATTTTTACCCAAAACCACAAAATTTCATTCCATCAAATGTTAAATGATTTTACAGTACTTAATACTACTGCGTGATATGGTATATTAGTACATACCCCGAGTACATTCCATGAATATCACAGTAATCTTGTATTACATACATCCATGTAATGGAGATTTAATAATACTTAATGTATTTCAATAAAGACTGGAGTTGGTCGGTTGACCCGTTCCAAAATTTTGTATGTCTGACCTAACTGTCACAATTTTATATGAGGTTTCACTGGACATGGTGTTCCTAATATATCAATTAGTAGGGATGATTGCAAGGTGTCTTCTTAGATTGTGCAGTTTCACCAAAATTTGAATAAAGTATTATACATGTACTTCTACAAAATCAGTTTCTACCCAAATATGATATAAAAGATGAACTGTTTATTAACTCAGAGGTATTCTCCCTTTGATTGTATCAGTGCTTAACATGCTTGTATATACACCGGGGCACATAATAGAACGAAGGATTCTATCGGGACAGAGCTTGGACCTGTGCCTCTGTAGCTCAGTGGTTAGTGCTCTTGCCGTCTAATATGGCAACCCAGGTTCAAATAGGGGTAGAGGCACATATATATATGCCAGCCATATTTCAGCAGAAAGCTGACTGGCAAATAAAGGCTAAGCTCAGAATTTGCTCCCTAGAAGCTGAAGGTCGTCAGCCAATTAGGCAGGGGAAAAACCTGATTGCCAGTCTTTATTGTCAGTCAAAGCAAACAATCAAACAACTATTGCCCATACAAATATGATATTTATTATCAAGCAACCTTTTCATCTTTATTCTTCAGTGACCTTGATATAAACCAAAACATACATACTAAGAAATCTACCACATGGCTATATGTATAAAACATGCTTGATGAGATAATAAATGTTGTTTGAGAAAGTATTTGTATTGTTACAATCATTGTTATTAGGCATCTGTACTAGTCTTCACAGCCTGTTTATTGTAAAACCAATATTTTGAACACATGCGTATTATCATATGTGAGGGATGATACAAAAGTAAAGGGTAGTATTTCTTTAATCATTTTGCCAATTACAGGGGTTCTACGATTCTGGATAATTGCACGAGAAAGAATGAACCTTTTTTGCCGAAAATAAAGTTATTTGATGAAAATACTTCTACTATTGACTGAGTTTTGGTCAGTTGGAATTTTATAAATGTAAGCCGAATTTTGACAAAAGAACGAAGTTTGAAACAGAGTTAAGTGGGAGCTGAGATGATTTGCATCTGATTTTTAGGATTGGGGATAATGTCTCAGTTAGGACCCCTGTTGATGTAACTTTAAAGCATTATTTACAAGTAATTAGTATAGAATATTAGTAGATAGTTAAGAAGAAAGTTACTTATAAAATCTTGTTAGCAAACTGTAAGTAAAACATAAATAACAATGTTAGCATAATATTTGACTTACTGAACAGCCCTCTTTCACTGATACTTTCCAATAATGATTGTGAAAGGTTTTGCTATATTAGTTATATATACCTACTGTAACATTGCCAAAACTGTCTCAGACAGGAAGTTTGGTACGTCTAAATAACGTGAGAGAATATGCGTAGTTATACTACGTACAGTAACTGATAATCATAATCATAGTGGTTTTGACATTGGAATTACTTGATGTAAATCATTGTAGTTTTTGGATAATTTTGGATCAAATTTCGTAATTTTAGTGTTTTTGACATTGGAATAAGTTGACGTAAATTATGTAGTTTTTGGATAATTTTGGATCAAATTCTGTAATTTGAAATCGGCAAAATTAATAAAGTGAACATTACTGTGCACAGAAACATTGTAATTTACTAGATATATAGTCTTGTTTTCTTCTCATTCTAGAAAATGGAGGAATATCCTTGAAATACTGAATCCGATATACTTGAAAATAAAGCAAAATAGTGTGCTTCTTAAGCATCTAAACATTAATTAATTGAGCTTATATTTTGTGGTTACTTAGTGAGACCCAGGGTAGTCTCTGTTGGACCTAAATAACCAGAAATATGACCAGTTAAGGACTTGAAACAATATAATTATTTAAAACTAAAACATGTGATAAATGTCTGGTAAAACAGTATGAATTTAGTTTTCATCATCACAAAATAGTGGTAAAATTCTTCAAGGATGTTATAATGTGGATGTACGCTTGAGAGACAAGTTTTTGAGTTGTTTTTTTTTCAAAATTGGATATTTCTTCTTATGTGATAAGACTCTCATTACCAATTTATTATGGCGATACAATAATGTAACATTATAGAAATTGTCATCAGAATGAAAATTAATATTTAATATTCATGTTATAAGATTCTCGTTACCATGGCGATACATTATAGAAATTGTCATCAGAAACATGAAATAATACATTCTGGTTATAACTTGTTAGGTCCAGCTCCAAATAATATACAATATGGTAAGACTTTTATTTTGTTATCAACACAGATTACAAGTTTATATAATTCTGGCCTATGTTTTCCTCACATTCTCACCCCCGTGTTTTTGATTAGTTGATTAGTTTTACCTTCCTTATGCCTAGGTCCCACTGAGCATTTTTGCATCGGCAATGTATTCCCGAATAAATGGAACATCAGAAGGCATTGGGAAAAGGGTCTTAATTTGGTCTAGGTGAAGCTTCAGGGATTCATTTGAAAGGTTGTGAAATCCCTGTTCCCGATGCCTGCCCAAGCTAATTTATTCAAAGCGGGAGTTCATCGCTGAGGCACAAATACTCAGTGAAACTTAGGCTTAAGCTATATACATGTTCCAACATTGTGGTATATGGTGTTCCCTCCTATATTACACCCTTATATAGATTCCCTTATCCCTATCCATTTCTGTTAATGAATTACCTCCCCTTCATACTCATTATAAGAAAATAATTAATTGGTGATGGATATTAAAGGGATAGGGGCATGGATATACTTTTCTATGGATAAAAGGGTTAAAATAAAAATAGATGTGGCCCATTGGGTAGTTCTCTTTGGAGGAGTACTAAATTTCTGAACGTGCAAAATATTAAAAGAATTTACTGCTATCTTCAAATGTTGGAATTAAATAAAGCAATAATGATGTTATATGTGAAATTTGTTGGATAATTTCTTATTCCTGGTTGTGGTTTTAATTGTGCTTAACGTGTTATGTTTTAACCAATATTCTCTGGCCTGGTACATTTTTCAAATTAGGAGAAAATCAATTAATCTGGGAAAGGTTTAATCACATTAGATCGTCTGTAACACCAGGTACATTATTTGTTACCGTGACAGTCGAGGTTGCTATACTTCACTGAATTCAAGAAAATCAATGCAGTCACTTGATCGGACCATTATTTTAGTTAAATCAGGAACCAGTCTATTTTAATCATTATATTACAGAACCAGACTATTTCTTGTAAATGAAACCAGTCCATTTCAAATTTTGTCAAATGGAACTAAGCCTGAGGCTATTGAAGTCAAATGGAACCAGTCGTTTTTAGATGTCCAAAGAACAACTAGTTTTATTCGTCAAATGGACCTTAACCAGTCAGTTGGAATTAAACCAGTCAATTTTCTTGAAACGGAATTTCATCAGTCTATTTTGTTCAATTTTAGCTGTTTGGAATGAGTAGATATTTAGCAAAGTGTCTTTTAATGACTAACATCACAAATGTTCTTGGCATGCATTTTTTCAGTGCATCATGATTCTTACTTACTATGTAGTATTTTAGCATGCTAGTTATTTCTAACAGTTCACATTGCAGAAATATTTGCTCTGTTTGCATGAATGTATTAATTATCAAATCATTGCATCTTATCATAGCAGTTTTATTTATACATTGAATTGATGTTTTTGTACTGTTGATTCAATAATTAATACTAATAAGTGAACTACCCCATTTGAGTGAATAGCAGGGTCTACCGGTTACTCGGGTATACTCAGATAAACCAAAAAACATAGTTTGCTTGGCAGACGAGCTGATGTTAACTGTTATCATTTGACTTTGAATTTTTTTACCTGAGCTTTCCAAAAAGCTACATGACTTTCTATTATTGCTGATTTGTCCATTTTGTCTTGTGGCAATTATATCACAAACTTAGTGTGAAGGGAATTATATTATCCATAACTCAGGTGTTATATTTGAATAATTGATGCTAATGTGGTTAAAATATCTGTAGCATGTTTACATTTAGGTTTTATATGGCTCAGCATCTGCTGATATAGGAGGCATAATGATATAATGATTGTCCAATCATTTGTTTGTCCTTCTGCCCTTGCTTTCTGTTTGATAACTTAAGTTAGCAATGAGATGCCATGATGAAATTTTCTGTGTAGGAGTGTAGGTAGCTTATGTTAATTCAAAGTTGGGCCATTGGGGTCAAGGTCACTGGTACAAAAAAATAAATTATGGACAAGGCATCTGTTAACTAATCAGCAGGATTTGTGAAAATCAATATGTTGAAAATGAACACAGAATAACACCCATCAATCAATAAGTGTGTAATATATCGATGGCTCAGCGCAATACTGGTCCAACTCTATTTTTCAAAACTTTTCAGGAGAGACAAAAAACTGTTTTTTACTTTTATTTGTTGATAAAAAATACAACAAATATGAATACTTACATAACTTTGCATCAGAAATAAAGTGATTATTTCATTTTTTTTCAAAAAGGATCATAAAAGGGGTTTTTGAGACTTGGTCTCATATTGCGCTGAAACTTTCAGCGCAATACAAGTCCAACTAGAGTTGGTCTAATATTGCGCTGAAACTTTCAGCGCAATACAAGTCCAACTAGAGTTAGACCTTTAATTTACTAAAATTTACTTAAAATGTTTGGGCATATAAGTCTAACTGCCTTTTTTGTTATACAATTCTTGTCCAGCTTCAGTTAGACATGTATTTCACATCCATTTTAACATTAATTTGTGTACTAGATTTGGTTTTATGACCCAACTAAAAGTCTAATAGGGCATTCAGATTCTACCTTGCCGTCCTTCCGATCATCCCCAAATAGTGTAATCCAAATTCCTTTGAGTTAGCTAGTACTGTTGAGCTACAGTCAAATTCCATAAGAATCAACTAACCGAGTTGTGGTTCTTAAAATAATCAAATTAGTGTCACACACAACTCTAAAAACATTAATTTGAACTTGTCAGCGAAGTTTATAGAAAAATTAGTCAGCATGTGGTCTGACTGAAGCTGCGCACTTAGGGATCTTAATATAGAATTTCAGCAAAGTCATCTCCTTTGGCATGGTCAAACGGCATGCGGCGATATTATCTTTAAAAGGTATAGGTTTGGCTGTTGGTGATAATTTCATAGATAGAGATTTGGTTGTTGGTGAAAGTGTCATAGGTAGATATTTGGTTGTTTATGACAGTCATAGGTAGAGGTTTGGTCGTTGGTGATAGTGTCATAGGTAGAGATTTGGTTGTTGTTAATAGTATCTTAGGTAGATATTTGGTTGTTGGTGATTGTGTCATACGTAGATATTTGGTTGTTGGTGATAGTGTCATAGGTAGACATTTTATGACAGTCATAGGTAGAGGTTTGGTTTTGGTGATAGTATCATAGGTTGAGGCTTGGCTGTTGGTGATAGTATCTTAGGTAGATATTTGGTTGTTGGTGATAGTATCATAGGTAGATATTTGGTTGTTGGTGATAGTGTCATAGGTTGAGGCTTGGCTGTTGATGAAAGTGTCATAGGTTGAGGCTTGGCTGTTGATGATAGTATCATAGGTAGATATTTGGTTGTTGGTGATAGTGTCATAGGTTGAGGCTTGGCAGTTGATGATAGTGTCATAGGTAGAGATTTGGTTGTTGGTGATAGTGTCATAGGTAGAGATTTGGTTGTTGGTGATAGTGTCATAGGTAGATATTTGGTTGTTGGTGATAGTGTCATAGGTAGATATTTGGTTGTTTATGACAGTCATAGGTAGAGGTTTGGTTGTTGGTGATAGTACCATTGGTAGATATTTGGTTGCTGGTGAAAGTGTCATAGGTAGATATTTGGTTGTTGGTGATAGTGTCATAGGTAGAGATTTGGTTGCTGGTGAAAGTGTCACAATTAGAGGTTCGGTTGCTGGTGATAGTGTCATAGGTAGAGATTTCGTTGTTTATGACAGTCATAAGGTAGAGATTTGGTTGTTTATGACAAGCATAGGTAGATATTTGGTTGTTGGTGATAATATCATAGGTGGTAGATATTTTGTTTTGGCGATAGTGTCATAGGTAGATATTTTGTTTTGGTGATTGTGTCATAGGTTGAGGCTTTGCTGTTGGTGAAAGTGTCATAGGTAGAGATTTGGTTGTTTATGACAGTCATAGGTAAAGGTTTGGTTGTTGGTGATTGTGTCATAGGTAGAGATTTGATTGCTGGTGATAGTGTCATAGGTAGAGATTTGGTTGTTTATGACAGTAATAGGTAAAGGTTTGGTTGCTGGTGATAGTGTCATAGGTAAAGGTTTGGTTGCTGGTGATAGTGTCATAGGTAGAGGCTTGGTTGTTGGTGATTGTGTCATAGGTAGAGATTTGATTGCTGGTGATAGTGTCATAGGTAGAGGCTTGTCTGTTGGTGATTGTGTCATAGGTAGATATTTGGTTGTTGGTGATTGTGTCATAGGTAGAGGTTTGGTTGTTGGTGATTGTGTCATAGGTAGAGATTTGATTGCTGGTGATAGTGTCATAGGTAGAGGCTTGGCTGTTGGTGATTGTGTCATAGGTAGATAATTGTTATTGGTGATAGTCACAGTGTCAAAGGTTGAAATTTAATTTGTTGTTAGTGATGGTGTTATAGGAATTAATGTGTCTGTTCTTCCATTTAAACTACAATATGTTCAAAGTGCATCAAGGGATTGCTTTCTAACTGGGCATACTTGTTAACCATGAAAGGACCAAAATACCATTGTCAACGCTATTCATCTCTTTCCATAATTTCCACAGAATTATATATGGTCCCGGATTGACTTAGCTAGTTTAAATTTACATTTTAGGCTTACATGAGGACATTGGTGATACTAAAAGTGGTCTTGTTGTAATATAGTTACATAAAAATTAGGAAAAAATGTTATCAAAAGAACTAGGTTGTCATAAGCTCAATTAATCTGCTTTAGGTATGTGACTTTCTTTTTTTCGTAATTCCAAGGATATTACTAAATACACTTTAGATATAGTTTATGACAATTCTTGTTTTCATTTTTGACTTTTTTTGTGATGGATTTTTTAAATCCTGAGCTAATGCTTCATTGCTTTGGATGTCGGAAAAGAAGGCATTTTTAAAATTGCAATGACTTACTCAATTGTTTGAGTCTTACCAACTTAGAATGCAGTGATATTCTTTATAAAACCTTTCTTATACATTTTAAATATGAATGTAACAATACGAAAGTATATTTTGCATAAAGCATAATACAATGCTTATAACAAAAACAGATTTTTTGCATATTATTTAATTAATTATTATTGAAACAATTTTAGAATTAGAAAGTAAAAACTTCATCATGCCAAATTTTGCTACAGAGCAAACAAGACTGCGTTCAATAAACGCTTATGCCCCCGTGGAAGCCATGTCCATAAAAAGCTAAATCAATCAGGGGCCATTATTCAGTTAAAATGTTTGATAGTGTTACATGGCTTTGAACTATAAGGGACTTATGATGGTAAACGAATATGCCACATTTGAAAGCAGTGCCTTGATTGACTTCATGTGTGATCTGGTGATATGGTGTTATGGTTCTTTGTCACTGCACTTCTCCAAGTTGCCACCTATTCATATACCAAGTTTGAAGTCAATATTTTAAATACTTTTGAAGATACGCTCCGGACAAACAATTATCATGAAAATACTGAAGGGGAGATAATTCAAAATGTAAGACAGACAGAGTTATGGTTCTTGATCCATGCACTTCTACAAGCTACCATCTATTTATATATCAAGTTTTAAGGCAATATCTTAAACAATTTTGAAGATACACTCTGGTCAAAATTTTATTCTGAAAATACTAAAGGGGAGATAATTAAAAGTTTAAGACAGACAGAGTTATATTGCTTGGTCAATGCACTTCTCCAAGTTACCATCTATTTATATTCCAAGTTTCAAGTCAATATGTTAAATAGTTTTCAAGATATATTCAGAGCAAAATTTGAATATAAAAACACTAAAGGGGAGATAATTCAAAATTTAAGACAGACAGAGTTATGGTTCTTTGTCAATGCACTTCTCCAAGTTGCCATCTTTTTATATTTCATATTTCAAGTCAATATGTTAAATAGTTTTGAAGATACGCTCCAGACAATTTTATTGTGAATATACTAAAGGGGCGATAAGTCTAAGTCCAAAATTAGGTCAAGGTGAAGGTCAAAATGGAGCCAGGTGATACAGGCGCGTGGAGAGTGTTCATATACAACATCCATGTAAGTTTGAAAACTTTGTGGCAAGCCATATTTATGCTAGAAGAAACGGTCAATTTGGGTTAACCAGGGCAGACGGACGAAAGGACGGACGGACGGACGGACAGGTGCATTACTATATGCCTCCCGATCTATCGATACGGGGGCATAAAAACTATTACCTTTCTTAATGAAATATAGTAAATATTATGCAGTATCTAAATCTTTCCCTTTGCAGCTACAGCATGTCGTTATGATTGATATAAGTGTAAAGTGTCATGTATATGATTATTTATCAAGAAAACTTAAAAATGTTGTGTGTGATTTAAGTGATCTTGGTTCTTTACCCAGTAAAGACATGTCATAATGAACCTGGGCATAAAAATTTGACAACAATGTCACATAATTCACTCCACATGTGGAGAAGTTCCCAGTGTTTTGTGGAAGAGTCTGTCTAGTACCGATTAAGATACAGGCCAGGAACACTGGCTTAGTGAATCTGCTGCCTAATTTATGGTACACAACAGTTACTGTGAAATTGATGAGAAAAGACCTTTTAACAAAAAATAATAAACATCAAGTATTTGTGTTGCCCTAGCCATACAACATTATTTAACATGACTATTAGACTTTTGAATCAAAAAAATTGAGAATTAGTTTGCTCTAGTATGATTTTAAATTAATGAATATACTATTAGTACTAGATTACTTTGACTGGATAAGGATTAGACCATTAAGACAATTTTAATTGTATGCACACAAGGGATGTGCAGTGAAGTCTAGCTGATATATTCTGCATATCAATTTTCATATTTCATTGCTCTATAATTATGCTGCTATGAAAATATAATAACATTAAACCAGTAATTGGAATTATTGTACTACATAGTGTACCAAAAATGAGTAAAGTTCAATAAAATAATTGTGCATATAAGACTAACTGACAAAAAGTTGAATATTACATAGATATTTTAGGCGCAATACAAGACCAACTCAAGTTGGACCTATATTGCGCTGAAGTAATATATAGTTCTGAGATAGACCAATATGTTTTTAATAAATAAAAGGGGTCAAAAATAGGACCTGACCACCAATTTTTTCTTAAACTGTGTATTTGATGTTACTGAATAAGAATATGCAAAAAAGTGATTTTCTGAAAAAATGCTAGTTGGACCACTATTGCGCTCAGCCCTCGAATTATATGCTATTTTCTTGGAAACTTGTTACATAAATATTATGCTAAATGTCTTGTTTATAAGTATTCCAACTATAACGTACTTGCCATATTTTATCGTGTTACTATACAGATACTGGAGGTACATAGTATTCCTAGTTTATATCATGGCAACCATCACCTAACTCCTGTGGAGATAGTTTTTATAGTTCCCATATGAAGCACATCCCATCACCCATGTATCTTATCCATTCAATACAAGACTTGTATTGGTTATTATATATATTTATGTATAGAACTTCTAAGAATTATTATTTACAAAACATGTACATCAAAACCTTACATGAATCACAATGGTACAGTCCTCCTCTGTGTACTTAGTACAGCAACTGAGAGCTTCATTGTGGTCGGTTCAATGCTTGATTTAAATATTATTTAATAACTGTATAACTCAATATCATAACATTTATTTCTATGTAATACATTTTCATGATACAGTTCGCTGTTTATTTCGCCTCAGTATAAGGTCAACTCAATAATGAGACAATTAGCTTTAATAGGTTAGGTCTCAAACTCAAAGATCATGCTCTTATTAAAGTTAAATTTGTAATTATATTATTATAATATAGCATGATAAAGATTTGTATGATTATGTCTCTTGCATACAGAAGGGGAGACCTATTGATTTTGTGCTGGATTTCTGTCGCTATGTTTGTCTGCTCTTGTTCTCTTTTAATCAAATTTCAAGAAAACTTTCACATGAATAGTTGGTAACATTGTACACATTGTCAGCAAATTTAGTTAACAGATGACTTTGCTAGAGGAATTATTATTAGAGGACTTATGTTTTTTGCATAAACAAGTCTACGATCTCCCGAAGTTTCTGAAAAGCTGAAATCTCATCTCAAATTGAGATTTTGTCTAAATCAGAGTCTGGTTGTAAAATAAATCTGAAGTTAGAACTCATTAAAGTTTACTAAGTATATAAAAATACAAAACAGAATCCGACGTTTCGACTTTATTTCAAGTCTTCCTGAAATAAACAAAGGTTAAATATTACTATTTTAATGCTAATTTTGTGTCCATCCTTTCTGGGATATTATCCAAAAAGACAGATGACATTATTTGAGACGAGATTTAGCTTAAAGTCAGATGTTCTTGGAGATTTGCGCCTTTTCTAGTTATTAGATTGTTGTTTTAATTTATTGTTGTTTGCTTGTTGATGTTTTATTATGGCAGCATGTTGTGCATTATGTATTTTATGATTTTGTGTTATGTAGGTGCTATAGCTAAAAGTGCTAGATCTGCCGGACTAAACTCGAGTCTCGCCGAGAAGTACGCCACTGATGCCGCTAATGCTTTCGCAGGTATGGTAGTCATACACACATGGTTCCAAGATATGTTAACAATGTTGAAACCGGGAGATTAAAAATCCCCGTCGGGAGAAACGGGTTTACTCTTTGAAATCGTGATTAACCCGTTTAAGATGGGTTGGTTGGGAACTCTGATATTTTGATATCACTATTTCGTGTTAATTATGATTCAGGTCTTCAGAAAGTGTGATTTTCAAATTGATCAGTTTCAGAGTCACATTTTCAAAGTCTGGTTTTCATACAGTCAGGTTTTCAAAGATTCTGAACCTTAATCTAGTTTTCAGTAAGTTTACAGCATGATTATGTTTAGTTTTAAAATATGATATTATTTCAAATTATTTATTTTCTGGTTAGTTTGAATGTATCCATTGAATGACGTTGGATTAATAATGTAGACATATATTCAACAGATTGATTTTATTGTTGTTTGCATGGCACAGTTTGATTAGCTGTTAGCACATTTTGCTTTTGATGTTGTTATATTAATCACATACCGTAAGTTATTGTTGAAATATCTGAGGCCTTATTGGAATTGTTCTGATTATTTTTGTTGATTTATTGCAGGTGAAGAAGAATTGCAAGGAAACATAGCACCAATGGATGACTACATGGTCGGTGATCGTGTTTTTGTGAGCGGATCAAAGCCGGGAAATGTTGCCTTTATTGGAGAGACACAGTTTGCACCTGGTGATTGGGCGGGTGTTGTGTTAGATGAAACAATTGGTAAAAACGATGGCTCAGTGAACGGTGTGAGATATTTTCAGTGTGAGGCGAAACGTGGAGTGTTTTGTAGAGTGTCTAAATTAAGTCGGACTCCTGGTGTGCCGCCGACGGCACGATCCACTGATGACGGTGCTTCGGAGGCATCGATGCCATTAAATGGTGATAATACGCCTGTGAATAAAAGACCTACTACACCAAGTATGCTTCATCGGCCTGTCACGCCCAGTCATGGCGGTAGAAGTCATTTGGTGCGGCCGACCACGCCCACAAGTTTACCGCAACCAATGAATAAATCTTTGTCCAGCTCAAATACTAGTTTAAACAGAGGACATGCTCCAACAAAAGTGAAATCTGATCCACAAACTACCATGCCATCCATGAAAAGCCATGGTGGTTTGAAAATTGGTGAAAGGGTGCTGGTGAGTGGATCGAAATTAGGGACACTAAGATATTTAGGGCCCACAGACTTTGCTAAGGGAGACTGGGCCGGAGTTGAACTGGATGATGCTGTAGGGAAAAATGATGGAGCTGTTGCTGGTAAAAGGTAAAGTACTCAAAGATTGCTTTATCTACCATTTTCGATTGGGAGGAATGATGATTTGCATAGGTCTGTTGGTTGGTTAGTCTATTGAGGAAACCTGACAGCTCCTCTCAATAAATCAAGCCTACCTAGCCATTGGAGCCTCAAACTTTGATTCTATATTGAAAGTAGGTCAGCCACAGTACACCTGTATTGAATTAGAGGTTAAAGGTCAAGGTTACTGTGACCTTTAACATGATGAATAAGTAGACCAAATGAATAAATAGAAAAATTTCGTTCCCAATCTATGACTCAGAATAGTTTGGTCAAGGATCTTCAAAATTTTATTGGATAGTTTGAGGTCAGTAGGTAAATGGTCAAGGTCACCACCATGTTCATTTACAGATTTAATTCAAAGAAGCTAGTTGATTAAATCATTTAAAGGCATTCATTGCAAATTAACTTATGATATGATGTTGGGGCAAACATTTGCCAACATAAGAGTTTCTTCACTCTTTTTATAATGGATCAGTAGGTCAAAGGTCAAGGTGACAGTGACCTTTACCATTTCTAACTATTGGGTTGACGTGGGGTGTATATGCTTCACAAACTTCTCTTGTTTTATTAGGTATTTTGACTGCCAGCCAAGGTATGGATTATTTGCGCCAGTACATAAAGTAGCCAAGACTTCGATGACATCAACACCAAATTCGATGACACGATCACTGGGCAGTGGTGGAATGAGACTTAGCCGAGAAAGAAGTGGAAGTCAAGAATCTGTTAGCTCGATGAGTTCAGCAACGTCTAGCGCATCGAGACCGAGGGTAAGACTCGGCGTGTCCAGCCATCCAGGCAACAACCAGGTACATGCAGACTTACTGGTGCTATAAAACAAATGCGTTCAACAATTATACAATCAATTAATCCTGTGATTTAATCGCTTCTGTCAGATTCATTTCCGTGTGATCATTTAAAGCACAGTTAATGGATAAAGCTAAAAAGATCAAATTACTTTCAGGCAGTGTTTTGATTTCAGCAAAAAAAACAATATTGCCTGATTTATGAAATTTATTATCATAATGTAAGTTTTCATAATTTCCTGGGAAATCTAATTTAGTTTAAAGAGACGGAGCTGTTAAAATAGTGAGTCAATAATCTATTAAACATGTTTTATAATTTGGTGTTGATACACATTCAATTTTGTCCAAGAAACGTTACTAAGTAAAAAAATTTCAAAAATGTTTGAGCTTATTTGCAATTATCATGTTTGGACTATATGGTATACGATTACACCGTAGGTAACTTATTAATTTACTAATTGATAAATTATTCACAGGATTAATTGATTTTTGTTCATAGATGTTGTGATAATAACTTACCCAGAAAAACACTCAGGCATTGAATTTACTGTAAACTGTAGAGCTGCAGGGTCACAGAATTTGTAATGGGTTGTTCTAGAGTTACTCCCCTTTGTATTTTGTAGTCTAATTAACTCCCCTTGTTTATTGTGTAGTGGTTTTAATCCTTTTTGGTGTAGTTTATCATCACCTAACTACTAACAAAAAACTCTTCTGTAAATCATTCAGTCATATAAATTAATAAGGACACCGACATGCTAGTTTATCAAAGCACTTACGGAAATCGGAAAAGTTAAGCAAAATATTTAAATTTTTAATAAAGATGTCATAACTCAAAAAGAATTCAGAGCTACAGATAAGCTGCGTATTGGGGTAATTTCCCAATTATTTTTCTTAAAAACCCAATAGATTTTGAGAGGAGGGAGTAAGAAAAAGCAATGATAATCTGAAATACCCAAAAAGAAAAGGATGATATAGTGAAAAACAGTTCATAAAAAGATCATTTACCCTATGAATTTTATTTAATACCCAAATAAAATTTTTAAAAACCCAATCAAAATTGAAACTTGGGGGTAAAATACCTAATGGACTAAAACCTTATCTGTAGCTCTGAAGATATAGGCAGATGTGGTTTGTAAGTGATTTAATAAGCGAAACATTGTTGGTATTGCTTATTTACTGTCGATTCAATTAGATTTACTAATGAGGGAATTATCCCATTTAAAAAAAATAGTGGGGAATATAGTTAACTCAGTTTTTACACACAGTTAAACCAAGATAAACACAATTTACCTGATGGATGCGATTATGTTTATAACCGTTCTCATTTAACTTTGAATGGGCTGTATTTACCTAAATTTTTAGTTTTTAAAGGCATATGTAGATTTTCAATATGTGCCTAGATTTTTTTATTTCTGTTAATGCTTTGATTAATCAAAACCTTCTAGGAGAATGTGATTTTGGTGTTGGCTCCATTCTTTATGTATATACATGTATACTACCATTCTCTGGGTATAGTGTTCCATTTCAATGACTTCTGATTTTTGCTTCGTTCTTGATGTACTGGCATCTGGAATTTGGAATATGGCTAAGTTTATTGCGACTGTGATAAGGCAATGCTTAAATGGAGAATACACGGAGTTTCCAAATCCGAAAGGAAAAGTGTTCTAGAAATGGTTAAATATTTGTGCAACAGAGTTTCCGACTTGAAAAGGAACAAATAAATCGGTGTCATATACAATGTGCAATTGTCAGTGTTTTCATCGTGCTTATTTGTACATTTGTTAATCATTCATTTTGTCTTGATTCCATTTGACATGTCATTAGTGCCAATAACTTCACCATGCTCGAAGCTCTTGCTTAGTGAATCAGTAGTGATACAAAACTAGTAGAACTTTGTTAAAATAATTTTCCGTCAGCTGGAAGTGTCATTCAAAATATTAACTGATAAGATCTGGCAAATGTTTTCCAAAGTGTAGTAATAGGCTTATAGTGTTGAGAACATCACCTTGCCAACCCATCGCATGTGATCACCCTGGTCACATTGGCCTCCCGTTGCACGTGTTCACTTGATCATACTGGCCACCCATTTCACATGATCACCTGGGAACACTGGCCTCCCATTGCACATGTTTACCAGGGCACATTGGCCTTCCGTTGCACGTGTTCACCTGGGCTTATTGACCTCCTGTTGCACGTGTTTGCCTTAGTTCTCCCTTATTTACACCCCTGCATCTTGCACTTGCTTCAATCATTTACATGCATGGTTTCATTTCAAGCATTTTGTGTACTCTAAAATTACACCTTGAAATTGATAATCACAACCAGGCGATAATTTATAATTATAAATAGACCTGTGATGGATGCACCATATATTTTTACTGAGATCTCAGAGATGTTATATGATAGTTGCCAGACCAAAATGATTCTCATATTCTGAAAGACATTTTGATGCTTTAATTTTGTTAAATCAGATTTCACCCAGCTAGGTACACATTGCACATGACTAATCATTCATTTCTTTCTCTTTCAACTTTATTGTCACTAAATGCCTTCATTACTAAATTTACTAATATTGATGCACGTGTTTGTGCCTTTGGCCATGTAGAAGTGACATTGTTATAAAATATTGCTGTACTACTTCATGTCACTTTCAGATTTTGAAAATTTGCTGTATTATCCAATCAAATTATACTATTATTTAAAAGAGTGGCTCTGATTGGTCAGAAAAGCAAATCTCATTTTGAAATGTCCAATCAGCATGCAGCTGTACTGTGTTTCCCAATCAGACAAAAGCATGCACTGATTTAAACAATTTGATTGGATAATAAAGATTTGAAAATGATATGACCGACCAGGTGTTATTAACAGTTATGCAAAATAGTTTAACTGGTCCTACAGGCTTGGCAGGCTTTAACAGGCTTGATAGGTTTTATATCAGCAATATTTTATAATGTATATTATATGCCATGAGAACTTATATCTAATCGAACAGATTATTTCTATAAAACCAGATTCAGCTCTGACAAAAACAAACATTTTTATAAATTAAAGACATATACACCTATGTCAATTATTCCTGAATAACAGACTTAGGGATCATAAACTGAGCTGATGTAGAAATGTGTTTGCTTTGATTTTGAGATTATGAAATGATACATGAAAGAAATGCATACTTCTTTCGGCAATGAGTTGAGACTCAGGTATATTTATTGTAAATGTATTCTCATGGCATGTAATAAGTTTAGTTAATTAATTAATTAATAACGACTCTGCAGCACTCAAGACAGTAAAAGCCAAACATCAAAAAAATGTTAAATCAATATCACAAATGCACTATATCTACCGCTGTATACACTAATTGGCATCCGAATCTGTGATTCCTTGATCTCGTAATAGTTGTATTAATGTATTAAATCTATTTAAAGGTACCATGCAAAGTAATCAAGCGTTTTCTAACTACAGTATCACATGCGTTTAGTCATTATTCAGACAGTTTCACTACAAAGGTACCATTATATAGCTGAATAAAAAGTTTATTCTCTTCAATTAACAAAGTCTGATTTTATTTTTTCAACTTCTGTTTGAAAGAGTTTGAAGCTGTTCATCAGCTTTATTATGAATAATTGGATTTTATACTTGATTCTGTAAGTGTGATTCATTATAAAGAAATATTTAAAATCCTGTAATTGAGTTTTTACACTTCTTCTGCTTACCGGTATATTTAAAAAGCACTGTCGTTGGAATCAATGTGTTAATTGTAAATTTGGATGTTGAAAAAAGAAGATTCGGATGTTAATCAAGTGTAACATGCTAAAGAAATTTCCAAGAACATTTTCAGTTTTCCCCCATTTCCCCTTTCCGACAATCTGCATTAGTAAAACTGCATGCATGTGGTTCGCTTAGATGTTATATAATCAGAAACTGGTATATATATATTATAACCATGTACTGTGATTTGATTATACAAATTTATAGTCTATGATATCTGTAGTTTGCACTGGTCATTTTATATGGTCAGCAACTTTATCATGTACCGTTCCAGCTACCGTTCACAAGGGGACAGGCATCTGACCTAAAGTCTTTTGCTATGACATCCATGTCAAATTATGGTAATGTGAATGCTAAATTTTGGCCAAAACTTCAGACAGGGAGGGCCAGAACCAAATTTTGGGGCCAAAATTCCTGGTGGACCTGGTCTGGATCTGGGCGTGTAGTCAGTAATAATCATATACTATTTGTGTCTTTATACAAATGATAACTAAATGACGATATTTGGTTATGTCAATTATATTAGATATTTGAATTAGTAATAGATTTAATTTAAATTATGATAAGCCTTAACATCTTATAATTTGCTATTTATTTGTAGAGCTGTTTTTCTTTTGTTATAAAAAACCCCACTAAAATATATTTTAAATAAAATTAAATATTTTTATACAAATTTCCCCCCTAACAATGCATGTGAATGAATGTTCTTGTGTACACTGTCTTGCATGAACGTTTATATGTTGATGTCTTGTTAGTGTATGAGAAATTAATTTGCTGCTGTACATACTCTTATTGAATGATTGAATACTGTTCGCTGCAACAGAGTATACACTACATTATTTGGCATGATGTACAAGGTGTCCAGACTGGTACACTACATTATGTGGCATGATGTACGCAGTGTCCTGACTGGTACACTACATTATGTGGCATGATGTACGCATTGTCCTGACTGGTACACTACATTATGTGGCATGGTGTATGAGGTATCCTGACTGGTACACTACATTATGTGGCATGATGTATGATGTGTCCTAACTGGTACACTACATTATGTGGCATGATGTATGAGGTATCCTGACTGGTGCACTACATCATGTGGCATGATGTATGAGGTATCCTGACTGGTGCACTACATTATGTGGCATGATGTATGAGGTATCCTGACTGGTGCACTACATTATGTGGCATGATGTATGAGATGTCCCGACTGGTGCACTACATTATGTGGCATGATGTATGAGGTATCCTGACTGGTGCACTACATTATGTGGCATGATGTATGAGGTATCCTGACTGGTGCACTACATCATGTGGCATGATGTATGAGGTATCCTGACTGGTGCACTACATTATGTGGCATGATGTATGAGATGTCCCGACTGGTACACTACATTATGTGGCATGGTGAATTAGTTGTCCTGACTGGTACACTACATTATGTGGATGTACAAGGTGTCCTGACTGGTGCACTACATCATGTGGCATGATGTATGAGGTGTCCTGACTGGTACACTACATTATGTGGCATGATGTATGCAGTGTCCTGACTGGTACACTACATTATGTGGCATGATGTATGAGGTATCCTGACTGGTACACTACATTATGTGGCATGATGTATGAGGTGACCTGACTGGTACACTACATTATGTGGCATGATGTATGCAGTGTCCTGACTGGTACACTACATTATGTGGCATGATGTATGAGGTGACCTGACTGGTACACTACATTATGTGGCATGATGTATGCAGTGTCCTGACTGGTACACTACATTATGTGGCATGATGTATGCAGTGTCCTGACTGGTACACTACATTATGTGGCATGATGTATGAGGTATCCTGACTGGTACACTACATTATGTGGCATGATGTATGCTGTGTCCCGACTGGTACACTACATTATGTGGCATGATGTATGCAGTGTCCCGACTGGTACACTACATTATGTGGCATGGTGAATTAGTTGTCCTGACTGGTACACTACATTATGTGGCATGATGTATGCAGTGTCCCGACTGGTACACTACATTATGTGGCATGATGTATGCAGTGTCCCGACTGGTACACTACATTATGTGGCATGGTGAATTAGTTGTCCTGACTGGTACACTACATTATGTGGCATGATGTATGAGGTGTCCTGACTGGTACACTACATTATGTGGCATGGTGTATGAACTGTCTCGACTGGTACACTACATTATGTGGCATGATGTACACGGTGTCCTGACTGGTACACTACATTATGTGGCATGATGTACACGGTGTCCTGACTGGTACACTACATTATGTGGCATGATGTACACGGTGTCCTGACTGGTACACTACATTATGTGGCATGATGTACACGGTGTCCTGACTGGTACACTACATTATGTGGCATGATGTACACGGTGTCCTGACTGGTACACTACATTATGTGGCATGATGTACACGGTGTCCTGACTGGTACACTACATTATGTGGCATGATGTACGCGGTGTCCTGACTGGTACACTACATTATGTGGCATGATGTACGCAGTGTCCTGACTGGTACACTACATAATGTGGCATGATGTACACGGTGTCCTGACTGGTACACTACATTATGTGGCATGATGTATGAGGTGTCCCGACTGGTACACTACATTATGTGGCATGATGTATGAGGTGTCCCGACTGGTACACTACATTATGTGGCATGATGTATGAGGTGTCCTGACTGGTACACTACATTATGTGGCATGATGTACGCATTGTCCTGACTGGTGCACTACATCATGTGGCATGATGTATGAGGTATCCTGACTGGTGCACTACATTATGTGGCATGATGTATGAGGTGTCCTGACTGATGCACTACATTATGTGGCATGATGTACACGGTGTCCTGACTGGTACACTACATTATGTGGCATGATGTACACGGTGTCCTGACTGGTACACTACATTATGTGGCATGATGTACGCGGTGTCCTGACTGGTACACTACATTATGTGGCATGATGTACGCAGTGTCCTGACTGGTACACTACATTATGTGGCATGATGTATGAGGTGTCCTGACTGGTACACTACATTATGTGGCATGATGTATGAGGTATCCTGACTGGTACACTACATTATGTGGCATGATGTATGAGGTATCCTGACTGGTACACTACATTATGTGGCATGATGTACACGGTGTCATGACTGGTACACTACATTATGTGGCATGATGTATGCAGTGTCCTGACTGGTACACTACATTATGTGGCATGATGTATGAGGTATCCTGACTGGTACACTACATTATGTGGCATGATGTATGAGGTGACCTGACTGGTACACTACATTATGTGGCATGATGTATGAGGTGACCTGACTGGTACACTACATTATGTGGCATGATGTACACGGTGTCCCGACTGGTACACTACATTATGTGGCATGATGTACACGGTGTCCCGACTGGTACACTACATTATGTGGCATGATGTACGCAGTGTCCTGACTGGTACACTACATTATGTGGCATGATGTACGCAGTGTCCTGACTGGTACACTACATTATGTGGCATGATGTATGAGGTGTCCTGACTGGTACACTACATTATGTGGCATGATGTATGAGCTGACCTGACTGGTACACTACATTATGTGGCATGATGTATGAGGTATCCCAACTGGTACACTACATTATGTGGCATGATGTATGAGGTATCCTGACTGGTACACTACATGATGTGGCATGATGTACACGGTGTCCCGACTGGTACACTACATTATGTGACATGATGTACACGGTGTCCCGACTGGTACACTACATTATGTGGCATGATGTACGCAGTGTCCTGACTGGTACACTACATTATGTGGCATGATGTACGCAGTGTCCTGACTGGTACACTACATTATGTGGCATGATGTACACGGTGTCCCGACTGGTACACTACATTATGTGGCATGATGTACACGGTGTCCCGACTGGTACACTACATTATGTGGCATGATGTACGCAGTGTCCTGACTGGTACACTACATTATGTGGCATGATGTACGCAGTGTCCTGACTGGTACACTACATTATGTGGCATGATGTATGAGGTGTCCCGACTGGTACACTACATTATGTGGCATGATGTATGAGGTGTCCTGACTGGTACACTACATTATGTGGCATGATGTATGAGGTATCCTGACTGGTGCACTACATTATGTGGCATGATGTATGAGGTATCCCAACTGGTACACTACATGATGTGGCATGATGTATGAGGTATCCTGACTGATGCACTACATTATGTGGCATGATGTACACGGTGTCCCGACTGGTGCACTACATGATGTGGCATGATGTATGAGGTATCCCGACTGGTGCACTACATGATGTGGCATGATGTATGAGGTATCCTGACTGGTGCACTACATTATGTGGCATGATGTATGAGGTGTCCTGACTGATGCACTACATTATGTGGCATGATGTACACGGTGTCCCGACTGGTGCACTACATTATGTGGCATGATGTATGAGGTATCCCAACTGGTACACTACATAATGTGGCATGATGTACAAGGTGTCCCGACTGGTGCACTACATTATGTGGCATGGTGTATGAGGTATCCCAACTGGTACACTACATAACGTGGCATGATGTACAAGGTGTCCTGACTGGTACACTACATTATGTGGCATGATGTACGCAGTGTCCAGACTGGTACACTACATTATGTGACATGGTGTACGCAGTGTCCAGACTGGTACACTACATTATGTGGCATGATGTATGAGGTATCCCGACTGGTGCACTACATTAGGTGGCACGAGGTATCCCGACTGGTACACTACATTATGTGGCATGATGTATGAGGTATCCCAACTGGTACACTACATTATGTGGCATGATGTATGAGGTGTCCCGACTGGTGCACTTCATTAGGTGGCATGAGGTATCCCGACTGGTACACTACATTATGTGGCATGATGTATTACGCGTCTCGAGGAAATGATGGAATTCCTAAAATCTGAGCATGGAATGGACTTGCATTTTGTCTGATTGTGTTTTATGAAACAGTTGCTTTGTATCTGTATTATATTAGTAGCATGAAACATTGATTACCTGGTATTGTAAAGCTAGAATAGGTTTATGCGCCTGAAATTTCGTTTTTCATAAATTATTATTTTATAATGGGTTACGTTGGTGATGAAATCTAGAGATAGTTGGGTATACTAATTGTATAATTATAATGAATTAAAGTTGTGATCTGTTTTCTTATTTCAGATATTTTTAACAGGCTTGTGATTTCTGTAATTCTACCCACCTTCATTAGGTTAGGGTCCACGTCTCAAGAGATCAACCTTGATATTTGTCAAAAAAAACTGCTCTCAAAATTGTGTACCTTTTCTTGGTATTATCTTGTCAGAATAGTGTAGGAGGTATCTTTTTACATATGGTTAAGTTGCTAAAATTTGTTGTAGACTTTTACAATGATAATTTTGTATTGACGATTTTACAGAAATCACAGTCTGACTTACATGAATGTTTATATTGTACATGGCTATGTTGTATTTATTATTATCATATATATAAGTATTGTTTGCACCTTTTTGCCCCTCTGATCACCTTGCAATATGTACAGTAGTCAGTTAAAACTTTTCCATCCCATCGATAGTGTGCTTGATTTCCTTCTATTGTTATCTTATATTAGTCCTCGAATGATTTCCCAATGTCATTATTCCATAGTGTAACAAACTCAGACTTGTTGGATATAATGACACAATGCCACGGTCTTACTATGCAGAAATAATACCTTTGGCCAGTAGACAGAGATAAATTGTCCTGATAGAATGTCCTTTTCTCAGTGTCTGGACATAACGCTCCTCGGGCAGCTAGCTTATTCTACTATTCTATTGTATTCACAAAAATAGTACACACAGCTGTGCATTGGACCTAGATGGAGAAAATTCAAAGAAAAAATTGCGAAAATATAATGACAAAAAAAGCATGCTACAAATTATTGTTAAGATCTAAAGAAAGAGTATGACTGTTCCTGATCTGCCCATCTGTGACTTGGTAAATTAGTAGAGGACACTTCAAATTTTTTGTAACGGTGATGAGTTGATTGTAGTGCGAGCAATACTTGAGAAATTACGGTACTTTTCTGTTTGTTTGTCCTGTTATTACTGTGCACTAAATCAATATGATGAGACATGTGCGAGACAATGTGCAGTATGGTTATGATGGTAGCTGGGGAAAAAAAAGCAATGACTTTGTCTGTTATAGCTGATTATGTTTAACTGTAAGGTGAAATTACTGGGAATTGTCTGTGTAGTATAATTCACAATAATCAATGGACAACAAGTGGCTTTCATAATCAGAGAAAAGCTGTTCTTAGTTAGTTTTATCTTGAATCATGTCTGATGATGTGCAGTTGTGATCAGTTGTGATCAGTTGTGATCAGTTTACATAGTTTGTTGTGTCATCATGAGTCAGCCAGAGATATTAAGTTAGTTACTAACTGAGTATTGTAGAAAATACTTGGTATCTCAGGGACAGGACAGGTGGTTAATTATTAGCTTTCATTGTGACAGGACTCCAGATTTATCAAGTCTGGAACAGGCCTGGTCTTGATACATATTTGCATGGTGGAATTTTTTTATGTAATTGTGGAATTTGCTCCCCTTTAGTTGTGGTTGTTATAGAGTTGCTTCATGTCTTAATGGTTGTAACAGAGTTGTTCGCCTTTGATTTAGAGTTATTACCCTTTAATTGTGATTGTTATATAATTGCTTTCCTTTAGTAGTGGTTGTTACAGAATTGCCTCCCTTTGATTATTATTGTTGAAATAGAGTTGCTTCCCTTTAATTATGGTTGTAACATAGTTGCTTCCCTTCAATTATGGTTATAACATAGTTGCTTCCCATTAGTTATGTTTTCACAGGGTTGCACCCCTTTAATGCTTTCTTAATACCAGTAAAACAGTTTACATTTCAGCCAAAATGTATGTTATTAATAAGAGCTATAAACCTATATCTTATAGTTAAACTAATACATATTTAGAATATTGCTGAGTTGCATAATATTATATGATATAAATATTATATAAACTAGAGATGTGTATCTTATAGACAAGTTAAACTAGTATATTTATAATATTGGTGTGTATATATAACATACAGTGCACGTATACAAGTATTATAGTAAACAGTTTAGGTAATATCGATGGCTTAGAACTAGAAGGCCGTAAGTGCCACTTACGACCTTTAAAGATTCATACATATTTAGAATAAGCATCACAAGGCGCTTCTTATGAGCCCATTTTCATAAACATCTGAAATTGTCATGTTGACCAAAATGAAGTTTTAAAAACGTGTTTTCCCATAGGTAAAGAGTAAATTACAGACAGTTTTCTCTTGTTTTCTCAATATATCGATTTGGTAGTTACGACCTTCTTGTTCTAAGCCATCGATATGTAGCCACCCGTAAATACGTTATAGATATGTTAGACACACTTTTATGTTAGCTTGTATTTTGGTGTAATATGAATATATTCATTGTAAGATATTTCTACATCCTAAAAGAGGGTGTATATCATTTATAAATAGTGACAGCTCGAGTGTTTTATAATAAGTTCTTTATCCCTTGATAGTTATTGTCTGAAAAGTGGATTTTAATGAGTAAAGATGTTGAAGTTATCACCCTTTAGATATTCTTGTTAAAACGAATGCACTACTGTAAAATCATTAAATTTCAATAGGACTAAATTTCATGGTTTAGTGAAAAAGACCATTTCGTGGGGACGTAATGGCAGGGATACATACCTTATCCACTAAGTCCTCGTTGTACTATAGAAATTATTAATATTCGTGGGGATTTAATTCAATTGTTGAGATTATCCACAAAATCCTTAAATTGAATCCTCCTCAAATATTTATGATTTTACAGTATCAGTGTATAATGCTGGAAACGATTGATCCAGATCAATGTGCAGAAGTCTGATGTAGCTTGTGTTAAATTATCGTGGGATTTGGGATATTTGACAGATTCTGTTAGAAATGGGCTGATATATAGGGGAAAGGGCTGTTTGTGAACCCAATCCAAATAAATAAAAGGAAATGGAGCCTCTATAATTCCAAAATATTTTAAAACTGAGACTTGGAATTTAGACTAATAATTTGTAAAAAACAACCCCAGTGGGATAAAAAAAAATATATTTTAGCAATAACGTCTTAGTTTGGCTTTCTTACTTCTTTAAATGATTGGATATTTGAATGAAAATTGTTGTGTGTATGTTACATGCATACCTGCCAAGTATTCCTATTAAAGTGGAGTTACTCCTATTTTCATTGTTCATTTCTGGTTGTCCAAGTTCGCCCTTGAACAAAGGTACATTTCATTCACTTTATGGTCTTCTGTCCCATATTTATAACCACTAGAATCGGTACCGTCCTTGCTCATGCATCTAAATCCCTTTTGAATCATATTTAAGTGCATCTTCTGACATGTTTTGCTCTATCACTCCTTCTTTAGATTTAACTAGCTTGGCAGGTATGGCTACATGTGATTTGATGTGTGGCTAGGTATAGCATAGAATGTAGGTACATGTACATGTTGTACTGAACAGCTGAACTTTTTTTTTTTTAATGAATTATGCCAAGCATAGCCTTTATTTGCTTTATTTCTACTGAAACATGGCAGGCATATATGTACCTCCACCCGGATTTGAGCCAGGGTCGCCAGATTAGACAGCAAGTGCAATAACCACTGAGCTACGGAGGCTATCTGCTGTTGGTGTTGATTGGATACATTGGTATCATTTTCACACAGTTGGTTTCTGGTACCAATGTTATATTTTCAAGTCAAATTTAGATTCAACGAACTTAATGGTACCAATGTACATGTATCTAAATTAAATGTTCTTACACAACTGTTTGTATTGGACTTATATGTATATATGTATACTGTATGTAAGGCTGATTGTTTGCAATATGATGTAGTTGTATATTTGTATATTTATACATTGTGACAAATTTTGAAACTCTCCCAAAACTCTTCTTCTATTTCGCCTGAAGTCTTCTTTGTTAATCAATACAAACTGAAGGTGTTTTGCATAAGAATCTTCAAAACTCCCCAAACTATACTTCAATATTGTCTGATGCCTTATTCATTATATAATCAATAATAAAGGTGTTTCATTTAGACCTGATAGTCTGTCTACATAGTCTGTCTACCTAATTTGTAGGCTTATGAACTTGGCAATGTTTGTCCAGGCTTATTGATTTATCGATTTACTTTTCAGTCTAGAGAGCATCATATCAAAGACTAAATAAAAAAGGTACCAGAAATTCCCTTGCTTGACGCTCACCCTATAAGGGAAACTGGCTTCTCTTCTCTCATACCCTCGTGGCTATGGTTACATCAGGAATGAGGTGTCGAGAGTGATTAATATAAGTTGGAAAAACTTGTTTTACAATCGACCTTAAATGAATTCGTATGAACTGTCTAGAGAGAAGTGTTCCCTTTTTGATGCTTTCAAAGAGTTTCAAAGTCTGTATGTAATGTTTGTATTTGATATATAGCTAGGAGAGTTTGACCTGATCCTGACCTGTATGCATGCATGAAGGTCGTGTCAAGGATCGTGTCAAATTCTCTAGACTATAGCACTTGATGTAGATTGTGTAACACTGTATTCTTGTACTAACATGTTGGGTATTGATGGTGATCTTTGGTGTATTAACAGCCAACACCGGGACGTACAAGTCAACGACCTAGCTCTCTCAATGTGTCCGCTACTACCTCCGCTCTACAGGTAAGTTCTCTTCTATGTCTCTACAGTCAAACCTCAATAATAAAACCACCTTAAAATAAGTTTGTGAACTTTATACAGCGAAACACTGGTCTCAATATTGAGTTGGTCTTGATATTCAGGTTAAATATTGCAGGGGTGTCAATTTTTTCCGATTTAATCTGTTATAGTCTGTATAACTGAATGAGCAATTGATTTTGAGGTGTTGTCATTATTGTCAATACTGAGTAACTCAAACTCAGTATCAGTCATAGGAGCCACCATATATCGAAGCAAATGTTTGAATTGTGCAAATGACAAAATTGCGTGAATATATTATCTTACTGGAACAATGATGTCCTGGGGTAAATTTTACATACAAACTAGTGAAACTGGACCTGAAAACTATGGTCTTAATTTTAAGGTGGTTGAATTATTGAGGTTGTGTTATTATTGAGGTGGTGTTTAAGTGAAGTTTTACTATATGTGGGTTACTGGGGTTTTCATGATTTGTGTAGTGTGACTGGTGTTTTTCACGGAGCTGAGCATTTTGTGATTTTATTCAACTTAATTGATCAATTCAAAAGAAAAGATACTCATTTTACTAAATATCCTCTGTGTTCATGTTTCGACCTCTGGGAATGGATACATACGGGGATATAATGTACCGCCCTTTGGATTTGTCACAAAATATACCAATATACCTGCTGTATATAAAACATCCATGTAAGATGGGGTTCATCTTCAATATCATAGCTGCACAACACTCATTATTCATGACATAATTTTAGCAGTTAATACCGATACAGGAAGATCTTGACTGTCTACTTCAATTTTAACCAATATAAGGTGAAATATAGATATCTAGATACAGTACATGTACATACCAATATGCTTGCTTAGTTTATTTTATATCATTTGTTAATTTTAGCCAGTCATTTATATAAGTACATCTCACTGGCTTAGAATGAGAAGGTCGTAAGTACAAAATCAATATTTTGAGAAAACAAGAAAAAACTGTCAACATGACAAGTTCCAATTTTCATGAAAGTAGGCTCATAAGAAACAGATTTAAAATATGTATCAATGTGATAAGGTCGTAAAAGTCTCATTTTAAGCCAGTGATCTGTAGTGTTAATCCTTTACTTCATTGTCACCGGTCACACCTTCTCAAGCCATATTCAATATACACTACACATGTGGATCATTACCAATTATTTTCCAATTTCCATTATGGAGATGGTGCATATTCCAACCAGCCATCTCTTCTGTTGATAATTTGATAGATCTGTTACCCATAGCCAATATGGAGATTGTGTACACCATAAAAGCAGCCTTTTTGTCAGGCTACCATTTCAATTTGATAATTTTCCAATAACCAGTCTTGAGATTGTGTAGTTTAGTTTTTTACCCAGCCTTATTACTGGGATACTACTTACAAATGTATATTAAGGTGACCATGGAGTAAGGGGTTAATTGTCGTACCTGTTGGTAGTGAAATTAAGTGCTAGTTTAATGCTTCATACCATATGTATGTACTGCTGCTAGTCTTAGATGATATTCATTCATCAATCAGATTGTTTCTCCATATAGTATGCTAGGTAGGTCAACATAGTGATGCCTCGTACACATTAGGCTTTTGCTGGTGCCCATTGCCTAAGCAAAGTGCTACATATCGCTTGGGCTTTCCATGCCTTTATATTCAATTGAACGGGAGGTAACTAAATGAAGGTGCTCGGTAGCGCTTTGCTTAGGCAATGGAACCCTAGTCTTTTGATCATTACGTTCGAAACAATATAAATGTTTTCTCAGTATTTCTCTAGTGCCAGAATGTTTCAGTTTGCATATTATAGGGGGATATCTTTTGATTGTTATTTTGTCTTGTGCTAAGTCTTTGAATATTACAGGTTGCCTGTTGAGTTTAACAAGAGTGCTGCTTCTTTTATTGGTCCTTCCAAGATCCAAATTCCAACCATACTTTGTGTTTCCATTGTGTATTGCCTCGATTAATGTTTCTTTGTTTCTTTTTAAGGTTCTTCCAAGACTCAAAATGAAAACTTTGTTTTCAGTTCCTTAAACCTCTAATAAGCTTAGTTGCTTTGGATGATGAGTGTCTTTATGTCTCCCATGTAAAGTGGGTAGACTTGTTGATTTTGTGCTGGTCATCTGTCTGTCTTGTTTGTATGCTGTCCGGATGTCACCAAATTGTCCACACCTTTTCTCCATAACCTCTGGTCAGGTACCGAGCCTAGCTGTGTGCATTGTCGGGAATTTCGGTCAGATGAATATTGCCAGAGTTATGGCCCTTTGTAGGAAAACCCTTCTCTTTGTAGGATAGCATTGCATAATTATGTTTTGTATGACTATGATGGGTTTAGCATCTATTTTTATAGACAGTTTAATGTATACTGATGTAAGTCAATCTATGTATCACTACAGAAAGCATTGAAGGAGAAGGAGGAGCATATAGAACAGTTGTTACGTGAACGTGACCTTGAAAGGTCGGAGGTTGCTAGAGCTGCTGCACAGGTTGATGAAGCACAAGATGAGTTAACACATCTGAGAGCGGAGAAAGAAAGACAGCACGAAGAGGTAGAAGATAATATGCAACAACTTGTAGCGAAAATACAGAAATTACAAGCTGAGAAAAATGACCTTGAACTTAAACTTGATGATGAAAAAAGGTAAAATGGTGTAAACATGACAGATACACATTCGACATACCGTACCCCCTACTTACAAAAACTAAAGTCAAAGTTCAATACAGAAGAGTAATCTTAAATTATTATGCACCCCATCCCCATCTTTGATGAGGGGTATATTTCTTTGCACATGGCTGTCGGTCTGTATGTCGGGCAGGCGGTAGACCAAATGGTTTCCGTTCAATAACTGGAGATCGCTTTGGACGATGACCAGCAACAGTGGATGACCCCTTTTGATTTGGAGGTCAGCAGGACAAAGGTCAAGGTCACTGTGACCTTAGCCATTTCCAACTATTTGAATGCAATAGGGGGCGTACATATTTTACAAACAGCTCTTGTTCTCATAGAGCTTACTCAATACCCGTATTTGATATACTCTCAAATTGTTCTAAGTTAGTAATTGAGAACAATAATAAAGGGAGTGAGTGTAACCACACAAGTTTAGTAATTGCTGGATCTTACATTGTTTCATATATTTTACTGATTTTACTGATTAAATATTTCCTAATTTCAGGAAAGTAGAAGATTGAGTCTAGTAATTTCTAAATCCTTAACTACTTCATACATTTTACTGATTAAATATGTGCAAATTTCAGAAAAGTAGAAGTTTAAGTCTAGTAATTGCTAAATCCTTAACTGTTTCATACATTTTACTGACTATAATATGTGCAAATTTCAGGAAAGTAGAAGATTTACAGTTCCAGATAGAAGAGGAAGTGATTAGCAAAGATGATTTAGAGGTAATTGTCATTATGTAACATGAAAACCTCCATGCATGTACTGCATCGTTCAATGTTGTATATTGTTGTCCAGGGTGTGTACAGATCTGGAACAGTCACAGAAAACCAACTTTTCTGAGAAAATCATCGAAAACTTCTGGAATTTTAGTGCTGGAAGTCTGTACGCACCCTAGTTGTCTATGACCAAATTATACTCGTTTTACACTTCTGAATGTTTATGAAAGACAATAGCAATTTTAAAATGACTGAGTTCCTGGCTTGGCTGTTGGTCTGATTTCTATGAAACTCCAGGATTTAGACAAATAAAGGTGGTACTTTACTTGCAAAATAAACTGGTAAATTGATTTGTCTACATATTTTTTGTATGACCATCGTATTTGTATGCAATAATGAGGTTATTGCTAGTCAAGCTTGTAGGCTACATTTTGGAAACTTTATTTTGGTGTGCACAGTGCAAATGCTGCTGCATTGTTCATCCATTTTCTAGAAATCCAGTATGTGCATGTGCTTTGTATGAATGATAAAATGGCTAATGTTTGCACTCCCCTTGGCTGCTTATGTATTCCAACATATTGATTGAGTTTTGCTTTTTATTCTGCATTTTTTTCATGACTTCAATATCATATAAATTTCCCTGTCTGCTTTTCTGACATCTCTTATTTTACTTTCTTTCCTGTCGTCTCGAAAAAGTATGAAAATATCCTTAATTTTGGCACTTACTTGGAATAAATATTTTATAGGACTGACTATTGGATATTTTTGTGTCAAAAGTTCTAAGACACCTTCAAGTTTAAAAAATGCAGATTTTTTTCTGTCTAATGTCAGTGAACTTCTTTTTGGTCTGGTCATTTACCAATTGTAATGAATATTGTACAAAAATTTGGAGTCTAAGTCGAAATATCTACATTGATGTCTGAGACACTTTATTTTATATGAAGTACACCCATTACATGGACAATTCATTATCTTTGAAAAAAAAGTATTATGGAAACTTACTTAAAATATCAACAGTGATAATATGTCAACAGTGATGTCTGAAACACGTCAATGAAGTTCATGTACAGTGATTTTTGTTAGCTCACCTGACCACAATGTGGTCATGGTGAGGTTTTGTCATACCGAGATGTCCGTCGTCCGTCGTCCGTCGTGCGTCGTGCGTCGTGCGGCGTGCGTCGTGCGTTGTGCGTCGTGCGTCCGTCAACAATTTCTTCAAACGACTTCTCCTCCTAAACCGCTTGGCCAAATTTGATAAAACTTAACAGGAATGTTCCTTGGTTGGACCTCTACCGAAGTTGTTAAAAAAAATCCAGTCCGTCGCATAACTAGGTCACACAGGCTAAAAATAGATTTTCAAAAAGGAAACTTCAAAAATCTTCTTCTCTGAAACCGTAAGGCCTAGAGCTTTCATATTTGGTATGTAGCATCACCTTGGGGTCCTCTACAAAGATTGTTAAAATTATGTTCCTGGGGTCAAAATTGGCCCCGCCCCGGGGGCCCTTAGTTTTACATAGAGTTACATAGGGGAAACCTTAAAAAAACTTCTTCTCCGAAACCGCTTGGCCCAGGGCTTGCATATTTGGTATGTAGACTCAGGTAGAGGTCCTCTACAAAGATTGTTCAAATTATGCCCCTGGGGTCAAAATTGGCCCACCCCGGGGGCCCTTAGTTTTACATAAAGTTATATAGAGAAAACTTCAAAAAATCTTCTTCTCCAAAATTGCTTGGCCCAGGGCTTTCATATTTGGTATGTAGACTCAGCTAGAGGTCCTCTACAAAGATTGTTCAAATTATGTCCCTGGGGTCAAAATTGGCCCCATCCCGGGGGCCCTTAGTTTTACATAGAGTTATATAGGGGAAACCTTTAAAAATCTTCTTCTCCGAAACCGCTTAGCCCAGGGCTTTCATATTTGGTATGTAGACTCAGCTAGAGGTCCTCTACAAAGATTGTTCAAATTATGCCCCTGGGGTCAAAATTGGCCCCGCACCGGGGGGCCTTAGTTTTACATAGAGTTATATAGAGAAAACCTTAAAAAATCTTCTTCTCCGAAATTGCTTGGCCCAGGGCTTTCATATTTGGTATGTAGACTCAGCTAGAGGTCCTCTTCAAAGATTGTTCAAATTATTCCCCTCGGGTCAAAATTGGCCCCACCCTGGGGGTCACCATTTTACTTAGACTTATATAGGGAAAACATATAAAAATCTTCTTGTCTCAAACTACAATGCCTAAGAGCTTTGATATTTGGTATGTAGCATCATCTAGTGGTCCGCTACCAAGATTGTGCAAATTATGCCCCTGGGGTCAAAATTTACCCAGCCCCGGGGGTCTCCGTTTTACATAGACTTATATAGGGAAAACATATAAAAATCTTCTTGTCTAAAACTACACTGCATAGAGCTTTGATATTTTGTATGTAGCATCATCTAGTGGTCCTCTACCAAGATTTTTCAAATTATGCCCCTCGGGTCAAAATTGGCCCCACTCGGGGGGTCACCGTTTTACATAGACTTATAAAGGGGAAAACATATGAATATCTTCTTGCCTAAAACTACACTGCCTAGAGTTTTGATAATTGGTATGTAGCATCATCTTGTGGTTTTCTACCAAGATGTTCAAATTATTTCTTTGGGTGAAAATTGTGCAGGGTTTATAATCAGGTGAGCGATATTGGGCCATCATGGCCCTCTTGTATGAAATTGGAGTCACATGTTTTTGCATTTATTTCTTGCCGTTTGTTTGTACAAGTTATAAGTTTGTGTTGTGAGTTATATTATCTTGTGTGTTGTAAACATGTATACTTTTATAGACCACAAATGATGTAAGTAGAGTGAGCACTATATCACACTGTGTAATAACTTCACCAGGGGTAGACACTAACTATTTTGGTCACTTGTCCGATAGTAAAGAAGCGTAAACTTTGTAAAGAAAACAGCTACTGGTCCTTTTACTGACCTCAGGCCAGCTGACCAGTGTTAGTGTCGAGCCCTGACTGACTGTCTCCCCACTGTTCAAGTGAGAATTGTCTCCCCACTGTTCAAATGAGAATATTGCAGTATTATAATGGTTTTGTAACAATTTGTTCACAATATGTCTATCATAATATACTGTCTATTAATTGTCTTGTGGATAGAATACTACAGTCTTGACCACTACTGTGTTCGAGTGATTAAAGTGCTTTATTTGTCACCCGATGATATATTTTCAAGTCCCCGTTACGAGAGGACATGCCCTTATGTTGCTGATGGGTTGCTGATGGGTACTGGTTAGGATTCAGTCCTAAGAAGCTAGGTTGGTGAACCAGCCACTGTAAAAAACTGAAAAAATGTTGAGAAATAGCATTAAACCCAAATAGGTTTCTGATTTAAAACCCTGGGAGATTAAAATCCGCCATTATAACCCAAACCCACAATGCATCGGGAAGTTGTATTCAGACAGATCTACTATGTACATTCATGGGATTTTACTTCATATAATATAGATAGATAGTTTATGTCGAAAATAAGGCAATATATGTATTGTCACAAATCCACAAAAGATTGAGAGAAAATGAATATTCTGTAAGCACATAAGAAAGATCTAGACAGTATTGTGGGGAAATGTAAGAATAGGGGAATTTTATGATTGAAGTATAATTCAGTATATTGAAGCTGAACAAGTATAAAAAACCTCACTTTTCACATCTTATCCTTGTAATTTGGTTCTCATGATTGCTAGGCTTAGTCTATGACACTGCGCATTATTTTGAAGAGTTATGGACAATATGAATTGGTTGAAAGTGCACTTGAAACTTAAAAATATTGTGTTTTAATTTTTGTGTCGTTTTGTTGAAAATTTCGTAATGTTTTATTCAATCTCATTAAAATCATATCCTTATATTTGCTCCATGTCTTTACGCTATATCAGTGTAAAGCAGTGGAGCTAAAATGGGTCTGATTTAAATGAGATTGTGTGTTGTTTGTTTGTGGCATTGCTTTCAGTGCTTTGATTCCCACATTAATTGTGATGTTTTTATTTTATTACAGAATGTTAAGGTAACCCTATACACATATTCCAGGCTCAAACACAAGCTAAATTAACATGTCTACATTGCTAGTTATACCAGTAGTTCAAACATTATTACTACAATCCTGTTTCTAATTTTACACTTTTCTTGTTAATAACTTTTAATAACTTTATTTACTTAAAATCAACCCAAACTTTAACTATTTCTTAAGTAATGCATCAGACAGTTGCATCCACGCATCCCTCCCCCTAGCCGCGATGGAAAGCTAGGGAGAGAGCCTTGTTTTTACCTTCCAGCACTGTGACACAACAGATTCATAGATTATCCCAGTTTTTTCAAACTTTTTTAACGCCCCTGCAGGGCGGGGGTATATTATTACCATCAGAAGGGCGGGGGTGATGGGGGTTTTCATAACCCTAAAAGTAAAAAGTCCCTGCCTATCCCCGGGGGTTGGGGGCCGTGGATGCAACTGACTGGTGCATAATCGCAATAATCAGGAAACAAAAATGAAAAATAATTTGTATATATATCTTGGCATATTTGACACGGACCTGACCTTTATGCATGAATGTATTACAAGGTTTTTACTTAAAAAAAAATACTGACAGACCAACAAACATGTGCAAAGCAATATACCCCTCTTTATGATGGTTGGCAGGACAGGTATATCTGCTTCAAACTGAATTTATAAGTTGTAAACAACAGTAACTTCATTCTGAAGAAGGCCTCGGCCGAAACGTTACTATAATAATAATAATTTTACAGAATATGTGTTGTTGTTGAAAAAATTCCCAAAGGTTTTTACTTTGAATGTATCAATTTCCGCTAACAGTTCTTGCAATATCGGTATTTCAATTTGTGTTTGCATTACATCTCGACTGCTTCGTGATACTCCCTGTCTATGAAAACATACAACTGAAGGTATAAATACAGACAAGATATCAGCTGTTAAGTTATGCCTATCAAAAGGTTAGGTTCGAGTCATATTCGCCAAGCTATGTACATTCATAATACATGGAAGTAATTCCGATACACCTCTTCTCAGCTCCGTTGAAGGATTACACTGTTTTCAAATGAAAATATAAATGAGCAATTTAATTTAGTTTAGGTCTAGATAATTAGGTTAGACTGTGGAACTTTGATTTGTCTGTTGATGAAAACAGTATTTAGCTAAGCTGTTGTTTACAACTTATAAATTCAGTTTGAAGCAGATATACCTGTCCTGCCAACCATCATAAAGAGGGGTATATTGCTTTGCACATGTTTGTTGGTCTGTCAGTAGACCAAATTGTTTCCACTCAATAACTCAAGAACACTTTTCCCTAGGATCTTCAAACTTACCATGGAGGTTGCTCAGCAACAGTTGATGACCCCTATTGATTTGAGGGCAGAATGTCAAAGGTCAAGGTCAATGTGACCTTTAACATTTTTCGACTTATTGGGCTGCTATGGGAACATACATGTTTTACAAACATCCCTAGTTCTGTTGTTGATTGTATAGATAAATGCACTTAGTTGGCAGTTAGTTGATAATTACTGTGCACTTTGTTTTAGATACAAGTAACTTACACTATCTTATTGTTGGCTTATCAATAGTAACTGTTGGTTAATAATAACTCAACCATGGCACACGCACTAAGTCTGTTAAATTTCTCTTAATAATTTCTCTTTTGGAAAATGTTCTCTAATAGTTTTGTCTCCCACAATTAGAGCGGAGACTGACTGTTTTCATGCTGGTTGTATGTCACAAGAAAAAGCCATATTGGTATTTGTTCTCCTTTAAAATTGATCAGCTTTCAATGAAACTACACAGGAATAGTTGGTTAAAGAGGCTTTGTTGTTTATTTGGTCAGAAATTTTAGGATGAATATGGCCTGAGTTATGGCACTTTGTGGAAGACATAATTTTATGTTTTTATGACAAAAAAAACATTCTACTTTTAACATGGGATTTTTTATTGTCTCGGCTCATTGTTAATATACCATGTAACTATATAAAATATCACTAGGAACATCATACACACTCTTCTCAAATCTTTTACCATGTATCTTTTACATTTATATTATAATGCTTTTCTATTTAATGCATATATTATAACTGTTACTTATTGTGTAAGCTGTGTATTACATGTACTGCATGTTGCTTCTTATATTGAATAGGATAAATACAGCATATCTAGATTAAGCCTGAAAAATTGTTTATTTCCCGTAACGTGCCCAAAACAGTATAGCCGCGGGTAGGAAGTAACATGTCCAAAATAGGGTAGCATGGAGTAGGTACTGGGTAGGAAGTAACATGCCCAAAAGAGTATAGCCGCGGGTAGGAAGTAACATGTCCAAAAGAGGGTAGCCTGGAGTAGGTACTTGTTCATCTGAAAATGATATATTTTTTTTCCACATTAAAAAGTGCAACTAGGATCGTTTAGAAATTAAAAAAAACTCTTTTTCAACATCATAGAAACATTTCGATGGCTCAGTGCAAAATGATGGTACTTGTCTCTATGTAATAATGTAGATACCATTGTCTTGCAACAAGCCATCGGTTTATTGTTGTAGAAAATATTTGGGTTGGCCTTGAGAAAGAAAGGTAGGTAGGTCGTGGAAATAAACAGTTTTTTAGGCCTAATGTATCATGTTAGTATATTTCATGCTTAATACATGTCACAAAGACTGATGCACCATTTGGCTGGGGCAGCAGTAATCAATATACAGATTTTAGATAATGTATTATTCTCAAATTTATTTTCAAATAAATTGTATCTATGGAGTAATGGATGAGATCTATTAAGTTGAAAATTCAAATGTTTGATTTGCTATTATGTACTTCATACTACAATTAATTTTTGTGCTTAGCTAGAAATTGTAATTTATGAAATGATATTTTGATTTAATTTATGTACTGTAAAACTTTTACTGTTAAACTTTTACTGTTAAACTTAACTGTGTTATGTATCTGTCTGTTTGCATTGTATTGTATTTAATATATTGCTGGCTTAGAATAAGAATGTTGTCATAAGTATAAAATTGATATCTTGAGAAGACAAGGAAAAACTGTATGAAAATTACTATTAACCTATGGTAAAACAAGCTGGTTCAACTTTTGTTTTGTTAAGTCAACATAACAAGTTCCGATTTTCTTAAAAGTAGGCTCATAAGAAGCATACTTTAAATATGTATCAGTCTTATAAGGTCTTAGCCTCATAGGTAGTACTTACAAGCTTCTCATTCTAAGCCAGCGATATGTTACAGTCAAATATATCCATGAAGACCATAAATTTAACAATAGAGCCATGTTTGATACAGAAGTTTGGTGTACGGATGTGTGCAAATGCCATCCTTAATCAGACAAAATTTAGTGATATTGGTAAAAAATACCATTTTTATGGGACCTTGATTAGTGGATTTTGCATTTCAGGTAATAAAAACATGAGCCAAAATTGTTGTATGATGGAATTTGATTTTGTGATTAAATCATTAACTCTACGAAATTTAATCCCCACGAAAATTAGCGATTTTACTGTAATCAAAGCTGAGTAATGATCTTTATTAATATGAAGTTAGTTTGATCACAATGTTTTGTTGTGTTAACAGAGTAGAACTGAAGAAGAAGAGGCCAAGATTAGGGAACTAGAAAAATGTTTGAAAAAAGAAAAAGAAAGATCAGAAAAGTTGGATGGAGAAGTTACGACTCTCAAGGTTAGTGTGCCAGGATTATGTCATCCACATAATGCTTGAGGATTCCACATAAAATTCGGGAGATTATGCTCAATTTTTCTTGGATGAACATATTGATTGATGTCACCAAGTTCATTTACACTTGTTCTCCTTAGCCACTGGTTGGATTGTAATGGAACTGAATCCCAGTTGTGCTTATTTTCAGGACTTTTTTGTGAAGGATAGTTCAGAGCTAAGGCCCTTTGTGGAGATGTGCATTTTTGTGTCAAAAACCTATTGGTGTGTTGATGCTGAGCCAAGCATAGCCTGTATTTGCCAGTCAGCTTTCTGCTGAAATATAGCAGGCATATGAGTGCCTGTCCCTGGATTTAACAAGCGTCGTCGGATTAGGCAGCAATCACGCTAATCACTGAGTTATGCAGGCACACATTATTGTGCCCCCTCATTTGTTTATAAGATTAACAACCTTGTTGCGTAGTTTACTGTAAAGGATGGAATTTTTGCTTTGGCAATTTTTACCAGAGTTATAGTCCTTTATTTCTTTTACTATATACCCCAACGGGGCACCCGTGTCAATGGACAGATTTCTAGTTTGTTTGTTATATTACAGCTCTAGACACTATTATTTATTTGTTTGTTATATAACAGTTGACAACAGCCAAACAGGAGACGGAGATGAAATCTATGGAAGATACACAAACATCATACCTGGATCAGATAGAGGAACTAACACACAAGTTTGCTCAAGCTGAACTTAAAATACAGACATACGATTCATCACGACTTGAAGAAGGTGCTAAGGTACGAGTTCTCCTAGATTTGAGAACTGTTTACACTTTTCATTAGTTCTCTTAAAACTCTTTCGACATATGCACTGGTACTCAGTTGCAG
This sequence comes from Spisula subtruncata, assembly GCA_963678985.1. Classification (NCBI taxonomy): domain Eukaryota; kingdom Metazoa; phylum Mollusca; class Bivalvia; order Venerida; family Mactridae; genus Spisula; species Spisula subtruncata. The sequence continues at coordinate 25,795,348 of OY787672.1, forward strand.
GCATCTACTCAGTATCTAGAAATCGGGCATATATCGCCTAGTGCTCGGTGAATTTTAAATATAACTTAAGTAACTTTTATATTCTACAAAAAAGTTTCTATTGAAACAAATCAAAATTTCCAATTTCCACATTATTTTTTTTACATACGGTAGTCATTTGAAGTTTTATAAGCTGAATTTCAACAAAAAACATTGTGGCTATAAAACGCATAGACCTGTGTCTTAGTATTGGAAGTGGACATTATGCCTCAATTGGACCGATATTCAAGATTTATTCTCTGTAACAAAAAAACTCAAGAATAGTAACTTTGCATAGATTTATTGTTGATTGCCAATGTTTTTGCAGACAAGTCAAGTTAGTCTAGATCTTGAAGAAAAGACAGCCAAGGTTTCAGAACTGGAAGATTTTCTCTCATTGAAAACCAAGGAGGTTAAACAGTTACAGGATAAACTCACTGAATTGGTATGTATGATATCCTCAAATATATACCCTGGTCCCGATCTACTGCAGCATCTCAAGGAGAAATCTCATCTCAAATTGAGATTTTGCCCAAATTAGAGTCTAAATTTGAGATAGTTCGGAAATTTTTCAAAGGTTACTGTGATAATCTAAGAATAATGTTTGCTGTTTTTTATGCTTATTTTGAATACATAATCCCATGGAAATTATCCTAACAACACATTGTTATATTTGTGATGAGATTTAGCTCAGATTGAGATGTTTCGGGAGATCGGGGCCTAATCTTTCAGGTGAGAACAAATCATGGAACAATGTTCTCAAATGATTGCGGTATCAAATGTGTGCGATATCAAATGTGTGCGGTATCAAATGTGTGCGGTATCAAATGTGTGCGGTATCAAATGTGTGCGGTATCAAATGTGTGCGGTATCAAATGTGTGACGTCATGATGAAAAAACTCAGTCATTTATTGTCTTTGTGGTCAACAAACTTAAACTTGTCAGGAAAATAAATTATTGAACTCCCCAAAGGCTCACTAAATGAACTGTGTTTTCTAGACTTGTTCAAGAAATGTTTATCTCCAAAGACAATTCATAATGGCTCCTATATTAACCAAAAAATGACTTCTAATTCAAAAGACAAATAACTGACTAACTGTTTCAATGTGGCTGACAGTGCTCTAATTTAGTTAGAATGTCATGAGTTAAAACCTGAAATTAAATTATTTTCACCGAAAGCACCATAAATAGAATGAAAAAACAAGTTTATTGTCTGTGCAAAAAGTCAATTTCTGATAAAAAAAAACTAAGGTAATGCGTCCCTTTTTTGCAAAATAGTTGTAACAGTATCATTATAATATATAACCTTATTGCGCCAAAGGGATGAACAGCTATTGTGCAAAAATATTTACAAAGTCGTTATATTGCATCTGATTGTGTTGACATGCATTATAGCTACATAATTGTATTTATGAGACTTATATTTTCTGTATTTCAGAAAGACGATCTTCAATCTAGAAATTCCAAAATGGATAAATTACAAAATAGTTATGATGGTAAAGTCACTTTAATTGCCCTTTTCATTTACTCTCAGTATTTCTTACACTGTTGAACATACTTACGTACTGTTTATTGTAAATAAAACAGGAAGGGTTAAGAGTGGGGAGCAGTGGTCTTGAGGTAGGACACACACTTAGAGATCTAGAGGTTCCAGGTTTTATCCCTCTCGGCAGCACTGCTCAATTTCTATGAAATACCAACAATGCTTTTCTTTAATCATGTGTATGAATGAGTATGTGAATGGGTCAAAAGCCATTGTGCTGGGGCCGCTGTCGGTGCCAAATAAGGTAACAGCTGATCAATTCTGGTCTTAACTTAACTGTGGTTTGACAAACTGTTAGATAAGTATGTGTTCATGTTGCAACACTGGTCCAGCAGAGGCCAATGAAAATCAAGAAGGACCAGTATTTGTTTCGTTTACAAATTTTGCACTTCTTTTCTGTTGGACCATTGACCAAAATAGTTAAGTGTCTAGCCCTGTGTCTCTTCTTATATTTACAGAATTAATGGGTAAATTAAAAGCCAATGAAGTGTTCAGTAATAATCTATCTATAGAAGTACAGGATCTCAAGTTACAAAATTCAGGTAACTACTTTCAGTTTATATATTATACTTTCTCATTAATTCTGATTCCCTGGTAATTTGTGTTTTAACTGTTTTCTAGACCGTTGATCCTTTGTCTGTTATCCTCCACAATTGACATTACGCCAGTTGTCAATTAATACCTTTTAAATCAATTTTAACGGTTCACTATAATCACATGGTCCTGTGGATTAGCTTGAAAACCTTCGCCAAGCAGCCTTCAACAAACAATTATTTAATTAGTGGATATCTGCTTTGGCGTACTGTCAATTGCTTGTAAACATACTAGAAGTCTTGATGATCATCTTTATTAAATCAATGTAAAATTTGATATAATTTATGGTCATCTAGGGTAAAAATCTAGGTCAATAGGTCAAATCAAAGGAAATCGGTTTCTATATACAGTAGAAACTCCCTAATCCAAAACCTCTCCTATCTGAAATCCTCTGCAATCAGAAAATATTTCTTGGTCCGAGTTTTCTTCCTTCTTTTCGCTATATGAAATGAACCTTCGCAATCTGAAACCTTGGGGGAGTTTCTACTGTATGTTCAAATGTAAAATATAAAACATTTGTAAGAAAAATGTATGTTCCCCATTTTTGAATTCTTATAATATTTCAGATCTTGAAAGACAACTTAAAGACAGCCAAGAAAAAACGTTGCAGTTAAGTGAAGAAAAATCTCAACTAGTAAGTTCCTGATCCACAATGACATTACCCCACCCACTTATTTTATCATTATTATATTTAACATAGATGCTACTTACATAGGCTCGTAAACACAATTTTACAATAACAAAATATAGCTTTTAAAAACTCCATACAGTAATAAGTAGAAAAGCACTAAATTATACATGAAATTGACCCTAATGCGTATTCTTAAAATTCGTCAAAAAAAACTCATACCTATACCATACATTGAATGTGGTTTGGTTTGTGAGATATTTATTTTACACATTACATTTAGTTTGTGGGTGTTGATTTGTGACTATCCTGGCATGTAAGTAATGCTTTAAAGGACATGAAAAGGTTGTTCATTAATCATTTAATATCCAGGTTTTTTATGAAACTTGGACATTTATAGAAAATGGGTTTCGTCTGGAAAAGTAACGAACAATGGCTTTTCTAAAAATCATGGGTTCTAGATTTAATGTGATAAAGTACTGGAAAATGGTTTCAAAATTAGTAGAAAATGCGCTTTGACTGAAAAAAAAAAATGGATAATGAATTTTGTCTGAAAGTGTTTGAGTTCTCCAATTTTGCACTGGAAAAAATCCATGCATTTCTGATAATTTTTGGGTTCAAGTTTCTGTCTTGAAAATGTTGAAAATACTAGATACCAGACAGAAAGTCATCGCATTTTACGGTTTATTCATGAAAATTGTGTGCAATGTTTTGCGTACACACGTCTGAGTCAGAATACATTTTATGGGAAAATATGTATTTTTTGGAAAACTGAAGTTAATGATTTTATAAAGGGGCCCTGTTACCATCGTTTAGTTGATTTTCAGTTAGCTTGCTTTTCAATTCATACTTTATTTTGACAACACTTCATCATCGTGTCATTTGAATGATTATTTCAGCTTTTGATGTTGTAAAAATATGTTGTTTTTACAAAAATCACACCACAGCTATTTTTGTAATTGTTGAAAGTATCGGTATTGTTGTCTGCTATTGAAAGTTTTAATGTTACAAACAACATTTGTCAAAACTCAGAATTCACTGAAAATATAAAAAATACTAGAAAAATAGTTTTAATATTTATTTAAATAAATTACAAAATTTAGACCAATAAAGTATGGGAAACATCTTTAAATAACTACATACAAATGGAGTTGAGTTTACATATCTATCCTTTACTGTGTGATGTAGTTACATTTATACTGGTTATTGGCCTAACAATTTTGGTGTTTTGGGTATAGCCAAGTGGTCTACTGTGTTAATATTCCACATTGCTAGACAATGGCTCCAGGCAGTATGAGTTCAAATCCCACAAAATACGCTAACAATTTATTAACTTTTGGTCACTTTTGCTCATTTTAGCATCAATATACGGTAATGCCCAGCTGCTGTTTGTTCAGAATTTTTTTATACTCACCTAGCTCCGCAAGTTCAATATGAAAGCAAAAAATGTTTATAATTTTTCTGTTTCAATTCTGAGTTTTGACAGTTGTTTGATAGTTGTGTTTAAGGCTATGCTAGTTAAACATTGTAGCACACACAGCGTGTATTGAGTATTGTATCGTCATTCAATCATATTATCATATTGTCAGCTTTTATCATTGTGCCTACCACCTTCTTATACAGTCTTCACCCCTCGCTATACAGCTAAGTCTTCTCAAAGTCTTCTCAAATATTCAGGCTTGAAGTGTTTTGCGAAAATAAAATCAAAATGAATTCAGACAATCATGAAAATCTAAGTCTTCACCCTTGCTATAAAGCAAAGTCTTCTCAAATATTCAGGCTTTAAGTGTTTGGTTAAAAATTTCGCACAAATCGAATAAAAATTAATTAAGACAATTATAAAAACAGCTTGACCTTCAACTGCATTGCACCTGTAGATAAGTTCAGAGTTTGGAAGTATACTGGTTAGTGGCATATACTCAAGAACTCAAAATACTGAAATAATGTGTTTTGGTATGCAATATTTTAATGAAAATTATCAGTGAATATGGCCCCCTCCCCCATCTTTGATGAGGAGTATATTGCTTCGCACCTGACTGTTGGCCTATTTGTCCGTCAGTAGGCGAAATGGTTTCAGCTCAACAAGTAAAAAACGCTCGACCCTAGGATACACAAACTTCACATGGTAGAGTGTCAGCATCAGTAAATGACCTCTATTAGTTTGAGATCAAAGGTCAAGGTTGCCATGACCTTTACTATTACTGACTTTTGGGCTGCCATAGAGGCATTCATGTTGTAGGAACATATTGTGAATACAAAGTTCAAACAGCAATATTAGCCAAGCATGGTCATTGTCGACTGTTGACTGTTCACTTTACCCGGGCTAGTGAAGTATGAATGTTTAGTATATGTCTAGATGTCATATTTTTGTTGTATTTTTTGATTAAAATAGCATTATAATACACCGTTCATATCGTAATTATTAATTTGTTACTAAAATGTTCAGTGCTGTTTTATATTCTTTTATTTTTCCATCCACCTTGGTTTTTATTATTTTATTCCCCAGTATTTTATTATTTTTATCATCAAATCATTTTTACTAAAGTCTAATGAAGCTTAACTTGTAAAAAAAATGATGAGGTACTCAACCATTTTTAAGCTGGTTCGGTTAGCAAAGTGGACTTAAATTTATTGTGGTGAGTGTAGGTCTGGTTTCCATTGACATTGCATTAATGCCATCAAGTAATAGGCTATGCAAATCTCAAACAATATTGAATTTCACAGGTTGCAGGTGGCATGTAGTGGTCCTCAAAAATATGAAGAATTATTGACAAAAAATCATGTAGCAAAAATTGTAAATTGACATATTTTAGACCAGTATATTATGCCTGAGAGCCCTGCCTAGTCGATAAGATACCCAGAGCCCTTTGCATGAACCCTTTACTTGCCACATAAATAGGGGTCATTATGATTCTGATTCAGCTTAATAATGGTTGTGGTGGCTATTGTGCAGCAAGATCAATGCCTAGCTGGCTTTCTGCTTATTTCTGTGGTTTATATTCATTATGCACATTCTAAATAATGTCTTAGACAATTATATGATATTTTATAAGTAATCTACTTCACCACAATTTGTATTATCATTGAAAAATGTGAGCTCTCTAGAATGGCCATTTATAAGTAATCTACATCACAATTTATATTATTATTGTAAAAGGGGAGCTCTGCCATTATTGGTAAAAAATATTTGAAACAAGCACTGCTATTAAACAAAACGAGAGCTCAATTCTTGATGAAAGTAGTTAAATCATTCTGTCCTAGTAAATAGTTGACAACACACTGATCTGTAGTTCATGTATTGAAGTATTTCATAATGTAGTTTTTAAATAATAAAGAAAGGGAATTATGACCAACTACATTAGTGGTTGGTAACGATCCGATTTACTGACCTCTTTTAGTCATGCACCTGCTCAACCTTCTTCTCCATTACCTAGTAGACCTTTGTGTTACAGCTCTGCTGTAAACGCATCCATAATTTTGTATCCGTATGATATATACAAGGGCTTTTATTCTTTATTGAAAGTCTGTTCATTTTTTATACAAAAACATGTTCTGTCAGCCTGTTCATTTAAATCATAATTTAAAGGCAAATACATACAATTTTGGTACTAAATCTTTGCAATAAAGATCTGGCATCTACCAAACAATGGCAGCACACTACAGTAAGATTTAAGATGATAAACTTAATCAAGTCTAGTTCTTTGAATAGATTATATTGAAAATCAAAATATTAAACAAAGCAGTTCTTTAAAGATGCTTAAATCCATTCTTGGAATATGATTATATAATAAATTCTTTGATAAGGGGTTATATTGCTTTGCACATGTCAGTCAGGTAGGTAGACCGAATTGTGTTCATTCAATAACTCAAAAACGCTTTGCCCAAGGATCTTCAAACTTCACAGGGAGGTTGGCCAATAGCAGTAGATGAGACCTACTCATTTTGAAGTCAAAGATCAAGGTCGCTGTGACTTTAAACATGAATGACTATTTGGCTGTACTGGGGGCATAAATTTTTTACACGCAGCATTTGTTCTATTGAAGGCTAAAATCTTTTTAATTTAGAAAAGCTGTACATTTCTCTTAAAAGTTATGTGTCTACTATTTACATTGTAAAAAGTGTCACATGGTTAGTCACATGACTGTACGTTGGTATTAGGCACAATGATTGTGTTTTCTGTATTGTATTGTTGTTTCTATTGTTTCTTTTCCCTCCAAGGAGTTACAGATTGCCGATATGATGAAAAATTCGGGTGACAGCTCAAATCAATTATCAATGTTAAATGAGCAGCTTGGACAGAAAACTAGGTTAGTTACGCTTTCATTGTTTTTATCCATATGTTGATTTATTGAGTGTATCTGACATGTAACTTGTTTAACACTGGGGCAAATTCTACGTTGTGAAAAAAGAAAATCAGGGATAATATTCACTTTCAGGGGTATGTGGCCTAGCCTATGTATTGAGTGTGCCCATCATGTTATACATTTTAGCAAGTTTCTTTTAAATTACTTTATTAGTATGCAGAATTTAGGTGTGAAACATAAAGTTATTGAAATTTTTCAACTTGGGGGGGGGGGGGGTTTGGCATCTGTAAGATCAGTAATTCTGGGGTAAACATTAGTAGTGACTGTAGTCTTCATGTTTTGGAAAAAAGCATGATTTAAAAAAATAATTAAAGAGTTTTGGTTGTGTGCATTCCAGAGAAATTATTATGAAGGAGAAATCTCATGTATTGAGCAGCTTTTTGGGGATAAAATTTTTAATATCCAGAATGGTCTCCCTTGATAAGGTGTCTTGTTAAATGATCACTGTAGAACTGGATTGCTTCCCCTTCATAGTCATTATTAGAAAATAGATTTTTTTCAATGTTGATGGAGACATGGGGTGTAAAATGAAGTTTCTGTGGGAGTAAAGTATCAATGTTACTGACTTATCATGTCTGCCAAGCTAGTTATATCCAAAATAGGAGTGATGAAGTAAAATATGTCACAAGATGCGCTTAAATGTGATTTTAAAGAGATTTAGATGCATAAACAGGGAATGTATTTATTCTAGTGGTTATAAATATGGGACAGAACAGCATATTATTATTCAAATTAATCAAATGTACCTTTGATCAAAGTTAGGTGAACTTGGAAAACCAGAAATTCACAAAAGTAGGAACAACTCCAATTTAATAGGAGTACTTGGCTGGTATGGTCTTATACTATGCTTTGGTACATACATTAAAAACATTTATTGAATTTTAAGTATGTCCATTAACATGTCATATTATATACACTCAATAATACAATATATTGATGTAAGATGTGTCTTGTTCAGCAAAAATGCTGCCAAATGTTGTGTACAGTAAAACCACAATGAATATTTTTAAAATAAGACAATATTTGTGATGCCTGAAAACTGATCGCATTATTTTTAAGTTTATCTTAATATTAAGATTATTTCTTATACCTGTGCCTATGTAGCTTAGTGGTAAGCACGCTTGCCACATAAAAGGGCGACTTGGATTCAAATCCAGATGGAGGCACACATTTGCCTGCCATATTTCAGCAGAATGCTGACTGGCAATTAAAGGCTATATGCTTGGCATTTTTTTAAAAAGGAAAAAAAGATTCATTAAATGAGGAGCATAATAGTGAAAAAAGACATGAAAATGATGGTCTTATCTTCAGGGTAGGAAATGATGGTCTTATCTTCGGGGTAGAAAATTATGGTCTTATCTTCCGGGTAGAAAATTATGGTCTTAACTTCGGGGTAATCATATCATAAAGTTGTTATTTTATGTGAGGTTTTACTGTACACACTATACATGTATTTTAACCGAGTACGGGTATATACTAGCTCTTTGCATGATAGCAAGACTACACAATGGGTGTATATATGTATTATGCTGATTATTATCACTACTACTGAGTTGTGGGTCACATTGGAAAAAAAATTAATTTAGGCAAAATATGTACAGGGGTCCTAGGGTTTTGGTATAGGGATATATCGATGGCTTAGAATGAGAAGGTCATAACTACTACTTACGACCTTATAAGACTTATACATATTTGAAATCTACTTCACAATGGGCTTCTTATGAGCCTATTTTCATGAAAATCTGAAATTGTCATGTTGACCAAAATGAAGTTTTAAAAACTTGTTTTCCCATATGTAAAGAGTAAATTACAGACAGTTTTCTCTTGTTTTCTCATTATATCGATTTTGTAGTTACAACCTTCTCATTCTAAGCCAGTGATATGCTAATGGCGCCCGAAAAAGACTTGCATCTTATTTTAACAATTGGGCATTATGCCTCATTAGGACCCCTGATATGTAGCAATTAGGCTTGGGAGCATGAACTTTTCTTTGCACTATATTATAAACTATGTATGTTATTGTCATGCCTTGAAATGTGGATAGTTTATTTATTGTGATGGAACTTTATGTTTATGGTTGTCTGCTTTTGTTGTCTATCTTATTTGTATGCAAGAATTCCTTTCAGTAATTTTACGGCTATTTCGGTGTAAATGAATTATGTTGTATAGAATTAAAATGTTTTGTTAATTTTTTTCGAAACTTTGGGGGAAAAAGCTGTTCCCTGTCTTTGAATGCATCATACCTTGTATGGCCTACTTCTAAATTTCTGAATTTTTATTTTCAATTTTCTGTAGTATAATTAATGTTCATAGTAGCTTTGAATTATGATTGTGTTAGCATTCTAATGGATTTTGTATACAATCTTAATTTCAATGAAATAAGGGGTGAATTATACTTTTCTTAATGACAAAAGAAGTTTTTTCAAACTTTTAAAATACAATAGTTGATCACCGATGGTCCTATTGATAAACCAATGCAACACTGGCAGCATAATTGTCTACATGACACTTCTAGTAAATACTTCAAAATTTCACAATTTCCAATCATGAAATTGCAAAAGTTGAAATTGATAGTGATTTTGAATTGTATACTTTTGAAATTCTGGCAAAAGTCAGTATTTGTCTTTTGTCCAAACCATTTGTAGATCAGACCTTGGCCCTTATTCACCAACGCTCTAAGTCTAAAACTCAGACTTAGACTTTATATTGCCAAATGTTCAATTTGCTCTCATGTTGAAAACAATGTACTGATTTTGATTAAAGTTGGTATACATGTTCAGTGGGGAACAACAAATGATCAGATAAAATTCCACATGGTTAAATCTTATTGCAAAGAAATGGCACTGATTATAAATTTAGTCAATTTTAAGTCTAAGTCTGAGTTTTAGACTTACAGCGTTGGTGAATAAGGGCCCTAGTTGTGCCAAAGGGACGCAATGTTATTTATGCGATAAGCTGTTTTGTGAAGAGTCCTATCTATTCATGTATGAGTCTGAGTTTTAGACTTACAGCGTTGGTGAATAAGGGCCCTAGTTGTGCCAAAGGGACACAATGTTATTGATATGATAAGCTGTATTGTGAAGAGTCCTATCTATTGATGTATGAGTCTGAGTTTTAGACTTACAGCGTTGGTGAATAAGGGCCCTAGTTGTGCCAAAGGGACACAATGTAATTGATATGATAAGCTGTATTGTGAAGAGTCCTATCTATTCATGTATGAGTCTGAGTTTTAGACTTACAGCGTTGGTGAATAAGGGCCGTTGTTGTGCCAAAGGGACGCAATGTTATTGATATGATAAGTTGTATTGTGAAGAGTCCTATCTATTCATGTATGAGTCTGAGTTTTAGACTTACAGCGTTGGTGAATAAGGGCCCATGTTGTGCCAAAGGGACACAATGTTATTGATATGATAAGCTGTATTGTGAAGCCAGTCCCATCTATTCATGTATCGGTGTACCACATAGTGTTATCAGTTTCGGTTCATATTGTATTGACGTTCTACCGAAATGTACTATGTAGAGTTGATTCCATCCATACAATGATTATAGCACTTAGAACAATGTACCCATTGAATAGCTAGCAATGATATATACTTAGTTATGTACAAATATATACAAACAAATATATACTGTATGCATGCCAGTAGACAATTATATTACTGCTATATATGATTATGTTTATATTAATATGTATCTTCAAACCCTGAACACCGTTATATATTATTCAGGTATAGTTTAGCTCAGTCGGTAGAGCACAAGACTTCTTATTTCGGTTGAGACTTTAAACATAGGTCCCATGTATGGGTGCTAAACACCTGGCATGTAAAGGAGCCAGTGGTGACTCTGGAACGAGTACACATCCTGTATTTGCGCTAGCCCTGAAACCTAAAATGGCTATTTAAACTTTTCTTGGGGCTTGCCCATATGGAATACCCAGAGGCGAGGATAAATAGCAGGAAATAAACATTAATAAACAATGCCATAATAAGTCTTGATTGATAATTCATTATACATGACGCATACATGCCATAATTTCCTGAAACCAATGCAGGCGATTGGTGATGGAAATGCAGGAGATTTCAATGAAATGCAGGAGATTTTTTTTGCTCAAACTTTAAACTTAAATAAATGAAGTTATTATGCCTATTTTACTTGTAGTACATTACCATGTATGCTTTATAAAGCTTTTTAAATTAATATTTTTTATCCGTTTCATCATGAAAACAAAAAATGCCAAGGTTCAAGTATTCCAAGAAATGCAGGAGTAGATAGTCAAATGCAGGAGACTCCTGCATCATGTTGTGTGCAGGTGTCCTACAATTCTGGAATAGTCCGGAAACCCGGATTGGCTGCTTTAGGAAGAAGTATCTTTTCTGCATAGAATAAAAGTAACTTGATGATAAACTTCAAAGAATTGACAAAAGTTATGGTCACATTAAGTTCCATTGTCCAATTTTTTTATTAAAAATACAACGTTTGAAACCGAGTTAAGGTGTAGAAATTTGTGGTATTAAAATGGCACCAGAAAAAGATACAGGACTCGTTTCCGGATTGGGCATTATGCCTCAGTAGAACCCCTGTGTGTAACATACACTGTCTAGAATTAAGATCAGGGAATTTAGGATTCAAAACAACAATTGAGTTGACAATGACTGAATCAGCAAAAAATTAATATGATCTGAAATTGCCGCTGAATTTCAGCCAGCAACTCTCGACTATCATTCTTTAGGTCCAAGGTTCGAATCTCAGACGAGGCATTAGAAATTTTTGAAATTTGTCCTTTTCAGTGTTAATTGTTTTAATTTGTTGTTAATTTACAGAAAACTCGAGGATCTACAAGCAGACTTGTCGACTTCTACTCAAAAATGGCACAACCTAAATAGTCAGTTTGAAAATAGTACGCGAGAGAAAGATAGGGAAATTGAAAATTTGAAATGTAAACATGAAGAAACAATATCATCATTAAATGTAAATTTGGAAGATGTGGTAAGTAAACATACTACGTACAGTAAATACTCAGTCATCAGACCAGTGTTCAATGGTTTAGAGAAAAAATATTGCAGTTATTTGTTTAAAATCTTATCTCACCTCAGTCGTTTGTCTTACAATATCACCCCACAGTGTCTGCAATTAACTTTGTGGTCTTCCTCAGATCACCAGCTTCTCTATACATATCATGACTACATGGTCTTTAAAGTCTTATTCTGTCAGCCCTGCATTCATGTTCTTGCTATGTTGTAGCAATACTGAACACGTCAATTGCCAATATGGTAGACCATCCATTGCCTGACACTCTGCATAAAAATGGAAAACAACTTCCCACTGTGCATACCCTAGTTCAATCGGAACTCCTCGGCGTTTATCTAACAAAAGTGGATAATAGGGAAGCCGCCATTTTCCCAGACTACTTTTCAACGTGGCTCATTAGAATCAAACGATGGAATCGAAGAGAACTAAAAGGTTGCTTACTGCTGGGAAGGTATCAACTCCTAAAAGGAGACCAGTAATTGAAGGGCTTCTTGATAGCATTGAAAAACTGATGATTGGCTGTTACTGGAATCGCATAACCAAAATTTGTTACCCTACTCTTATGTACGAGGCGTATTTCTCAATTGGTCTCCATATATATGACAAAGATTCTTTTATTGAGGAACAGCTTTTAACCTGATTACAAATTACTTTTGTTATTTTTCAGCAAAAAGAACTTGATAGAGCTAAAACTAAAATTGTTAATATGGAAAAAGATTTTGAGACTGAGAAGGATAGTTTATTACAACGAAAGGATAATGATATTAGTGAACTTAAACAACAAGTTGAAACAGTTAATGAAAAACTTGGTGAACAGGAAATACAGACACAGGCTCATAAACAATTACTGGATAAAATCACCATGGAAAAGGAGGCAGTCCAGGTAAGAAAGGGGCCAATTAGGGTCCAGCTATAGAACTTTCTAGCAGAAATTGAGTGAGTGATTGATTGATTGAAATCAACGTCCCTAAAACTGCTACCTGAAACTTTTTGGTTCCATATACAAATGTACTGCAAACATAACCTCCTTTTCACTGTTTCTATTGCGCTATTTTGCTCTTACAAAAAGGCCCCATCAATCGAAAAAGTCAGGGAAAACTGTTGTCTGGTCAGGGAAAAATCAGGGAATTTTGTCTTAGTTGGAACCCTGACATATGCCTGCCATATTTCAGTAGAAATAAATCAAATAAGACTATGCTCGGTTTAAACAAAATATAATTTATCGTTGGGAACTGTTATTTGTGTTGGAATTATGTTTAATGAGAAGTGTATGAGCAGTGTGTTCATAGAATTGTATTTCATTTCTTGTAGTTTGAGAAAGAGAAGGTAGAAAAGCAGGTGAAGAGATTGGAAGGTGAGAGGGATACATTAAATAGTGAACTCATACAACATAAGGTACAAGCAACTAAAACACAGTCAAACTTAGAACAAATGTCACAGGAGAAATCAACCATCAATGATAAAATACAAGATCTGGTCGATGACAAGGAACGGCTCGAGAAAACTGTCGCTGAGGTTAGTACATTATTAAATATTCATCTGCCCTGATCTCCCGAATCAAGTCAATCTCTGGCATCTTTTATGTTAATTTCAAAGCAAGGCTTGACTGGAAACTGGAACCAATCTACAGACATTACATTATGAGTTCATTACAGTGTCATTTCAAAAGCTGAAACTTCAGATTTATCTATAATTCTGACTCTGATTTAAACAAAATCTCAATTTTAACAGGAGAGTACCTGTATTGATTTTGAGATCAGTAGCTCAAAGGTCAAGGTCACTGTGACCTTTGCCATTTTGGACTATTGGGCTGCCATTGGGATAAATTGCTGGTCGTCTCGGTGTTAGGATAATATGGGGATAGTCTCCATATTACTGAAATTTTGTCTACTGGTGGAACAGTGTTGATGTATTATTTGTTGTATATTATAGGTACAGAAAAGTCGAGAGGATATTATATCAGAGAAGGATAAAGTATCGACAGAGAAGGATCAGTTTCAGAGAGAGGTGATGGAAGGTCGGGCATCATTACAACAGAAAGATATGCTGGTATGTAGCACTGCCTGTATTCTGTGCTGGATTTCTATCCTGGCCATCCAGGGTCAATTCCCGGTCACTACAATTCATACATACCCTTCAACAGAAAGATATGCCTGTTTGTTGTGTACCAAGGCTTTCAAGTGGCCCTTAATTCCTACACCAACACTAAACAATACTCCTCAGGGGTCCTACAATTCTTTATTAACCTGTTGCACTTGAAAGAATGAATATTCCTGCTGAAAACAAACGCTCTTTGGTAAAAATATTCAAAGCATTGCCTAAGTAATATTCATTAGAAATTTAAACAGCTGAATTTTAACAATAGAAAAAAGTTTGAAACAATCTTTGGTGAAGGGATATGTGGTAAGGGTCAGAGAAACTGCCTTGTGCAGTATTTCCAGGATTGGAAATTATCCTTCAGTAAAAGCCCTGGAGCAATCAATTCTATCTTGTATTTAAACATTTCAGGTTGAAGAGTTACAAAAGGAGGTAGAAAAGTTGAAACAAGAATCTAAAGAACAGAAAGAAGCTATCAACCAGCTATCTCAGCAGACAGAAGATTCAGGGACTATGCAGAAGAAATTAGCGGAGCAGATGTCACTTGTAGAATCAATGAAATCTCAGAAAACACAGATAGAAGCTGATTATGGAGAAATGAAAGGAAAATACGGGGAGCAAGAATCTAAATTACGATCTATGAAGATTGAACTGTTAGTATTTTTACCTAAATTATACAATATTATAGCTCCTGTACATAGTGGGGGACAGGGTGGCCACAGAAAATGAAGAATGAAATTCCCTGATTATTCCCTGATTTTTCCCTGACCAACAGGTTATTTTCCATGATTTGTGCGTAGTTTGCGACCATGGTTTAGTCAAGGCTGTTTTATTATTTAACATAAAACCTAAAGGCAATATAGGATACCGTGCAAACTTAATTATACTATTTCTTTTTGAAGCTACCTAATAAGATGTTTATATAGATTAAAGTTATTTTGCGAGCGAAGCGAGCATGAAAATTCACATTTCATACTTTTTCACCAAAATAAACGGCAAATTCACAATTACAAGACTATTTGATTTCTCCAATTTTGAAAAATTCCCTAACAATTCCCTGATTTTTGCCCAATTTTGAAATTCCCTGATTTTTCCCTGCAGGGAATTTATTTTGGGTATTTTCCCTGTTTTCCCTGTTTTCCAGAGTCTGTGGCCACCCTGATAGCTTTGGTGCAGATTTGTCTGTCTGGGTGTGTGGTGGATGTCACAAAGTTTACTTAAAGCTTGCCGTCCTTAGTCATTGATTAGATTTCTATGAATCATCACATGAATAAATGGCACCAAGCCTATTTGTGCATATTATCAGGAAATCTAGGTGTCGTGTGTTGATATTATCCAGTGCCCTTTCTTGGAGACATATGCTTTTGAATCTAAAACCATGGGTGTGATTACTCTAATATAATGTGTCTGGATGGGTAGAATGCATGAATGTCCTATTAAACTATCAGGAACCTATCAGAAAATTCCTTTCTGATGATTGCTAATTACCAATATGTCTTTATGATTATTCCTCCCCCCATCTTTGATGAGGGGGTATACTGCTTTGCATATGTCGGTCAGTCTATCTGTTGATAGGCCAAAATGGTTTTATAACTCTAGAAAGCTTCACCCTAGGATCTTCAAACTTTACATGAAGGTTAGCCAGCAACAGTAGTTGACCCCTAATAATGTTCAGGTCTGTAGGTCAAAAGTCAAGGTCGCTGTGACCTTTACCAATATCAACAATTTGGTGGCCATGGGTTCATAAATGTTTTGCAAACGTCTATTGTTACTTACAGGGAAGATACTCAAGAAACTGTAACATTGATAGAAGAGAATGTGAAGCAACTGGAAACAGAGAATACAAGTTTAACATCACAGTTACAAGGTGCACTAGAAGCTAGGAAGGAACAAGATAAGGTACACTTTCGTTTGTTGGTTCATTCTGGTTGTGCCCTCTCACTTATTTATAAGTGGGGCATATAGCATTTGGTGCTGTCCGTCCGTAATGCAAATCTTGTGTGTTGAAGTCCTCACAAACTGTTGGGCGTAATTTCTTCTCACTTTCACAAATTAACAACCTTGATGTGTAGTTGACCATAAAGGATGGAAGTTTTGCTACTGCATTTTTTACCTGAGTTATGGCCCTTTGTTACTTTTACTGTATATTCCAGTGGTGACACCCGTGTTGATGGACACATTTTTAGTTTCATATTTTTTCTCTATGATTCTCCTACAATTTATGTTAATAGCGTAAACCCTTGAAGGTATCATGCATGCGTAAATTTGCCTTAGAGTTTAATTCATTATCCGATTCAATAATTTGTGTGACAGAGTTATAGTATTTACGACCACAATGAGTATCGTTGTCATCGGAACATGTTTAAAATGCGGACAGGACCTGGTGCGGCCAAATCTGCTGTCACAACATGGTTTGACTGCGAGTATTTGTGGGCCAAAATAATTGATGCAGGTGAGCAGTTTTTATCTGTTTAAGATGAAATTTACAAAATAGTTTTATTTTTTTGTAGGTTCTTGAGTTGAATAAGAAACTGAATGAGGAGATAGAATCCATACAACAAAGGTCAGTGTTTATATATAATCTACTATCTTACATACCAGCACATTGATGCACCAGTCTATATTATGCTCACCTGGGGAGTGGCGGGGGTTCAGGAGGATTTAGACAGACAAATCTTCCCAAAATCTGAATCTTAGGGATTAGACTTGGTTGAGGATGTAGACATTCCCCCTGGATAACCCGTTGCTCCTATGGATGGACAAAATAGTGACTGGTGCATTATGTCTTGTTCACATCAGCCTTGGCTATGCCACGAATCACTTTTTCAGGCATCTTTGGAGCAAATATATGCAAAATTAATGCTTTCTCCCAAACTAAGTTCTCAACATGTAAAGGTGTTCTGAGATTTTCTATATGACACGGCAGCAATTTTTCACCACTCACCACTTAGTTCTGACATGCGAGGCACGTAGGACAGCTGTATGGGATATCTATCGCCTGGCTGGTATCTATTTATATGTATTTTCTTGGAATAAGAAATTATGTAACCAAAATAGTGGCTGATGTGAACAAGGCTTTACTGTTTCACCATGTTGTAGAGATGGCTACATTTATATTATGTATGTATTTTGTCACACAGGCGTATATAGACACGCAGCTGTATTTTCATCTGAAAAGTGGCTGCTATGGATTTAAACACAGTGCATATGCCTGCTGTTGCTGGATAATGCACACTTCATTTACTGTAATATCATTGCTGTTAAAATATTTCTATCCATCAGGAAAAATGTTTCAAATATTTAGCTCTAGTGGTGACATGATTGAAGCTATATAAAAGTGGGAATTAGTCTGGTGTTAATAAAATTACAATATTTTAAACAATTTTTTTCAAGTACTGTTATTTTAGGGCGAAATATCATTGTATTATGATTGCTTCATATTTCACAGTAGATGCTTCTGAATGTTTCAATTAGGAGATAGTTATGCCTAATGACCCCATGTTTAAGTTTTCTTCTTGCTTAAAGAGCTTTTTTTCAAATTTGCACTTTTTGGGAGCTTACTGCATAACTTTACATCAAGGTTCCTACTTACTAAATTCTGAAATGTTATAGAACTTTTTGCATCAAATACATGTTTCTTCATTTTCTGTATGGTGGATGATCTGGACATTGTATGATACATTTCTATGGTAAGAGGACATGTAGAATATAAACATACATGTTGTGGATGGTATATGTGTATTGTATGCATGTTACTTCTGGCTTCTTGCAATATCTCATTCTCATGTTTATATCATATTTGTTTTTATCAAACTTTCTATGGATAAAAAAGTTGACAATTTTCGAGTCTTTATTCGGAGACTATTTCTCTCCTGTGGGTGTGGCGACCAACATCAATCTATGGTACACAGGAATAGACACTGCCCTCATAGTTACTAATTTACACCTTGGTAGAGTTTAGCATGTTGGTTATTCTTGCTCAGAAAAATTAACCAGATGTCCTGACTAGGGTCGATCCCTAAGCACGAGCCTTACCTCTAGGCCACCACTCACCACGAAGATAATGATGTTGACAACAATGTAAGGATAACAGGATCGGGTAGTCTCCTTACATGACTGACATACTGTTGACCAGTGGGATTTTAAGAAATATTTTCGTTTTTTCAATTCAATGCACTATTTCATTTTTTTCTCCATCTTAGTCATGCTTACTTCAAAGTTGAAACTGTACTCTAATCTGTTAGCTGTTGGTATCAGTTTGTATAAAAGTATATTATGTGTTGTAGGCATATAGCTTAAGCCTATGTCCCACTGAGCATTTTTGACTTGGTGATGTACTCCTGATTTGAATAAATAAGCATCGAAAGGCGTCAGGAAAAGGGTCCTTGTGGTCTACTAGGGAAAGCTGCAGGGTCATTGCAAAATTTGTGAAGTCCTTGGTCTTGATGCCTCTCGAAGCTTTTTTAATCAAGTCGGGGTACATCACCGAGGCAAAAAATGCTCAGTGGAACCTAGGCATATGATGCTTAGTAGGGAAAGTGCAGCTCACTGAGAGATTTAGCATGTAAATGTGCAGTTGTGCATGTAGAAAATATTAGGCTGACATTGACCTTTATGCTCTAGTAAACTATTGCTCTGAATGTTGTTCAACTATTTGATGAACAGGCATCTTATCAAACTTTGTTTTAAAGTTGTGATTAAAATTTGCAGTTATCAGGGTTCGCACAGATCTTGAAAAGTATTACCAAAAAGTCCTTTAAAAGTACTCGAATTTGAAAAATTGCTTATTTTATTGGTAAATTGGCCTAGAATTACTTGCCTGCAATTACAAAAATATATCAAAATAGATCAAAGATGATGGGAAAATGACAGAAGATTAACTATAATTAACACACCATCGTAGTGACTTGTCATTTTTTTCTCACAGATATGGTTGCAAATGACCATGGTGACATAAGGCGTCTGATTACCCTATCTTATATCATTATTTAATTTAAGACACTTTTTTGCATAGTTTTGCCTTGACAAAATATCAGCGATTCATTTGGAGCGAGTCCCGAGTCTCTGACCCATAAATTGGTTGGTAACTCGTTAAATTTTGAAATACTTTATTTTTACGTAGTGGGACTGTCTCATAGTTTTCAAAACCAAAATGAAACACGGAAAATTCAAGATTTCCGCTAAGATGCTTTGTTAATACCACCCAAGTAATTGTCATGTCTTGAACCTTTGTGGTAAAATCAATAATTTTCATCGGGGATTAAATTTCGTGGATTTTGAGGTTCACCTTCAACCATGAAATTTGGCCCGGTGATTATAAACATTAGAGTATGTACCCCTATGCTCCAACTTATACTCCGTACTCCAATTGGACTATTGTTTAGTCACAAAAACTGCTGTAACTTCTTTATTACTGAATGGAAGCATATGAAATGGGGGTACATTTTCTTAATTAGATCATTTGCTATAAGTTGTTGTTGGTTTTGATGCAAAATTCTGAAATAATATGTTGGAGCATGGAGCATGGAGTATGAGTATGGGAATCAGAGATGTTTATAATCACCAGGCCAAATCCCATTGAACAATAATTTTTAACTTTGTATTTATTACCTTACATACAAATCCATGAGTTAATATCCCACCGAATTGGTCTTTTTTACCAAAATGCAAAACCATGAAATTTCATCCCATTGAAATTAAATGATTCCTATTACAGACACAGAGGTGAAATGGAAGGTTTGAAGACAATGAAGGAAAGTCTACAGACTGAGATCACTAATTCACAGTCATTGTTCCTACAGAAAGAACAGGAACTTAAAGAAAAAGTAGTCCAGGTATACTTTAACATTGAATAGTAGATATTTCACTTGTGTTACTGTTACTTAAAGGTGAAACTTGTGTGTTACGCCACACTGGATAGTGCTCTTCACAACCAATCAGGAGGTCCCTGGTAATGAAAAGTGGTCTGGAAATTTTAACTTTTAGTGATGAACTGGTTAGTAACACAGAGATAGCGCTATAAACAGAGCATGTTAAAGAACCTAGGAGTCTATTTTTAAATAGCTAGGGTACCACTCATGGATTCATTGCTTCGCTCTACCAAGAAGTCTATTTGTAAATGGCTAGGGTACCACTCATGGATTCATTTTATAACCTGCTATGTCTTTTTCCTTGAATTTAGAGGTGGTCAGTCAATCTGGCATGAGAAAAATTGAATGACCAGTTCAGTTGATAATGATCACAAATAACCAACCCAAATAGTCTGGGTCTTCTGGTTGATCAGCTTGCTTATATTTCCATGGTAACTGATTGTTTTCTGACTGGTGTCATACATTTTGCATTATTTTCAGATTACAAATTTAGAAAATGAGAACTTGATGCTGATTGGCTATAAATCGGCCAATGAGAAGTTAGAAGAAGAAACAACCAATTTGAGAGGGAAAATCAACCAATTACAGAACTTAGTGGATACACCATCAACCAATGCTAACACTAACACTATAGAGGAGACCACTAGCAACAATAATGATGATAACAAGTCTCTCATTTACCAACTCAAAGAAGACAAAATGGCTGCTCAAGGACAGGTAATTCAGATTGTTGAAGAGAAACATTGTTGGTCTGAATTAGTGAATAAATAGTCGGATATCCGTTGCCTAAGCAAAGTGCTACTTAGTGTTTTCCACAAGAGGTAATCCATGCCTTCTATACTTAATTAAAAGGGAGGTAGCTGAATGAAGGCCCTCGGAAGTGCCTTGCTTAGGCAACGTACACCTGCTCCTTTTTGTTTCATAATAAACGTGGATTTTCAGTGAGTCCAAATAAAAATTTGTTAGCCAGTACTGATGCACTAGTAAAAACATATATTTAACTGATTAGGCTACATAACTGGTCCTGCAAGACGTGGATTATGAATTATGTTTTTTATCAGTGAGTAAGGTATGAAACCATATTTTCTGGAAAATAACTTGATCTGTAATATTAGATACACTTTGGTATGCTTATTTTTGAACACATTGAATTTTATCAGAGAAAGAAAGTGTATGTGAAGATAAGACAGCATGAAAGAAATAAGTTTGTAAGTGATGACAATATGCTGTGTATGGTGGTTAAGCAATTGTTTTGTTTGAAAGGGGTATACTGGAGTCACTGTGTTTGGGTTGGTCTGTTAACAAAGACTTGTAAAGTGAACTATTTAAAGATTTTAGTGTCAATGAAATTCCATTCAAATTTGATCTTTCAAATTTTGAGCTGCCATTTCTTTAATGAAATTGAAGGTGTCGATATTCAGTCATCTATGATTCACTTAAAGGCAACCCATACAGAATATTTTTAGTACAATACAATGTTTGGATAAATTGTAGTTATTAGTGGTTAAAAAAATCCCCACATATCTTGAAAAACTTCATTTTGTCATTGACGTGTCATAGAAAAATAATGAAAATTTTGTTTGGTGAAAAGTAAGAACTTTAAAAAAATGTAGATCTGCACTTTATGTATAATATAATACAGAGGGGAATATGGCATTTTATTGGTGGACTTGTGTCCCAACCATTTTATTGGGTGTAGCAAGGACGTAGTACGTTGTATATGTATTTGTTTTAGTGTCATGGTTGGGGAAAGGTGTGCAAGTGTGATACCTATATATAGATAGGATGTATTTAATTGTGTTTTATCAAATTAAATGTGTGCACCAAATATACAGGACTAGGTTCCAATATTTTGATGATACATCGTGAACATAGCCTTGTATTTCTTGAAAGCATCATTTTTTGTCATACTGATATTTAGACATCCTGTGATTTTGCCAGCTTAAGGGAAATAATTGTTGGGACTTTTTACTGTAGGGATAAATGATCAAAATAGGGCCCATAAAATAAATGAGAAATAGAATTATTTTCAACATTTTATTCATAAAACTGTATCTAGTATCTGTAATTTCGAAACTATTTTTGTTATAACTTCATGATATAATCCTTGTTATGTCATTGTGCCCCAAACTTATTTAAGTAGGGGGAATACAGCATTGGTGCCGTCTGGCCGGAGATAATGGAAATCATGTGTGTTGAATCTTTAAATGACTGAATTTTTCGCTGTGTCAATTTTTACCAGAATCATTGCCCTTTGGTACTTTTACTTTATACCCTTAAATGATCATATTATATGCTATAATGGTGGCACCCGTGTCCAGCTACATGTATATTAGTATGTATGTATATGTTAGTAAATATCAAATTTTCTACAATTCAGATTGAATTCTTGAACTCTGTGATTGTTGACTTACAACATAAGAATGATGAACTGAAGACTCGTCTAGATGTGATGGAACAAGGTGTTATACCTAATGGAGACGAAGATATGGATGTACAGTAAGTTACACTCACCATCACTTAAAACATCTCTAATAGAATCTCAACTCAAATTGAGATTTCACTCAAATCAGAGTCTAAATTTATGATAAATCTGATATTGGATCTCTTTAATCTTTTAAAAGTTATTTAAGTTGTGTAATTATGCAACACAGAGAAAGAATTTCCTTTCAATCTTGTGCACCAGTCAATATGATGGGGGCATACATGGGGAATTGGACAGACAACTCTTCCCAACAGGCCGGAATTTGACAACCTTATGAACTCTGAGTCCCGGGGAATAGACTATTGGTCCCTTTCCTAGACCTGGGAATTACTACATGATTATGTGTCCCATCACAGGGAATTTAGACCCCCAATAGGGGTGATACTATAATAAACAAACACTTTACCTTTTACTTTACATAATATACTAAGATTATTCTGAATGTCATGGTGATATTGTGTTATTTCAGAACTCCTACACGACGTGCGGCTCCACGTGTATTCTGTGATATATGTGATGTATTTGATCAGCACGAGACAGAAGATTGTCCTCTACAAGAATCCTCAGATAGTCCCCCACCGTCACAATACCATGGTGACCGACATCAAGTCCGACCTTACTGTGATATATGTGAAGGTAATTCCTGACCTACATTCTCAAATCATTCTCTGTTCGCATTTACTCAGGCCTGGTATTTTTCAGGCTCATGCCTTATTTCAGGTTTATGAATCCTGGAATTTCCTTCTTTGTCTATATTAAAAAGTAGACTTTCAGGCTTTGAAACCAGGATTTTCAGGCTTGAGAATGATTGCTAATTACCAGGCCTGAATTTACAATGATCTCTCCAGATATTGACACCAAGTCTAGAGATTTAGGTACACCTTCAGTCAACTCTCATGACGGGATGTCAAAAGCCTAGTTGGAATGAATATGTGTTTCCATTCAGAGATCACAATTATAGGATAAAAACAGTACACATTCTAGCAACCTTAATCCAGTGACCCAATTGGTTTAAACCATAGTCTTTGTCAATAGCCTTGTTGTAGAGCCTGCATTTTAAGTTTGGAGGCTCACAAGATCAAAGACAAAATTAGTGCCAATATTACCTTTGCTGGGTGCTGGGCATTTACAGAAGAAAAACTTCTTGGCTTCTCTTCTCTCACACCCTAGGAATGAGTGTCAAGAGCGATTAGATATAAATTATTGCACACCCAATCTTAAATAAATTGCATAGTATAAGACAAAATGAGAGCTTCTGTATGCCCTGTTTTCATACCAACACTAAAGTGAGGCCCATGAAATGAAATCAAGTTTAACGTTTTAGGGGTTAAGCCTTTTGGCTCCTACCATTGTTAGGGTATTGCTGCCTTGATTTGAGCTTCTGTATTAAATTCCTAATGTGCTTACTGACCCAAAAGTGGGCCTTGGAAAGAGAGCAAATCTAACCTTTTTGGGGTTAAGCCCTATGTCCCCTATAATTGTTTGGGTATCACAGGCTGGTTAGGGTATCACTCCCTTCTATTAGGGTATCACAGCCATGGTTAGGGTATCACTCCCTTCTATTAGGGTATCATGCAGGTTCATTTCATCATCATCATGTTGAATGTTGTACTCTATGCATGTGTATTGCCTTCAGTTTGATATTATAAAGCTTGGATTTTATTTCTTATATATTGTGGTATGAGTCATTCAGTTATGCATGATGGAAATAGCGTTTACTTTTAATTTCAAGAAGTTTGGGTTTATTTACTTATGAGGGTCTGGCTTCTTTTTAGACTCCAAATTACCTGTGAATATTCAAATTTTTATTTATCCATAATAAAGTAGTAAATTTACCTCCCTATTACATTTTGTATTGCTGTTCACTATTAATTTTGAGCTCTATAATTACTTGTGAATCGTGAACTTTCTTTACTATGTGTCCTACTAAATGATAAATTAATCTCCCTATTTATTTCGTTTTTCGAGTTCACCTTGTTTGTTTCAAAAACATGTATACAGATGATGTCATCAATGATGTCACATACTGATAAATTAGGTCAACATTAGTTGAGAATGTCCGTTGTCTGGTGTTCAAGTTAACCTAAGATTTATATTTTATTTCTTGTCCAATGTGTGCTTTAGCTTTCATTGAAATATATACCCCTATGTTGCTTCTGTATTGTCTGCAGTTGACCCGCATTCTAATGGTACTTTCATAAAACATACGTTGTTCTAGTTCCTTACGCCTGGTTAACTGATAGTAAGGCAACATTTGTCCTTTACCTTTGATACTTGTGGTGATATGGTCTGCCACCTTCATTATCTTTGTTGAAATTGTCCACAACTATTGATACATGTTGTAAAATGGTCGACTATTTTGATACACATGCTGAAATGGTCGAACGCTTTCGGAACACTTGGTAAATAGGCCTGAAACTGTTGTTAACTGTTGTGCAATAGTCTCCCATACTATTACCATACATGTTGTGAACAATTCCACCGCTCTGATACCTGTTTTGAATGTCCTGATATTTGTGTAGCATTCAATACTGGTTGGTTACCAGAAACTCTTTATAGGTAAACTAGTAGCAGAGGTGTCAATCTTCCTGATTAATCAGGAATTCCGGATTTACACATCCGGGTCAAGATAGAAGTTATTTGAAGAATATATCTTGAGAAATGCCAAAGTTATGGTCAATTTAGTCTGTTTTGAAAGAATTTCTTTAAAAAAAATGAATAAAATATGGAAACGATGTGGTTAAAGGCCCCTTATTTGGCAAAATTGTTGACGCTATATGATTTTCCTGATTTAAAACTTGGCTTTGTAGAAACCCCTGTAATAGGTTAGTGTATTTAATGGAGAGATACTTCCAAACAATGACTAGCAACACAACTTAAGCCTTATACCAGGATCGTTTATCAAACTGATTCGATTCTAATTATTGTTTAAACTGAAGGTCTACACTTAGAACTCAAAAGATGTTTCATAAGTAAATTAATATTTCTTGTATGATTTATGCATGATAGATGTACTGTTTATTTGTAGACTGTAGATGTTTTGTTACTAATCAATATTGTGTGGGTTTTTCTCCCTCTTTATAACAGCATTCGGACATACAACCGAGGAATGTGACGATGAGCAGACATTTTGAAGTGATCGACGAAAATAAAATCGTGAAAACTGTTTCCAAACCTTCCATAGTAACGAAAACTATTGGACTACCTTGACCCCAGTCATGTGACCTTGGTGATGATGACCTTGCATGCAATGTGTTGTACCTGTGATGGGAGGATAGGGGATTGAAGGGATCCCAGAGATCCCAGATTATTGCCAGTCTTATAGTTATAGTATCCATGACAACGGCTTGGTCTTGTACCAGTCTACATTATTGACACTATTACTTGCTGTTTAGTACCAGTCTGCCATGCCTGTAACAAGGTCTTTGTCTCGTTTCAAAGATGTTTGATGTCATTTATGTGCCTGCTTTTCTGAGAGCCTAAGTTCTGTACTACACTAAGATCTGTAATTACACCTGAACCAGGTAGATGCCTGTACTGAATTTCCTTGGAATAAAATAAATAAATTTGGATTATTATGATTTTATTAGATACATGTCTGTGATAAAAGTTATCATTTATGAATAAATTATTTGAGATCTACCAGTAGTATCTAGTGGCATAGTCCAGGGGCCTTATTCACCAACGCTGTGAGTCTGAAACTCAGACTTAGACTTTATTGTCATTATATGTCATTATTCATAATCACTGCCATTTCTTTGAAATAAAATTTAACCACGTGAAATTTTAACAGACTGATTGTTGTTACTCACTGAATATGTATACGGATTTAAATCAAAATCGGTACATTTATAACAACATGAAAGCGAATAGAATATTTATCAATGTAAAGTCTAAGTCTGCGTTTTTGACTCACAATGTTGGTGAATTATTAAAGGACCCAGTATTTGATTGAAAGAACAATGGAAGTTCATAGTCTGAAAGCCTGTATGTGTTCACATCATTCAAATTGTTTAAAATAAGGAATCGAGTATCAATGTGCTTATGTAAGAGATCAATATTATTGCAAAGATTTTACTTTATATCCTGTTGACCCTTTGTATAAGGTCCTTTTCAAGACTACTTTCTACCTGAGTATAAAATGCATCAAGTTGCTTTAGCTCTGTATTTGATGTGATAACCAAGTCTGACTTCATTATCTGTGTTTAAAATTGTCCATTCTAAGCTAGGCCTGGGACAAATATTCAGTTAATTGTATAAAATTCAATTTTTAGGTGAAACCGGTTAAAATATGGCGGCTATTAAGATTTCATACAAATAATTAACTGGTTTCAAAATTAATTTAATTATCCAGGTCCTATTCTTAGCATCGGAATGGCTTTTACAGTCCTGTTGTGATTTTATGGTCATATAATGTCATTTTTGTTTCATGTTTATATCATTATTATTCTACCTCTCATTGTATTGTTTAAGTCTGTAAAATATTGATTAGTTAGTTGTTAAAGAAAATTCACTTAATGAATCGGTACATTTGGGTTTTTACAAATATATTAAATGTTAACCCTTTTTAAACTTCGAATTCAGAATATGTTTACAATATGTCCCTATTCTTCACAGAATGTAGTAGTTAGTCTAATATGAAAATTACAAAAGTATAGATGTTTTAATGATTTTCGTAATATGTTATCAATTTTGAAACTTTGAAAAGTTATAGAAACACAATAAAGTGTTATGTACCAATTTGAGTCATTGAAGAGAAAAATTAAGTTAATGTCATTTATAAAGTTTTGGTTTTATTGATGCTCATACATATATGCACATTTGGAAAAAAAAAGCAGAATCGTTTTACCATATGAGATTGGATTCATTATTTTAAGCATATTGTATACAATTTAATTAAATATCATACAAACATACATAATTATGGTGTGCATGAGTAAAAGGGTCGACTTACATGTTCCAAACTTAGAAGTCTCCATTTACTTTCATTATCAATTTTGGAATGGTCCAAGTTGATCCTTTATGGATCTGAGCATCTTGAAAGAATTTATTACATCAACATCATTTTATAAGAATCGTTTCATATGTAAATCCAATTAATCAGAACATTCTAAATGATAGAAATTGAATTTTTAAAAGAAGTAACCCAAGTTGCACTGTACTTCAAACTAAAAAACGTTCTGATAGGTACACCCTACATAATTGCAATAAGACATGAGCTAAAATGTGCAGCTTTTTGGGACTAATATCACCAGTGATCTCTCCTGATAAGGTGACCTGATCCATTTCTGTAATTGGATTGTCTCCCCTCCATATTTGTTATTGATAAAAGTAACTACTGTAAAATCATTTAATTTCGATGGGACGAAATTTCGTGGTTTTGGTAAAAAAGTACATTTCGATGGGACGTTAATTCGTGGATTTTGCGTTTCAGGTAATAAATACTAGGGCCAAAATTATTGTTTGATGGGATTTAAATTTGTGGTTAAAGCCGAACTACTAAATCAACGAAATTTAATCCCCCTAGAAAATTAATGATTTTACAGTATGTGTATGTATTTTTGGCGAAATGATTAAACTAAGTGCTGAATGTAGCATATTGCATCATGTTAGATGTGTTATTATTTCTTCATGTTAACTTTAAGTTGTAGAGTAAATGTCATTTTATAAAGTTGAGTAAGTATGCATTGCAATAGTATCATAACCATGTTAACATACTATTGTTTGTCATTATATGGAGGTTGTATGGATGAGTCTTACCACACTACCTTGCAATTAAACAAATAAGTATGTAGATAAATTCCCCCTCACTCACGGATCAAATGAGACAAGGCTGTATTGTGCATTGTGTATAGAGCTATATCGGAAGATATTTTTTTAAAAAGTTTCAAAAACTGAAAAACAATTATGCTTTCATATCCATTAGATCATTTTTCACTTCAGTTTTAACAGAAACTCACTCTGTGATTTATTGGATATGCGAACTGTCCATTCTCATACGAAAGTGTTCTAGAACACTCTATGAAACTATAAGAATCGTCCATTTTTCGACGATTGTTGACGATTGAATCAAAGTACACGGAACCCATCCAAAGTTTTAATTTGCAATTAAGGTAGTCTAGTACCATACTAAAAAAGATGCAAGTAATTATTTGGACATTGCATGACTGTTAGAATATAGCTCTATACACTTTAACTGTCAAGGCCATGGAGTTTAGTTGTCATATTTGAATAGAGAAAATATTTATGTAAGAATAGTTTGTGTTTACTTTCATTTTGAAAAATATGTTGCAATTCTTAGTTATAATATTACTTCTGTGAGTGGGGGGGGGGGATTTATCTACTTACTTATTTATTTAATTGCAAGGTACTGTGGTCTTATATACTGCTATTACTGTTCTTATTGGCTGCCAATATGTACAGGGATGACTTATTTGAATCAATTTAATGTATACATGTATATAGCTATTGTGTATTTATGTAAGATATTTAATATGTAAATAGTATGTGTTATTTATATCAACTATGCAATGGTGCAAAGTGCTTTAGTGTGGATATCAGGATGTATATTGCCTATGATACTGTTGTCTACATTCTTCCCACGTGCTTGATTACCCCACATACTTACTTCATTTTTATCCCTTTAAGCCAGGTCATTGGCCAATTAGGCATGGATAAG
The DNA here is from genome assembly GCA_963678985.1 of Spisula subtruncata. Classification (NCBI taxonomy): domain Eukaryota; kingdom Metazoa; phylum Mollusca; class Bivalvia; order Venerida; family Mactridae; genus Spisula; species Spisula subtruncata. The sequence continues at coordinate 25,824,654 of OY787672.1, forward strand.
ATCAAGTGGCCACACACTACGACTGTCTCAGTCAAACACACAAAAAACACCTTAATTTTTGGTGAGCCAGCGAATTATCAATCCTTATACATGTCATTAGGTTGTCTCCATATGATAGCTTGTACTAAATAAAACTTTGAAATGTTAGCTTTCCATTGATGTATGACAATTTCATAAGAGATTATAAAAGAATTTTCTCATGGCATTTGGTTGTAATGTTAACAGATATTATGGGACACCCTGTATGTTACAATATGACGTGTCTTGATTTATTTACCTCATGGGGAAATAAAAATTAACATGATTTTATCTTGGTTTACTATTTAATTTATGCATACTCAGTACATTTCATAGTAAGAAATGAAAACCATTAGAATAGAATTATTTTTACCACTTTAGTTTCTAACAAATTTAATCCAGATTATAACTGATACATTTGAACTATCATTAATTTTACATTCAACCTAACTAAATTATTATAATCACTATTATATTTCTACATTCCAATATATTTGTTCATGTACACTAAATGTTTTCCCTGAATATCGTTTAAGTTCAGTTTTTTGCGAAGCACATATTTTTTCCTAGTAATTCTGACATTGATGCAAGTGGTCTTTTTATAAGTATAATTTTGTTGGGCTAAATGTTGCATACATGCCATATCTCCTGCATCATGAGTGAGTCTCCTGCATTTGAGACTCTTCTCCTGCATTAAGATTCAAGTTTGAGCAAGGGAAATCTCTTGCATTTCGGATTTTTCCAACACCAATCTCATGCAAAGGGGTCCGCAAAACTTGGAATGAATTATGTTGTATCTTTTGGTTAATATGATGTCTTTTGGCTAATATGATGTCTTTTGGTTAATATGATGTCTTTTGGATAATGTGATATCTTTGGACTTGTATGATATATATGTGATATCTTAGAGCTATTATAATTTTGGCTAACTAAGATTCCTTTGCGCTAATGTTAGCTTATAATGTTGTACTGTATGTACATATTTGGCCAGTGTTTGTTCTCCTACCATTAATTTCAACATGTTATTGTTATTTTGTAATGAAGTACAATTATACCTAAATGGTTTGTTCTTTATTTGGACCTAAGATGAGCTTTGTAGATAATTGTGATTTAGATTTGACAGACATTTTAGTCTAATTTTTGATTGAACATTTTAATCAGACAAAAAGGCAGTGAAAGCCAAAACCTTATCCAATTTACCACTTAATTAAAAACTCATATTTACTATCTGCTACGTTGCGGTGTTCAGACCTTATATTTTTCAGACATGTGCCTGATTTCAGATTAGTCTATCCTAAATTTTTTCCTTTTTATGTATTTGGAAAAATTGATTTCATGCTTTGAAACTGGGATTTTTAGGTTAGAGAATGGTTGCTTATTGTCAGGCCTGAATGTTTCCTCATTTATGTACACTATGCTGTGTAAAGAGACTGGCCTAGATGACAAAGTTACAATCTGTTCGAAGTTAAATGATACCGATTGTAAATATAATCTCGACCGTCAGGCAAACTGTGTTAATCTATGTTTTACTGGGTGTAACTGAGTTAACTGTAAACCCTGCTATTATTTCGAATAGGATAGTTCCTTCATTTAATTACTTATTGAATGGACAGTATATATATTGTTATAAGATTGTGTATGATATATTGTTATTTATGTTGTATATATATATTATTACTTGCATGTATTGAAGAGAACAGTTACTATATTAAAATGCTTCCAGTAATGTCATACGGTTTGTTTTTATTATTATACCCCCGTGCACAACATAAGTTGTAAGGGGTAGACTGTTTTCAGCTTGTTTGTCCGTCTGTCTGTAGGCGGATTCTTGTTGATGCAACTTCTCTTGCAGTTTTTGCAGGATTTTTTTTCAAACTTTCTCACAAAGTCACGAACATCCTCAACATGTAGATGTGCATGCATGAAGGAAAGAATTTGCACTGTGATGAATTTTGCCAGAATTATGGCCCTTTGAAATGCAGGGGTTTATCAGTCTGCTAAGTACTGGTTAGAATACTGTCCAGAAACACTGGTTAGGTGAACAAGCTGCAGTTTATGACTGACAAATTGTTGAGAAATGGTTTAAACTGGAATAGACAAAACATAAAGGCGGTACCCTGGAACTGGAAAAAGGGGTTAGTGATGAATAAAACTGTATACTGATGGTGTGAACAGACGGTATCATTTACTGACATGGGGTAAAGGGTTACTGCCACATAACTATACCAATGATAATGTGAAAAATATATAATCATACTAATTTTTAATTCATGGCTACAGTTACAATGATACTTGTTTTGAGAATGAAGTAGTAAATTTAATATCATCCCCATACATCAGTGGTCGGTGGTTTTGGAGTCAAGTTCCCAGAAAATAGGAAATCCGCTGCACTGAAAAGAATGACATTTTCTGCAGAAAATAAAAGTTATTTGATGAAAGTGTTCCAAGTTTTGACAAAATTATGGTCACTTTAAAAGTAAGTAAGCAAAATTTTAATAATCCTGTTTTGGAGCAGGGGTGTGTTTAAAGGCACTCACAATTGACTTGCAATTCGTTGAAGTAGGACACTGTTTATAAGTTTTCCAAAATATTTTTATTGCGGTATAATTGAAGTTTATTGTTTATATGCATGAACAAGTATAAAAGGGTTAACAAAAAAAAACAATTGATAATGGAGTCCATTTATTTATGCATGAACATTTTACATGTGAAGAATGTTATATTGTTGCATGCTGATGTTGTTTTGGTGTTTTATTTATTTTATATTTCAATCATCGGGTAGCTTCATTTTTCATCATCATCAACTAAGTTGAGCAACACATTGTTAACTACCAATACCCTGCTAGTTCCCTGTCTTCCTTCTTTTGACATACAGGGCCACATCCTGAGAGACAAAAATATGTTAAAAATCAACACAGCATACCTGGTACTAAGTGGTACCTAGCATTTTGTCAAGTTAAACAGTGTCTGCAATATCAATTACTGTGAACTTTTCTGAGGACTAATTTTTGCAATATGCTTGCTAAATTTAAACAGTGGAAAAAACAACAGGAAGTAGTACCCCCATCTTTGATGAAGGGGTATATACTTTGCACATGTCCGTTGGTTGGTTGGTCGGTCTGTCGGTAGACCAAAATGGTTTCCGTTCAATAACTTTTACAAGAACGCTTTGCCCTAGGATCTTCAGACTTCACATGGAGATTGGTCAGGCAATAGAAGATGACACATATTTACGTCCCTATCCAATATTTGATGAGGCGTTATATTGCTTTGCACATGTCCGTTGGTTGGTCTGTCTGTCGGTAGACCAAATTGGTTTCCGTTCAATAGCTCAAGAATGCTTTACCCTAGGATTAGCAAACTTTACACGGAGGATGGCCTGCAACATTAGATAACCCCTATTCATTGTGAGGTCAGTAGTTCAAAGTCATTGTGAACTTTACCATTTTGGGGCATACATGTTTTACAAACATATTTTGAGGTCAGTAGGTCACTGTGACCTTAACCATATCTATTAGGTTGCCATGAGGGCATGCAAGAATTACAAACATGTTCTTTCTGAATTTCTGATGTTACACTTATTGCCAGTCATGGCTCAAAATTAGCTTAAACTACACAGTTCTTACACACAGATTAACATAAGCCACACATCCTAGAAAGACTTCCAATGATTATGTCTCTCACTCATAGTTTGGGGGAGACATATTGATTTTGTGCTGGATGGATGTCACAAAGTTTGTCTAATCTTGTTCACTAAACCATTGGTGTGATTTCAATGAAACTTAACATTGAATAGTTTGTAGTTTCATAATTTGTATGGTCTATCATGTGATACACGATTTGGTGTCAAAACCCTTCTAGTTAGGTTTTCTAACTGCTGGACAACCCAATGGTCCTCGTCCACTGTTACTAAGACAGCTGACTATTAACACATGGTTAGTTAAAGAATGCAGTATTCTAACACGATCTGCGGAGTAATCGTTTAAATATAGAGCGGACCTAACCATGTTTTATTACCCCCATAAAACATACCTATCAAATTGGCTGTTTCTATTTACGCCCTGTATCACGTGACATATTTATGAATGAATGAACGTAAACATTATAGTAAAATTTACTACGAGTCACGATGACAAGGCGAGTTGCACGAGAATCCAGTGTTACATCTATGACGCATCTATTTTTAGAAACTCCAATATACTCTAGAAACCAAGTTTTATTAAAGCTTCTGATAATCAATACATTTATATTTTTCATTTTATGAAATAGACAATATACTCGTGTTATTAAAATTGTTTCAATGTTTAAATTGTGGTATTTCCTTCAGAAAATTACGAAGGTCGTTTGCATAAACGAGGGAGGTAATTGTACCAGCTAATAAGCCACTCAATTTCATGATGGAATTATGTTCAATGTCAAATGGGTGAAAATGGAATGCGCGCAGTTAAATAGTGCGGGATATTATCGTATTTAGAATCGAAATAAAAACTCTGTTCTTGTATATTGTCGGTGAATAAAACACGGGCACTCGTTCGGATGCGGAAAATTAAATCACTCGTGCTACGCACTCGTGATTTAATTTTTCCACATCCGAACTCCTGCCCGTGTTTTATTCACCAACAATAAACGCGAACAGATTTTTATTTCTTAAATAAAATCAAGCTAGGGAAAGTATTGTAGTTCTGGTAAGTATTTCTTAATTTTGTACAATGTATTTTAGATTTAATCTTACGTAGACTTTCCCAAGCATTATAAATTGCAAAAACATAAAATAATCTCAAAATAAGACTGTTTGTAAACTGTGATGAAGCATTAATACTAAGAGAAATCTCAAGGAGCAATACCTGCTCAAGTACAGATTTACTAGTTAGTAAACAGTAACACACATGTTGATGCATGTGTATAGGTACTGAACACCAAGCACATTATTCTGAAAGAGCAATAATTTTTGTCACTTCCTTTAAATGATGGTCATTGACCAATTGTCATTTATTTAAACATTGATTGATATTTAAATTTGAATGACTGATCACTAGCTGTCCCTGTAGAATGCAAGCAAACATGACAAAGTTATTCCAAATTTCAGAGTTCCATCCACCGTGTCCAGGTCTGTCAGAGAAGAAAGTTGTGGCTGCATCTGGTGCTGCTGAACCCATAGATCCTAAAGCCAAAGTAGAAGACTGGGTTAAAACTGTCGACTCTGTTACTTCAGGTATGCTGAGCATAACCATTATTTGCCAGTCAACTTTCTGCTGGAATATGACAGGCATGTAATTATAGTAATGCCTCCACCGGGGTCCGTAGATAAGTTGGCAAAGGCACTAACCACTGAGCTAGAAGGGCACTATGCCAGCATATATACAGTCAAATCTGTCTCTAAAGACCACTCGCAGCAACAGAATACAGTGGTCTTTGTTGACAGGTGGTCTCTTAATGAAAGGGTTTTATATAATTTTCAATATTCTTTGTGATCTATGCAGATTTTGTTATTGTGGTCATAGTCTGCAGAAGATCTTTTAACAAAGGTTTGAAAGTTGGTAGCTGAGGTTTGAAATTATATTAAAACACATTATCTGGCCTAACTTACCTACTTGTTTTAAATTATGTTACCTGGTAAACTGGAAAGGGAATGACATTGCTGTCAAGTTTTCATTGACATGTTTATCTATGTCTTCCCAATATCCTCATTATAATCAGGTCTGTGTCGATTAATCAAATTTGCTTGTTTCTGCAGAGTTAGTCAGTGAGTCTGAGAAGGTGTTTGGGAATGATGGTGAATTCTTCCATGTACAACAGGAAGCTGCTGGATTCAGAGACAGTGGTTACTATGACAGTGTGGACTCCAATCTAAAATCACCATTTGATGTAAAACCTGGATCTTCATTATTGTCGTCTGTAACTGAAATTTCTGATGCTGATAAACAAAATATTTGGGAGAAGTTGAAGAAAGAGGCTACAATGACTGATCCCATGAACAAACATACTGTTGATGTGCAAGCTCCACTCCTTGCACAGTCTAAGCACATGGATTTGAAATATGATACTGTTAAGGAAGGTAACCAAAGGAGACCAAATGAACTTGGAACTCTGGGTAATCTAGAAGACAAGGGAGGTAATTCACAAAATCTTAAAACTCCTGCCAGTATGACGTCTGCTTCAGATAGCGAGTATCAGTCTGGACAGGAAAGTTTGAATTCACAGTCTGGGTCACCAAGTACACCAGATATGGAGACGTCTGTAGATACTGGTGAAGTATTCCAGGGTAACCAGGACAACGGTAATGGTGGACAGGAAGATGGCAATGAAGGTGAGGGTGACAAGAATGCTGAGAATTGTGTTGTTTCCTAAAACTCTCAGAAGCACATGGTCCAGGTGCATTGACTTGTGCCAAAGTTGAAAGTTAGAAAATCTCAAAAACCTGAAATTCTCTTAATTGGTAATTCATATGCTATTAGTTAAAATAAAGAATAACATTCTTTTTGGTAGCCATTACAAAATCTGAAGTTCAATAACGATTACATCAGTATTCACTTTCTAACATTTTTTTAAGACATTTGTGTTACTTTTTGAAGGGGGCTGGCTTCCAGATATTGTTTGCCTATGCATCAAAATGTACAACAAAAGGTGCACTCCTGTCAATAAATATAGAAAATAAGTTATCAAGGTTTGAACTGTAAAAAATTATTGTAGCGGGTCTTTTTATATAATATTAAAAATACTTCACAGCAGATTATAATTTGAGACAAATCAATGCATCGGGAACTTGTGGTTACTTGTTAGGAGTTTTGACTTGCTTTTGCAAGTTGTATGAATTTACATGACATTGAATGAAATAGATAATTGTAATTGTAGGACTACCTATAGTTTTTGTACATAAGTACCCATTAGTACTGACAGTTAAATAATATTCAATATAATTTATATAGATCTGAAAAGATCTACAGCCGGAATTGTAATGTTATGTCCTTTTGTAATGATATATGTTTAAAGTAGATCAAAGTTTGTGTATTGAGCCATGTATTAAAGTTGCAGTTGAGTGACGCTTGAGCTGTGTTAATATTTATACAACATTCGCGTATATTTTTGTCCAAAACATAGTCTGGGAACTTGGCTTACCACTGATTGATGAGGATGTTGCATCATGAAGGTTAGAAGAAAATCCTGAGCTAGAAGAGTAAATTTTCATGGGAAAAATAACCAAATCAGAATGTTTTAAACACTCAAAAATATCCTGAAGTTCAGGAAAATTCATGAAAACTTCTACCAATGCATTGGTCCAATAGGATTAAGGAAATCAATCTCATTTAAATCCGACCCGTATAACGCTTCACTACTTTACACTAATATAGGATCTGATGACACTCTATATGGGATCATGTTGATGTAAACTTTAGATCATCCAATCAAATCACTACTTTCACAAAACTGAAAGTGCAGGGAATCTCTCTGCTGTACTACCTAGTTTACAGTGAGAGTGATGGTTTATACATAGAGTTTATACTAGTCTGGCTATAGGACACATACAGGTGAATAACCATATAATAACATGAACTAAAGAGATACATTGTAATTTGAAAGTGACCTCTTATGTTGTGTTGTCAGGCCCTGATCTTCCGAAACATCTCAATTTTGAGATAAATGTCATCTCAAATATTACCATGTGTCCTTTGGATAATTTCCAATGAAGGATGGATTCAAAATTAGCATCAAAAACAACAAACGCTAGTATTAATTCTAAAAATAAAAATTCTTATTAGTATTAATTCTAGTAATTTTTAAAAAGTTCTACTTTCTGGTTTATTATAAATTGAGTTTCCAATTTGGACAAAATCTCAATTTGAGATTAGATCTGTTGAGATGCTTCGGGAGATCGGGGCCTGATCTAACTAACAGCAAAGGAAAGGAGCAAATGTAAGGATGTGATATTAATGAGATTGAAGGAAATCGTATATGTTTGTTCTTTAGAGGGGGCATAAAGGTTGTACATGTACTGTATTATATAACTTGTATATAGATTGTTTCAGCATTTATCTGATAAGCCTTTGTGGTATATTTAGTTGCCTTTAACCTACTGTATGCATTCTTATATTAATATTAATGTTACCTTTTTGTCTGTGTTATACTGTTGTAAATATCTTGAATCAAATATAACAGGGGTGTCTGAATGGAGCCAAATTTAAAATCAGGTAAATCAAATGCAGTCAATCATTTTTGACAAACAAGAGACCTTTAACCACATTCTTTCCAATGGCATATAAGAATAGGTTTTATTAAGAAATTCCTTCAAAACAGATAAAATTGACCATAACTTTGCCATTACTCCAGATATTTTCATGACTCTTTCAGGATATGTAAATTAGGAATTTCGGATTAATCTGGAAAATTGACACCCCTTAGTAAATGTACAGTACAACATCTATAAAGCAACACCCTTTGGGAGCTACGAAGTATTAGCGATATTGTCTCTCTATTGATGGACAAGTTGGCAGTAAGTATGGGTTATGGGAAATTTTGAGGGACACTCTGGAGAGGTTGTTCTGTGACCATGATTTGTTTATTGATTAATGTTTGTAATATAATTTATTCTGTCATATGTGGGCAAGAAGAAACCAGGTCAGGTTTTGGTCATCCTCGAAAACCCAGGCGACACTCGGCTCCTGCACTCGCTAGATCAAAGATGTAATGAGTTCGTGAGTGGAGTCACTGCTGGGTTTATGAGAATGAGTTTACATGTGCTGTATGTATCAATTGAATATAATACAATGTTGTGTATGATATATTTATTATTAATTGTATCTATGTATATAATGCATTGTGCTTTCACTGTAAATTGACTGATACAAGCTTTTTGTGCTCAAATTTGTATAAACATAAACATTGTTATTGTTTGATTTACACTTTGAACGTAACTGTTATATCAGCTTATAAAATTGTCTCTTTGTGATTCCCCCTTATAATTTTCCCCCATCTTTGATGAGGGGTATATTGCTTTGCTCACATCTGTCGGTCGTTTTAGCTGATTGGTAGACCAAAATCGTTTCTGTTCAATAACTCAAGAACATTTGACCATAGAGTTTTCTATACATGTATGTTGACCAGCAACAGTAGATGAACCCTTTTGATTTTGAGGTCAGTAGGTCATTTCGACAATTAGGCTGCCATAGGGGCATAATAATGTGCTTTACAAACATCTGTTTGTTTATAAATTGTATATGTTAACTGTTATGATCTAATTATTGCTAGTCTCTGGATGCAACCTTGTGATTGGTCAAATAGTAGGTTGTGCCTATTAGAACCAACCAATCACAGATAAGACTTTTGAGACCAGTCTCAGAATAAAACTGTGTGATCAATGACAGAATCCAATGCCCAGAACCAATCAGTCTCCTTAAGACTTAGGTTTTCATGTATTTTTGCAACCAACAAATTGTGATCAACAAATATTGAATGCAGTAACCAGGTATAACTTTTCATCTGTACATTTTTATTTATTCTGTACTATGAACAAAAAAAACAGAAATTTTCGTGACCATTTAATTTTCACTTTACTCTGGAAATCGATAATTAAGGATAATTCCTGTCATGAACTTTCAAAAAACAGCAGTAAACCACATAAAAGTAGAAAGTTTGTTCTGATTTTTAAAACAATGCAAACATTTAACCTTGCTTTCTTCTTCAGAATTACAAATTTTCCAAATTTTGACCTCACGAAAATTTCTGATTTGACACTATGTTACATCAACATGATTATTTCTACTTTGATTTATAATGCGTGTTTATTTTATAATCTGCATATATGGTTGTATTTGTAAAATTGTATTGATATTTATCTCTAATTGCAATTGGCATTGGTTTTTTATCAACTGTGTTCAAATAAATAATTCAACAAACAACTATGTGTAATGTATTTTGTTTCTAGAAATTTGGGTTTAATGCCATTTCTCATAGAAATTTTGCTTTAATGCCATTTCTCGACAATTTTTCTGTTATGTATGACAGCTGATTCACCAAACCAGTTTTCAAAGACTATATTTTAAGTAGTATTAACTTACCCTTCAACAAAGAACCAGCAACTTCTTAACATATGGGGGAAAATCAGCATTGTTATCATTTGTTTTGTTTTAATTTGTGTTTTTATTTAAACAGGGGTTCCACTGAGGCATAATGCCCAATCCAGAAAACAAGTTGCAAGTGAGTTTCGGACACCATTGGCACACATCCTTACACCTTAACTAGGTTTCAAACGTTGTTTTATTGTTAAAAATCACATTATGGAACTTCAAATGAGCATCACTTTGTCAATTCTTCGAATTTTTCATCAAATAATTTTTATTTTGTGCAGAAGATAGTTCTTCATAATGCAGCCAATCTGAATCTCCAGATTATTGTGGAATTGTAGAACCTATTTAAACGTTAAAGTCAATGCTAGGTAACCCGTAAAAGTATAAATTTCCAATGTGGTCCTGTGTTTTTGCTGTATAAACAGCAAGTAGAGGAGACACTGGGTTGATACAAGGTATTCAGGTGCGCTGCCCTAGCTCGTTCCAAAGAGACACCTTGGTTCTTTAACATGACCAGTGAATAGCACCCATGCATGCGAGACTACCTCTGGAGTGCCAACCAGTTCATCTCTAGTAGGGTGGGAAACACTGAAAAACATTTCAGTAATGACCCAAGTGCCCCAGCCGAGGATCAAACCAGGGACCATTAGATCAGCAGTCAAGCGGGCTATCTGTTCAACCAGTGCCACCCAGGACATAACTTGCCACAACAGGGAATCAAACCCCGACTTCCAGGTTACAAATTGAGTGTACTAACAACTGGGCCATGGCTCGTCGCAATACAATAACAAAAGCACTGAGTTCTTTATTAGTCTTTTAATAGTTTCCTTAACTATTCAATTCAATAACAAAGTTATAAATACACATTTCTTACTGATAAAAGTAAGTACAAAAATACGAGTCAAGTGAGACAAAGCTTGTGATTCTCTCACTCATCAAATGCTAACAAGAGCACCGCCTACGAGTGCTGGACGCTCGATTATCTCATTCTTGAAAGTACCGGTATTCATCTGTGAGTTAAAATTCTAAAGAGTAACAAGGGCAGGTAACTCTATAAATATAGGACCCAGATTTATCAGCCTTGTCAATATGGACTCCCCTTGTAGTGGGGAATAACTATGTTTAGTTTCAAGTGGATACATTTGATAGTCTTAGGAGATGACTCGATAACAACCTTAATCAAGCAACAAGTGCTTGACTTTTTTCTTTGAAAAGTCTCAAATTTTTTCTTTGAAAAGTCTCTCCTAAAACCAAACCACCTGGACATGATGCCAAAACAAAAAAGTACATTTTACTGGAGATTTTTAATTTCCCACAAAAACACATCATTCCAAGGACAGATTTTGAAAATAAAGTTACGTTTTGTTGCTTTATGTATTATCAATTTATTATAAACTTTGTTGAAATTATCACAACACCGCATTTATCACAGTTACAGCAATATTCTACAGTCCCTATTTCAACCAGACTTTGAAGGATTAATTTATGGACTTTCAAACATAGCACTTTTATCATATTAGTACTTTCTTTCAAAATACATGTACTGTAAAATCATTAATTTTCATGGGGGATTTAATTTCGTGGATTTCGTGGTTCACCTCAACCACAAACTTTTATCCCAACGAACATTGATTTTGACCCTTAATTTATTACCTGAAATGCAAATCCACGAATTCAAGTCCCAACGAAATCATCTTTTTTACCAAAACCATGAAATTTTGTCCCAACAAAATTAAATGATTTTACAGTATACAGCAGCTTAATCAACACAGATTATGGAAGCCCCCGTCTTACCATTTGACTACGGTATGTCAAGGGCAATAATTCCCCAACACAAACTTATTATTATTCCTACAAAGTTAGACAACTGTTGCTCACATACTACCAGTAGTTAAGAACTTAAGAGTGACTTGAGCAAACTTTTGTCATTTTAAGAGCCATAACTTAGTTAAAACTGGTATTATCTGGATCAAAAAGTGTAGATGCACAACCACACAGGCAGACTAATATTGCTAGAAAGTTTGTAACTGTGACTCAAAATGCCCTCACAAATTATTTAGACACAGATTGTAGATTTTGGGATGGATAAACAAGCCAAATCTAAATGCCCCTCTCAGCTGGGCAAGAACACATCACACATTAAATCCACAATGTCAAGAAAGAAGTAAAATACTATGAAAGAATTTTATGCTCCAGGATATTTTATTTTGTAGATGAATTTGACTCTACAATTAATTTCCCACAATAAATGTAATCAAGTTCAGTAATATATAACAAGGAGTTTTTCTGGGTGAAGACTGATTCTATGACCAATTAACGAAATTTAAGTACACCTGAAAATCAAATTATTTGACATTCATCAATTCATGGTATCATTTTCATGTCACATATAACATCAATCCAGCAGATAATAAATGCGTCCATTTTCATCAATTTTGATACAAAATATGATTTCCCCTAAAGGAGCAAAATCAACTTACGAAAAGTACCTGACAGAATGCATAATTAGGCTTAATACATGTACAAATAATTAATGTGAAGTTTCATCAATATTGGACTCCAGTGGTTAAGGAGAACAAGCAAAGACATCCATCTATCCAAACATTTATCCATTAGCACACAATATATCCTCTCCACTTCATGTTTGAGACACGAAGATAACCAAGGTTCACATCATTACCAGATACTGTAAAATCATTTAATTTCGATGGGATGAAATTTCATGATTTTTGGTAAAAAGGGCCATTTCGATGGACCAAATTTAGTGGATTTTCAATTTAGGTAATACTTACACGTGTCATAATTACTATTTGGTACCGGAAACATCAAAAGAAAGTAATGCTAGGATTTACTGTCATCTAAAAGTCGGTTGAATCCTGGAGGAGGCGGTGTAACTTTGAACCCAGGAGGTGCTCGCTGTTTAGAAGTGTCAGTGAGTGCTTTAGCTATGTGTTCATTGGTCCTTTTATCACAATGTATATCCTCACTTATATCAGACCGTGAAAAAAGATCAGTGTTTCCACTAATGCTAGACATTTTAGATTTTGTTTCATTTTTATCATTTTCCACATCGTCCCAATTCTCTTTAATATGATTATCAGTAGCAGCCTTAAAATGTTCACGTTTACCATGATGTCCTCTAGGACCATATTTTCTACCACTTTCCTGGAAATGTTTGGTGCCTCTAGCTGAATTAGTTTCTCTTTCGTTGTCATTATCAGGGTTGTCTTCAGTTCTGCCTTTGTTTCTAGAATCATTTTTATGTAAATCATTATTCCGTGGAGTACCAAAGCCACCTCTCCTGACTTTAGATGCATCAGTTTGATTTTCATTGCCTCTTGCCTTAAGGCCTTCAGAATCACATTTGGTGCTCTCCTTAATTTCAACATGTTCAGTATCCTGGTCAACGTTATCTTGTCTATTCACATATCTACTATTACTATTGTTCGGTCTTCCAAATCCACCTTTATTTCTTGAACCTCTCTCCTCATGATATTTTCCAGCAGAGCTTTGGCTATCTCTAGGCCTTCCAAATCCACCTCTAGTTCGACCATCATACTTATCATCAAATTTATCATTGCTTGACTGTTTCTCACTAGGCCTGCCAAATCCACCCCTGTTTCTAGTATAATTCTGATCAGATTTACTATCTCTTGATTGGCTATCTCTTGGACTTTCAAATCCACCTTTATGTCGACTATCATATTTATCATCATTTGTCTCATTTCTGGATCGTTTCTCATTAGGCCTTCCAAATCCACCTCTATTCCTAGAGTAATTTGAATCAGATTTACTATCTCTCGACAGTTGCTCACGAGGCCTACCAAATCCACCCCTATTTCTAGAAAAATTCTGATCACAGTTACTATCTCTCGACTGTTTCTCACCTGGCCTTCCAAATCTGTCTCTAGTTTGACCATCAAACTTATCATCATGTCTTTCATTTCTTGACTGCTTTTCTCTAACACTGTCTAATCCATCTTTTTCGATTGTCTCTAGCTTATCATCAGATTTCACAGTTCTAGATCGCTCATCATCTTTAGGAGATTCAACCCCACCTTTAGTTTTATCATCATTGGTCTCATTTCTGGGCAGTTTCTCACTAGGCCTCCCAAATCCACCCCTATTTCTGGTATAATTTGTATCACATTTACTACTAGTATCTCTTGATTGATTATCTCTAGTACTTCTAAATCCACCTTTATTTCTTTCATCATAGTTATCCTTATATTTTTCATTTCTCAAATGATTATCACTAGGCCTTCCAAATCCCCCTCTGTTTCTAGTATCAGATCTGTCATCATATTTTCTATCTTTAGGCCAGCTCTCTCCATGCCTTCCGGATCCTTTTGATATATTGGTTTCAGCATTACGCTGTTTAGCATCTTCTATATTTTCACCAATTTCTTTCACATCTTCTTTAGTTTTTGAACCGTCACTGTTCATATCCAGCTTGTCATTAGGTAACTCTTTATCCTCTTTAGTATCATCTAGCTTCAACTTACTTTTCATCTCTTCAGCAACATGACTAGTTTCATCACTTTCTAAACTTTCATCTGCAGCATTCCCAGTACTGTTACTGTCTTCATTATTGTTAACCACTATCTTTGGTGGCTTCTTACCCGTGTCGTTGAAACGTTTTCCATTATTTGAATGTTGATCAAATTTCCTATCGCCTCGACCTCTATATTGCACCTGATCCCTGTTACCCTTACTGGAACCTTTCCTATTTCTGTCATAGTCTTTATCATAACCTGACCTTGGTCTTTTGTCTGATCGATTATTTCTTCTACCCGCATCTTTACCACTGTCTCTGAATGTCTTATCATTTTTAGCAGGTTTTCCCCTAGGACTTCTGTCTCTGTTTTCAGAGGTTTTATCTTCAGATTCTTGTTTACCATCCTGCACTTTAGACTGAGGTAGTTCAAGCACAACTATATCCTGTAAAGATATACATACAAGATGAATACCGTATAGCTGGTTATTTCTGCGGGTGTAATATTTTGCGTTTTTGCCCCAAAAATGGGTGTGTTTATTTCTGCTGGTTTTAATTTCTGCTGATTCACAAAATGGCAAGAGTAAATTTCTGCATTTTGCTAAATGGTAAGAATTGGCAGTCTGATCTATGTACATTGTATTTATTTATTACAGTCTAAACTGTGGATCGCACTATGACATTATTATCACTATACATGTACAAACAATGCTCGCTTAAATTATAAACACCTTTGTAACACTAGACAAACTGCAATAAACTATGCATTGTGACAATAATCAAGTTAACTTGTGAAACCCCTCAATTATTATTTTTATCTAGTGGAGATAATATTCTGCGTGAACATTTTCTACGGATGATAAAATTCTCGTACATTTAATTCTGCGAATTGATCTCGGATTGCAGAATGGCAGAAATTTCCACCCCGCAGAAATAACCAGCTATACGGTATTTGACACTAGAACATAATATCTCCAACAAAGGAACGTAACTCCTGCAAAAATCATCCAACGGAAAAATCAAATATCCTGACAAAATGCACAACAAGTATCGGAATCAAGTTTTTATGAGAAGTTTCATTGATATATGGTATAGGAAGTTTTAGGAAGACAAACTCTTGTTCAAATACAATACAGAAAACATGGCGAAGATAAATGAGGTCAAGGTTAACCTTGCTACACATTATCAGAAAATTGCTATAAATTTACATTGAAAGATATAAATAAATACACAATTTACCTGGTTTGTGACGAGGTATTTATTTTTCTCAGCTTCTACATCAATGATACCACCACAGGCTTTCTGCCGTTCTAACACAGCGGACATCTCATTCTGTATACGTCGTATCTCATCATTTGGTACAAACTTGAACTCATCGTTATCAGACGTAGTACATAGCTGGTCTAACTCTACGTGGATCTGTTCCCGACACACAGGGCACACCAACTGTAATATAGATCATGTGTTAATATAAACATGTCACTATTAGAGATAGTACATAGCTGGTCTAACTCAACGTGGATCTGTTCCCGACACACAGGGCACACCAACTGTAATATAGATCATGTGTTAATATAAACATGTCACTATTAGAGATAGTACATAGCTGGTCTAACTCAACGTGGATCTGTTCCCGACACACAGGGCACACCAGCTGTAATATAGATCATGTGTTAATATAAACATGTCACTATTAGAGATAGTACATAGCTGGTCTAACTCAACGTGGATCTGTTCCCGACACACAGGGCACACCAACTGTAATATAGATCATGTGTTAATATAAACACATCACTATCAGAGATAGTACATAGCTGGTCTAACTCTACGTGGATCTGTTCCCGACACACAGGGCACACCAGCTGTAATATAGATCATGTGTTAATATAAACACGTCACTATTAGAGATAGTACATAGCTGGTCTAACTCTACGTGGATCTGTTCCCGACACACAGGGCACACCAGCTGTAATAGACAGCACCATGTGTCAGGGTGCAATGCTTAGTCAAATTATTTATAACCAAGCAGTCAAGGTCTGCTTCCCATAAGAGGAAATGCACACACTTCTTTAAAAAAAATACAAAAATGCAGATTTCACTTTGCCAATCTTTTTCTTAAAAATATATTTTCATGTAATAAAACTATAAATATTGTACAAGGACTAAGTCACTCAAGACCAGGTGGGCAATGAACCAAGTCCATAAAGTACCCCTTCCAACTGAATAACAATTCTTCTGACCTCCACACATGTGGCTAATGAACACCCTTACATGATATTAAAGTGATACTGTAAAATCATTTAATTTTGATGGGAAAATTTTTCGTGGTTTTGGTAAAAAATACCATTAATTTGTGGACTTTGCATTTCAGGTAATGAATACAAGTGTCAAAATTATTGTTCAATGGGATTTGATTTGTGTTTAAAGGTGAACCACGAAATCCACGAAATTAAATCCCCCATAAAAATTAATGATTTTACAATACAGTATACAGAAATGATAAACAAACCATACCTTGGATTGAGGTTCTGTAGGCATTGTATGAGATGGTAGAACTTCTGGAGTCTGTAACATGATGTGACTCACATAACGTGACAAGCAACTCTCATGGAAGTAATGATAACATTCGGTCTTGGTAAACTTTTCACCTTCATTGAAATGTTCCAAACAGATCATACAAGGACAGTGTGGTATATTGCCTGCTGTAAGACTGTCCTTAGCAAGCTGAAACATAACAACCTTTTTTTATGAATTTTTATGTGTTTTGTATAAATTAAGTGCCGAGAATAGTCTTTATTTGCCTTTCAGCTTTCAGCTGAAATATGGCAGGCATACGAAAAGATAGAAAAACAATGAATAACATGAGTTTCTTTCTTAAGGCATTAGGTAAAGGGCGAGAAATTAAAGGGATAATGGATTTTTGCTTTTGAAAGTGTTCCTGGATTTTATTTGGAATAATTTGATTTTTTTTAAACATATTAAGTTTGACAGAAAAGTATACAGTGTCATTAAAGTATGAGTTGGTTGGGTTAACAATCGGAACATATCATTAAAAGCCTACATTATCCTATGATCTAGTCTACCATACCTCAATCACTTCATACAACATGGGGCAACCCCTCCTCTCTTCACATAGTGTATGCATATCTTCACGCAAACTGAAACATTCACAATACATGCTATATGAGAGAATTCTGTTTATCCCATAAATAATGTGATATTCAATGCAGGGCCTCCTCTGTCATTTGCTAATGGAGCCATTGGTGACAAAATGTAGAAAAGTGGCAACAAAATTTTGAAAGTGGCGACAAGAATTTTAGCAAAATCATGCAGTTTCACACCATTTGGACCAGAAATTGACACTTTTCTCAGAAAGTGGCGACAAATGTCCAAGACCCAGAGGACGCCCTGCCATGTGATAACAATGATCTCCAGCATGTACGATAAAAAATGCTCGACGTCACCAGCTTTTGGGTGAGAAAATATTACTTTACCAGCGTAAATACGTTATTACTGAAGTCGTTTTGACTCGGTAACTAAGGTTATGTGATAAAAAGAATCTGTCATTTGTTGTCTTTGAGGTCACATTTCTTAAACTTGTCATGAAAACAAATTATTAAGCTTGCCAAAGGCTCGTTTTCTAGACTCGGGTAAGAAATGTTGATCGCAATGGGACGTTAATTCGTGGATTTTGCATTTTAGGTAATAAAGAGTCAAAATTATTGTTCGATGTGATTTGATTTTGTAAAGGTAAACTTGATAATCAATGTAATTTTGAAATACCTTGCAATTTCCTCTTCTGAAATACCCCGAGGGTTTTTTATGATAATATCTGGAAGCTCTGCAGGATACTGAAATAATATAATAATTCTGAATAATACCTTGCTAACAATCCAATTAGTAGGGGTATTTAATCTAATCAGATCAGATAAACACATTGGAAACATGACATATTTAACTTTTAAGGCAATTTTCCGTCATAGGAATGCCTATTTTGTTAATTTTCTCAATTTTCCAACAGACAAGTGCCTCAATATGCTTCATCTTGGCTTTGGGCCAGAGAATCATTTTCTTGACTTCAGTATATTTTGGCTTAAGATGGTACAACAGTCTGCAAAACTAGCACACAGTCAGAAACGTAACTTTTGCAGTAATTTTGTATACAGTACACAGGGAAACTTTTAAATTTTACTGATTGAGGCAAGTAGTTTCAATTTCTAAATGCACTTACAGGTAACCGTTTCATTGATAATGAAAAAAAAACGAAAAAATATTTTAATTCGTAAAATTTATATTTTTCTTTTTATAGAAAAATATAAAATTTCGTTTTAAATAGCCCTTATCAATGATGCAGTTACCTGTGACTGATACCCATTGAGACCTTATACGCTTACTTTGATGGCTTAGAACCAGAAGGTCGTAACTACCAAATCGATATATTGAGAAAATAAGAGAAAACTGTCTGTAATTTACTCTTTACCTATGGGAAAACACTTTTAAAACTTCATTTTGGTCAACATGACAATTTCAGATTTTCATGAAAATAGGCTCATAAGAAGCGCCTTTTTAAGCAGATTTCAAATAAGTATGAGTCTTATAAGGTCGTAAGTAGGAGTTACGACCTTCTGGTTCTAAGTCATTGACTTACCCTTGCTGTAAGATGAAGGATGAGTGTGATACAGACAAACCTCTGATCTATATCATCTCCAGTAGCTGGATGTAACTGTAACATTATCTCTGTTATAGCATCACTGAAATACAACATCCAGAATATAACAAGTACAGGCTGTGTAAAAAGGTTTGTTCTTATTGACACAGGTAACTGTATCGTTGAAAACGAAAAAAAAAATTTGTTTTGAAAATTTATATTTTCTTTTAAAAATCTTTTTTCCGCTTTTAACGATACAGTTAATACCTGTGCTTATTGAGTGTTTGAGTTTTAATAGTTTATTTTTCTGATCTCTGAAGTACATGGCTAGAACAGGATACATACAGGGTGTTTAAAAAGGTTTGTTCTTAGTGAGTGTTTAAGTTTTAGTAGTTTATTTTTCTGACCTCTGAAGTACATGTCCAAAAGTTGATAAATACAGGGTGTGTAAAAAGGTTTCTTCTTAATGTTTGGGTTTTAATGGTTTATTTTTGTGACCTCTGAAGTACATGTCTAAAAGTTGATATTACAGGGTGTTTTTATATAATCTTTATTGTCCTCCATATTCGGAGAGTATAACATATTTACAACAGTAAATGCATAGCATGACAACGATCAATCAATTACATAAATATACAATATATAAAAACATGTAGTAGAGATGTTATGTAGTTATTATCTAAGATCTGTTAAATACTGACCTTATCGAAATGAAATACAAGATACAGAGATTCAGAATAACAACATTAAACGTAGTGTTACTATTTACATACATACTTTACCATGTCTGATAAAATAATTCAATAATTAGCACAGTAGCAGCATGAATGTGAAACTAATCCAGCAAACAAACATATAAGTATTCAGTTAATATTATCAACATAGCATACAACCTGAACAATCTGACCTATGAAATACATCATTCAGAAATGGATAAGTACAGGGTGTTTAACAAGGTTTATAATCAATGTTCAAGTATTCATAGTTTATTTTTCTGATTTTAGAACAATGTAAACTTTTTAGGTTAAAATCCAGAGGGTTCTATCATCATTCATAGCTTTCTGGCATTCCATGAGATTAAGAATAAAGATATGAGTCTTTAAGTCATATATAATGGATGGACCTTTCAATGAGGGGTGGCAGTGATACCAGTCAATCAATATAATTAAGCAAACTTTACCTTTATCTTTATATAGGTAACTTAGGTTTAATACTAATCTATGATTCTATATCACAGGGATAAAGACTGACATTTTCAACTTGGTAGCCCAACATAGTACTTTATTTGATTATTGTATAGTGTATATAGGAATTTTCTTGAAAAATCTAGGGGCCCAGCCCAAAATCTAGGGGTCGTGGGCTACTGGGCCCCCGCTAGTCTGTATCTCTGTATCATCAATGGTTTTACCTGTCATTGTGCTTGATGTTTAACTCATCCACGTAGATGGCTTCCAACACTTCAATTTCCTCTTCTAAACCACTGAAAACATTTGTTTAAAAATTCAAAACAAATTGACTGATATTTTATCAGTAAAACATGCAGGCCCGGCTCCACTGGGGGCCCCGTGCGCAGAATTACCTGACAGCACTGTACATTTTATTCTTATTTCAAAAGCTTAAAGTGCTGGAAATTGCATGATTTGAACTTGAAAAGTGAAAAATTTGTCGTCTAGAGGAAAAATCCCTTGGCACCCACCCCACTTTAGCCTTCCAAACATTTCCTGTGCCTCCCGCATATCCAAAATTTATGGATCCGTGCCTGAACATCGACTGTCAGCAACCTGTTGACAGCTATCGGGTGGAGTTAGGCAGATAGACAGATACAATAATAAATACAATAAAAATATTGAGATAATTCAATGAATACTTAGTTATTCAGAAGTAAGTTTCTTAGGCGTAGAATCACAGATTTGGTATATACGAATAATATTGAGGACGAATGTTGGTCATACGTCATCTATTTTACTAACGGAATATCCGACTTAAAACATAAACGCCGGATTTTAATACGCAAGAAAATATGTAATCATAAACATGACATTCACTTGTTATTGTATTGAATATTTTAAAAACGTGTAAACGAAACAAACCCTTCTTCCATCATTCCAGATTTTAGAACCGGTGCGATGTAAGAAACACACGTTTGTTATTTTTACTCGTTAGGATTACTACAGTACAGTGCCAAAAGTAATTGACATCAACTTAAACCAGAGACAGATTAAGGTTCAAAATGTCATCATAACCCTTGAAAATAACAGTGAACATAACATTCCAGTCGATTTCTTATTTTCGCAGTTAAACTGGTTCCAGTATCTCGCAGGAACAGTCTATTTTCAGATAATTCCTGTGGTCAGGCAGATAATTCCTGTAGTCAGGGAGTGTGGATAAGTGTGTAGACCTACTGTATATATAGTTATCAGTGTGTAGAATCACGTTATCAAATGAATAACCGTTATTGTTCGCACTCAAAACATTTGCGATTTCGTGTGCTAACGATGAGTTTTTTTTAGCAGGGAGCGTTAGTGAGCCTGGTAGGCTACTCGATCTTCACTTATGGAATCAAAGTACTGATAGAAATGACAGGCTGGCGAACTGCTAAGGAACAATAGCTTTTCAAGTCATATAAAATCCAAGTGGTTTTCTAAGTCGAAAGAGAGGTAAGTGCTGGACTTAACAAAAAATAAAAATATAAAAAAATTGGAGCCGCCGTGATTCGATCCCTGGACCTTAGCATCAGAAAATTACTAAGCGAGTTGCTCAACCACTCGACCACGATCTCGTTGGAGAATGTTGACCTTAATAAGTTAACATAATAAAATCATTGATGCGCAGCGCTATATCGCGTTCGTAACGCGTAGTAATAATTATCAACGCCTTTAAACACCTTTTCTTTTAATTTCATACAATTTCCTTCCATTTCAAGAAGAAACTAATATATTACAATCGAACAGAATAATTGAAACAAGGAAAGTTGAATGTTCTTATCTTGTAAAACTGATTAATGAGGAGGAACTATTTGCATTGAGTGTATAGATTCTGTGTTGTCAGTTTCGGGAGTAAATTCATCTTGGTGGATTTCATTTTTTAGGATTGTAATAGTCTGGCGCGAAATCGCCAGCCTAATCGTCAACTTTAAGACCCTCTCCATGGAGACTTGTTATTATTTTGTAAATCATATGTACTGGTAATATAAACACGGAAGTAATCTCTATTTTGTACCAATTTCAGGGCTGCCGTCTTACAGAGGGGTCTTGGCTAGGCGAGTAACATATTATTGGAACCAAATACAGTGACACCACCACCTGGCTGCAACAAGTGTTGTGATTTTCTTATTTGTACTTGTATTTGCACTGACGGACTTAAACAGACCGCCGATAGGTGGCTTAAACTTATGGCTATGTGGTTATCGCATACACACCACATATAAAACAAGAAAATGAACTTACTTTGGTGGAAATGTGTCCGTCAAGTGACTAGAAACATCAAAATATCGGCCATTGGCACCAATCTCCATGGAAAGTCTTACTTAAACCACCATGCTCCATGCTTTATACCCCTTGAAATGAAAAGCATTCTCGGTCAACCAGCGTGTTTTTCATCCGTAGTATAGACTTGAGACTTGACTCTACACTGATTCATTAGAATGATGAAAAGGTAAAGATTAGTTTTTAGACAATCTGCTATAACACCATATAACTGGAACCCACAGCTAATATTCTGCCGATTATTGCCAAACTTCATGGAGATATAAAATGTTATGTAACTTTACGTTCGTCAGAACCAACAAATTAATTCATCGAAGAAGGTTTGAATTATGTCCCTTGATAATTTGCATTGTCCACCATCTTGCACAGGCACACGGCTTCATCGATTTAATAAAGTTTTAAAGTTTTAAACTTGAATGACAACGAGGGAGAGTACGAAATATGTTGTTTCATGCAAGTTTATTAAATCGACGAAACAGTGTGCCTGTGCCATCTTGATCAATTTTTTTCTTACCCATCTTATAAACAAGTTTAATAATCAGTTAGATTGGTGACACTTTTAATGAGCTGTGTTGGTTCAATGGCGCATATTAGTTTACAGAAGGTCTTGTTTTCTTTTAGTTAGGTCAACTACCTTGAGAGTGAAATATTTTGTTTCATGCAAGTTTATTAAATCGACGAAACAGTGTGCATGTGCCATCTTAGTCAATTTTTTTCTTACCCATCTTATAAACAAGTTTTATAATCAGTTAGATTGATGACACTTTTTTATGAGCTGTGTTTCTTTCTACTGAAACATGGCAGGCATATAATATATACCTCCATCCGGCAATACAACCAACTGGACTGGTGCCAGAAACAAAAACCCATTTGGTACAGGACGATTTATTCTGCTGTGCATAGAAAGACTTCTGGGGTGGTATTCACAAACAAATTTAAGGGAAAATTTAGACTTTTCTCCCAAGCTTACAATGTCCTTAAGTCTTTCCGCTAAACAGAAAAATAATGATTATCAAATTAACGCATTGCTTTGTTTTGAAGCGTTATGTATAGCATCGCAATAATCACCAAGAAAATATGGGTACTTCTTAGTTTCATGCAAAAAATATACAGTTAAGTCAAAATAGTTAAGTATTCCCTTTAGATGCTTTGTGAATACCACCCCTGTTCTATTAACGACCATAATGTCGTTACTTGCAGTTTGTGACAAAGGGCCATTGCTAACACGTGTTGGCGGCATCTATGTCAATATTTGTGTCACGCATTTGTATTTGATTTCAGTCCAACCATAACTGAAAAGTTGTTGGAGAAATGTCGTTAATCTAACTTAAACGAACAAACAATGCAATGCTGAATATTTTCAGAGGCTGTCAAGAAGAACTCCAATTCAACAATTGCCAGTGAAGTGGAGCCCCACATTGAAGAATACCCGGAAAATACATCAGTTCGATATTGGGCCGAAATCGGCTTGCTAACTGGGTACTGAACCTATAATATATGTACATGTACTGTATAAGAGACAAAATGAAAGTATTTCACTAGTGACCTTGCAATGAAAAGATATTATTCGTTAGTCTCTTCCCGGGAAATCTAGTTTAAGGCAGTAATGTTACTAGAATAATCCTAGATATCTATTATATAGGCAATTTATATTTAGACTGATAAACATCCTATTTGAATCACTTCAATCACTTCTATATCTTTACAAATGTACATCAAGAATTCGTTTTTCAATAAAGAGAGGGGACGCCCTGGTCTTGATCTTTGTCATCCGTATGTATGTTTCCAACTCGCCCAGCCACGCCCCAGCATTCATCATGTTTCGAGAAGAAGAAGGCAATCCGTATACGGAAATCATAGGTACATGAATAAGTCCCTTATTAAACCCATAAACCTTGAGGTAGCAATTTATGCAAAGAGAAGGCGGTGAAGTGGACATGTTTAAACGCAACGGATATGACGTTATGGAAGCTGGTACCACGTTTTTCTACAGTTGTCACAGCAAACACGGATACCATTTCCTGCTACGTAATATCCGTTACGGTAAAACATGACCGCTGACAGCCGCTGACCTGTATTACCTTCTTTTTATATAGGGTACATTCCTATAATTTGAAAACACAATATTGATAGAATACACTTAGATAATTGAAACCATGTACCTATGAAGGAAATACATAACAAACCCTTTATCAAGGGAGATTATCTTTTATTGGAGACAGTATTTATTTTCTAAATTCGAAACATCTGATACCAACTATACCATTACAACGACGATACGTACATTAAAGGTTTTTATGCCCCCGTATCGATAGATCGGCAGGTATATAGTAATTCACCTGTCCGTCCGTCCGTCCGTCCTTCCGTCCGTCCGTTCGTCCGTCCGGCCAGGTTAACCCAAATTGACCGTTTCTTCTAGCATTAAAATGGCTTGCTACAAAGTTTTCAAACTTGCATGGATGTTGTATATGACCACTCTCCACGCGCCTGTATCACCTGACTCCATTTTGACCTTCACCTTGACCTAATTTTGGACTTAGACTTATTGAAAGGTAAAATTCTTGGTTAACCCAAATTGACCGTTTCTTCTAGCATTAAAATGGCTTGCTACAAAGCTTTCATACTTGCATGGATGTTGTATATGACCACTCTCCACACGCCTGTATCACCTGACTCCATTTTGACATTCACCTTGACCTAATTTTGGACTTAGACTTATCTCCACTTTAGTATTTTTACAATAAAATTTTGTCTGGAGCGTATCTTCAAAACTATTTAACGTATTGACTTGAAACTTGAAATATAAATAGATGGCAACTTGGAGAAGTGCATTGACAAAGAACCATAACTCTGTCTGTCTTAAATTTTGAATTATCTCCCCTTTAGTGTTTTTTTATAGTCAAATTTTGCTCTGAGTATATCTTCAAAACTATTTAACATATTGACTTGAAACTTAGAATATAAATAGATGGCAACTTGGAGAAGTGCAATGACCAAGAACCATAACTCTGTCTGTCTTAAATTTTGAATTATCTCCCCTTTAGTGTTTTTTTTATAGTCAAATTTTGCTCTGAGTATATCTTCAAAACTATTTAACATATTGACTTGAAACTTGGAATATAAATAGATGGCAACTTGGAGAAGTGCAATGACCAAGAACCATAACTCTGTCTGTCTTAAATTTTGAATTATCTCCCCTTTAGTATTTTCAGAATCAAATTTTGACAGGAGTGTATCTTCAAAAGTGTTTAAGATATTGACTTGAAACTTGGTATATGAATAGATGGCAACTTGGAGAAGTGCAGTGACAAAGAACCATAACATCTGTATCACCAGATCACACATGAAGTCGATCAAGGCACTGCTTTCAAATGTGGCATTACTCGTTTACCATCATAAGCCCCTTATAGTTCAAAGCCATGTAACACTATCAAACATTTTAACTGAATAATGGCCCCTGATTGTCTTAGCTTTTTATGGACATGGCTTCCACGGGGGCATAAGCGTTTATTGAACGCAGTCTTGTTTTTAAATTACTGAACGGTGTCATTTTCCTAAAACGAGGCCACTGGTATTTTTGATATTAATTCAACCCACAAAAGGCATTGATGGGATGCATGTACATTTTTTTGTATATCCAATGTGTTTCGTTACATGTTCTTTAAATTAATTATTATGTCTGTTTGTTATAATAAATACTAAAAATATACTCTTGCGAGGAAACTTATTTGATCATAATAAATAATCAATATTTCACAAGATCATAAACAATGAATAATAACTACTAGTATATGTACATGTATATGCAAGGAAAATGCTGAATTTTGATATTTTGATGAATCACAATATACATTTGTAATTTGAAATATTCACAAAGAGTGTCATTGAAATGAGGTATGCCTTAAAAGCTATACATAAAGAAACTGGTTAAGATCACATATGCCTATATAGATATCATTTGACATTTGATGGCAAAACGACATGCATTAATCGGATGGTGACACCGTATATATATATAGTAAGCCTACAAGACAAATTTAGAATCGTGCATAATCTCGTAGTTGACTAAATATGCATTTTCAAAACGTGTTAACACACGATGAAAGACGACATGACGCGATTATGCTCTTTTCGAAGAATGTCAACATACGATGAAATACGACATGACACCATTATGATCTTTTTTAAGCATATCAACATATGATGTTAGACGCCATGACGCCATTATGGCCTTTTTGAAGAATGTCAACATATGATGTTAGACACCATGACGCCTTTATGGCCTTTTTGAAGAATGTCAACATACGATGTTAGACGCCATGACGCAATGATGGCCTTTTTGAAGAATGTCAACATACGATTTTAGACGCCATTATGACCTTTTTGAAGAATGTCAACATACGATTTTAGACGCCATTATGACCTTTTTGAAGAATGTCAACATACGATTTTAGACGTCATTTTGACCTTTTTGAAGAATGTCAACATACAATATTAGACGCCATTATGACCTTTTTGAAGAATGTCAACATACGATGATAGACGCCATGACGCCATTATGGCCTTTTTGAACCATGTCAACATTCGATGTTAGACGCCATGACGCCATTATGGCCTTTTTGAAGAATGTCAACATACGATAAAAGACGCCATGACATCGTTATGGTCTTTTTGAAGCATGTTAACCTACGATGATAGACGCAATGACGCCATTATGGTCTTTGTGAAGAATGTCAACACACGATGAACGACGCCATGACACCATTATGGTCGGATAACGGAAGTCCATCTAAAGTAGCCTCAACTGGTGTGAGGACACGATTCACATTTATCAATTTATGTCCTTTGTAGAAGACATGATCTACTATAGTGTTCACTAAACCTTCTGATTCCTGATTGTAGGGATTCTCGTGTGGCCAACATATTGTACATTTCTGGACAGGAGTGCTCTTAAACACTTTCCTCATGTGATAGTACTCGTGCGGCAAATCACTATTAATCACCGGTCCAAATTGATCACCAACATTGAAATCACCCATTAACACTAAAAAGTTGATGTTACCAAATTTAGCAATAAGTTTGTTCCGTTCGTAATGTCCTTGCTCCGTGTATGAGATAAACGTTCCAGTGCGCACAAGCTCCATTTCTGGGTAATATGCCGTATTATGTGTATTGTGGGTGCAGACGACTTTTCCTAGACCTGGTGTGTTCGCTTCCAGATAGCCTCGCTCAATAACCTCTGTTGTTTTTGGGTGGTAATCAGTGCATTGAACATTTAATAACGGTGTTTTAGATAGGATTAACAAACCAGGAGAATTTACGGTGCGAACCCCATACCCTGGCATTCCATTGCCGGCACATCGCCGCATCGCTGCTCTACCACTGGAATAACTTGCAATCCCACATGTGATGCATTCCTGTGACAACAGCTTATATTGAGGGTAGCAATGTTCATATAGGCAAAGATATATCTCAAATTTGCTACCACGGCATCTATTACGTATTGCACACCTGGCGAAAAGCCTCATATGGTGGCGATTGCAGGGATGGAAAAATGGTCCTGTTTGGTCAGGCAATACGGGTCCATATTTTCCTGGTACGTGCATTTTACTGTAAGAATATCCATAAGTGTCCGATAGTCCATCAACTAGTCGTTCCACATCCTGTCCGATCCAAACTTCCTGTAGGCAGACGACATCAGCGTTTAGTCGGCGAAGTTCGACTATTATCGCCTCTCTTCGAGTCATTCGATTATTTGGCAAATCCGGTGTTTTCGCATGGTCAATTAGAGCAGTGTTGTATGTGAGTGCCTTTCTGACCGCACACTGACCGCCCATTGCTGAACACCTCCATGCTTGAACCACTAGGATGAGGAGACCTAGCGAAATAGACCATCCTAAAGTGTTCATACCGGTTTGTCTCTATACCGACCAATCGTGACTGAAATAAAAAAAAAAAATGAGAAAACTTTACAAAAACAGGCTTCGGACATTTATTTCAAGCTGCCGAACATGGGCAATTGTACTTATTAGAATCGCATAAAACTTATTTGAACTTGATAATTCGAACAATTTGACCTCGGACTACTTTTAATTCACAATTACGATAGGAAATCTTCAACATATCCGTAAGGCCCGTCTTTCTCAAAACTGTATTGAAAACCTTGTTCTGGAGTTATCACGGTGTTAAGGCGATTACCACTTGTAACTTTTCCGCTCACCGTCGAAATTTCCAAAGACCTAAATTACCTTTTTAATTTAGGTCTTTGAAATTTCATACTTCTGACTGATGCAGAGGCGTCGATATGTCCTGTATAGACTGTACCCTACCCTACTGTTAACACATTTAGTTCTTGCACTCAAGTTCCTTAATTGTGACATACTCTTTCAAGAAAGTAGTTTCGTAATAATATTTTTGCAACATTCCACAGTTACTCATTTTTTTACCAAAAACTAAAAAATAATATCGTAATTTACTAGACACCAAGTTCGATTTATTTTTCAATTGACTACGTACTGATTGTCATTGACACACAAAGTTTAGACGTTTACGCCATTTATGAGCTACCTATGGTAATAAACTGTACGCCGGGGTTACAACCTGTCGAAATTAAATTTATCACTGTGTCATTTTAAGTTCACATAGGTGTAGAGTAAAGCTATGCTAGTAAGACCACAGCGATAGTTACACCGTCCCACAGGGGATTGACACATAATATTTTTGTTCAATATAGCCTTATACCACTATATATACTGATATAAGCCTTATATTGAACAAAACAATTTATGTGTCAATCCCCTGCGCACCGCCCGAAGCAGCCTCAAGCCGAATCAAGCACACCGAAAAACGTTTGACAAAATTACCAAATTTTGAAAAGTTGGTACAACAATGTATTTTGAAAAGAAACCGCTACTAATCTACCCTAGACATACACGTATTTGCCTCGGTGGATTTAGTCTCTAGAAATGATCAGCTTTTTTGTAATTTTCACGAACTAACGTATACAATCTAGAACTCATAAAAAGGTCCACTATGAAGAAAATCAACATTTAAGTCAGATTTGCCCAAGCATTTTTAAAAGGCATATAATAACAACCAGAGTTGTCCGGGTGGACGAATCGGCACCGTAATGATGACAAGCTTCGCATCCAGTCAGTTGTATTCATAAATATTGTTGAATCAAGAGTTATTGAAACTCAGTTACAAATCAAATTGCATACTGTTTCAGAGGTTGAGTTTAAGCCACACCTACAGCGGCAAATGATATGGTATGTAGAAATGAAAATAAATGCATGTAAGTCAATGCACTAAGGAGCAGGTACTATAAGGGGTGGTTTTGGCCCAAATATTTTGGAAAAAATAACATCTATGTTAAGAAAGTTTTCTTTACAGAAAACGATAACCCCATATATTGACTGTCAGTTTATCATGGTTACACAAATTTATATGAGCTGGATGATGTCATAAGGGGTCTCATTTGACCCCTAAAATGGCCAAAATAGACAATTTTTGTCTAAATATGGTCATAAAATGACAAATTGCAATACGAGCACAGGCGTGTACCAAGACCAAATTTTGTACAAGTGTTGAAAATCATATTA
Source organism: Spisula subtruncata (assembly GCA_963678985.1). Taxonomy (NCBI): domain Eukaryota; kingdom Metazoa; phylum Mollusca; class Bivalvia; order Venerida; family Mactridae; genus Spisula; species Spisula subtruncata. The sequence goes on from OY787672.1 coordinate 25,854,962, forward strand.
TTTATGAATACACAAAATATAAAGTTGGTACACGCCTGTGCTGATATCTAATTTTTAAAAATTAGTAAAAATAAGAAAATATTAAATGAGAGTGTGAATTTTTGGAATCGGTATATTACAAAGTCATTAGTTAAGCTATTTGGAAATAAATCACTATGGTATATGCAAATAAACGTCTAGTTTTATATATTACAGCATTGTGTACGGGGCTTTAGCAAAAGAAACGCTATTTTGGGATAAAAGTGACAAAATATGAAATAAAAGTGTGAATTTTTGGAATCGGTATACTACAAAGTCATTAGTTAAGTTATTTGAAAATAAATCATTATGGTATATGCAAAAAAAAGTCTAGTTTTATATATTACAGCATTGTGTACGGGGCTTTAGCAAAAGAAACGCTATTTTGGGATAAAAGTGACAAAATATGAAATAAAAGTGTGAATTTTTGGAATCGGTATACTACAAAGTCATTAGTTAAGTTATTTGAAAATAAATCACTATGGTATATGCAAATAAACGTCTAGTTTTATATATTACAGCATTGTGTATGGGGCTTTAGCAAAAGAAACGCTATTTTTGGATAAAAGTGACAAAATATGAAATAAAAGTGTTTTTTTGGAATCTGTTCACTGCAATGTCAAAAATCCCTTTATTTGAAAATTAATTGCTTTGGTTGTCGCATAGTAACCCTAAGTTTAAGTTATACAAATTCCAGATTCAAATCTTTCTGCAAACAAGGTATATTTAGGGTAAAATTAACAAAATTTGAATAAAAGTGTGAATTTTCGGAATCGGTAGACTACAATGTCATAAATCATTATTTTTGAAAATTAAGTGCTGTGTTGGGTGCATAGTAACCCAAAGCCTAAGTTATACAAATTCTAGTGTCAGATTTGTATGCAAATAAGTTTTATTTTGGGGTAAATATGAAATAAAAGCGTATGAATAATAAATGAAATTTCAATGTAAATCGTATATTTTTGCATATTGATTAATTTGTGTTAATGGTTGCTATGGTAACAGAAGCACAGAAAATGGTAATAACAGTTCAAATATATTACACACAAATGGTATATGTCATATATTGAATAATATTTCAGAAAAAAATAGATGGAAACACAAATTATTGCATATTTAGCAAAAGTAAAAAATGGTTGCCATGGAAACAAAAACTAACTTTTTAAAAATTAAAATGTAGAAATCGTGATATTCAAGTACATGACTTCCAATGATCACTTTTTCGTTCAAATGAGAAGAAAAACACAGATTATTGCATATTTGAGAAATTAGAAAAAACGGTTGCTATGGCAACATACAGTGAACAGAAAATATTTAAAATACCAAAATCGTTTACAGGAGGGTATATATCTTTCATTTACAGAAATTTCATTCAAATCGTGCATTGGGCCAAAAACACCCCTTATAGTACCTGCTCCTTTCTAACTGTTATCCTACATGCAGACTTGAACAAAGATAAAAATCAATCTTGATATTTTTGTTTTATTACGTTTACACCGCACCACGTCTTTGGAAAACACAATCATCATGGCAGCTTTATGGGTATGTACTGAGGCCCCAATTCCAAGGAACATCTAGTCATTGTACTCAGTCCCCAATTTCACGGAACATCTTTAGTCATTGCGTACTCAGGTCCCAATTCCACGGACCATCTTTTAAATTCATTGCTAAAATAAGACTGAAATTTTTTTTATCATATATACCGGTACTAGTTTATGGGTTAAATGCCTCAAAAGTACGTATGGATTGATTGTTTCATCTCAACGAGATGCTGATTCCATACGTCAATTTACGGTAACAAGTTCTTCTTTTTTTCGAAAAAAAGTCACGATTTTAAAAAAGTTTATAGTCTATAATAACAAGCTTAATATTATCAAATGCACACTATTAGATATCGATATCACAAGACTACAATTGTAGACATATGTCAAATTAAAAACTCACATGCTTCATCTAAGCAAAAACTTACTATAACTTTTCGATTTTTCAAGGAATTGGGACCTGTCCATGTGTTCACAGTGTTGCCTGCTTCAGTTCTGTATCCAACATTCAAAACACTGATCATTTTCCCATTCAAAGTGGATAATAGTTTTGTAACTAAGAAGTTAAGAACTGATCTTAAACATAATCAAAATTCTGAAGCACAGACTCACTCATTTTATTCGGCATTTTTTTTAATTACAGCCATCCGATGGTTTTTACTTTATATTTAACCTCATTTGCGAAACCTCCAAACGACTAGACTAGACGGCCAATATGGTTGTTGAGAAAATATACAGATAAAAACATTCGTCATTTTGTTCAACAAGTTAACTTTAAAGAAACACATGTATCGATATCACATTGAGCTCAAGTGCGATTCCAAAACTACACTACCCACAAGTTCTAACCCGCCACCTTACATTTTTCGCCATAACTTTTTTATTTAAGTATGTACCCGCATGAAATTTTGCATACCCGTACTTGAATCCAAGATGCAGTCAATTATAAATTTATTTTGGACGGCAAACGATTATGTTTGTTGTCACAGGCGTGTTACGTAATGTGGTATTTTTTACTAATTCACAAAAATACCCAAACTATTGATGGCAGTGTGCATAAATCAACGCGTGGAAAGCACGTTTTCATAAACATTTTGGCATAACTGATCCCTGTCCCTATACGAAAGTCACGTTACATGCCGTGATTTACTCCAGACGAACTCTGCCGGAGAGTAACAATCTTCGAACAAAAAGAGAAAAAAGGCTTTGTCAAAACGGTTGGTTTTGCAAAATCACGCTTGTATGTCAATATCCACAAAACTAAGTTTGTTGTTAATTAAAAACGGAGATAACCACTTAAACTTCAAAAACAAACAAAAACATAAAATAATATTCATGTGAAATTAAAAAAATAAGGGCTGCGACTCTAACCAAAGTCATAACATTCCGACAGGTCTGGCGCGTTCTCTGCTGATACAATTTGGCTTTTAGTGTGTTTTTCGCGTAGGAAATTCATCCTTTTAATCAAAACCGTTCGTGAGCACGTGTTTTCCGTTGTTTATTTTTACACGTGTAAACATGCTGTGTTAGGTAACACGTCAAACATGGTAAATTCAACTGCAAGTAGGCCAAATATCAACACATATTTGAATTTAATACATCTTTATACGTACGTATGTGGATGTTCATGCTAATAAATGCATTATAAAAACTATGTTTTAAAAAATGAAACATTGACACCTACGAAATGTGTTCCAGTGATTTTTCGAAATCCTTTGAGTGTTCCTATCGACTCAATTTCATGATATAAAGTGTTTTTCAAGATAAGCAGTCATCAATAATGCCGAATTCGTTCATGTACACTTAAATGTTGGTGCACATGCAATGCACGTGCAAAAATACGTCATTACGCAATACGCCGAATGCACCAAGTTTAGCCACAATACCGCTAAATTAAACTAACTATCAGCTGCATCTACTAAAAATGTATCGGTATGCGAAATCTCACTAGAATATACCAATTTTTGACCCTACAGGACTGAAATATCTAAGTGGCGGGTTAGCACTTTTGGGTAGTGTAGTTCGTTGCTTATTATTTTAAAATGTTCTAAACAAAAAGACCAAACTGTGTACTATACCTATGCCTGAAATCCCAACCCGCATACAACCAGCTACCGTCCCTAGATGGAGTCTTCAAACGAGTCCGCCATGTTCACTTGTCACACACGAACTAAACTGTCTATATTTTATGTGCATTCGAACTTGTTAACTTTCAAGGAAGTTCAATCTATTAATAAATTGATCACTAATTAATTTTGGACTCATTTGCCTCAGATCGTCCTTTTGGTGCAACAAGGTCGTAACTCACTATATAATCTCTAGGGCGCTACAGTTTGTTATGTTCTAAATCGTACATGCAAAAATGTATCTAAAAATGTTTTAGATGTTTTAACTAACGACGGTAGTTAATTTTTACAAACTTCGGTCATGTGAGCACCCATTTGCATTCATACTCAATAAAGGACCAATACTAATTGATAAAATTCATATCACTTCATGGTTGTATATTACCTAGAACAAATGTTCAAAAGCGATTATGTCTGGCTTTAATAAGTAATGCTTGAAAAAACACTGAAACTACAATTTATACATCAGTCAGTTGCCGACACCCTGGGATGTGCCGGGAATTTTTACTTTTGGTTTGGCAAAATCCCGCCCTTCCACGGCCCTCTGATGGTAAAATCTCCGGTATTTCCCCGGCCCCTGACAACTAAATATTGCCCCCGAGGTATTGGTTCGGAGAAAAATCCAAACATTTCCTAGACAGTGCGGAGGGAAGCCGGGTAAAAACACGGTAGTTTTTTTTCGGCTACCCCCCGTGGATCCTCGGGGATGAAGGTCGCGGAAGCTAGTTGTCCACTACCTGGTGCATTACATGCAAGTTGTTTGGATATCTAGAATGTACCAAGTAGAAAATTTCACTCCGAATAAGATGGTCCAAACAACCTATTGAAAGTTTCTTTAAAAATAGTTTATTTAATAACGTACAAATGTATGTAACATTGCTATCTCACTGCCATCGAGATATCCAAGAGAAAAACTACAAAACTAGATAATCACACCAACCAAAAAGGACTCAAGATAAACTCCAAGAAAACAAGATGATAAAGATCAACACAATCAGCACAGAGAAAACCAGGATTAAAGATGAAGAAGACAACAATTTTGTGTTTCTAGGTAGTAAAATCACAGCAAATGGAAATTCTGAAGGAGACGTTAAATGCCATATCAACAAGGTCATAGGAAGCATTGCAGCATTGAAGAACGTCTGGAAGTCTTCCAAGATCAGCATCAATACTAAACTAAGAATATACCAGAGTATAGTTATATCGGTCCTTTAGTATGGTGCAGAATCCAGGAAGGTTACTAAAAGCATAGGCCACAATCTGGATGTCTTCAAAACAAGGTGCTTAAGAAGAATCCTCCGAAAATTCTGGCCAAACACCATCTCAAATTAAACCCTTTGCCTCAGAAAAATCACAATTCCGATCTCTACAGAAATCCAGAGGCCAGACTATCCCACGGGTAGCTATGAGATGGACACCAACAGGGAAGAGAAACAGGGAAGACCACATGTTAAACTATTTTCATCATTCGGCTGTTATCAGTACCACCATCTGACCGTATATGATAGACCGACAGATAAGAAATCAAGACCTGACCGAAGCTGATTTTAACATAGAAATGTATTGGAACAAATTAATAAATGTATCTTTAAACGATTTTTGCCTTATACTGCGACAATAGTGTTGATATCACCGTATAGTTTAATTCTTCATCTATCCAACAGTATAATTTTATTCGTTATTGCTGTATATCTTCTTGCTTCCTTTTTCTGTTTAATTGACCCACTATTTTCCCTTAACAAATGTATACATCGTATAGCAAAAACGTTCCATTTCGACAAACCTGCATACTTTTAAGCGTTTATTGAACGCCTTTAGTTTGTAATAACACTTCAGTGTTGATATTACCAGGTTAAACATATGATAATAAAGTAATATATGAAATTTCAGTAAAATAGGACAATTTCTTCTTGCTTCCTTTTTATTCTGAAAATGGCCAGTGGTGTCACTGGACATTGAACTCTGCCGAGCTTCTTATAGTCAATATTAATACTTGATCACAATCGTACTCTGATATTTCCGTTGCGACTCAAGCTCCCGTGAACATGAAAGTTATAGTCAATGATAATCAAAGTGAAATGAAATTAAACATTAAATTTTGGATTTTATAATTTAATAATTTAAGCTTTGTACTAAAATAATTCGTAACATATTGCAAAGAATACGGGAGAAGTAGTTATATGATCTTTGCATATTGTAATTACAAAACAATAGACACTCAGAATTTAGAATACTTTATTGTAATACAACCAAATGTGGTAATTTCACAGCGCCGCGTCTAGCATGACTGTGACTTATGTCACTATCCATAAGATCGCTTATAAAATTTAAATTGCAAAACATATCGTACGGTCTGTGATTGCAAAATTATCTGGCATTTGACATGTATATTATAAAAACCTATCATAGTTTGTATATTTAAATTAACAATTTGATATGCACATACTATGACATATGTATTGATGATTGAGATAAAAATCGGTTCTTCCGTTAAAAGCAGCATGATATTGCCATGTGTTAGTATATTCCCGACTAATATTTGTATATAAACCTGCGGGTTTTTATTTCGCTGACAATGGCTCTAACGACATCATTTAGACGTTCTAAGAAAAACATTGATTACAAAAGGCTTCATGAGGGAGATTCCTTGCCACGCAGTATTTTGACAAAGAAGGAATGTGTTCGAGACTCAACAGTGCTGCCACGTAAATATCTCGTCGAGAGGATAATTTGCAGCAAATCCACACACGAGGTAATTTCTTACTATTTTTATATAGATAAACTTTAAGTTATAAATTACAATTTTAATTAGTTCATGGTTATTGAAAATGTCCGGTATATCTGGTTGGACTAAGGTTACGTAAATGTATATTATATAATATTGTCTGATTAATTAGTTTGATATAACCAGCGATGCATAAATGTAAGCATGTGTTTATCGTGTATAATCTTTAGATATCAGTCTGTTCTCCATGTTAATTGGTGTTAATTGGTTTTTCCCGATCAAGCACTGATAGGTTATATTATAGCTGAAACATGACTAGAACCACATATCATATTTTATTACAAAATTTGACCAGTTGAATTCCGAATATCATAAATAATGATTTGGGATGCACATCGGGAAAACGTGGCACTGCTACCCAAAACTCGTTCAACTCGTTACTATTTTAATCTTATATACTAGTAGTTTTAGATACAGTAAATTTCGCAAATAAGAAGGTGGTCTAAATAACGAATCGGTCTTAATGTACGCAGAAAGTTTGTCGAATATGTTTTTCCATTGTACATGTTTGTAATAATCATTGTTATGCCATAATCGTCATTATGATTATACAATGTATTTGAAATTTTATATTTGAAATAATATTTATGAATTTAGAAATTAACTACAGATAATACTTATACTTAAATACAAACCATTACAGCTTGAACTAATTGAATTTGAAATTCTACATTTGATTTGTAGATAGATCTCCATATTTTGTTGTTAAAATTAACATATGTGTTTAAGTGAATGTGTGTTTATTTATATTAAGTACCATAATTAATCTTATGTATATCTGTCCATTCAAGATACATTATGCTCTATTTTGTTCCATGTTTATCTATATGCAGGCCCTTCCAAAGGGGCAGAAGCCTCTATCTATCCTATAAGTTGAACTGTACTGTATTATTTACGCAAAGAAACAGCACGCGTTTGTCAAACAAATGTTAAAATTAAACTAACGTGTCTTATGCTTTTATTTTAGGGTCAATACTTCTTGATTAAATGGGACGGATTTCATTCACAAGAATCAACATGGGAACCTGCAAATCATATCCCTAAAGAGCTGATAGATTCATATCTCTGTCCACCAGTGTCCACAGAACGACTTAACATAGCCAAGGAAGCGTTCGAACACATCGTGCAAGAGCGATTGTCCTCTAAGAATTCGGCCTTGACGACGGACTTTCCATTGGATATATACCGGTTCGCACACAGGTGCAAGACAAAAAAATTCAAATTTGGCTATATAGGCCTATTAGTATGTATCTTATACATACTAATAGGCCTATATAGCCAAATTTGAATTTTTTTGTCTTGCACCTGTGGGTTCGCATTTGGTACGGACAAGGAAGTTCTTATAACATCTGACCGAGAACTTGCTAGGCTGTCACTGTGCAAAAACTGGAACTATAAAATTAACAAGTACGGCGAAGGCGTCAGATTATCGTTGCCTATGAGAATAAAACCCCGCTGCTTTTTGCGCCCTATATATGTTCGTGCCAAGGATGGACATTTTATCAAGATGTTACTACCTGTGGAGCGAATAACATTAATTGGTGTTATTGAACCTGTAAATTGGTAGCATTTTGTAAATACGTTTTTGTAAATATATGCATGTATCATATCGTGTAGTTTATAATTGTTTATGCTGTCAACATGTTTAATATGAATACTCGTTCACTTGTTTCTATTATTTAATTAAAATCGCCTTAGTTATGTCGGACCATTTAAGCAAGCTCGATCTGGATGAATAAAACGAATGTCATACTTGGTATTTGAACAAACAAATGTTTGATGGAGATGTTTCAAATATTTATCGAAGATAAAAACAAATAATGTATCATTCCTATGTGTAATTTGTATATATTTTAATTTATATGAAGATATGAAATAAATGTGCAATCGAGAAACAAAATTATTTTGTTTTCAATACCTGTGAGTTGAGCTCGTATAAATTTAAATCACCTAAAATACGAAAAAAACTTTACTATTACCGATTTAAATTTATATGTACTTGAACTCACATTAATTTGTACATCTACTTATCGGTCCTTTTACAGGATTTGAATATATTTACGGATTGAAATATTAAATTGATAATATTAATGCCTGGTAAATAATTATTAATGGCATGCGTTATCGATACATATCGCTGAAATAGTCAAGTTGCTACAACATTCGACAAATAAGCTATGCACATGTACAACATAACCACACACACTTAATTAATTACTGTGCGATGTAAGTGTATGATAATTATCTTTCCACCAATCTAGCTGGATTGTATAAATGCAAATTAAGGTCAGCAGGGGACAATACTCAAAAGTATGAACCTGCTTAATCAAAGAAAATACAGAGTTGTACGCCTTGACGAATGATGAATATAGTTCGGTATGAAAGGAAACTGGAGAAGATCAACAAACCGAGAACTATAAGAGAGAGGTTGGACATGGGGTCAAGAGGAGCGACTTGTAGCTGATGGAAGTGATTTGCGTAAGCAGCTGACTTAATTTTCTCTCGTGGCTACGTCACTCGTGAAAATATTACTTCAGTCTGCTAACTCAGTGAATTACCAGCCGATCATTCACCCTAAAATACAAATATTCTCTATTGCATTCAGAAATAATGTGCTGCTGTCCCTACATTTTTTTGGTTTCATGCACTGAAAAGGTCGCAACGTTTGTACATGTTCTTGATTACGTTTCTGTGGCAGAGGATAATATGTATGTAAATACGTGCAGGATGACACCATCCGACCCACTGGAACCATATTCCGTTTCTATGATAAGACGTTTTGAGCAAACGCGTCGTCCAATGATGACATAATTGCTTCTTTCTTTTTTATGCATTTTGCTACCTTCTGCCGTGTAATATGATCAGCATGTTGGTAATGGCAGGCATTCTTCTCAATGACTGTGTTGAATAATTGTTAAGTTTTTTTTTTGCTATTTTGCTACCTTTTGCCGTGTAATAACATGTTGGTCATGGCATGGCAGGCATTCTTCTCTATGACTGTGTTTTAACAATACATGGTGATCTTCAAATAGATACTTGTATCCCACAGCGTAGCAAAGCTAATATCTCTTTCACTTATAACCAAACTTTATTGATAATTAACTATATATACAAGTATATGTAAAGTTTAATGTGTCAATCCTGAAGTTATTGACCGGACCCCTGGGTTGACATCCCCGCTCCCATAGCTGGCCAGCCACACACTGGTCCCCAAAATAATAACTAGGATTTTTATTGAAAAACCTGGTCAAATAAAAAGAAGTAAACACTTAAAATTCATTCATTTATTAATAATTTTACATAATAAATTACATGTACAACTTTAAATTTAACATTAAAATATTTAGGATTTAAAAGAAATTTAAATGACTGAATGCATCATGTTTCACAGAAACACAGGCAAACTGTACATGACATGTGCATATAAATTAAACATTAACAATGAAGTAAAACACTGACCGACATAGCCACACCAGGTGACGAAATATTAAAGGCTTTTTATATAATGATATGTTCATCCATTTTTCACAGGACAAACCATATAAATCACTGCCCACAAAAATGAAGCATTAGGTATATATTGATGGCTAAGAATGAGACGGTCGTATCTACAAAATCGATATATTGAGAAAACTAGAGAAAACTGTCTGTAATCTACTCTTTACCTATGGAAAAACAAGTTTTTAAAACATAATTTTGGTCAACATGACAATGTCCGATTTTCATGAAAATAGGCTCATAAGAAGCACCTTTTGAAGCAGATTTCAAATATGTACGGGTCTTATAAGGTCGTAAGTAGTAGTTACGACCTTCTCATTCTAAGCCATCGATATATGGTATGCAAGCATGTGCTGGTTACACATTCTTCTAATTACAATTAATAATAATACCAAACATTGAAACTTTTATAAAACATCACTCGCATACACACTGTATGTACATCAACCATACAATGGCTCACATTCAACATAAAGGGACACAACCTCTTAAAGCTCAATTATGATAGTTATTACTTTATTCCTTTCAATTTAACTCAATTATAATTGATCAACCTTGAGACACATAGTGACATATAACTACATTGACTAACTCACATCAGTCAATCGTGCTGATGAACTATTTTTAGAACTACTTGTAAGTCCCTTAAAATTAGGGGCCTCTGCATCAATTAGTGCATTCTGGGCATTCATAACTTTATCAATTAATGCGTAGTCCTGAGATCTCTTCTCAATATGTTCGTGATCAGTCCAGCTCATATCATACTCCAGTTTGTACGCTCCAATAAAATCATGAGGACAGCTAGCACCCCATTCCTGAAAACCAGAGAAATCCTCATTTAAATAGATGATACTGTAAAATCATTTCATTTCGTTGGGACGAAATTTCGTGGTTTTGGTAAAAAAGACAATTTCGTTGGCACTTGAATACGAGGATTTTGCATTTCAGGTAAAAAACAAGGGTCAAAATTAATGTTGTTGGGATTAAAGTTCGTTGTTGAAGTGAACCATGAAATCCACGAAATTTAATCCCCCACGAAAATTAATGATTTTTCAGGAACTTTGGGCCATGTGTTTTCCCCTTAATTTAATTTACAAGGTACAAACAAATCTGGCCTAGTTAGACTGGTTTGTATTCATTTGTAAACACAACTGACCACAACTCTTTTGTCCAGATATGAATATTCAAGTGACACAATGACTAATTGATTATAATGGTAAAATATTTGTTTGTACCTTAGATTAGCATGGGTGAAAGTTAGAAAAAAACTGAAATTCTCAAAAATTGACAATTTATATATGCACAAAATAAAGAGAAACAGACATCTTGATTCACTCAAAAACCTGAAGTTCAGGCATATGCCTGAAAACTTTCACCCATGGATTAGTGCAAATCCGGTGTTGGTCTCTTAGACAACAGTATTTGTGCCATATGGAATCTACCCTATCACATTATCCTCACATTAGGAAAATCAGCAGATACCTAGAACTAACCTTGCTTAAGCTTCAAGTAAGGGAGATAACCAGTATAATTTTAACACCTTTGGTGATAAATTACGATCTGGGTCTAGCTTTAGACCGTCACGCAGGTGGCGACAAAACATCAAGATTTCAAAACCAAGTGCAAATGGTTAGAAAATGTTTTAAATATTGAATTTTGATTTAATTATCACTTTTGAATCTCATTATTAATTGAAAAAGGGTGACAAAAATATAAGGGGTGATCAATGTATTCAAGAACTTTCTTATAGCTTTTGAAATATAGGTTCTAGAGTAATAAAATTACAAGCTGATGTAGATTAATCAATTATCTTTCATTTCACCTAATTTACGTTTTCACGTAATTTACTGGATGACTTCACTTATTGAAACCAAGGTGAAGCGCACACTGTCAAGCACATCGGGCATAATATTATCTCAGAACATCTCAGAGTATTACTAGGTTTTAAAAACAAAATGATCTTAAAATCAGAATCATGAAGCTCAAAATGTTGTTCACTATGGGTTGCTTAGTAACAGTAACTATGTTACAATCGAACAGAATACAAACCTCTGGTGATAACAAGGAGAAATACTTCTGTCCAGATTCTCTCTCGTACAGGTAGTAGATTTTACCCGGCTTCTTCACAAGGTTACAAGCTGCATGATGTAACATAGCATCTCTCTTTGCCGCCTCTAGTACCTGCAAGATAAACAGAAGGTGTAAGGACTTGTTTCAAGAATCCCCACTTACCCTTTATAAATAATATGAGTGATTTTTTTCTCTCGCTTTTTTCTTTATATTCACTAAGGGAAGTAACTCATTTTTCACTGACAATTTTCATACCATATTTCTTTTTGGCATATTGTTATGGGACACAAACAAGATTATATAATCACTCTTTCAGGTAAATTCAACCTATTACACTTGGGTCAAAAAGGCCAAGTAAGTTGATGCTCCATAGTGGGCCCTGTACTTGAACGGGAAGAAGAAGAAGCCTTTACTGGGCCTCAGAAAGATGTAGCCACATGTTTAGAGAAACTTCGAAATTTAATCCACATTAAGACCACTTTATTATAAAATTCTTGCTGCCACTTTTAAAACTCTCAATCAAAGTCCTGTTACGTCACAGATGCAGTCCCAGTAAACTTGTCCCTAACAAACCCACACGGTGTACAAAACAAAAGATACCGAGGGTCCCAGGCATAGCCTTTATTTGCCGGTCAGCTTTCTGTTGAAATATGTTAGACATAGGAGAACCTCAACCAGGATCGCCTGATTAGACGACAAGCATGCTAACCACTGAGCAACACAGTCACACAAAACAAGGGATCTAAGTGGTGCATGCTGTTGCAATGGATTAAACATCCACACTTCCATTCCAAAGGTATAATCGAGGTTTTCATAATTTATATCTATATTTATGTTACCTTTTTTGCTTGTTCCTGTAGGTAACGTATCTGATCTGCTATCACCATTAGTTTACTACCACATGTTGCTTTCGTGAAATCATCAGCCTGTGAAGAAATAATACACACAAGGTGTGAACAATGGATGTTTGTAAAAAAAATGTACGCACCATGGCAGTCTAATTGTTCTATAATATTATTGTCAGAAATGATAAGATCACAGTGACCTTGACCTTTGACCTACTGACCTGAAAATCAATAAAGTGGGGATTTAGACATCAGAAAATTAAAGATGTCTAATTCTCCCTGGGTCGTCCTAATATATAAATTATCATATGAACCCAAACACCAAATTATTGAGACTGTCCATTACAATGCAATACATGTTTTTGTAATTATGCACATTTGTGAATGTGATATTTTTTAATTATACTAGTGATTGCTAGAGCCAGCATATAATGACATTTTATTATATAGCAAATTTTGACATGACCTAAAGTTGACCTTTTCACATTATATAGTTACCAAGCTAGGTACTGATAATGATAACAGTTTATCAAATTTCAGCTGCATAGAGCAGGAAGCCACACAAAATATTTATGTAAGATGGGTCAGAGACAAGTCAACACTACTTAATTACATAACTGTTCAACAAATCTTTGTGTCCTAAATAATGACCTTTGTACATGTATAATATGAAATCAAATGCAACTGGAAAGTGTAAAAAGTCTTCTGAATGTTTGTGAAACACAGTCTGCAAAATAAGCACTTTTGACAAGTTGTCTGGTTGTCCAGGACAAATAATTGTTGATTAATGCAAGAAACAAGTTCTAAAATAAAAAATTATATTTTTATAGTCAACCTTGCATTAATCTGTTGATTCCTACCTTTTGTACTTGAGTAGCCAGTTCTACAAGGTCCATAGGATCAGCACTTCTGTTTGTCATGTATGTGTTCACAAGTTGATGGCCATCTGGTCGAGCATTACTTTCAACTAATGCAACTAAAACAAATAGTTGATAATTAGCGAAATAGTCACCAAGTGCCAAATCTGCAAACCTTCATTCTTTGTATTATAAAGCTTGATTGTTGTTATATATGTGAGCTTTACATCACATAAGTCTAACCAAACAGTCACCAAATAGCCTTAATAGTGCTTTCCTATGGCAAACATTGTTCGCGTGATGACAAATAACGCTACTTAAGTGAGCACTTTATATTTCAAAGTCTGATAGTATACTGGTTGGCACGTAGTATCCTACATTTTTTACATGTTTTTTTTCGCACTTCGTTGAAAACTAGACGGTCTAAAACAAAATAACTTTCACCTTTGTGATCCTGAGATCAAGACTGAAATTCTAGTCACAATTTGACATTTGTGACGTCATACAGCGCATAGAATTCGGGATGTGAAAGGGGTCACTATTTTAGGACGTAAATTAGATGTAGAGCAGCAATATCCCCCAAGGAAAAGCAGCAAGGATTATCATTTCATTGCATGTATTTCTTGATATTGTCTTCTTATTTCCGAGAATTGTAAATTTTCTGATCAATACACAATTTTTGCTTTGGTCTATTCCCCCCCCCCCCCCATGACTCTTGGAATTTTGGATCCAAGAGTCATGACTCTTGGGTTTGGAAACCTAGTGAAAGCCCTGGGTCTAGTTCTTTAATTATAATCAATATCTTAATTTTAGGGTTAAGCTAAATACGAAAAAAATACCAAATGTCGGATACTCCTTGCCATCGGGAAATACTAGCGAAACACTACTGTTTCTCAGAGCCTTGCAAGGTGATCGCTAGCTAGTCTTACACTTTCTTGGGCAATGACCTGCTTCAATAGCGATTTATCTTCGTCCTCTTTGCCACACTTGAGCAGGGATTTCCCTGATGCAGGTTTTCTGCGTCCCTGACGCAACTTTGTGGCTCGGGACCCTCATTCCTGCATTACTGTGCATCCTTGGGACCCCCAACAGGATCACTCGAATAGACATTTTCATTTCAGCTAGAACATTTCTTTTTGTGCTATTCATTGCACTAAGTCTTGTGGAGCATTGAGCAATCTGAATTTGCTGTTTTATTTATTTATAAATTTGATACACACTGTAATAATGAACTTGAAATGCATACTGTTTATGAAGGGACCCTCAAAATTTCTCAGGGACTCCCTAAATATAATCCTTAAGGGTCCTGGGACCCTCCTATGAAAATTCCTTGGGAAAACCCTGCTTGAGGCAAAATCACACAAAAGTGACACATTAGCGCATGTCTCAATAGTGGTAGAATACCACATAAGTCAGACAGCAAGCAAGAACTTGGTCCTTACCATAGAGCCAAAGATCATCCGATAGGTATGTCTAATATCCTCTTACTGCCAATATTCGATCACAACCTAAATTCGATCAGCTACGGAAATGTTGCGAAATTTTACTTATTTGACCTCGATTCCGATTGCGTGCGCATCGTTTGTTTATTTGGACCACTCACAACTGTCAAAACAGTTTTCTTCGTCAAAAATAAGTTTCCAAATAAAAAAGGTGACCAAATAACAGAAACATACTAAAAATGGCTGGAATTTACTAAGCCCAAAAATGTGAGAGATGAACACCCATCATTTACCTGGAAAACATCGAAAATCCGCTTTGTTTACATTCCGTCTGCTTGAAATGGATATTTTCTAGGGCCCAAATGTTGTCGTAAAAGAGCGGCAACGTATACTTGCCGAAAAATATAACGCGAACATACATGGCTGTGACTATCCTTGAATTTTCTTATTGTAATTTAATAACAGAAATGCGTTATTTACAGGAAGTCATCTCTTATCAAAACTATTTTACCTATTACAATTTTATGAAGCCATTGTGTTGTGACGATCATAATGAACAGATGCATGTTGTTTTCTGCCCTCATTTATGAGTTTTGACTTGCTGGGAACCATTTATTGACCCAACTGTGAAAACTCAGGAAAACGTAGAAAACTAAAGACATTACGATTGGTGACTATATTAAACACTGTTTAATTACTGTTCAGAGTCCTTATTTTTAAAAGTTGTGCTCGTATACGAGTAATAAATAGTTGAAATTAGAGTGCAGCGCTATTTTATTTGTGCAGTGTAATGAAACTGACATGATTATACAAGTTGCTTCCCTTTGATCGAATATAGGTGGTGTACCTGGAATTTAAACAAAATGGCCGCCCGATAGACTTTTGCCGATTTAAAAACAATGTTTTGATGAAATAGAACTTTATTTCACAGAATTATTGTAAAAATGATTACTTTTTACTATTTTATCGTTTGAAATAATTTTTGCTCTCGTATAAAAATATGCGGCGGGTGATTTTAGTAAGCTGATCGAATATAGGCGGTACGGGGATATAGAACCCTGTCAATCTCCAGTCAGTGTCAACAGGCTAAATTTGTTGAAGTTTTATTGTTTCCAACAATTATTAAGACAAAGAATAGATACATCATTTATTTCAACACCACCCATATGTTGCAAAAATTACATTTATTTGTTGTTATTTAATTTCAGCCGTTACGGGACGAAGTAACGGTTCGGAATATTTTGAGTACGAATAAAGAAATAATTATTTCTACAGAATCCTTTGCGCACCGAGTGAAAATTGAAAGAAATATATATGCACACGTGAATCAAATAAATACCTTTTGTTTCGTAACTATGCTTTTGCTCTGCCATATTGAACTATTATAGTGGAAAAATATATTTCAACAAGTTTGCTTCTTTCGTAACATAGCCGGAAATGAATTTATACCGGTTCCACCATCCACTTCCGGTTCAGAAAGAGCGAGGGAACCAGCCAGTGGAAAACGTGACAAACTCGCATCAAAACAACTTGACTTTCAAGTATTTCTTGTTTTTGCACAAGGTAAACGATATAATCTTATGAAATAACAATTCTATGTCATTGGCAGCTCACTTTTATACTGGAAGATAGAAATGCCGTTGTGATTTTGGTAAATTATTCCATAATTTTTAGTGAAATTTGTCAATTTATTGTGCAACCCCTCATTTTTTATTGTCGGGCACATGTGCAGTAGTGGTGTGTATAAGATTTAATTACTTATTGTGGAGAAATTTGTGTAAGCAGCTGTCTAGATCCGTCAATAGAGCATTCGCCTGTAAGCGAAGGGTCCCGGGATCATACCCCGGTCTGGTCACTCCTCGCATTTTTTTCACCCTGTGACACAAAGTGCCACTAGTCAGAGCTCCAGATAAGGTGGGCAAATGCGTAGTCACGCATTGAAATAAACAAATAACACACTAAAGATTATTGTTATATATGCAGGATTGTAGCTCTCATATGCATTGATTTCAAACACGATGTGGCAAATCAGGAGAGTATACATGTACGACCTTTTGTATAATTTATCGTTGAAATTGATTTGATTAGCTTGAATTGAAACTTTCCAACGCAAACTTGTTGAAAATACAAGCACGAGTCTTACAACATGCGAAAAATGCGAGTTTCGTGGTTAGATAAAGACTAAAGTTATGTTAGTTTAACTTAGTTACCGATAGAAAATATTGTACCATGTAAAACAAAGTGACTTTTGAATGCAGATCATTAAATTATTGATATATATAATTGCTTCACAGTTCATTAACACATTAAATAAAAAAAATTTGAAGGCGGAATGCACATTCATTGTAATAACTTTTTTAAGTTTTGCCATTACGGGCAATTCTAAGTTTTAATATTAAATTCACAGACTGTTACTTTGTGAATATTGATATCTGTGTATCGTGTATATATGTATTACTGTTTTTATGCATGGTTTATTTCAGTGCAAAATGCTGGAAAAATTACTGACATCTGTGGTCAGCGAGACATTTCAGATTCCAGTGTGGACCTTGTTACTTGCTACAGCTTGCCTGGTATGGCTTGTTTGGGATAGGAAGAAACCCCCAAAGGTATCGAAATCAAATGACTTTACCTTGGCCGGTATTCATTAAGCATCTTTAATTTTTCTTTTAAGTGTATCAGCTAAACATGAAAACTGATATTTAGAAGTTAATACATGACAGAGCCGGGCAGGAAGGCGATAATCGGTCCGGAAAATTAAGAATCACTGCAAGGGCTTTAGCTCGAGGGTGATATTCATGCCGACAGATTATCAACTTCCGGCCAGGCTCTGAAGTGTATTAAAGTCTTTAATACAATTGTTCAATTAAAAAACTCAATGGGAGTAACAACAACTCACGTTTAGGTCAGTTCGTAGCGATCTATAGTGCATTTATGCTGAAAATCTTATACATTCTCCAAAGTGCCCTTTTGAATGACTTAGCTATTTGTTAGGCCAAGACAAATGATGTTGGGGTTCAGGTTTCCATACCTAGCCTATTATTTTGCTAAAAATTGCGTTCAAAATTAAAAGCCAAAACTTGAAAAGAAAAAAATTCCTATGTATTTATTGAACCCCCCCCAAATAAACTGATATTAAAAAATAAAATGTTTCCCCTACCTACTAGGGGTGTAACGGTACGCTAATCTCACGATATGATATCATTATGTACCGTCAATTTTTCTAACTGTTTGTATATTATGGTATGATACAATGTTCTCTAACAGCAGTTTAAATATCTCAATTTTTAAGTGATAATGAATTTGATGCTTCTATAACATCAATTATTATGTGCCTATCAACTATTTTAAGTGAATTTAAACAATGTGAAGCATATCTCACATGGTAATTATACATAATCAGAAGGCTGTCAGGCTTTGTCGTTGTCTGAATATTACTTTGCTCCTAAAAAAGCTTGAACCGAACCAAAGACCTAAATTACACGGATTGGAAACATGTACTAAATCTCACGATATCTCGTGGCAGGTCTTCTTAAATCTCGCGAAATCTTGTCTGTTTTTAATATTTGATATCTTCTGTTTTAATACACTTATGTAAAACCTAATAAGTCTATGCAATAGATTTATTATTTAGCGTTAAAATGGTACCTCATGTATTGAAATAAGTAGACCCCGAAGAGCCAGACCTACTCTCATTTTCATCAAATAATTTCAAATTTAACAGAAAAAACCTGATTTGTTTCATTCAAACCTTAATTTCCTGTATTGTATATTAAAGAGAAAGACAAAAAAAAATAGAAGAAACTAAGCTCTTTAACATGATACATTGTCCATTAAAATTGGATGACTAAAAAAAGTCTTATGCACAATAACTGAATCTGCTGTCTGTAATTTTGCGTTTCTCTAAATTTTCGGTGCAGTGTCCAATCTTTGTAAATAAGGTCTTTGACCGCACCGTACCGAAATTTAGAAGTCTTGTATGGTGAATCATGGGGGACTATAGTCCGCGGTATTTCGTATACTGCGGTATACCGTTACAGCCCTACTACCTACCTAGCCTATCCTATTTTGTTTGGCCTGAAACCTGAACAACACCATTATTTTGACTTGGCCTTATGGACAAGGCTTCCACAGGGCATAAGTGTTTACTGAACACAGTCTGCCTCATAATTGATTTCTTACATTTATAGTTTATTTTGGTTCTTGTCAATATTATCACTATCATTAGTATCATAATTATGATTGATCTTTTTTATCTTGACAGACATTTGTAGCGCCTGTAGTCCCAGAAACACGACAAACCAAAGATACTAAACCTGTAGCCAAGGGAGATAATTTGGTTGCCAGGAAAAAATACGATGCAACTAAATTTATACGTCTGAAGCTGAAGATCTTCTATGCGTCACAAACTGGTAAAGCAAAAGGTTTTGCTTATACACTATCTGATGAGGCAATAAAGAAGAATTATGACACAGAACTGATTGACTTGAAAACCTACGATCCAGAAGATGACCTTGTTGATATTGTAAGTATAAAGTCACTAGTCAGGGCTTTCACTAGGTTTCAAGACCCTCTTGGCCCCAAAATTTCAAGAGTAAAAATGACTCATGACAACGAAATTCCGAGAGTCAAAATACTTCATTAGTCGATTTTTATCTGCAACTTGTTAATTTTGTTTTATCCATAGCCACTGACATTGTGCTGTCATACTTGATAATAGTATGTATAGCTTGGCCAATTTGACGCGAACCTGACATGATTAGCATAATTTAACAGTTGATATGTTTCCTATATTTATAACACCGATTGTATGTTTTCATAATCGAAGAGTATCAAGAAGACGCTCAAGATGTAATACAAACATAAATTTGAAATATCGATATCGCACGATTTGCTTGCGGAAAATGATATATTCAAAGCAAGAACCTTGTAATATATTCATGCATAAAGGTCAGGGTCAGGTCAATATAGCCAAGCTGTATGTATAGTTGTCTCTATCTTGAAAGTAGATAGACTAGTAGTAAAGTATCTAATTTGAGTGTGAGCGGTCTCTGGTTTGAAGAATCCATGCTATTGCATAAGGTGACTACTATAACAAAGCCGGTACAAAATTATGCTGATTATAATGTGGTAGCTGTCCTTTGAGTGACTCTCAGCATCTGTCTGCATAGTTCTAGGTATATGCTGGTTTTGCCAGTGGTCTCAAAATTGGAGCTGAGAATAGTGATACTGTAAAATCATTAATTTTCGTTGGGCGTAAATTTTGTGGACTTCTAGGTTCACCAGTTTTTAGCTCACCTGTCACAAAGTGACAGAGTGAGCTTTTGTGATCACTCTTCGTCTGTCGTCCGTCCGTCCGTCAACAATTGGGTTGTGTCCTCTCTAGCGGTCACAATTTTGGCCTAATCTTTATGAAACTTGATCACAATGATCATCTCCATAAAATCTAGGTCAAGTTCGATATTGGGTCATCTGTGGTCAAAAACTAGGTCACTAGGTCAAATCAAAGGAAAACCTTGTGAACACATTAGAGGTCACAATTTGAGCCTAATCGTTATGAAACTTGATCACAATGATCATCTCCATAAAATCTAGGTCAAGTTCGATATTGGGTCATCTGGGGTCAAAAACTAGGTCACTAGGTCAAATCAAAGGAAAACCTTGTGAACACATTAGAGGTCACAATTTGAGCCTAATCTTTATGAAACTTGATCACAATGATCATCTCTGTAAAATCTAGGCCAAGTTCGATATTGGGTCATCTGGGGTCAAAAACTAGGTCACTAGGCCAAATCATTGAAAAACCTTGTGAGCACATTAGAGGTCACAATTTGTGACTAATCTTTATGAAAATTGATCACAATGATCATCTCTATAAAATCTAGGTCAAGTTCGATATTGGGTCATCTGGGGTCAAAAACTAGGTCACAAGGCCAAATCATTGAAAAGCTTGTGAACACACTAGAGGTCACAATTTGAGACTAATCTTTATGAAAATTGATCACAATGATCATCTCTATAAAATCTACGTCAAGTTCGATATTGGGTCATCCGGGGTCAAAAACTAGGTCACAAGCCTTTGAAGGCCAAATCATTGAAAAAGCTTGTGAACACACTAGAGGTCACAATTTGAGCATAATCTTTATGAAACTTGATCACACTGATCATCACTATAAAATTTTGTTCAAGTTCGATATTGGGTCATCCGGAGTCAAAAACTAGGTCACGAGGCCAAATCATTGAAAAATCTTGTGAACACACTAGAGGTCACAATTTTGACCTTATCTTTATGAAACTTGATCACAATGATGATCATTATAAAATTTAGGTCAAGTTCGATATTGGGTCATCTGGGGTCAAAAACTAGGTCACGAGGCCAAATCATTGAAAAATCTTGTGAACACACTAGTGGTCACAATTTTGACTCTATCTTTATGAAACTTGGTCACAATGTTTATCTCTATAAAATCTAGGTCAAGTTAGATACTGTGTCATTTGGGCCAAAATCTAGGTCACTAGGCCAAACAGGTGAGCGACCCAGGGCCCTTTGGACCCTCTTGTTAGCTCACCTGAGCACAAAGTGCTCAAGGTGAGTTATTGTGATCACTCATCGTCCGTTGTCCGTCTGTACGTCCGTCCGTCTGTCCACACTTTCAAACGACATCTCCTCTGAAACCATTTGGCCAATTTTGATGAAATTGTGCCAGGATTTACGTGGCATTGGGGGATTTAGTAATTGCTCAAATTATGGCCCTGGGGTCAAAATTGCCCCCCCCCCTGGGGTCACCGTTTTACATAGACTTATATAGGGAAAACATATAAAAATCTTCTTCTCTAAAACTATAATGCCTAGAGCTTTGATATTTGGTATGTAGCATCATCTAGTGGTCCCCTACCAAGATTATTCAAATTATGGCCCGGGGTCAAAATTGGCCCCGCCCCGGGGTCACCATTTTACATAGACTTATATAGGGAAAACATTTAAAAATCTTCTTCTCTAAAACTACAATGCCTAGAGCTTTGATATTTGGTATGTAGCATCATCTAGTGGTCCCCTACCAAGATTTTTCATATTATGCCCCTGGGGTCAAAATTGGCCCCGCCCCGGGAATCACCAGTTTTACATAGACTTATATAGGGAAGACATATAAAAATCTTCTTCTCTAAAACTATAATGCCTAGAGCTTTGATATATGGTATGTAGCATCATCTAGTGGTCCCCTACCAAGATTGTTCAAATTATGCCCCTGGGGTCAAAATTGACCCCGCCCTGGGGGTCACCAGTTTCTATATTTACGCTCTACCTTTGTTAGTCTAAATTGTGCAGGGCTTCATTTATAATCAGGTGAGCGATATAGGGCCACCATGGCCCTCTTGTTTACCAAACCACGAAATTTCGTCCCATCGAAATTAAATGATTTACAGTACTTCCAATAATACATGAGGTTTCAGTTGGTTCAAATGACCATGATGTGCAGTTGTGTGTAAAAAAATCATATTTAATTGTTATAGTGCGCCCAGGATAACATGAAAAGTGTGAAAAATTAGAATAACCAACAAAGGTGGTTTCACCAAGTGTGCACAATTTATCAAGTGTTATTTTAGTATAGAATTGACCATATGTGTCAACTTAACAAACCAATTATACAACAGTGGGCAACTCCTGTCAATTTTTGTGAATATCACATCATCCTTGGTGCATTATATCTGGAATCCAACACGTTTTAAAACTGAAAACAATCCGTCACGTTCTGGCAGTTTCTCATATCTAACAAATGATGTTTTCCGTATTGTTATAGAGCACTGACACAGTATGTGTATTCATTGTATCAACCTACACGGATGGTGTGCCACCAGAGGGAGCTGAATGGTTCTGTAAATGGCTCGACGAGACGTCTAAAGATTTTCGTGTGGAAAAAACTCTGTTAGAGAATTTACAATACTGTGTGTTTGGACTTGGCCACTCATTATACAGTGAACATTTTAGCACGGTGAGTTTGGAATTTATCTTAAATTGTTGTGCCACATACATGTTTGTGCACACAATTGGTGCAGTGAATAGTTAACTTGAGGTTTGTTAGTGGATTTGTGGATCAGCTTGATGATACTACCTCTAATCATGTCTTTCACATGTGGAGTTGTTGAGGTTTGTTAGTGGATCAGTGGATCAACTTGGTGACATTGGTTATAATCATGTCCTCCACATGTGGAGTGGTTGGCTGCTGTGTGTGGAAGAGCAAAACTTTAATGATTACTTACTTGTTAAATGTATCACTAAAATGTTCAGAAAACCAGTCCTGAACACTTTTATTTATTTACAAACAAATTGTAGCTTTTTACATTCAGTGCAAATTGTTGTGTTTGATTGCATGAAAGTCATTGTTTATGTTTATATTCATTCAGTCTAACTCTTTTCTCAAAACTAAACATCATGCAGTTTTGCAAGTCTTTATCCCAATTTGGATTTAAAGAATAAATCATTAATTCATGAACTTAGCATTTGATTGTACCTTACAGGTTGGTAAGAATATAGATAAATGGTTGCACAGCCTGACAGCTAGGAGAGTTATGCCCCTTGGTGTGGGTGATGAAGATGTAGTGAATAGTAAACATGGGGGTAAGTCATGCCTTGGTCCCTCCAGGGGTGAATTTAGTGATATTTTCTACTAGCTAAAATTAGCTTGTGCTATTTGGGCTCACTAGCTAAAAGGAAAAGCTACTAGCTAAAAAATTTATTAACCAATTTAATTGAAATTTAACTGCTACAAAGTGCTATGCCTTGATCACTATGCCTGAAGCATGCAACAGATAAACAAAAGCAAATGCAAGTTTCACCGATAGTTAGCGACAGAAAACACGTTGTTTTGTTGAAATTTATATTTGACTATAAGCAATTCGTTAAGGAGGACTTTTATTGGTGTTTGCTCCTTGTTTTCATAATCGCTAAAATATGCGAGTGACTTTAAATGTCACTTGCTATTCTGAATTTCTACAAGCTATTAGCGAGTATGCGAGCTTAAATTCGAACCCTGCCCTCTGAGCATTTTTGGCCTTGGCTATGTACTCCCGCTTGAAATATATGTGTCACCACCCGGCTTTGAACCCGGGTAGCCAGATTAGATGCCAAGCACAGTAACCATAAGCTGCAGAGTAAACCAGCTAGCTAAATCGTAAAAGCTCGGCCATTTCCGTTTGTCTCTGGCAAATACACCTCGTAAATAAGTGTAGAAATACACCAATATCGTTTGCCCCCCACTACTAAAGTCAGCTACATTCACTGGAAAATAACACCTTATATATCCGTCAATACGATGGTTATTTTATATGTTCTGATCATTTTTCTTATTCCTACGGCATAGCAGGACGTATCGCGAAGAAAATGTCAAATATCTTCGTAGAAAAATAATATCTAGCGCGTATTATGAATGCTATTTACGTCTTATTTATCACATGACGTCATGAATGATTTGATGTTTATTTGGCATCAACGTAAACGTGACGTTGTGCGAACTTTTATTTCGTAGCGTTCTTTCCTAGTTTATACAATTATAATTGTATTCTTGTTTTCAATTTTAGTATTAAGCAGCTGTTGTTCTCTTTTTCAAGTTTAAACTTTAACATATTTGTTGCTGTATGTTCATGTACATGTTGTTTAAATGTTACTGGGGAAGAGTACTGGGGAGCTGCCATTTTCGAATAATGTGACTGAAAGTAGTTCAAAATGTGGCCTTGTTATGTCAGAGGTATTTTCCATTGGATAAAAACCGAGGTGATCAGAATGCCAGCTAGCTGTCATTTAGTAGTATCTGGTATTTCTTAACATTTTGAAACTTATAGGATTGACCCTCATTTATTGGTGGCCTGATTGATATAAATTACAAGTTGTCCTGAACTTTCACAAAAAAACACTTAATTGCCTTTATACTAGCATCGCTTGATTTTTAATTTACCTTTTATGTTTGATTTTCTGGTTACAGGTATAGAGGAAGATTTCCGAGCTTGGCGTAAAATATTTTGGCGTAAAGCGGGCCCTATATTAACAGGTAGGAAACAGTTGACGCCTCAAAGTGAGGAGAAGAAGAAGGAAAGGAAATGTGGTGGAGCGTGTAAATGTAAGGAAGACGGTGCTAAATGTAGCAGTGATGAGGAACAGTCCGCGGAGGAGGAGGAGGAGGTGGGTGCACTCACGTTTGATACAGAAAAATCATTAATTTTTGTGGGGATTAAATTTCTCAGATTTTGTAGTTCACCTTTAACCATAAAATCAAACACCATCAAACACTTATTACCTGTAATGCCAAATCCACAAATTAAGGTCCCCCCATTGAAATGGTATTTTTTACCAAAACCACAAAATTTTGTCCCTTCGAAATTAAATGATTTTACAGTATGCATTTATAAGGACCAATAATCCACAATATTTTGCCTTTTGAATTCTAACTTAAGTCTCAGTTTTATCTTTTAAAATTTTGATACAAAATTTGTGGCGTTAAGCACATTGCATCAAGCGATGTTTCAGCAGTATGTTATTGTGCTTCTTACAGTTATATGAGACAACAAGCGAGGAAGAAGTGGAGGATTCCGACACTGAGGAGGGAGTTACACAGAACAGCTCTGGTGTTGTTGACCTTGAAGATCTGGGCAAGGTCATGAAGAAAATGAAAACTGCAAAGGTATGGAAGATAAATCTACTGTCAAACTTGTCTGTAAGGGTCTCCGAGTGTTCTGTTTAGGGAGATTTTATATTAAAATATGGATTATGTTCCCAATTAAAAATAATATATTCTTTCCCAATTTACAAGCCAAAATATTCTAAAATAAGTCAGAGCAAAATAAAAAGTGAAAAATTTGACCAATTTTCCTATGAAGAACAGCCAGCAGAACTAAACATGAGCATGAACAAAAAACTCAATTGCTTGAAATTAAACACGAAACTTAAGTTATTGTACACCTTTAACAGGTTTAGGTATTAAGTTTGTGTTTTTCTCAAATAAACTTGTCCAGGAAATATTACCAAAGTTCACCAGAGGCTCGCTTAATAAAATTTCCAGATATTGTTCAATTGGCAACTCATGAAAGATCCTCTATATATCATATAAAACTAGTGGTTTGAAATGGTTATACCCAGACATATGAAACTGTTACATTTGAAGAGTGTGAGTGATATTTTGAATCAGCCTGTATGTGTACACAGTCACCCAGTATTAATCAGGGAGTGTCAATCTTCATGATTAATCATAAATTCTGGATGAACAGTTCCCAAAAAAGCAATGATTCCTTAACAAATTAAAGTTATAGTCAATTTAACTTGTTTTGAAGGATTTTCTTAATATAATCTTTGTTAGATATTGAAACAATGTGAATAAAGGTCTCTTGTTCGGCAAAAATGGTTGGCTGCATATGATTTTCCTGATTTTTAAATACGGCTCAGTTGACACCCCTGGTATTTGTATACAGGTACAGAGGAGAGCAGAGGAAACTGCAGCTGTTGATGGTGGAGAGAAGAAACAGATGGTCACACCACAGTTGAGGAAATCTCTAGAAAAACAAGGGTATAAAATAGTCGGCTCACATTCTGGTGTCAAACTGTGTAGGTGGACAAAGGTTAGTACTAGCTGGCTTATAAATTGTGTGTCCTAGAGCTTCAGTTACTGTAAAATCATGAATTTTCGTGGGGGATTAAATTTCGTGGATTTCGTGGTTTGCCTTTAACAACGAAATTAAATCCCATCGAACAATGATTTTGACACTCATATTTATAACCTGAAACGCATAATCCACGAATTAACGTCCCTTCGAACTGGTATTTTTAAGCAAAACCACGAAATTTCGTCCCATCGAATTAAATGATATTACAGTATCTGGAATTCTAGATTTGCTGCATTGGGAAGGACTATCTTTACTGCACAAAATAAAATCTATTTTGTTAATTTTTTTTAAAAAGATGACAAAGTTATGATGTGTGAAGTGCCTTTACTCTTAATTATGACACTAAAACAATGTTTGGAAACTAGTCATTAATTAGTAGTAGGGATTAGGGCTGTAACGATATACCGCGGTATAGGAAATTCCGCAGACTTCAGTCCCACACGGTTCACTTTACAAGACTTCTAAATTTCGGTATGGTTCGGTATGTGCTTTTTTATGAACAAAAGAATATTCAGACAACGAAAACACCTGGCAGCGTACTGATTATATATAATTATCATGTATCACTCGTTTTAATCGTATTGAGATATGCTTCATATTGTCTTAATTCACTAAAAATAGTTGGTAGGCGCCTAATACTTGCTATTATAGAAGCAACACAATCATTATTACTTAAAAATTAAAGTATTTAAGCATTTGTTAGAGAATATTGTATCATACCGAAATATACCGAACCGTTAGAAAAATTGACGGTAGGTATCATATCGTGAGGTGAGCGTACCGTTACACCCTTAGTAGGGATGTGTGCTAATGGCATCAGAAGCAGATGGGCAACTCGCTTTTTCAGGATTGGGCATGATGCCTCAGTAGAACCCCTGGTTATCTTCAACCGAAATATTTTTTATGCCCAGGCATATAGTGATTATCCTGTCTCAAGGTTTGGTCATCCGTTACAAAATGTTGAAACTCCAATATTTTTAAGTCCATCAAGGCATTGCTTTCAAATTTAGCATACATGTTAACCAGCATAAACACAATACATTCTCATATCCATGTAACATTATCAAGCATTTCAACAGAATTATGGCCACTGAATGGCTTCGCTTTTTGTTTTGGACTAGACTTCTTCCGCTGGGGCATAAGCGTTTACTGATTGCAGTTTTTGTACTTAATGGCCTTATACAATGTGCTTTTGTACCTAATTGTGTATTGTAATTATTCCCCATCACAAAGTGGTAGTAGCTGCAGATTAAAGGAATAGTCTTTGTAACAAAATGGTGTTGACTCCATAGGGGAAGAATTACATAACTGATATTTCATTGATAAAGATTACAAACGGAACGCATGTTCTAAAGGTGCCTGCCCATGGTCAGAGTTACATGTCAAATGTTTGAACCTTACATTTTGTTTTTCTTCATACCTTTTTAACACAATGATGTATATTTAAGTCAATGTTATGAGGCCGTGGCTGTTATAAGCATACTTTTTACTGTTGTAAAATACGGTCATTTGTATATTTCAGTCAATGTTACGAGGATGTGGTGGCTGTTATGAGCATACTTTCTTTTGTTGTATATTTCAGTCAATGTTACGAGGACGAGGTGGCTGTTATGAGCATACTTTCTTTTGTTGTATATTTCAGTCAATGTTACGTGGACGAGGTGGCTGTTATAAGCATACTTTCTTGTGTTGTATATTTCAGTCAATGCTATGTGACGAGGTGGCTGTTATAAGCATACTTTTTACTGTTGTAAAATACGGTCATTTGTATATTTCAGTCAATGTTACGTGGACGAGGTGGCTGTTATAAGCATACTTTCTATGGTATAGAGAGTCATCGTTGTATGGAGACCACACCCAGTCTGGCATGTGCTAACAAATGTGTATTCTGCTGGAGGTAGGTACCAAGTTATGTCCACCACATTTCAATCGGAAAATTTTTTATTGTTTGGGTGAAGAAGATCATTAATTTTTGTCGGGAAGTAATTTCAAGAATTTCAGGTTTTATGAAGAAAAAGGCAAGATCAAAATTCACTTAAATTGTCAGAAATCATTCAAAAGTCATACAGATACTGTTCTGTTAAATCATTAATATTCGAGGAAAATTTAATTTTGTGGATTTCGTGGATGATCTCAACCACAACATTAATCCACATGAATATTAATGATTTCTTTAATACATGACTTATTGGATAAGAAATCCTTGAAATTATGTCCCCACAAAATGGTCTTTTTAAACAAAACCACAAAATTTTGTCCTATTGAAATTAATTGATTTGTCAGTACTCGTTCTATTGCCAGAAAACCCTGCACAACTTACTGAATTTGAAAGCAAGTATTGCAACCATTGCAAACTTAATATATTGATTCGTATACTTATTCATGGAGGATTTAAATTTGTGGTTGAGGTACTAGTAATTCACGAATTTCAAATTAGATCTCCAACAAACATGAATGATTTTACAGTATTAGAGGAGAATGATTGATTTAATGCTCTCTGTCTGGATGGATTTGTGCTAATGTTTGTTTGTGCTTGTTCTCAACCAGGAGCACACTTTCAATGAAACTGCACATGAATATTTGGTATCAGGTCTTCGTTGCTCAGTAGTTTGTGTGTTTGTCAATTAATCTGGCGACCCAGGTTCAAATCTGGTGGAAGCGCTCATAAATATTTTCTGCCATATTTCAGTAGAAAGCCGACTTGCAAATTAAGGATTTGCTTGGCATTGTTCGGTATCAAGCCTAGTTGTGCACATTGTTAAGGATTTAAGTTGGATAATATTTTCAGGAGTTATCGCCCCTTGTGGGAGACCTACCTTTTGGTGTCATGTCCTTGTTTCTGTAGACTTGAGGTCGACCTTTATATTGGACATGAATTGGTCAGGGCTACATAATAACTGATTGTCATTATATATATATATATATACTTTCAGACATCACACAAATCCTGTAGGTACCGAGTGGAGATGGCAGATGGATGATCCAGAAGTTGTATTTAATGGAGCCTTGGAGAGCCACGTCAACATGATCAAACAGTTCAGAGGTAAGACATAAAGCACCTTGCGCTAGTGATCATTACATTCAATGTTTATCAAACAAGTTTACAAATAAAACTGTAATAATGTTCCTATGCTGTTAGTTATCCAGTTATTTAAATGTGATGTTCACAAATATTGGTTTCAGTCTATCACATAAGCCTAAGAAAATAGTCTTATTCTTTAAAATGAGAATCTATTTTGCATAAGTTTGTACCAAACTTTACCTTGGCAATATAAGTATTGTGACGTCGTGGGCAGCTTCAGAGAATGCATTGTCATATCGACAGTGCCGAACCAAAACCCTGTGACTCAATTTTGGTGCGAAAACTATTTTTGCAGCATCTGCATCTGCTAGACGTCTCGCGCATTTCTGTCTTGTTGCAATCTTAAGAGCCAATGCTGTTACTTAGATGGCGACAAGACAGAATTGCGCGGGACGTCTGGCAGATGCTGCAAACAAAGTTTTCCCGCCAAAATTGAGTTACGGGGTATTGGTTCGGCACCGTTGATATGTCATGTTAAATATTTATTGCACTCGATGGTAGTCCTGCTGAAAGATACTTCAAGCTTAGGTTTATTGCACTGCTAAAAATGAGGTTGAAATCAGGCCCGTCTTTTCATGAACATCTTCTGAGCCTTACTTGGTCAATTAACCTGAAGTTAACTTGGCGGGTCAATTCCGACAAGGGCCTTGTGGTAGAATAAATAAAACATGCATGCTGAGAATGATTTTACACCGTTTACCATGTTGGGTAGTACTTATATCCATATATGCATTTCAGGGGTCCCTGGTGTGTTACCTGATAAATTTGAAGAAGGAAAGATGCCGGCTCATTGTGCATTATCTCTCGTTGGTGAACCAATCATGTATCCAGAAATTAACAAATTTATAGATCTACTCCATGAGAAACATGTATCAACATTTCTTGTAACTAACGCTCAATTTCC
This sequence comes from Spisula subtruncata, assembly GCA_963678985.1. NCBI lineage: Eukaryota > Metazoa > Mollusca > Bivalvia > Venerida > Mactridae > Spisula > Spisula subtruncata. Next base: position 25,885,779 of record OY787672.1, read on the forward strand.
TGAAGCAATAAGGTAAGTTATGATGGTCTTCATTGAAGAGTATAACAGAATAGTTTTAGTTAGACTTATTGAAGTCGAGCTATTGTCGTCACTTGATTGTGTGTGTGCTATCCAAGGTATCCACTTAATTTTGCAAATTTCTACTTCTCGCAAACTCAATTTGCGCTAAATAATTTCTTGGTTTACATTATTACATTACTGTACTAAGATGTAGTTTTGCGATTTCAGTTAATTACTTTTTTTTTGCGCTTTGAGCATAAAATGTGAGCATCTTTAAATATATAGAAGGAAGATTTAAATATCATAATAAATGGAAGTATAATCTTACTATTACAGGAATCTATCGCCAGTTACACAACTCTACGTCAGTGTCGACGCCAGCACGAAGGAAAGTCTTAAGAAAATAGATCGTCCATTGTTCAAAGATTTCTGGGAACGTTTTATCGACAGTTTGAAAGAATTATCTAGTAAAGGACAAAGAACTGTATACCGTTTAACTTTAGTGAAAGCGTTCAATACAGACGAGATAGAAAACTATGCAAAACTGGTTACCCACGGTAACCCAGACTTTATTGAGATTAAGGTAATAAAATTTTAATAAGTTTTAGCAGTATTTTATTCAGAAAATATTTAACAACATCGGATTATAAAAACTTTAAAATAATCACATACGTTGAAGTATAACGTCTGGATTGAATGACGTCCGGATAGGAAGAGGATCAGTAGAGGGAGAGAGTTCATTTAGATACTTCGATATTGTATGCAATAATATTGATACTAATTTAATTATGAATAAAATTTAATTTGTCAAAAGAATAAGGACTTGAGGTATTTCCATGGTTTTTTAGGCTGGCGATTTCGCGCCAGACTTTTACAATCCTAAAAAATGAAATCCACTAAGATGAATTTACTCCCAAAACTGACAACACAGAATCTATACACTCGATGCAAATAGTTCCTCCTCGTTAGTCAGTTTTGCAAGATAAGAACATTCAACTTTCCTTGTTTCATTTATTCTGTTCGATTGTAATATATTAGTTCCTTCTTGTAATGGAAGGAAATTGAATGAAATTAAAAGAATAGGTGTTTAAATGCGTTGATAATTATTACTACGCGTTATATACTAACGCGATATAGCGCGCGCAACAATGATTTTATTATGGTAAATTATTTAGGTCAACATTCTTCAACGAGATCGTGGTCGAGTGGTTGAGCAACTCGCTTAGTAATTTTCTGATGCTAAGGTCCAGCGATCGAATCACGGCCGCTCCAAATTTTTTATATTTTTATTATTTTTGTTAAGTCCAGCACTTACCTCTCTTTCGACTTAGAAAACCACTTGATGTTATATTACTTGAAAAGCTATTGTTCCTTAGCAGTTCGCCAGCCTGTCAGTACTTTCAGTACTTTGATTAATCTTAAAAATAATATTACACTACCACAGCCATGGTTAATGCACTGGATTTATAATTTGATGCCCAGTCACAGCCTGAAAAATGGTTGAGAAAAGCTTTAAACAAGTTTTAACATAACATGATTTTATGAATGATTTCAGGGTGTCACATACTGCGGGGATTCTAAAGCTTCCAGCATTACCATGAGTAACATACCCTGGCACGAGGAAGTTGTCGGCTTTGTTAAACAGATCGTTGATGAACTTCCAGACTATGAGATAGCGTCAGAACATGAACACTCAAACTGTCTACTTCTTGCCCATAAAAGGGTAAATATTGCACTACACTGTAAAATCATAAATTATCGTTGAGGGATAAAATATCGTGGTTTTTGTGGTTCATCTTTAACCATATCATCAAATCCCATTAAACACTAATTTTGGTATTTATTACCTGAAATGCAAAATCAATGACTTAAGTCTGGTTGCCATCACCAATGTAACAGTTCTACTAGTCTACTATAGTACTACTTCTGTATTCTAAGGAACGGGAATCAGACTGTAAAAGGCATACCTGCCAAGTTAATTAAATCAAAAATAGGAGTAATAAAGCGAAAACATGTCACAAGATGCACTTAATGTGATTTAAAAGGGATTTAGATGCATAAACAAGGAATGTATTAATTCTAGTGATTTTAAATATGGGACAGATCATAAAATGAGCCAAATGTACTTTTGTGCAAGGTAGGTTAACTTGGAAACCAGAAATTGATCAACGAAAAGAGAAGTAACTCCACTTTAATAAGAGTACTTGGCAGGTACATTTTGTATGGTAAAAGGCCTAATGTATTTACTGTTGTATGTATTTCAGTTTAAGATAGATGGAGATTGGTGGACCTGGATAGATTATCCAAAGTTTCATCAATTAGTTAAACAATACAAGGACAGTAATGGACAACAAACATTTACAGCCATGGACTATATAGCTAAAACACCACACTGGGCTGTATTCGGTGCTAAAGAACAAGGCTTTGATCCAAAAGAAACCAGATTTTATAGAAAATCTAACAAGAAAGATATTGGCGGCTGTTGAACATTTGATAATACCATTCTGTTGTAATCACATTGTGTTTGCAATGCCTAGTGTCAGGGTAGTCATTGGTCAGGTACCAATGTAAACATTGCTCTGTCCATTCCTTGGTCAAAGGTTGTTTGTTTGAGCTCATCAAGTGGATTAATTGAGTTATAAAAATCATAATTGTGTGCTCGATTAACAACTAGCCACTGGGCAGTTGTGCTTGAATGAGGAGGAAAGTTAAAGATACTGTAAGGAACGAAGCATAACCTACCAACACTGAAATTAGGTTTAACAAACGTCATAGTTCTCAAGCTGAACTATGACGTTCTTGTATCTTCTGTGACACATAAAACACCATGCCTAATAGAAGCGTTATATTCACTATAACACTGAATTATGGTTAACCCTTCTTGGCAGGGTAAGCTACTGTGGTCCTCTTTCTTCAATGTATATCATACTTCATCAATACCTGGATTTTGCCATGTAAGCACCCTAGAGGTCACAGTTATTATTCAATTGTGATGAACTTGGCCACAATGTTTTACTCTAAATAAAGGCCTAGTTCACAATGACTAACAGTATTCTTCCGCTTTAAAAAAACCCTTCAAACAGTTGATTAACTTGATAACTACTAGTGTTGACATACTTTTTATGCCCCCCCCCACACTTTTATTAGTGGTGGCATATAGCAGTGCTGTTCGTCCATCTGTAACGCAAATCTTGTGTGTTTTACTCCTCACAAGATGTTTAGCGGAATTTTGTTAAATTTTCACAGATAAACAACCTAAAGGTATACCTAATCCTCTTCGGGTTGGTTTGCCCTGAAGGCCATGACGAAAATGTATAGTTAACCGTAAAGAATTGAATCTTTGGTGGGTCAATTTTTACAAGAGTAATAACCCTTTATTACTAATAATATATACCTAATGGGGGCATCTGTGTCCTATGGGCACATTTCTACTTTACTTACTAGTTAATATTCTTGTTTTTCATGCTCGATTCAAGTGAACTGTATGCCGATGAAATGACTCTAATCTGAGAAAATTAAAGTTTTTATTGATAAATTGTATAGGTATATTGAATTTCAGGATTAATTATACCCACTGCACAAGTATGTTTTAAAGGGGCTACTGTTTCCAGCTTGTTTCAAATATGAGCAACCTTAATATGTAGATGTGCATGAAGGAAATAATTTGCCCTGTGATGATTTTTGCCAGAGTTACGGCCCTTTGAGGCAGGGGTATATTAGTCTGCCGAACAGCTCTAGTTTAACTTGCCATCTATGGTTTTACCTGTGTTTTGACATTGAATCATCTATGAACGATTTTATCATTATAGTCTCATTTGTTGCATCGTTATCACTCATATTGTTACGCATGTATAATTATGTCATTTGAATATTTGTGTGTAATGTTTTAAAAAACAATGCAATAAAAATGTAGCATCATATTGTGTTACTGTTTTTATTCATGTGGACCAAACTGAAGTTGAAACTGTTTGTTTACAACAAATCAAAAAGTAATTTTCGAACAGATTTTTCTTGTTTTCTCCAAATTTCAATTGTGTACTTACGACCTTCTCATTCTAAGCCGAGCATGCTGAGCATAGCCTTATTTCTACTGAAATATCCATGGCAGGCATATTAAATTATATGTGCCTCCACCCGAGTCGCCAGATTAGGCCAGCGTACTAACCACTGAACTATGAAGCCAGCAATATATGCCTGTTATTAATAAAGTTCTGTTCTGTTTATCAAAAAGAGGAACTTTCAAGCTAGCATACAAATTTATTGAATGATCTGTGTACTACCTGATGGGGTGATCATCTGAGGGGATCCACATTCTACCAAGAGTATGAATAGCTCCCATCCACCGGTAACAGATATACCATTTATGTGTCTATGAATATGTGTTGACATAACAATCAAAAACTATACAGAACATTTTAATACTCAACAAATGCATGTACATCAACCAATTGATTACGTAGTATAGCTTGGCGAATATAACTTGATCTTAACCTTTCTGCATGAATATATTACAAGTTTCTTGCTAGCAATATATCAATTTCTACAAGCAAATCGTGCAATATCAGTCTTTCAAATGTGTGTTTGTATGACATCTAGAGTGTCTTTCGTGATACTCCACCAAGGTTATAAATACATACAATATATCTACTTAAATTATGCTTATCAAAAGGTTTATGTTAAATTCGCCAAGCTACATGTATATTATACACTTAGGTGATACTTATAATTTAAGTTGTTCTTGTGATAATCAAAACAAGTATATAATTTATTATACAGAATGCATTTAATACAGGAAAGTTCAAATACAACTTTTGGTCACATGGAAATTCATCAACATTTATTCCTGACAATAGGACACCGTTGATAACTCGACAGAACATGTATTCAACATCAATAATATGTTACAAAATTATAGTTAAACATTATTGCCACTGTTGCAATGGTTCTAGTATAGCACGTCATGTAATTGGCCTTCACTGCATATACTGTAAAATCATTTAATTTCAATGAGACGAAATTTTGTGGTTTTGGTATAAAAAACTATTTCGATAGGACGCTAATTCGTGGATTTTGCATTTCAGGTAATAAATACATGGGTCAAAATAATTGGTTGATGGGATTAAATTTCATGGTTGAAGTGTACCATGAATTCCACGAAATTAAATTCCCTACGAAAATTCATGATTTTACAGTATTTAACTAGCTGTGCTTTATTACGCAATAAAATGAACTAGGTCAGAAACCTTTATTTTCTATGATATTCTAGAAAATGTGGAAGGTTGCCGGGTATCTCAACACTTTCTTCCATAGGTATTTGAGTTGCCAGTTGGCATAGATTATACTCTGGAAGATTGATCAACCGAGCTTGAGCTACAGCTTCCTCGGGCACTTCTGTCTGGTAAGTCTTCCTCTGCACCATATCACTCAAACCATCCTGCAAATTGAAAACAACAAGGCTGTCTATAATTATAGCTACATGATTATCCTCTAGTGATTTTGGCCTTGAATTGGCATAGTTGGGAAGCACAGTGGCTGAGTGATGTCTACACATTATGTATAAGCTTCATAAAGTTAATTTTTAACACCAATCGAGGGATTAATAAACAGAGTAATCGAGGGATTAATAAACAGAGCAATCGAGGGATTAATAAACAGAGCAATCGAGGGATTAATAAACAGAGCAATCGAGGGATTAATAAACAGAGCAATCGAGGGATTAATAAACAGAGCAATCGAGGGATTAATAAACAGAACAATCCAGGTTGTACAAGCAATGTTAAAATTAAGAAGCTTAGTCCATAAAATGTATTGTTTGTCTGCTTTTCCTGTGCCATATTAGCAATGGGTATCAAAATGTTAAACCATAGTTCGTTGATGGCCATTAAACTTGCAAAACTAATCGACTTTCTTATTTGGTAAATAATTTTATCTACAATTTGGAAAGATCACAAAGGCATGCATATTGACATATCATAGCAGAAATGACAGCTACTTTTTAATTGCTTAAACGATTAAGATGTCGGTGAACTACTTGTTATATTGTCTTATTGCACTATTCAAGTGAAAGTGCTATTGTTCCCATATGAACAATAAATTGATTCTTAAATGAGATCGTCTTTGGTCAGAGGACACGTACACATATAAGCATACCTGCCAAGTACTCCTATTAAAGTGGAGTTACTCCTATTTTCTGCCAAGTACTCCTATTAAAGTGGAGTTACTCCTATTTTCATAGTTGATTTCTGGTTTTCAAAGAGCATCTAACTTTGACCAAAGGTACAATTGATTCATTTTATGATCTCCTGTCCCATAGCTATAACTACCGGTACTAGAATAAATACATTCCTTGTTTATGCATATAAATCCCTTTTAAATTAAATTTAAGTGCATCTTGTGATTTGCTTTATGAATATCACTCCTATTTTGGATTTAACTAGCTTGGCAGGTATGCATACAGGTATAAGACAGTGCTAATGTGTATCATTATGCAGAGCAGAGAATGCAGACTGTTCCTCAATATTTACCTCAGGTACATGACCCCGGACACTGGAAGACGCATCATCCATACCAGGAGTAGTGTCCTCCATAGATGGCTGGGTCAGATGTGCAGTCGCCTGAAACAGAAAACAAGACACTGTTCAATAAACCTTCAATTACCTTTGACAATAATCAACAGGTTCATGTCATACCTTAATCAAGAAATCACCTAACCATGTTTAACATTGAGTGTTCAAAATCATCTCATATACATGTACTGGACTTTCTTCTTCTTCCATGTAATTTGCAGGGCCAACTCTGGGGCATTATCGCAACTGTTAGAGGCAGAGGTGAGATACAAAGAATCCGGGTGCGATATCCTAACTCGTTTCCAATAGATACCGTGGTTCTTTAACGTGCCCAATGTAAAGCACTGATACACGCGAGACAACCCCTGGGTTACCAACCAGGATCATCTCTAGTTAGGTGGGAAACACTTAATAGCGTTTCTGAAATGACCAAGTGTCCCGGCCGAGAATGGAACCCGGGACCTCTCGATCAGGAGTCAAGCGTCTTACCACTCGACCACCGTGCTTAGTTTGTTTGTGTTCATAACACTTTATGTCAACGTGCAACAAATGTGCACATTGGTCATATAAGCAAAATCGTTTGACTTTTTTGTCATATAAGCGGTACCTTTGGATCCAACTAGGTAATAACGAAACAGACCTTACTTAAACCAGGGCCAGAAGGTGCTGTGGTACCCCAGCGCCTTAATTCCAGAATTGGCTTTCCCCAAGCCCCTTAAATCTCACAATGGTGTCTTTAAATTGCTATTTTTTGTCAGTATTGTGTTATTTGAGAGAAAAAGGCTTGCATTGTGTAAAAAGTACTTAAATCAGCATCTTTTAATATTATGCATATTAATGCAGTTATATGTTCTAAAACATTCTACCTATTCTTGGCTATGTCCTCTAGTATGTATTCTAGAAATACCCCAGCGCCTAAAAAATATTCTGGGGAATGGCCTGTAAACCATACCAATATAATTATGAAAGAAGATGATTTTAGCCAATGTTAATAGAGAATATACGAGGGTTGTTCATTTAATTCCCGGACGATCGCCATAGCGATTGATTGGAACATACTATTGTACTTAAATTTCGTTTCATAACACTTAGTCACCAATTTTATTATTTGACAAAACATGAAATAATTTTATCCATCAGAACGCAAACTATGGTTACTATAGTAACCCCACAAACGACTACCCGGCCCAACCCAATTTTGTAGTGGTATGTAGAGTGTTATTTAGGTAGGGGTCGTGGTATTGCCGCATATTGTAAGCAAACAAACTTCAGACAACAATATGTATGCATCTAGGTCGTGAAATATAACATTTGATGTCAATTCCGTATAGCATTTTGCGTTCTAATGACAAAAAGTGTGGTTTGGTGAATATCGCAATAAACTCGGATTTGTTTAGAGAAAACGGGTAAAGAAATGTTTTTATGAACATATTGACCGTACAACAGTTAAACTTAAGACACTCCTTTTAAAAAACCCTTTAGACAATTATCGTAAATGCAGACTGTTGTTTATATAGAAAATAAACCGTTCTACGATGATACGGTATCACCACGTGATGATCAAAGGCCGGCCAAACCTAAAGTCAACAACAGAAATAAAGTAGATTCAAAGCCTGTTGGGCGGTAGACACTAATAGAATAATAACTGCTGTATAAATAGCAGCTACGTGCGATTTTATCGTTGTTATAGCATATTAAATTCACTACTGAACAGCTTAACACGACAAACAAATGTGTTCGTTCAACTTCATGACCCCTAAATAATGATCAAATGATGCAAAACGTAGCGTTTTAGATGCGAAAACGGCGTAACGTCGCCATTTTTTGACGTCGACTTGGGCCGACTTCCGTTACACGTACTTACTAAAATGCTAATATTATGAAAACCCTTCATTGTACCATGTTGACATTTTGTATGCGAATCAAGGAATGGTGTAAATGTACTACGGTCTGTTTTCATGAATATACGTCAAATCATTTTTCAGCAATATCGATCGTCCGGGAATTAAATGAACAACCCACGTACACCTCACGAAGCGAGAACATCGATAAATGTTACTGCAGGCTATCTCACTGCCAACCTAGGCGATCAGGCATGTTACACATGTGATTCAAACAAAGATTATAGCCTTAAAACGGCAAAATTGATTTCTCTCATATTAGTCAAGACAATAACCTTTTAAATAAAAAAAGTTCATAAACAAAGTTTCTCTTACCCCTAAACCCCTTGGAACCATTGCTTCATTGAACGAACACATTTCCGCAGTAGGCATATGAATTTTCTTGCTAGAAATTTCTTGCCTTAAATTATGCATTTCTTGCTGTGGATTAATCGGTGGCACAAAGTTGGGGCCCTTACTATGGTGACCACCCTTGTCGTACAGTTTCCTTCTCGAGAGATTGGTTACATGGTTTTTAACCGGTCCAGTCTCCATAAGCAAACTTGTACACTCTTCAGCATCATCTGAAATATTCGTTCAAATGTTCATATCAGTATAGCTTGGCTAATTTGACAAGAGCCTGACCTTTTGATTAGCATACTTTAACAGTCGATATATTACCTACATTTCAACGGTGCCAAACCAAAACCCCGTAACTCAATTTTGGCGCGAAAACTTAGTTTGCAGCATCCGCATTTGCTAGACGTCCAGCGCATTTCGGTCTTGTCGCCATTTAAATAGCCAATTCGCAAGACCGAAATGCGCAGGACGTCTAGCAGATGTGGATGCTGCAAAAAGTTTTCGCGTCAAAATTGAGTTACTGGGTTTTGGTTTGGCACCGTCGATTTACAACACCTATTGTATGTTTTTATGATCAGGGAGTATCATGAAGACGCTCTAGATGAAATACAAACACTAAACTGAAATACTGATATAGCACGATTTGCTCACGGAAATTGATATATTCAAAGCAAGAACCTTTTAATATATTCTTGCATAAAGGTCAGGTTCAGGTCAAAATAGCCAAGCTATAGGTCAGGTTCACGTCAAAATTGCCAAGATATACTAGTAAGTATATAGTTACATCATCTAGTCTACTATCTGCCATCTATGGCTCAATTATACCATAACTCTACAAGTACTACACTAACTTTACAATATTTTTTAATTAATCCAATTAAGATTTTGCATTTCATGTACTGAATACTACAAGGATCAAAGCGAGTGTTCGTTGGTATTTGATATTGTGTAACAAATAACTGACTTGTAATACAATGAACATTTCTTTCTTATGAGAGACAATTAATATAATATATATTTGATATTGTTGTTTAAGGTGAACCAAAAAATCAACGAAATTTACCCCCCCCACCCACAAAAATTAATGATTTAACAGTATAACTGATGTAACCAGAATTTTCATTACGCAATCAACAAACCTTCAATCAACTCCAAAGCCTGGGATGCAGTCGCTCTGGCTACATGATTGTGTTCAGTCATTTTCATCAGAAGATCTCGCATGTTCAGACTGCACCCGTCTGGAATCAATTTCTGGACAAAGAAATCATCGTCCGTGTCCATAGCCATCTGGAAATACAGCGCAATGTCAGAAACAAGAAACAAGCAACAGATATTATTAAATCATTATTAATAACAAACATCGACTTAAAATAGTCTAGATAAAACTGCCAAATGCATTAATAGAGTTTTCATCCGTCTAATCACGTCGTTATCAAGAATTAACGTAGCCTAACAACTGCTTCAGTCACCACTTACTTTAGGTATACTATACACGTAGTACACAAAGTTTGGAGAATGCAACTGTAGTTTCGTAAGCACAAAATTTGCTATGTTCTTTAACCTTCTTCAATCTCATATCCCCAAACCTTTGACACACGAAAATATCCACCTATACAGTTACTGTAAAATCATTAATTTGTCGTGGGGGATTAAATTTCATGGATTTCGTGGTTCACCTCAACCACAAACTTTTATCCCAACGAACATTGATTTTGACCCTTGTTTTATTACCTGAAAGGCAAAATCCACGAATTCAAGTCCCAACGAAATTGTCTTTTTTACCAAAACCATGAAATTTCGTCCTAACGAAATTAAATGATTTTATAGTACTTCATTTGAAAGTTCATTTACAAACATACCTGGTTCATCAAAGTCTGTCGCAGCATTTTCTTGGTTTTGTCATCAATGTTTTTGTATGTTAAATTACCATTGGTGATAATCCTAACCATTACGTGATAGCCCAAATACATGTACATTATCACTAAAGCCCAGGCAAATACATCCACTTTTCCTGTTATATCACAATCTTTCAGACCCCAGTTCAGACCCAGGGACCTGAAAAAACACGAAGGAATACATGTATTGATGACCAATAAACCCAAACTACTAAAGAAACTCATTGCACAAACATTTTTCACACAAATACCGCCTTCGTTATAACCGAGCAGAAATGCACACAAAATGCTTCATTGGGACCTAGAAATCATGACATTGTAACCGTTTTTTCAATGTATCTGATTTCGTTATAAGCGAGTGGTATAACATTGAAATAAAGAAGGGACGAAGTCGGGGATTTTTTTTCCTAACGCTATAACCAAGTTTTTGTTATAAGCGAGTTCGCTATAAGTGAGTTCCACTGTAATTAACAAGTCCTTACACGTTTCTTTGTAGTAGAAATTGGCATATTTCTGGTGCCGTATATTCTGGTGTCTGGCCCGCAAACTCGAGGCGATCACTCGGCATTCTCGATGATCCGAAATCTGTGATCTTTAGTTGCATCGTATCATTGTTGTATATATATATACAAACATTTTCAGCTGAAAAAATAAAATATATACCAGTATATGCTAAATTAAATAAATGTACAAACAATTATTATTATAAATAATACAAATATAATTGTAAATGTTATAAGTTATATAATTGCAAATACATATGTAGTTATTAAACCTAGTAGCTCCGAAATGCCAACTTTTCAGGAGAGAAAAAAAACATCACATTTTTTATCACAGTGTTCTAGAAATTAAAATTATATAAAAATGCCAAACAAATGGAGCTGCAAAATATGGTATAAGCGGTACACGTGTAAGTCATACCAATAATTCAGAAATGGTAGCTACTATATTGTGTCACCAGTTTTGTCATTTGTATGAGGTACGACAAATCGACCTTTTCGGTTATAGGACACTTAATGTAATTATTATGATATTTATGGATAATAATACGAGTTGTTAGGATGGCAATACCTGCAGTGCCTTGGTATAAAATCAACATACTAGGCAAATTAATAGGGTAGTATTGTAGTAATTTATCATTATAAAGTAACGTATCGAAATGTCGTAGTTTGATTTGTTTACAAAAAGTCATAGAGACTGGAAATGGTAAGAAATTGTCGGACGAAAAGTAATAGTGATTGAAATATTGTAGTTGTCAGGAGACTTTTTAATGGGTTCTGATTGGCATAGCGCTAGAGCATAGAGCATAGAACATAGACCAAAATACACGCAAGACTTTATACATTTAGAAAAGACAATAACAAATTTTGGGAAATTTTGGAGCTACTAGGTGTAAGAACGACAGCGAAGATAAGTTACATAATTGCAAATTGGACTTATTTCTTACTACAAGTATTTTCATGTAATTTCTTAGATATTTTTTTCTCTTCCAAACTTACAAATATGTATAAGTAGCTAACAGGATTCATATTCCGACATATTTATAATTGATCGAATTATCATTTTATATGTACAAACAATGCTTGTTTGAATTATTAACACCTTGATTACACCTTAGAATCAGCAATAAACAACACAATACAATAAACATGTTATGAATACCCCTTGATATTATTTATATAAATTGTATGGGGGAGATAATATTCTGCCTGATTATTTTCTACAGATGATAAAATTCTGGGTAGATTTATTTCTGCAAATTGATCTAGGATCTGGCAGAAATTTCTCTACCCAACAGAAATAATCAGCTATACAGTGGCGTTACTTACGTTTCAAGTCAAGATGGACTATTCTGTCCATGTGAGCCAGTCCAGCTAGTCCTTGCTTTGCGAGATTTCTTATCTGTTTCTCATTAAATCTTGTCCCTTCCAAATAAATCTTGTCAAGAGAGTCACCTGAAATGTTGCCACATCTTTATAACAAGCTAGTACTAACTGAATCAAGTTACCCGGAAGTCATGATCAGCTACTTTTGCAGTTCAGAAGAAGTACATATTATTAAGAATTATTCCAATTAAAGTTAGATCGCCTCTATTTAAGAAATACAGACAAAATGAGTATTGTATTTTATCTTGTTTTTCTACTCAAAAATGTATTTTATTTAACTTCCCTAGAACAAAAGTTTCCTTAATTTTGAAGAGGAAATTGGATTGTTAATATTATACCATATTCATGAATAGAGGATAAATAATAAGTTGTCAATTGATATAAATTTATATTAAACAAGTTTAGGAACTATTATTAAGCCCGCCAGATGCTCGCTCAATAATAGTTCCTGAACGAGTTTAATATAAATTTAATTAATATATCAATTGACAATGAGTGTGAGATTCTTTATATCATACAACACTTTTAATGCAAAATACACAACATTCTATTGAAAAAACACACCCATGTAGTAAAATGTTATACTACACACATGTAGTATAAGTATAAGAAACTAACCCTGATAATCAGAATTAGTTTTCTTATACTTATACTACATGTGTGTAGTATAAGTGATACAAGGAAAGATATATAATTATGTGATATATTATCCATACCTCCATATTCAAGATAAAGTTCTACAGTCGCTGGCTGAAAATTCTCTGAACTATCTCTCTGAACTAAGCCGAAGAATTTTGTTACGTTTGGGTGATAACATGTCGTGGGAGCAATAACCTCATTTGCTCTGAACATATCTTTCTGAATCTAAAATGATGGAAAGAACCATAAATAACACAGGACACAAAAATTCTGAATGGTGAACAAACAAAAATAATAATTTTTTTTTTTAAATTTCAACGAGCAGAAAGACAAACAATTAAAATAATTGTGTGTAACAGACAATAAACATAAATATAAAGTAGAACCCCACCTTACGACCACCCCGAAATTAATGTAACCAATGAGAGAGAGCATTGTTATTTACACCTGTTTGCAGTACAGGTAACTGTATTGTTGACAAGGTAAATAACCACTAAATGCCTACGCGGACCAAATTCAGATACAGTCAAATAGTCCGTTAAAAAACTTTAAAGCGACTGGAAATGGGGGTATTTCTTGACAAATCAGAATCATGAAATTGGTATTAAATGCTTTGTATGCATGTATGTGATGTAGTGAAATGGTTATTCAGAAATATTTTGTATTCTGGCTTAAATATGAAAGTGAAAGTAAGGTTGGGGCTAACGGACAGTGAGTAAATCCGTACATGTGAGAAAATCTGTTCACCACGTTTAACAAACCAAATTTTTCTTATATGATACATGACCCCCTACTTTTTTTTAATTTTCTTCAAGCTGGATGCTATTTCTATTGATTAAAATATTTTGAGAGGGCCCCATGGACAAAAAGTTGACATTTTTTTTGGCTGACCTAGGTCACTTTACATTGAGTTAAAGAACAACTCTATTTGGTGGTTTGTGACCTAAACGGAAATGAACTTTTTTTTAAATTTTATATTTTTCCAAAAAAATTGTTTTCCTTTTTTTTTTCGTTATCAACAATACAGTTACCTGTGATTTGCAGTAGTTTTAAAAATGTTTCATCCTTTGACATTGGTCATCTAGCATTCAAAGGTTTAAAATCGTGTGTTACGGTGTAGTGATATCCAACATAAAGCAAGACAAATATTAATGACATTACCTGTTTTCTGACAAAGGGTTTCTTTGTTTTCGAATCGTAACACAAGTCAACTTTCCCAAAGGATCCATGTCCAAGAACTTTCTTCGACACAAAATGTATCCCTTCTATGTAGTTGAAGCATTCAGGATCACATGTCTGCAGTAAGAATAAAAACAAATTTGAAAAAAAAAAAAGACTGCACTCAGTGCAAAAGAAGATGCTGGGGCATAAACATTTGGACAGGGAAAGCAGTTTTGAAAAAGAATATCATTTAAGGACAAACAATAGGCCGTGTGTTTTGGCAAAAAGATTTTCTAAGATCAATACATGTAATGCTCAACTTTGTTATCATGGCAACCAGATTTCTGTGTGATTTAGAGTTAAATATTTTATGAGTTTAAGATTTGATTAGTTATTATCCAATTTCTGACTCTTTAAGCAGGTCACGAATCTATACACTATTATTTTGGTACATTGAATATTCATGAACGGGGTAGGGGTATTAGGGGATTCAAGTTGAAAATAAATTTGTAAACATTAAATCATAAGAGAACAGCTTTAAGACAATTTCAGGACATCCAAAACTCTTCAACACAAAATTCAAATGTTGACAGCCATTAGCAAGCCTTAAAAACCTCATAATTATGTTATATTTTGAAACACATTTTTATTAAAATACTCAAATACAATGGTACACGGATACACGTTAAAACTAGAAATGTGTTTATCGACTCAGGTGCCCCCATTATGGTATACATGTATAGTAAAAGTAACAAAGGTCCATAACTCTGGTAAAAAATTCTGCAGCAAAAATCCCATCCTTTACGGTCAACAATACATTAAGGCTGTTAAAGGTCTGTGAAAGTTTGAAGAAATTCCGCCAACAGTTTGTGAGGAGCTCAACACACAAAATTTGCGTTACGTTCCTTACATACAGACAGATGGACGGACAGCACCAATGCTATATGCCCCAACTTATCAATACAGTGGAACTCACTTATAGCGAACTAGCTTATAACGAAAACTCGGTTATAGCGTAAGGAAAAAAAATCCCCGACTTCGTCCCTTCTTTATTTCAATGTAATACCACTCGCTTATAACGTAATCGGATATAATGAAAAATCGGTTATAACGTTATGATTTTTAGGTCCCAATGTAACATTTTGTGTGCAATACTGCTCGCTTATAACAAAGGCGATAATTGCGTGAAAAAAATTGTGAAAACAATCTTAAGAGGTGTTATAAGTAGTTGCGCCTCGGGCATTTATCAGTGCAAATTAACTGACATATTACCAATAATTATATAATTATACACCTAAACTTCGACTTAACAAGATTATTAACTTTTGTAAATGGTTTATTTCGAAAAACGGTAGCTTAAACTATAAAACGAAATATTAGAAAACGAAATATTAGGATGAAATACGTGGGGCCATCATCAACCAAGTCGCAATCGCCATCGTTACTTACTACATGTAAATTGTATTTATGGTTTAACGGCTAGTGCTTAGAACTTGCTAATTAATGGCCTTATAATATTGATATATTGATTGATATGTTCCAAGTAAGATATAGAATAGAACTCATTCATTACATTTTTTTATCAGTTAATAGTATCAAATAATTGATCGGCATCGTCTATGCTGTTTCTTTAAACATTCCGAAGCAGTATGTACATGCTGTACTTATAAATGACAAACACAATGATTTTAATATACAATGTATAACGAAATACGTTATATCCAATATTACATAACGAAATTTCGTTGTACTGATATAGCGAAAATCGGATATAGCAAAAGGAATTGCTAGGTCCCCAGGATTAGGTTATAACCGAGTTCCACTGTATTAAGTGAGGGGAGGGGAGGGGGGCACAATGACTTAATTACAAGTAGTTCAATATTGATGCAATGTTTAATAACAGTACACATATACTGTAAAATCATTAATGTTCATCAGGGATTAAATTTTGTCGATTTCGTGGTTTGCCTTTAACCACGAAATTAAATCCCATCGAACAATAATTTTGACCCTTGTATGTTTTACCTGAAATGCAAAACCCACAAATTAATGTCCAATCGAAATGGTCTTTTCTACCAAACCATCAAATTTCAAAATCATGAAATTAAATGATTTTACAGTATTCAGTTTCTTAATCACTTACCTCATCAATAATGCATCCAGTGTCACATTTTACTCCTGGCAATCTATACGACATATCCACCAATGCATCTTTAGTTGTTCTTCTGACTTCCCTACAATTATTTGAATCAAGTTTCAAATGTGAAGCCAGTATATCACATAATGTAAGATATATACAAAAAAAGGTATCCATGAGAAAATCGGACGGGGAAGGCAGAACTCAACCTCACAAGCCGAGCACAGGAATCAAAAGTCATGTGATCGTGTGGAGTACTTTGCTTTTGTTACAAAATTGTAATCATGGAAAACCAATTTCATCAATAGATACATATACTGGAAGTATGAATTTATGTGTACCAAGAATGTGATTAAATGTATTTCTGAATGAAATGACCGAGTAATATATGTTGAATAACACTTGTCGTAGATCAGTTTCTTTTTCTCTTTGCTAAATACAATACAAAATACCATTTCTCCAACCTACCTACTTCTTCATGGCCATGTAACCTTCGTAGTATCAGAAGACAACAAGACTGCGTTCAATAAACGCTTATGCCCCCGTGGAAGCCATGTCCATAAAAAGCTAATCAATCAGGGGCCATTATTCAGTTAGAATGTTTGATAGTGTTACATGGCTTTGAACTATAAGGGACTTATGATGGTCAACGAATATGCAACATTTGAAAGCAGTGCCTTGATTGACTTCATGTGTGATCTGGTGTTATGGTGTTATGGTTCTTTGTCACTGCACTTCTCCAAGTTGACACCTATTCATATACCAAGTTTGAAGTCAATATTTTAAATACTTTTGAAGATACGCTCAAGACAAACAATTATCATGAAAATACTGAAGGGGAGATAATTCAAAATGTAAGGCAGACAGAGTTATGGTTCTTGGTCCATGCACTTCTACGAGCTACCATCTATTTATATATCAAGTTTTAAGGTAATATCTTAAACAATTTTGGAAATACACTCCGGTCAAAATTTTATTCTGAAAATACTAAAGGGGAGATAATTAAAAGTTTAAGACAGACAGAGTTATATTGCTTGGTCAATGCACTTCTCCAAGTTACCATCTATTTATATTCCAAGTTTCAAGTCAATATGTTAAATAGTTTTGAAGATATACTCAGAGCAAAATTTGAATATAAAAACACTAAAGTGGAGATAATTCAAAATTTAAGACAGACAGAGTTATGGTTCTTAGTCGATGCACTTCTCCAAGTTGCCATTTATTTATATTTCAAATTTCAAGTCAATATGTTAAATAGTTTTGAAGATACGCTGCAGACAAAATTTTATTGTGAAAATACTAAAGGGGAGATAAGTCTAAGTCCAAAATTAGGTCAAGGTGAAGGTCAAAATGGAGTCAGGTGATACAGGTGTGTGGAGAGTGGTCATATACAACATCCATGCAAGTATGAAAGCTTTGTAGCAAGCCATGTTAATGCTAGAAGAAACGGTCAATTTGGGTTAACCAAGAATTTGGCCTTTCAATAAGTCTAAGTCCAAAATTAGGTCAAGGTGAAGGTCAAAATGGAGTCAGGTGATACAGGCGCGTGGAGAGTGATCATATACAACATCCATGCAAGTTTGAAAACTTTGTAGCAAGCCATATTAATGCTAGACGAAACGGTCAATTTGGGTTAACCAAGAATTTGGCCTTTCAATAAGTCTAAGTCCAAAATTAGGTCAAGGTGAAGGTCAAAATGGAGTCAGGTGATACAGGCGCGTGGAGAGTGATCATATACAACATCCATGCAAGTTTGAAAACTTTGTAGCAAGCCATATTAATGCTAGACGAAACGGTCAATTTGGGTTAACCAAGAATTTGGCCTTTCAATAAGTCTAAGTCCAAAATTAGGTCAAGGTGAAGGTCAAAATGGAGTCAGGTGATACAGGCGCGTGGAGAGTGATCATATACAACATCCATGCAAGTTTGAAAACTTTGTAGCAAGCCATATTAATGCTAGACGAAACGGTCAATTTGGGTTAACCAGGGCGGACGGACGAACGGACGGAAGGACGGACGGACGGACGGACAGACGGACGGACGGACGGACAGGTGCATTACTATATGCCTCCCGATCTATCGATACGGGGGCATAAAAATTTATTAAAATGATTTGTAAAAGATAAGTAGCAAATTACATCATACCCTTCCGAATATCGTGTAGAATGTGGTGTGAAAGTCGCTTTCAGATTTAGAAAGTCTTCTTTTCTGATGCCACAATTATCATCATCATCGAGCAATGGTAGTGACAGATCTTCATTAAATCCTTTTGGTCTTTGTAACTTTTCTTTGGGTTTTTCATCGTTCCAGACACAATAACCAAAGGTTATTTTGGGAATGGTGACTGGCTTTCTACTTATTGTAGATTCCTGTAGGCTTCCTCTTACAGAAACTACTTTATCTCCACCTGTAGCATGGCCTGTAGGCAGTAGGTCTGATGTCATGTCAATGGACTGCATGTTGGATTCTTTGGTGGATACTGGATGGATGTTGATCGTAGATGATAGTAGTGGATAACCCACTAAAATATATATTGAAAATGTGTTTGAAAATAATGTAACATCAGACTGTTATCATGCTTTATTTGCATTGCCTGGTGATCTAGCTTTTTCCTGTCAAAGAATTTCATCTAGACCACAGGAACCCTCATCAAACTTGGTAGTACAATGTACCCTTTAATTTTTTCTCAGAACCATACCCCGGGGAAAATATTAAGTTGTCAGGGGGCCTGGGAAAAACTGGAGATTTTACCATTAGCTGTCCCCGTCATGGCCATGGAGGGCCGGTGTTTTTACAAGCTGAAAATAAAATCCCGGTCCATCCCCAGGGTTGGGGCTGTGGATGCAACTGACTGATGCATTACATATCTCTGTTATCATTATAATTCAGACTGTTGCTTTTGACACGCTGGTATGACCCTTATAAAATATAATTGCACCGTTAATTACATACAGGTTTGAAATATAATCACAGTAGGTTTCTTCACAAGATTTAGTACACTACTTTTCCACTGTGGTATAACGTACACCGGATATTGCTAGCAAGATGAGTAATATTATCAATTTTCGCGACATTCTAGTGGTGACAAGGGTAAGTTCAGAGATGATTTTTAGTTTTTCTGTGTGTTGAATGTACATTTTATACACAAATATCTCCTCCATCAATTTTCCTAGCCTGTGCAACCAGTAAATTGCCAGGAAATTTCTTAAAAGCGTGATTAAAAGACCAAACTTGTATCGTTACTCACGCAGAAAGTAAGCTCGATCTGTCGAAATTAGATGTTTTTGTATATGTTTTTCGTTAAAAATACTCAACTTGAATCGAGCGAATTGTCATTCTTGTTACAAAGATTACATTGCAAATGTAGTATCCGAAACTAATCGAAAATGACGGCGCATTGCGAGAATAAATGCAGATGTTAGTGTACAGAGTATTGCTATTAAGTTGCTCTCTGGTGTACGGAGTATTGCTGTATCGTGTACAGAGTATTGCTTTTACTTGCAGTCACTATTTGTCACACAAATTGAATAAATACAAGGTATAATCAGCGTTATTTTGTAAAATTAACTTATATATCGATATGTACCTCTTTATTTATGATTGGATTGTATGGACCACATGAAGCAATTAATGTAACAAGCTAATCCTAGCCCCAAGTCCTCCCTGAATTTTATGGGAAACTTCTTTAGTAACTGTGTATTTCACATACAGTAAAGGGTCATAGCTGAGCAATTGCATTAGACAAACACCAAACTACTACAGTGTCCAATACTTTGAATTAGCAACTTTGAATGTAAGTCATATCAAAGGAACCTCATTGCAGCATCTGTAATAGTTGAGAGATTATAAAATAAGCCTTGGTGTGTATATGGATTCGAATGCCATTAGTTGCCATTTGACCATAAGCACGACTCTCAAAGAATTGCATATATGCAAGCTAAATATCAGATTTGTACTACTCACAAGAACACTTTATGCATAAAATTCAGCATTCTATATTGTTAATCGCATTCATCTGCCTGAGGGTTGAAATATTTTAACATAATCATTTAAGACTATTCTTATTATATCGTATAACCCATAAAACATGACCTTATTGGCGAGCAGACGTAATAGTACGACAAAACTGTCCATTTACATACTTTATTTACTAAATTATTAAGCCATACTCTCCATACACTAACGTTGCGCTTATGTGCAATACTCCATACACTAAACAGCAATACTCCGTACACACATGCATATCTGTTTTTGGATATATCTTAGTTGTTTTTCGAACAATATTTATGAAATTTGGTCACAACATTTTGGGGTTCAATATAAACAAAATGGCCAGTTCAAAAAATCTACAATTTGGTAATACAGCCGTTCCAGAAGCTTGTAAAGTACTGCTGTCAATATTTGCCAGTGAGTTACGGCATAATACTGGTTCATTTTAACCTTTCTGTGAATATCTGACAAACGATAGTGTGCTATAAAATTACCAAAATGCCCGAAGAAGTTAAAACTCAATTGGGATATGCTTAAGAAGTCAGTAATTTGGAAAATTTCGTCTCTAAACTCACCCTGGTCTCCATTTCATGTACTTAAAATTGATAATATTACTCACTTTACAAGCAATATCCGGTGTACGTTATACCGTAGTGTTTTCACTGGTAGGGAACGTACACCGGATATTGCAGCTAAGCGAGCCGCAATTTGCTAAATTGGATGTAAATCATCGCTGTCAAAGGTTAGTAAAATTAATTTTTCTCTTGTTTTATTGGGTTTCTGTAAGTGGTTGGTAATTAATATAACTATATACATAATGTATCAATGTAAATATGTACATGTTTCGATGTAAAACGTTGTTTTGTGGGGAAAATATTGTCATTTGTGACGCGGGCTCGCACAGAAAAATACGACCATTGCGCAAATTTTGTGATTTATTTTACTAAAACATGCAGAAACTAAAAAATGTGAAGAGGTTGATCTCTTCGAATATCATTCATCTAAGTATACTGAAAATTTCAGATCCGTAGCATAATTATTGGCGGGGTTATGACCTACAATCGAGTGCATGTATATCAACATTGGTGTACCGAGTATTGCCAGTTAGTGAACTGAGGATTGCAAATCATAAAATTTTAGTGTACCGAGTATTGACAATTGAACGTTGTTTGTTTTTCACGTTTAAAACATGTTATAAGTAGAATTGACATATATTTTTAGTGTTATTTTGTAACATCTTACCAATGAAAGGTAAATCATAAAGTGTAAATAAATACACATAAATTGTATTGTCATTATAGTATCAGATAATTATTATCCTTCTGTATTTAAGTACATTTTGTATACAAATGATATAAATCAAAATATCGCTGTTAAAATTCAATTAACTTTATAATAGTCTCTGACATACTACTATCTATATTTCAGATTCACGATGATGTTACAGTGTGTGCACTGCGACTACACAAGTGGAAGATGTACATGCAAATTCCTGATAAACCATCTCATAGGGGCTTACACAAATGACGAATTAAAATTTAAACGTATTGATGACGGAAGAAGCAAGTGCATATAGCATATCTGTTACACACCCTGGCTGTACTTTAAAACAACGAAATGATTTGTACTGAATTTTACAACATAGTGATAAATAACAAAGATATGTATAAAAGGAGCATTATTTATTTGTATACACTGTAAAATTATTAATTTCGTGGGGGTAAATTTCGTGGATTTCGCGGTTCACCTTCAACCACGAAATCAAATCCCATTGAACAATAAGTTTCACTCTGCAATGCAAAATCCACGAACTAACGCCCAATCACAATTGCATTTTGTAATTTTTGTTACCAAAACCACGAAATTTCGTCCTTACGAAATTAAATGATTTTACAGTAACCAGTTGTTGTATTTCATTGACTGATATATTCAGTCTGCGATCTTTATCTGAGGGTTCAATTAGTTTCGGCGATATTTGTCATCAATATCATACACCTTTTTGTTCTTGTGCTAATTATCTTCCAACTCCAACTCTCTCTCTATATATATAAGGCACCAAAAGGATGTAAGCCAGCAGACATCCATAACCTAGCCCCTGGCATTTTTTCTTGCTGGATAAGAAGGTTATGCATGTATTAACATAATGACGTGATAATTAACTATGCCCTATTAATGATTTTTGCCATGTGAACATTTCAATAGTGTAATGTTAACATGTGAAGCCACGTGGAGTTAACATTGAATCTTCTGATTGTTACCCTTGTCGCACACATCACAGATATGAGCAAATTCTGCAAGATGATTGTTTTTTCTTGTGTAGTTTTAGGCCAAACGAAGATTTGAACAATTTCCCAAACTGGTCACACACATGTTCATTCTTGGCTTTAATCGATGTATTTGTTCATGTTGGTGTGTTGTCACCTTTCACGTGTGTTTGACGGTGCCTTTTTGAAGTTTGAAGTTTTGTAAACCAGCAGATTTCACATTCGTATGCTGCAGTAGATCTACGTTGTACAACAGTTACTGAGCTTCCTGTGTCTTCAAGAACGGAGGTTTCCACTTCCTTAATCATATCGAATGAATGGACCAGTAATTCGATCTGCAAAACAAAATACAATATTCATATTAATAAATGATATATGAATGTTTCATTTCAATCGCTAGACCCCTAACTGCAGTTTTATTAAAAGCCTGCTGGAATCTAGATGGCTATTACACTATACTTTAAGCAAAATTGAAAATAGGGCGATGGTCCAAACTGGACGCCATCGAGACTACTTAAATAATATTTTATTCGTTTGATACACCCTCGACCGGACAGCATGTAGGGACATGCACATATTCTATAGACAACTTTCACATGCACACTGACCGAACGAGCTCTAACCAGATAGGTATAGTTTACGCACTGACAGAGAGCAAAAATGGAAAATAGCTTTCTAACACAACATCTATCTGATTACAGAATACACAGTGTATTTGACAATGGAAACATTACCGACTATTGTTTACTAACATTTGTGAGCCATATAATTTTATAGTGTATATTGGTTCAAACCTAATAAACGGTCAGTGCTTATTATTATTAATTATCAAATTGACATTTATGTTCTTCCTTGGAATAATAAAGTGGCAACAGCATTTTTTTTAAAAAGAGGAGCACATGCGTTACTTAAAACTCATATAACAGCAAGGATACATATTTATATAATATAATACTCAGTACACCGCACTTGCAATACTCCCGTACACAAAAATTATGAGATATCAATCCCCAGTACACCAATGTTGATAAACATGCACTCGATTGCAGGTCATAGCGCCGCCAATAATTATGCTACGAATTTGAAATTTTTAGTATACTTAGATGAATGATATTCAAAGAGATCACCCAGTTCACATTTTTAGTTTCTGTCTGTTTAAGGAAAATAAATCACAAAATATGCGCTAGGGTCGTATTTTTCTGTGCGAGCCCGCGTCACAAATCTTGATATTTTCCCCACAAAACAACGTTTTACATCGAAATAGGTACATATTTAGATTGAAATATTATGTACATAGTTATATTAATAACCTATCACTTCGAAAACCCTTTAAAGTAAGAGAAATATCACTTTTACTAACCTTTGACAGCGGTGATTTTCATCCAATTTAGCAAATCGCGGCTCGCTTAGCTGCAATATCCGGTGTACGTTCCCTACCAGTGGTTTTCCTTTCAGTAAAAATCAATTACTGATCTACCTCACGGTGACAAGGCGATTACCACAACTTTTCCGTTCACCGTCAAATTTTCATACTTCTGACAAATGCACCGCATCCTTCTGTCAAAAAAAATTGACGCACATTTTTGGCAAGTAACGAATCACCGAAAAAAAACGAGAAAAGCAGGTATGTTGGTAATATAATGATATTCCATCGAATGAAGTATATATTTTAGATCTAGTTGCCGTTTACCGCACTAAAATTGAGTCGCTATTAACTTCAAAATAGTGAAAACAGTTTGAGCAAGTCGTGAAAGAAGCGACTTTCATGACGCGAAAAATCGCATTTTTGCAGAGTTTTAACCCTTTCAATGAAATATTCTGTTTGCAAAATAGTAATTTATGGTAGAATTAACAAATTACAACACATTTTAGCATGATTTATTGTACATAACTGCTATTATTACATGAAAACTTGTTCGCAGTTATGCACCGCTCAACACTGACATTGTAGAAATATAAGCACCGCTCAACAATGTCCGTAAAAGCACCGCATCTTTATGATTTTTTGGCACCGCGTAATTTTGATCATTTGTCTTTCAGAAAAAAGAGACGTTTAAACCTTTGAAAAGGACTAAAAGCAAGGAAAGGCTACTTTTTCATACTGGTGCTGGCGATGATTATCAGTGCGTCTACTATGGCGTACATTTAGGGTCAATTTAATTAGACCTGCCCTTACTGTGATATACCAGCCCTAACTTCTGCCCTTACTTCTGCCCTAACTTCAGTCCTAACCAGGCCTAACTTGAAGTTAGGGCTGGTCTAACCTGAGATGGTATTTGAGACCCTCTTCGTATGCGTGGAGTTATACCTGATTTAAGTTAGACCTGCCGTAACCAGCCCTAACTTATCGGATATACAAGGGCTGCCCTAACTTGGTTAGGGCTGAAGTTATGGCTGCCCTAACTAAATTAGGGCTGCCCTAACTTAAATTGACCCTGAATGTACGCCATACGTCTACAGTCAACGTAAATCAGCGTCGACCAGTTCATCTTCTGTAATAGAGACACCTAACGCCCAGTACATCAAAGCAATAAAGATCTTTCCATGGACTTTAAAAATATTTCTCTTATTACGCACCAGTCAGTTGCATGCACTCCCCAACCCCGGGGGTCCACGGGGGATAGTCGGGAAACCGTCATATTTTGCCTCCCAGCTTCCCCGTGAAATGTTTAGACCCCCCCAACCACCCAAACCAATACCCCGGGGACAATATTTAGTTTTCAAGGGCCGGGGAAATACCTGTGCTTTTACCATTAGTCGTCGCCACATGCGGTGGTTGTGACAACCAAAAAGTAAAAATCCCGTCCTATCCTCGGGGGTAGGGGGCATGGATGCAACTATGGAAACGTATCACTGTAGTAACGTGAATGGTCATCAAATAAACACCAAGTCCAGAGAAAATAGCTTCATCTGACTAGTTTAAGGTACTAGTCTTCACAGGATATATGCGTTGACAACAACACGCTTAGTTCATTCAATAATAAAAACATAGATAAACTGATACACGAGACTTAATGCCCTCCATGTAGGCCTACCGGAAAACAAGACAAAATATCCCATTGCGATTACGTGATCGGGAACCCTTTTGATGCCATTATTTTCAAGATAAAATCTTGGACATGTAACTAAGATAAATGGAGGATTATCATAAGTAAATGCAGCAAACGATGGCTTACTAGAGCGTGTTGAGCACATCGTTAAAAACCAGGTGCAGAAATAAGCGGTGCCACCGATTTCAGTGAAACGGAATAGAAATACGGTGTTTATTATCAGTGTTGTGCGGTGCTCTAACATTTTTGTTTACTTGTATATTTTCAACAAAAAACAAGACTTTCAATGAGAAATAGAAACAAGTAGGTTCGTGTGACACTCATTCTTATATATACAATGATTTAAGACGGTCACATAAGGTAAGACACATCGATAATCATCAGAATATTACATTTTCTTTACGAGTACGAACTGTATCGAGCGCTACACTACTTTTTGTAAACACTATTTCTAAGTCATGTTACATATTTTACGACTGATAAACTTCCAAAGGGATGGAATAATGTCTCAGAAATTCGATGGAGTGCTTCATAAGTGACAATCATTTTGCAATGTCTTATAATAAAATATTTTGTCACCCTCCTACTTGCTTTAGGCCCCTGCGCCATTTGTGATTTCGTCATAAGGATGCGGTGCATTTGTCAGAAGTATGAAATTTCGACGGTGAGCGGAAAAGTTGTGGTAATCGCCTTGTCACCGTGTACCTGAAATTACTTCCGTGATTCAAAAACACATAAAGCCTCGCGAAAACACATTGTTTTGATATGTAATTAAACGTACAGGTATTAAGAGTTAACAGTAATAGCAAATGGCTGATACACAGTTCCAGAAACAGCAATTAATTAGCACAATCAGTAATTATAGATGTAATTAAGTAATTTGCCTCACCGGCTCATCAATCTTCGGTCGCTCCAATAACACACACGAACCGACATAGACGGAAAAGAACAGTCGTGAATGCTATTTGGGTAAACTACGAGACTAACTGAGATTTGCTAATTTAAACCTTCAAAAGGTACTTGAGGCTGGACTTTCTACTAATCATCGTCAAATATCGACCCTTACGGATCTTCTGATAAAATCTGTCATCATAGTATAGTCTGATACATAAAGTTGCCAAGCAACTAAAGAACATTACCAAGGGCAAAGACCTAAATTACACTGTAATTTAGGTCTAAATTACACTGTAATTTAGGTCTTTGCCAAGGGGTATGTGCGGGGAGATTATCTATGTTGTAAAATCAATGGTTTAAGCGCATCCTTAAATAGTTTGAATTATCACAATCAGCATGTGTTTCCTGTAGAATAGCATATCTACAATAATACTGAGCACCTACTTATGATTAAATCTAATATATGTTGCATCATTTTGTTGCCTAGCGACAAATTTACTCAAATTTTATCAATTTTCTCAGTAGGTGTTCTTTTCGTTGCCATGGTAATCAAAACCGAATGACATATTTCTCCATTTCTGTTCACATATAGTATGTATGTTTTGCATGAATTCCAGCTATTTTTATAGAAATAAAATGAGCAGCTTTGATTTGGAAAAATTGGTTCCTTCGTTTGGATGGGGTAAAATTATGGTTAATTAAATTATCATCAAATAAAATGACAATTTCTTTTCATCAAGTATATTATCTATATTGTTTGAACTCATCAGCTATAATTATTTTTATCTGATATATGCACGTATTACGAAATCAATAATACGTTTGCAAACGTCAGCTATAACGTTATGTTTCCATAGCAATGTGATGTTTTGTTCTAATGACAGCGTGAACGCATACAGTCCTTAATTTAAGTTGTCTTCTTTGGTTGTCTGGCAGCAAAAATAAAATTAAACTGTCGACTCGTATTCAAGATTGGTGCCCGTCATCACATCAGTATGAAACCACATTTCAAGATAATGTATAGAAAATAGACAAACATTTATTTTCCTACGAATTATTCAACAACACTCAGTTATTTTTAACTTATGACATAATAAGTTAGATGTAGACTATGTCAAGTCCACCCCATCAAATATGTAGAATATACATGTATGCCATGATCAATCATTTTTTGAACGCGACATGAACAGAACAAGAAGGTTTATGAGCCATACTGAGTATCACTAATACTGTTGTATCACATGACATACGGATACACATCACTACCAGATCTGGGAGAGTCACCCTACCCTACCCTGACACCCCGTCCATACCACAGATATAATTGATGTCTATGTCCATACACGTCACCGTTAAAGGGATCCTTAAATTTCTACACACACACATATTATATATATATAGATCAGAATAATTAATAACTATGATTGCTACAAGGACTACCCCGCACAAGGTCACAGGACCTGATTCAATATCCTCTTGATTCTTGAAAGAGTAGGCACCCCCCTTACTTCAGCCACCACTCTCATCTTCCAGGCATCACTCGATCTAGGCAGAGTGTCAGAAGAAAGACAGCTAACGTCTCACCGATCTACAAGAAAGGCGACAAAAGCAAACCTTCTAGCAAACCTTCTAACTACAGATCAGTTTCGGTGTCAAGTCGACCCCATGTCTCTTCGCTGATGACTCCCTATGTCTACTCTACAGACTCATCAAGACACCGGCGGACGTTTTTATCTTAAATGGATATTTAGACAAACTCCAGGAATGGAAGAGGACCTGGCTCGTTGAATTCAACGCCGACAAGGGTGAAGTGACTGAAGTCCTTGGAATCATTAACGAGCGTAATACCATCAACGCAGACTATACAGACCTGGTCTACCATTCATGGGCAATAACTCAAGCAGCCAAACAGTCCAAATACCTTGGTGCTTTACTTATTAACAACCTCTCATGAATGGAACGCACACATAAATAAGACAACAAAGAAAGAAGAAGAATAAGAAGAAGAATAAGAAGAAGAAGAATTAAAAAAACAACCTCACTGTAATACTTTTGTATGATGTCGGTTAGCATCGGTTCTTGACGGTTTTACGGTGACCCTCAAATTGGGTCTGTCTAATTTACCGACGCATTCTACTGACAACATAGATATAGAGGGGTTTCTCTGACGGATTTACTTACAAGTTGAACAAAGAAGGCTTATCGAAATGTGGATGATTATGAGAGACATTATATATCTGCGGGAAATGTGAGAAACTGTGTAATTAAAGAAGAAAACAAACAATTATATTATTTACGAAGAGTAGTTAGTGACGCGGAACTAATTTGTGTTAATTTGTTAAAGAAGTAAGAAGTTTTAAGTCAATCTTATCATTGCAAAGACCATGCATTTTAATATACAAATCTCATCAAAACGACACCAACAAAACTACTTTTTCTTAAATGTGTACACTCGAGGACATAAAAGATGCATCACCTTACCTAAAATAGCTCATAAAATCTCTATAAAATTGCTTCATCATTTTCAGAGCATCTTTCCTGCGTATAGTTCAATTTGGTTTTTATAATAAACTAAATTTAATTATGTGCAGGACGTATCAATTAACACACATATAGTATATATTTAAAAAAAATCAATAAAATAAATTAATGTGATAACTCATCGATATTAATTGTACGTTATATCGTAAATCATGAATATGTCTGCATGTATATGAAGTAAGGAACCTGTTCTAAACATTCCTGATAATATTTTCTAAATATAAATCGAGGAATATTCATACTGTCTATTCATGACTTTTGTACCTCGTTGAAAAGGCGCCATAAGTACACATGTTTTGGTCCAAAATTTGACAGTTCACGTGACGTCATATTTTTGGGTGATCTATTTTAGCAAAGACCTTGAACCCAGGTATGCGCCAACACAAACTAATATGAGGAAAAGTCGATTTTAAGTTCATACCATGTATCTATATATATATATATATATATATATATATATACCTGCGTGTTAATACGAAGTGTTTTATGCCAATTTTATCCGGTCATCACTCACATATGCAATAATAACGAAGACCTAAATTAGGTCTTTGGTAATAAGAAAAAATATGTGATAAAATAATTAAGTGTGTATAAAACAGTAAAATGTAAAACATTAAGTCCAGAGTAATAGATCTTATCGTTTTGATTTCAATATACATCTTTTTCCAATGTCGATGTCGCATTATTAATATTAAAATTTATACAGTTTTGACCTAGACATTTAGTTATGTCTAACCCTAAACCGGAAACAGTTAACGGGTAATCAGACTGGTACTTCTTTCGTTGACGCATGTGTGAATATTGATTGCAGAAGCCGGTGACAAGGGCAGTGGTGACGTCATTTTTTGCGACTACATCTAGTAAATTTCCTTGCTGATATTTTTCAATTTATTTAGATATTGCGTGCAAGTTAAAGGACGAAAATGGCTGCGGACACGCAGAGAAAAGCTTACAGATACACTTGCAACATGATTCGCCCACAGATTTACAGGTAACCTCTTAGCAAGTTGAATAACAGCGTAGAATCTTTTGTTTATGTTCTTTGACAGATGCGGGGGCACCCATTGGGGAGCGTGAGTCAAGTTCGTATAATTATGGATTTATTTATTATTAAATGCTCTAATTCTCGCTCAATTAGTTTTTTTTCTTTTCTTTGTCATTATGAAGGGAACTTAGACTCATTCATTGAACATTTTTGTCAATATTTTTTAATAGTGTGTAAACATTTCCCCCATTGGGACCCTCTTTCTGTCTTTGTTTTGCTCGATCAAGGGCGTACTGATTTGTTTACAATTTGCAATGGTGATAAAGCCGAATACATTCTTACAGCCATATCACCTGAAACAATTCTTGCATATCTTGTTCAGCATGTTTAAAGTTACAATAGCTGTTTCATCTCATGATGCAATGCCTACCAGTACATGATGATCAAACCCAAAGACCTATTTTAGAAAGCTGCAGAGAGGTCTTTGGTGATTTTGGGTCTTTACTATGATCGTCCTATTGACATTACGCCAGTTGTCAATCAATACCCTTAAAAGGCTTAAAATCAATTATTACGGTAAATTATAATCACATGGTCCAACGGATAAACTTGGAAACCTTTGAGTTTGACAAGCAGTCTTCGACAAACAACCAGAACGAGCGATCTCTGCTCTGTCGTAATGTCAATTGATAACAAAATGATCAATTAACTGAGCACCATGGCAGACATTCAGCCCCAAATCACATAGCTAGTATGCTGCTTTCTCGTGGAGTCGAGTCTCTAAATTTGAATATATATATAACAGTTTAATCCTGCTGTGTATTCACTGATCACTCTCCGAGATGAATCTTCCAGACAGACGGGAATTTGTCAACCTTATTTACCCTCATTAAGTCCTCAGTGCGAGTATGCTAATTTAATAGACTTTGGTCCAGTTCATAGACCTGGGAATTACTATGTAGTGTTATGTCCCTTCCCGGGGATTTAGACAGTAAACATTGTCTCCAGGGTGGGGATTTCATCATCAAAAAATTAAAAATGTCCAATTACCTCTGGGTCGGTGGTGCGGTAAGGGAATGCAATCTTACACCAATGCATAGCAGTCATCTTTCGTTATCTTCAAAAACGCTTTTCTGCATTTCCCACCAGTCTAGATAAACTACTTAAACCTAGAGATACAGTACTACCATAGCGCCTTCTGCTCTCAGGGATTGGTCTGCACAGCGGGTAACAGTTTTGCTAACACAAGTTAGTGTATGATTCTCAAACCTTACTACTATTTAACTCTTTAGTAATAAATAAAGTATTATACATTCTGTACTAATTATTATATAAAATTGTAATAACATTATTTATTCTTTGTTTTGTATTTTGCAGTGAGAAATCTTTGATGGAAAGTGTTGTAGATTTTTTCTCTGATGTTGTACCTCAGGTAAGATGAAGTTTAAATTGTTGAACGAAAAATTTGGGAAAAAAAAGATGTAAACTTATTCATAATTCTCAAAAAAATCAAATTCATTTTCTAAATACTTCACTACTTACGACTACTATACAACATATTCGCTGATGTGGGATAATGGCAGGTAACTGCATCCAAGATTGATGTAGTCCAGTGGTGAGTACTTGTGTGCACACCACTGGATTTGTAACCTGGATATCTGTGGTTGAGGTCATACGCGAAATGAAATCCCCCACAAATAATTATGTGTGATTTTACAGCATTTGGTCTCTATTAATAAGTTGTCATTTCACTCATTTGAAAATGGCCTGATCATGGAAGGTGACATTGATGGTCTTTGCATAAAGATTTTGTGTCTGTGGACTTCGTTTGTAGCTGGTGTTTAGCACAAGTATGTGCATAATATATTATATTGTGTGATATTGTAGGCATATACCGGCACACAGAAGAATGAAGACAAGGAAAAGATACAATGGGTTAGATTCGAGAATTGTGATTGTAACGGTAAATATATACATTCTCATACATCTAACAATAACCAGATACTTGTTTCATAATCACTGCTTTTACTGTTTTGTTTTTGCCAAATAAGTGTTACATACCGTTCCTGGTGACTGTACCGAGAATATAGTGTTTCATCCAGACTCAGCTTTAAAATCATACACAATGCCAAATACATACCTTGAAAACAATACTTTGATATATATATATATATATAATAACCAAACAGTGGATGGCTGATGCCGAAGTCTCCTGATGCTGTAACAATTGAAGTTACATCTAGATGATATCAAAATGCCGATTAGTGAAGGGAATCGTAAACATCCCCTTTTCGAGTTTTGGACCTTAAAAATTAATGCAAGTAACATTTCCCTCCACTCAAATGTTTATTTTTATTTAAATTAACCATAGCGAATAGGCAATTTACAATTTTTATATTGAATTTATATATTGCTTGATACCCTACTTCACACAATATAAAAGTTTTTATTTTATTTCTTTCTGAAAATAATTAAATATATTGATGTTCAATTTCTGTTTAAATATTAGTTGAACACCTCTCATATTATAACCAATTCCACCTCCTTCTAAACCGTAAAGTGACCATGTTAGGGGAGAAGTTTAGACTGACATCTGTGTTTGATTTCTGTATTTATAGATGTGGCTAAGAACCCTGACATGTTTAGATCCGACACTAAAGGATTACCTCTATTGTTGATATTAGGCTATAGTAATGGCGTACAGATCTGGAATATTACGGTAAGTATTTTATGTCTGATAACATATAAATAAATCATTGGCTTAGACCTTATAAGACTCATACATATCAGAAATCTGCATCACAATGTGCTTCTTATGAGCCTATTTTTATGAAAATTCCAACTGTCACGTTGACCAAACTGAAGTTTGTTCTTGTTTTCTCAAAACATTGATTTTGTAGTTACAACCTTCTCATTCTAAGCCAGCAATATAGTTAAATTTTTTTAATACATCTGGTCCTATCAAACTGTATGGATTTTCATCATTATTGCAATATGGTCAACTACTTGAACTAGACTTAATTAATAAATTAATCAAAATCGCAAACCTAACTTCTCATTATTATTTACATGTACTTAATATTTAAAGTTTATAACCGCTGTTGTTTTGCTTACAGCCCAATGGGGAAGCACAGGAGATTCTGTCAATGCGGCAAGGTCCTGTACGAATCTGTCGTCTTTTACCCAATCCAGATCCTGGTAAGTGTAGGGGCCCAGTTATACCTTGATTTATTATTTACCAATTTTCGGAAAAATGTCAGACACACAGACATGTCTGAGTGATTCTAACTGACATAGTTTTAACTGGGACCAGTTTTCAGGCATACATACTTAAATTTTACCACAAACATGTTGAACATGTATGACTAATGTGAGTTTTCTCCAGTTTGTTCTACCTTTCTCTGCGTCACTATGAAATTTGATATTGAACGAAACTACTTTAATTGATCTGTCATAGCAGCATACATGTTTTACAAACCTTTCTTATTATGCCCCCCACCATCTTTGATAAGGGAGTAAATTGCTTTGTTCATGTCTGTCTGTCAGTGGTCCAAAATGATTTCCATTCAATAACTCAAGATCTCTTTGCCCTAGGGTCTTGAAACTTTACATGGATGTTGGTCAGCAATAGTAAATAACCCCTATATATTTTTAGTTCAGTAAGTCAAAGGTCACTGTGACCTTTATCATTTCTGTCTATTTGCTGTCTACATGTTTTACAAACTTGTCTTATTTATAGTTCTAGGTTACAGTGATAGTTATGCCATTAAGAGACCGCTGGTTGTCCTCTGTGACTCATCCAGGTATGTACATGTGTATAGTATGGAAATAATGATTTCACCCTAACCTATATGCATAAATATATTAGAAGGTTCTTGCATTGAATACTGCAATTTTCTCTATCAGTGCTTAAAATCTGACTTTATTACAACTAAAGCATCTTTATGATACACCCACTTGTGAAAAGTCCCTTGAGATCACAGTTTTGGCCTACTGTTTATGAAACTGGCTCACAATGATCCTATAACAAAATTTAAGTCCAGTACCATTATGGGTCAACCAAGGCAAAATCTTAAGTGACTAGCTCAATTCATAGAATGACCTATGGTAGCTTGTGCAGAGAACTCTTGAGGTCACAAATATGGCCTAATCTGAGAATGTTAGTTTAGTAATGTGTATGAAATGTACAGACAATATGAAAACCTTTTACATGCAATAGAGGCTGCATTTTCTTAATTTTTAAGATTTTTAAGTTGTAAATGATTTCTTATGTCACCATAGCCTAGGTACATATTATAACAGGTACCGACCTATTACCCTTTGGGTCCTCTTTTTTGTTATATAACCTTTTATAATAAAATGGCTTATGGTTGAGTGACACATTCCAAAACTTACATAGTGAAGGCTTACACCATATTTGACTATTCATTACAATAATTTACAAATGTATGTTACTGGGTATATGATTACAGTGCAGGACAGCCATATTGTGGAGTTAAATTTGTCTCACTGAAAACTGGAGATGAGGTTCACAGTATCAGCTTTAAAACATTACCAGTACAGAATATTGAATGTAATAAAAGGTAAGACTTCAAGGATGTATCGCTCGACATAATTGTGTCGTATAAATCTGGCTATAGTGCACCCAGGATAATGTGGCGTTTATAAACATTGACCGGATTGGTCTACTGTTACAAAATTGGTTAATTTTATTCTCAAATAACACTGATAAATCGTTCACACTTGAGTCACCCACCTTTGTGGCTCTTACCAAATTTTCTCACATTATTCTGGGTGCACAATTATAGTGACATTAATCAATGAAGCACCCTGGCTAGGTGATATACATTTTATTGTTACATGTACTTTTAACTTTTAATTATACTTATTGTAGATATATGGTATATTAAATTATTAAGTGATTAAGTTAGTGATACAATTTGACATAAAAGAACTCAATTAAGAAATAAAAAATGATTAAATTTACAGGGATGTCAATCTTGCTGACAAATCCGGAATTCTGGATTTGCATATCCTAAAATAGCAATGATTTTTTACCAACATGAAGGCTATTTGGAGAAAATATCTTGAGACATGGCAAAGTTATGGTCAAATTACAATTTCAATTTAATCTGGTTTGAAGGAATTGTTCAATATGGAAACAATTTGGTTGAAGGCCTCTTAGGTGGCAAAATTGTTGACCTCATATGAGCTTCCTGATTTTAAATTTGTCCCTGCTGGCTCCCCTAATTTATTTTTTTAGCTCATCTGAGTTTTAAATTGCCAATATCACACCTAAGCTTATAACCTGAGTTAAATATGGAAACAATGTGGTTAAAGGCCTCTTATTTGGCAAAAATTGTTGCCCGTATATGATTTTTCCTAATTTTAAATTTGGCTCTGTTGATACCCCTGCTGTTATGTTTGTAGATTTCTAGTGATTGTGTTTCTGGAGAAGATATGTGTACATGAAGCTTGCCAGTTCCAACAGTTGTTCTGGGTTACAAGTAAGTTACAACTTATATCATCATTCTCTCTCATACCCTCAGCAACGAGGTGTCCAGATTGATTAAATTTAACTGTTGAAGTGTCGTGGACATTGATCGTTTTACAAGAAAAATCAACAAAATGCATATACTTTAGTGCCGAGGTGTCTAGTTTGATTTAATATAATTGTTATTGTCATTGTATTACTTGAAAATCAACATAAGGTATTGTACTTGTGTTTAAAATTCAAGTATTGTTGGTTTAACCAATTACTCCATAGAAATCTCATGTATTAACCTGCACTCGTCTGATCATAGACTAGTTATACATTGTTAATACAATCACAATACTACTAATAATTGGAAAATAATCAGTGATTTACACATGTTAACTGATGATCATGTCATGGAAATCTTTGGTTTAAGTTTTCAGGTTTCTGATTTCTAGTTTTTGAGCGTACCATAAAGTCTGTTTTTCTTTGTTTTAGTGACTCTATATAAATTGACAATTTTTCAGAATATCTGGAGTTTCATCATTTTTAACTTGCATCAAGGCTATGAAATGTAGGATTAAGAGCATATTGTATTTGAACTTTGGTTGAGGGTATAATAATGTTAAACTTCACAAAAATCATACTTTATTATGACCAAAGGTCACATGGTCATAGCAGTTTGTCGGTGTCATATTCAAAGTTTTGTTGTATTAAGGTTGACAATACTTTACCATCTTGTATTCATAAATTTCGGCTAAAATAAATTACATGGTAAGTGTGTTATAACTTTTCTGTTTTGTATGATAGGTTGTTTCCCGTGCTCTGGTCCAAACGTAAATCCGATAGCTCTGAGTTCACGATGGCTGGCTTACACTGATAAAAGGGTAAATATAGTACTTCTGTTGATCATAAGTATACATTTCAGTATATTTATTATGAACTATGTTACATTTAAGTTAAGATTCTTTCAAATAGCACATTTTACGTAGTGCTGAGCTTTTAAATAATTAAATGATCCACCTTGATGCTAGTGTCTATTTTAGGTATGAGAGGTCTCGGTAGTATCACAGGCTGTGACTTACCACAGTTAGTAAAAATGGTCTTAATAATTATTTATATATCTCCCTTGCTTCACCCTCTGCTTAGTAAGTTTCACAAAACTACTTGTTGGGTAATGTTGGCCATGGTAGTCTTAATAGTTATTATTTCATGGGTAGTATTTGTCTGCATTTTTACTAAACTTCAGAATTATTTTTGTAGAAAAATGGGTTATTTCTTTAATTTCCTATAAAAAAATCAACACATTTTCAGTGTTGCAAGATTTTCAAAATTTCTATATCTTTTACTCATGTGACTAAACTTCTGTTGACCAAGTTTAAATAAGATGTACGTCCCAAAAAGAAAAAAAATGGTAAGGGAGGCAACTTCTATAACTTCTCATTAGTGACGCTAGAGTTACCTTTCATTGCTGTTACCAACGGAGGTAATTGAACTTATTAAAACTATTTTTCTTATAAATCTTCATTTTTTCTTTTCATATTTCAAAGAAACAATTTAGTATCAAATGTAATATTATCAAAACATAATTATTTTGGAAAATTTGAAAGGCTACTATATTGAGAAGAATTTATTCTAATTGAAAACTATTTCAGGTTCATTCAAATATGCACAAAATGTTTGGGTTGAAAACAGTTTTTTATGTCCGATACAAAGACTAAATTATTTAAAGACTAATCATACTTACCTGGTACAGGGAAAACCTTGATCAACAAGGAGGTTTCCCCAGGAAGAGGCCCTTCCATTGCACTTCGGTTGGGCTGACGCCTGCGATAGCCCCAAATGTGGGCTACTCGGGTACGCAATTTATTTGTGTGGGGACTGCGTTCGCGCTATCCCTGAATTAAAATCTCATACTCAATTATAAGCAAGAAGCAATGGGCTGAAATTGGAATTAGTCAATGAATTTAATCTATTGACTTTATAGTTTGTATACAATTAATTCGTAGTTTAACAGTAAGGCAATTGCTAGATGAGTTATATAATATTATATGTTTGTATTGATACAGTTGGTAGCGATGCATCAGTCATGTGGAGGTATGTCAGGTGATGGTTCACAGTCCTATGCTGCAACAGTACTCAGTGCAGCCAAGGTAAATATCTCATGTCCTAGTGTTCATACCAGACCAGATAGTATGCATGCATGGGTGGTTATTTATAGCATACCAAGTCACTTAGTGAACTCAGTCATACATATGTTTTGTTTGAAATAATTATTTTTGATAATTCTAGACTAGTTCTCATAACTTTGCTTGAATAAACTGGCTGTCTTACTTATCTTAAACTAGCAAAGTGAAAATGTTTAATCTTAGGTTAGATATGTCTATCGAACAGGCCCCTGATCTGTCCCCACTAGTTAGGTTTACACAAATTATTAAGAATCTAAATGTCAATGTATAATAACCATAAATATTTGTATTAAGACTTTATTTATAGAGGCAACACAGTTGGGCATGCCCAGTCATCCCTGTGAGCCTCTTTCAAAATAACAAGAACATGGTCAATATTATTAAGTACAATAAGATAATTACAATTGAGTTCACGCATTTTATTGAACAGAGTACCACAACTTTAGGTAATGGTAGCTTCTTTTAAATGTATTGATTAAATATTACTACCACGTATTTGAGTGCCTTCATTACTTCTATATTTAATTCAAAGGGACCATTGAAATGTAGGTTTTATAGAAATATTTTTAGTTAAAATGTTTAATCTTATAAAACTTCAATGTAAGGTTAATATTTTTGTCAGTGATTTGATAAAACTGTACTATGTATTTTAGTACCTTCAACGTTTCTATATTTGTTACAGGGAGCATTTAAGGGTTTATCAATGTTTGGTGAAGCCATGGTTAGTTCCGTGACAGGAACTAAAGCTACACCTCCAAAGAGAGAGTACATCCAGTTAGACAACGGGAACAGGCCGGGTATTGTTACAGTCCTCGATATACAGAATATACATAATGATTGTGTATGTAGTTTATCTCGTATCTCGTTTTCTATGATATTTTCATATTTTTGTTGAATGAACGGCATTGATGCTTATTCACCAACATTGTAAGACTGAAATTCAGATTTAGACTTAAAATTTATTAAAATTAATAATCACTGCCAGTTCTTTGCAATTAGATTTAACCTTGTGAAATTTTATCTGATAATTTGTTGTTTCCCATTTATATAAACAGTATTACATTTATATCAACATGAGAGGGAATAGAACATTTGGCAATATAAAGTCTAACTCTGAGTTTAAGACATACAATGTTGGTGAATAAGACCCATGACGGCTGAGTGGTTAGTACTTTTGACTACCTATCCGGCTGTTCTGCACGGGTAATCTCGGAGTCACTTTCCAATGTTTCCCTCCCAATTAGAGATAAACTGGTCCAATTAGAGATAAACTGGTCCAAATAGAGATAAACTGGTCCAATTAGAGATAAACTGGTTGCATTGGTTGGTAACCCAGTGCTGGTCTAGTTTATAGTGGTGCTATACACCAGACATGTTAAAGAACCTAAGTATTTATTTGGAAAGAAAGTAATTCCTTGTAGCACACTAAATGTCTGCCTCATCACTCAAAACCGTAAGTCACAGGCCATTTAGCCAGGAATAAAATCAATTTTACATGCATCAAGACTGTCTTGGTCCTGGAAATTTAATGTATTATTTAAACTCAGGAACAACCTAGTAATAAATTCATGCATACAGGTTAAGTTAATATCTCTGTACTATAATACTGGTAATGCCTCTCCCCCCCCCCCCCCCCCCAATCATTGATGAGGGGTTTATTGCTTTACACATGTCCATCTGTCCGTGTGTTTGTAAACCAAAATAGTTTTCGTTCAATAAATCAAGAAAGCTTTGCCTTAGGATCTTCATACTTTATTTGTAGGTTGGCCAGCAACAGAACAAGACACCTACTTATTTCGAGGTCAGCAGGTCTAAGGTCACTTTACCATAAGCCTGCCATTGGGACATAATTTTATAAACATCTCTCGTTTATTGTTACAGTTTAATGTGAATGAGGACAACGAGGGAGATGGATTGATAGCACACTTCCACGCACACGCTAACGAGCCGGTATCCAATCTAGCATTTGATCCTACCGGTACCCTGCTCGTGACGGCGTGTAAACTAGGACATAACTTCCATGTGTTCCGACTGATGGCACATCCTGTGAGCTCTTCACTCGGAGCAGTACACCATTTGTATACATTACATAGAGGAGAAACTACAGCCAAGGTAACTTTGATATTTGGCATAATTTAGATCACATTTGCCCGTTGCCTAAGCTAATCACTACATACCACTTTCCATGGGAGGTAATCCATGCCGTCTATATTTAATTAATAGAAGGTAACTGAATGAAAGCGCTCGGTAGCGCTTTGCTTAGGCAACAGACATCTGTATCATCTGACAATATTGTTTTTCCTCGTGTCCCTGTGTAAATTCAGTGCGAAGTTGATTTACAATTATAACACATGCTTAATATATGCTTAACAGTGGATTATAAAGATAACCACCTTCAACCACGAAATAAAATCCCATCAAACAATAATTTTGACCCTTTTATTTATTACCTGCAAATTCCACAAGTTTTCTTCCCAGCAAAATGGTCTTTAATTATTTTTTAACCAAAACCACAAAATTTCATCAGATCAAAATTAAACGATTTTACAGTAGTCACGATATAATATTTTTGAGAAATGGAATTCCGAATGAACACATAAGATATAGGTAATATGTTACGATTTCAGGTGATTGACATCAGTTTTAACCATGACAGTCGATGGATAACTGTGAGTTCTCATAGAGGAACGACACATCTTTTCCCTATCACACCGTATGGAGGTAAATATTTCATACATTCAAGGTTGCCTGCAAGACTGTTGTACTGTAAAATCATTAATTTTCGTGGGGGATTAAATTTCGTGGATTTCGTGGTTCACTTCAACCAAGAACTTTAATCCCAACGAACATTGATTTTGACCCTTGTTTTGTTACCTGAAATGCAAAATCCACGAATCCAAGTGCCAACGAAATTGTCTTTTTTACCAAAACCACGAAATTTCGTCCCAACGAAATTAAATGATTTTACAGTACGTCCTTCTTTAGTTATGAGCCGTTACAACAGTCTTGTAGGCAAATATTTCATACACTTTGAAAAACTGTATACAGTCAATCATATGTTAAATACAACCTGCTATCAGTCGAACCCTTGTTAGACAACTGACCACTATTGGTTAAAAGACCTGCATTGACCATCTGTACGTACAGACTGTAATTAGTTTACTTACAACAAATGTTTGCCAAGACCATCGATTGGATCTCCCAACAGTCAAACTGTGCTAACAAACACATACGAACACTTACCTCTTTTTGTAAAACAACTCGATGGCTAACACCATAATTGTGAACTCCCATTAGACCAATTTCAATGATATGTAACCTGTTTAGAAAGATCAACTGTTTGACTGAATTGTGATGTTGAATTGCAATTCCAATTTCAATGATATGTAACCTGTTTAGAGAGACCAACTGTTTGACTGAATTGTAATGTTGAATTGCAATTTCAATTTCAATGATATGTAACCTGTTTTTGTTTAGAGAGACCAACTGTTTGACTGAATTGTAATGTTGAATTGCAATTTCAATGATATGTAACCTGTTTAGAGAGACCAAATGTTTGACTGAATTGTAATGTTGAATTGCAATTCCAATTTCAATGATATGTAACCTGTTTAGAGACACCAACTGTTTGACTGAATTGTGATGTTGAATTGCAATTCCAATTTCAATGATATGTAACCTGTTTAGAGACACCAACTGTTTGACTGAATTGTAATGTTGAATTGCAATATTTTTGAACATGATCATATTGTTTCATTACATCAAATTTCATATTCGGAGCACAAAACACAGTACTTGTTTGCTATTTACCGATACATTGTTCTTGTATTATAATTCATATTATTATCTTCTTCCTCAGGGTCTGTGAACGTACGGACACATTGTAAACCCCATGTGGTTAACAGAGCCAGCCGATTCCATCGTAGTGCTGGATTGGATGAGTTTGATCACTCTGTGGGTAGAAGAAGTCCTGTACTATCTACAAGTCCTAGCTCTTCTGGTAAGATGCATGTCTTAGATCATTTTATTGAAGAATTTTCTGACAAAATCTTCTCTTGGTCATTGCCATACAATTCTTTTACAAACTATGTGGTTTAAAATGTGGCGGAAGTATATGTAGACTAAAATTGTAAAATTAGGAGTTCTTCTATGGCGTGTGGGTCAATGTTTCTTTGAAGGCCTTTAATATGTCAATCTTAATCTTGTAAGGAATTGAGAATGGTTCTCTTACTCAGATTGTTTACTAACTTTGTTAGAGTAATAATAATAATAATAATAATAACAACTTTATTTATTGTGGATTACATATTTGACAGTTAATATCAATTTTAAATAAGGTCCACTAAGAGTTGGTTCAAGTGTTATGTTACATGTTGATGGTTCAACAACTTTAAGTCGTTATTATTATTATTATTAATATAGTATACAGAGGATCTATCACGAGTTGTTAATTGATATAAATTTATATTAAACAAGTTTGGAAATTTTATTGAGCGAGCCTCTGAATGAGTTTAATATAAACATATCAATTGACATCGAGTGATAGATTCTTTATATCATTTGACACTAAAACGCAAAATATGCATTGATTAATTGGAAAAATGCAATACTTTATACTACACGTGGTACGTATAACTTTATTTGTACAGGCTATACTAACATGGATACAAGGAAAGTCATGTGATATAAAGATTTATTACTGATATGTTTACAGGACAA
Organism: Spisula subtruncata; assembly: GCA_963678985.1. NCBI lineage: Eukaryota > Metazoa > Mollusca > Bivalvia > Venerida > Mactridae > Spisula > Spisula subtruncata. Next base: position 25,928,411 of record OY787672.1, read on the forward strand.
TATGACAGATATCCGACACTTATACAACAAAATACCCTAAACAACAACATGGGTAACCCCAGACTACCACCATACCCTCATCCTATCACAATCTACCCAGCATTCCAAGTCAAACAGCCCCTAAATGTTGTACTCAACCCGGGCAACAAGAACCAGAGCCCTAGCCACAGTCCGACAGGATTTGACAATGTATATTGTGTATGTGCAAAGTTTTGTACACCAAGACTATGTGTTGTTGGTTCACCAAAACTTGATATGGAGAGACGAGGTAAGCTATGTTTCAGTGTATCCATCATTCTTGTTTACCTCCCTTTATTGCGGTCTGTTGATAAATCGGAATCCAGGTAACCTGAATAGACTGTAATAGGCTTACCATAACCGGAATAGGCCTGTATTTCGTTAATAAAAAGTAGTTTTTTTACAGTTTTTGGTTTAAATCAATCGTATTTACCATAAGTAGCTTATATGCAAAAATAAAATAAAATATGTCCGCACAAATATTTTCATTGAAGTTTTACAATTGTCGTCAAGCAAATTAATTTGAATATATATGTTACGGTCTGGGAGTGCCAAAGGATTTTTCTGGCATGGCTTTCCTGCACTCTCAGACAGCAGGTTACGTGATAGTTTTATTTTACCTTCATTTTTCCTAGACATAAATAAGTGTTGCATTTAACTTACAATTTGAAGTTAAAATAAATTGAAAGTCTTGGATATTTTACAACAGAGTCTGTCCCTGGGGTGGTATTTAATATTCATCTTACTTGCTTAAGTATAAGGGAGACCGTTCAGATCACACCATATTAAACTCTTGGTCAGTAATAGGCAATATGATTGGCTATCCTATTCCTATTAAATAAGATGAACATTGAATACCACCCCTGGACATCTTGCAGTGATTCAGACCACTGTCAGTCCTGGATTTGTAATTCTGGATTTGTATTTATAAATATCCTTATTTATTTATATAATTGATATATTCAGAAGCTGGCAAACGTCCTGTGGATTCGCTGTTTGTTATGGCACAATCTGGTACATTAGTGGAATATGTTCTGGAACCACGAGCCAAGTCTGTGACAGATAAAGTCACTGATGATTGTCTGCTCGAGTTGAATGTTGTTGGTCGAATGCAGTGGAATCTACAAAGGTAAACACTTACACAAATTTACTAGTAACTATTTTAAAGCTCATCTCTTATGCACCAACGTTGCAAGTCCTTAACTCAGACCTTACATTGTCAAATGTTAAATTATCTGCTATTTTGCCTAGAATGGTAATAATGGATTAAATATCTTTTTTCAGGTTGAAAAATTCGCAGGAATTGCGACCTCCGTTGCCTAGCAACAGTCCACTGATCTTGGCCCATGAGGCAGTTACATCTCAAATACCCACTGCACCTGGTAAGTTTATTTATATATTAATTTTCATTCAATCTCATTAAAATTAGATCCTAACATTTGCTCCATCCCTTTACGCTGTTAGTTAGATCTGAATACACTTCGTAAGAGGTGACCTTCCAAATGACCTCTGTAGTGCATGTTATATTATGGCTATGCACCTGTATGTGCACTGAAGTCAGTCTATTTATAAACCATCTTTCTCACTGTAAAATAAGTAGTACAGCAGAGAGATTCTCTGCACTTTCAGATTTGTGAAAGTAGCGATTTGATTGAATGATGTAAAGTTCACATCGACATGATCCCATAGGGAGTGTAATCAGATCATATAGCAGTGTAAAGTAGTTAAGCGTAATATGGGTCTGATTCAAATTGATTTTCATTGACAGATATTTTTAGTTGGTACACTAGGTTCTGTTACAAAAATGATTTTTGCAATTACCCCGTAGAAAATTAGAAATCAATATTTAAAGCTGATGATTTTCTTCTTGTAAAAATGAAAATGCTTGTTTCTTTTCAAGGTAATATTCTAAGTCTGCTTGATTCAGTTTTATGTGTTTTTACTCTTGTTTAGTCATATTAATACAGCTATCAATCTTCTTAGAATTAGCTATCAGCCAGCTTTTATTTTGTCTACAAGCAACTGACAACTATACTGCTTGTGGAGGACCTGACCATAGCTTGTGTCACAGAAGATTAACCTGTCTGACCCAATACCTACCCCTCATTACCTTGGTGACACACCAGTGCTTTTACTGACTGTGCCAAGATTGTTGGTCTTATATCTTAGCAACTGTATGATATTTTGCATTAACTATGATAGTTAGGTACGCACATACAACTTCAGTGAATATAACCTATTGTAGATACTAAAATATATGAATATAATACTACCTATTGTAGATCTATATGATTTACCTGGTCTGACGAGACAAGATTCTAAGGACAGTTTATCATCTGATCATAGTGGTAAAGAGGACAGTGATGAACAATGGCTATCACAGGTATGTATTGCCTTGGTCACACTGTGATGGTTTTATCTCAGAAATGTGCTCACGATCTAGTAAATGGGCATCTGAAGGATCCGGGAAAAGGGTCCTCACAGGGCACGACACTAACACTGGTCCCCTGGTCCAAGGCCAGTGAAAATGTTGAAGGACCAGTAACTGTTTTATTTACAAATTTTATGTTTCTTTGCTGGGGGACCAGTGACCCAAATAGTTAGTGTCAAGCCCTGCCTCATGGTCTAAGGGAAGCTTTGGTGTAGTCATTAGAAAATATGTGATATCCCTGTTACCGATACCTCCCGAAGCTAATATATCCCTGTTCCCAATACCTCCCGAAGCTAATATATCCCTGTTCCCTATACCTCCCGAAGCTAATATATCCCTGTTCCCGATACCTCCCGAAGCTAATGTATCCCTGTTCCCTATACCTCCCGAAGCTAATGTATCCCTGTTCCCTATACCTCCCGAAGCTAATGTATCCCTGTTCCCGATACCTCCCGAAGCTAATGTATCCCTGTTCCCTATACCTCCAAAAGCTAATGTATCCCTGTTCCCTATACCTCCCGAAGCTAATATATCCCTGTTCCCGATACCTCCCGAAGCTAATATATCCCTGTTCCCTATACCTCCCGAAGCTAATATATCCCTGTTCCCGATACCTCCCGAAGTTAATATATCCCTGTTCCCTATACCTCCCGAAGCTAATATATCCCTGTTCCCGATACCTCCCGAAGCTAATATATCCCTGTTCCCGATACCTCCCGAAGCTAATATATCCCTGTTCCCGATACCTCCCGAAGCTAATATATCCCTGTTCCAGATACCTCCCGAAGCTAATATATCCCTGTTCCCGATACCTCCCGAAGCTAATATATCCCTGTTCCCGATACCTCCTGAAGCTAATTTCTTTAAATCAGGACTACATTGCTGAGGCCAAAAAATGCTCAGTGGAATAGTCAAATAATGTAAAAGAATCTGTTACCGTAAGTTAAGATTATAAGTTATGCCCCTGCATCAGTTGATCAAGTTGATTGATTTAGCTGGTTATTATGGACTAGGCTATCACCGGAGCATAAGCATTTACTGAACATATTCTTGTATCATTATGAAATGATTGATTTCCTAACATTGATATTTACATACATTTATAGGTTGAGATTATCACGCATGCTGGACCTCACAGACGATTATGGATGGGGCCTCAATTCTCGTTTAAAACATACCAGGAGAATACGACTGTTTTATCATCCACTTCATCCTCCTTGCTATCACAGAGTCCCGAATCCAACATGGCCGCCATGGATCTGATGGGTGATGAGGGAGATTTGGAAAGTCTCAAGTAAGACTGAATACATAACTTGTTGTATAGGGGTCCTACAATTCCGGATTAATCGGGAAATTTGGATTTGTTGCATTAGGAAAAGAATTTTTTTTGCACTCAAAAATTATTTGATGAAAAATTAAAAAAAATTAACATAGTTATGGTCATTCGAAGTGACTTAATTAGAATCTTTGAAAACAAGTTAATGTGCACAAACTTGCAACTTGTTTTCATGATTTGGCATTATGCCTCTGTAGGACCCCTGGTAATACAAGGGGTGATTTTTAAAAGGCGTCTTAGAAGAAAATTTATTAACATATTTCATCAAATTTTAAAATTTCTTTAAGGAAATGGAATCTGATCAATAGTGGGAGAGTGCAATGTCTTTCAAACACATTGTTTCTTAAAATTGAAATATGTTAGACACTTTAGCATAGCATAATGATGTACTGTATTTACCCTTGACATCTGGTATACATAATTATTAATAAAGCAAATTCATTAATGATAGAACAACTGCTAAAAGGACAGTAAAGTGCCATGAATTTCACTGTAAAGTCAAAGAACAATCAGAAATAATAATTACCTGGCCCAGTGATTATAAACATTTCTCATTCTCAAACTCCATTCTCAAACTCCATTCTCCATACTCAAACGGCTTTTTTAAAAATTTAGCATCAAAATCAACACCAACTCGTAGCAAATTATCTAATTAAGATAATAACCCCCCCTTCATATGTTTCAATGCAGCAATAAAGAAGTTACAGCAGTTTTGTAACTAAGGAATGCTCCAATATGAGCACGGAGTATGAGTTGGAGCATTGAGTACATACTCCAATGTTTATAATCACTCGGCCTGGTCTAAATCTGAAGGAATGTTATGCATGTAAATTAAATCATGTAGCAATTTTAGTGTTTCAGGTAATTGTTGGTTTGCTCAGTGTCAGGTTAATATGACCTCGTAGTCTTCATACAGGGTTCCCATGGTCAGTAAAAAAACCAAGGAAAAGTCAGGGAATTTTGTATCAGAATATTTATGTGAATCCTGTCATATAACTGAAATACTGTTGACCAGTGGGATGTAACACAGTATTTTCTTTTCAGACTTCAGCCTACTAGATCTAATCCAGTGAGTATGCCGAATGCTAGACCAGCATATCGACGTCTGTCTGGTAGTGATAGTAGCCCTGTACCGGGTCAGAGTATTGGAGCTCAAAGTGTACCTATGGTGATTGAAGCAGGTTAGAATGCTCTATTGTATACTGTAAAGTGTAAACCAAGAGATTATTTTGCAGAATTTAATTTCACGGAGTTTGTGAGTGGTAGAAATTTGCAAAATTCAGTAGCCATGAAAGTGTTTAAAACATTAATCGAGAAAACATTAAAAACGCCAAAAATTGTAGTCACAAAAATGCTGATGATCAGCAAAATGTGAAAATTTGTATTCTTAAAGTACTGAATTGTATTACATGTATGATAGATGATCATAAACAAAAGAATGATTCTTTTTTAGAGATCATACAGCAATGCATTCTGTACTTTCAAATACGCCCAGTTATCTTAATTGGTGGTGTGTGTCTAAAAGATTACTTTAAAACTGTATTTTCTTTATCATTAACTTAACATAAGGATCAAATAGTAATAGAATTGTCCAAAAAGATAGTAAAGTCAAGTTATATATAGGCATAAACACAAACCATAACACATTGTATGGGAAGATATTGTCAGAACAGATGGCACTCAGTGGAATAAAATGTAAAATTATTTAATTTCGATGGGACGAAATTTCGTGCTTTTGGTAAAAAACCCCAATTTCGATGGGATGTTAATTGGTGGATTTTGCTTTTCAGATAATAAATACTACGGCCAAAATTATTGGTCGATGGGATTTATATTTGTGGTTGAAGGTGTTGCACAAAATCCACAAAATTTAATCTCAATTGAAATTAAATGAAGTACATGCCTTTTTACCCCCCCACTGACTGATATGACCTTTGTTTATTGCAGGAAGTTTTGATCAGTCTCCACATTTACTGGATGTTTATAGTAACTGGACAGAATCATCTGTTGCTAAGCAACCACGTGGATCAGATGACATTGAAGAAGACAGGTTGAAAGAGACATTGGCTGATGCCATGGTGGAATCACCCTGTAAAGATATAGAGAAGTTGTCTCTACGGCATCAAGGTAACTCGCATGGTTGTACATCAATGACAGTCCACAATAGTTTAAGGCATTTACTGGAAATATGCATACTGGAAACCAAGAAGTTATTTTGTGTGATTTAAGTTCTGGAGTGGTAGAAATTAATCGAAATTAAGTAGCTGCAAAAGTGTTTAAAACATTAATAAGGACATCGCAGGAGACTTTAAAATGTAAAATTAATATTTGTGAAAGTAAATTGGTTTACAGTACACCGATTTTTAAGGGCTGTTTATTAAAAAATAAATGTCAGTGTTCGCGTTTACCTCAATTTTTTGTGGGTCCCAGGGACCCAATGCCTTTAAAAAAGTTGGGTCCCATTACAAATTTACTGAGTCCCAATAAATTGGCACACAATCTGTCAAGATTGATATAAAATGATACTTAAATATGCTTAGAATAGTTAAATAGCAGTATATGACCTATCAACTCATTCTGAGAAAAGTTTAACAATGGTTGTAATGAAAAGTATCATTTTTATATAAATCAGTTGATGATTATGTGCCATGAAATAAACAGTTTTTAACTGCAAACTCAGGGAATCCTCGGCCTTTTCCTCGGCAAGTTTGAACGATTTCTTAAACTGACCGCGGTTTGATTTAATTTCGAGGGCACGCCGATGACCGTCGGTAGAAATGTGCCGTACTAGCGAGCTTCGTTGGAAATCAATGCAACCACTCGTCGTGAACATATTTTTAATCTTGGTATCAGTACAGATAAGACAGTGCATTGAAATGCTTTTATCAACAGGGTTTTCCTTCTTGACTAACCAGTCTTTGAATTGCGGATCTTTCAGCCATTGCTCTTGGAAGTTTCGATTATGCTTTACCTTCTTTCGCCCCGACGCCATAATTCAGCCTCCCGTAGCGGCCTCGATCTGGTCGCTTCTCGAGTAATTACCAGTCGAACACGGTAAAATTTATGCAGCGCTGTAACCCAGTCAAGCAAGTGTCCGCGTGACGTCACGATAAAATTGCATGTCGGGGGATCAAAATAAAAATAAACATGATTTTATTTATGGCGCTTCGGAGAAAAGGGGAAGAGATTTTAATTCAAGGTTTCGGGTTTGTTTAATGAAATTGTTCTACTTCTTTTTGGTAATTATAAATATTGCGTCCCACGTACGCAACGTACTCCAGAATTTTACGTTCCGCCGATTTTCGTTGCGTAAAAAGACATGTTTACGCCGTAAACGCGAACACTGAATGTGTTAACAGTTTTTGGATTACTTTCATCAAGTAGCATCTTGTAAAGTCTTCAGATACAAGCCAGATTGTTGTGGACTGACATGTTTACATATTTCCACTTTCTTAGATATATATTCTTATATTACACTAAACATTTATGTAAACGGAATTTCTAGATTTGGTATTTTCATTTACTTCTTGTAGTTCTCTATAGTTTGGTGAACTAGTGGTGTGATGACAGCTTTAGTTGTTGTTGTAGTTTTATTATGGGTACATTTGAAACATACACCAACTTGCCTACATTCCCCTGTATCTTCCTTTTAAAAAATCAATACCTATCACCAAATTCCACCCTATACAAATATTACATGTCCCAAATCTGTAATGTACAGATTTTCCTTTTCTTAACTCCCCATCCCTATTTCTTGTTATAACTACATATATTTCCAAACCCTTTGTGAAGTTTGTGTTACCTATAGATTCGTGTTATCAATCAGAACCCTTTGTTTAATAATAGACATTCCAAGAACAAGTGTAAAACCAGAAAAATCAAGAAGCCATACAGCCAGGAAATCTTCGTCAGGAATTACTAGTGATAAGGCGGATGTTGGATGTGTTGTTAAAGATAGCAGTGAAGTTGATCCCGAGAACAAAGTGGTTTCAAGAAAAGACAGTGTACAGACTGGACAGAAAAATGTGGATACATCGAGTATGAAACCAACTAAGAAGAGTTCTGATGAAGGAATAAGTACCAAAGATTCTGTTAAATGTGAAGTTAGTAAAGTAGAAAGTAGTGTTGTGGATAAATGTCAGAAAGGTCAGTCTGAATTAAAAGAAAATAAAACTAATGTTGAGAGCAATAAGAACGGTAAAAAGAAAGGAAAGGCAAAGAAATCATTGGATAGTCAATTAAACAATGTGCCAAAATCTGTCACTGTGGAAAAGTCTGACAATGATACTGATATAACTGAAAAAGAGCATGCTAATACTGTAGTAAAAACTGTGTCTAGTTCAACTTCTAAAGCAGTCACAGAAGCGCCTGAAAAGGAATCTCCTAATGATGCTGATAGTAAAAAACAGTCAAATAAAAATGGTTCAAATTCTGGTCAATATTGTGCTTCCCCAAATGAATGTACATCCGAACCTAGTGATATTAGACCTGTGTCTAAACAATGTACAAAACCTAACATTGAAAAAGTGAATATAATGAAAAGTCCTGAATTGAAATCTTCGGCCGCTGATAGAAAAGGAAGTAGTGAAACGTGTGATGAAACCAAGATAAATGTTGTAAGTGAGAAAGCTGAATCTGTTTGCAAATTTGTGGAAGAGAAGTCTGCTAAACCTGAAAAAGTTGGTGAATCAGATGTGAAAATAAACGTCACAAAGAGCAAATCAAAGAAAAAGAACAAGAAACAAGGACAAAGTGAAATGTATGAAAGTGTGATAGTAACGGAAGTGGAGGTGGTATCGGAGACACAGGAAGATTGTAAAACAACTGAAACGTGTATCGAGGGAGCAAAAGGAAGTAAAAATTATAAATATGAAATCGTTGAAGAGAAGAAAAGTGATAAGTTGGAAATTGTTACTAGGGATAAGAAAACACCTATGAAAAAGAGCCTGGCCAATTCAGATACTGATCAAGCTATGAAAATTTGTGATGAAAAACTGGAATTGCCTCAAGTTGAAACTAACTTTGATAACAAATGTGATGTTAAAATGGTTCAACCTATACAGGAAACAGAAAAGAAAGAGGAAGCAAATGTTGTAGAAATGGTCATTGAAAGTGACTTTGCCCCTGCGAAAAGTAAAAAGAAAAAGAGAAAGGAAAATATCAATGCCAAGAGGAGTGATGATAAGTCGAATACTGATGCTCTCAAAGATACTAAAAATCAAACAGAACTAAAGGATGAAAAGTGTGACAGCGTTGCAAATGATGCTAATTCACCTTTAACAGTTACTAGTGATGATAAATCATTGTCAGTTGCTGTTGATGTTGAACTTGAAGTAGATGAAGCAAGTCTAGAAATAATTGCTGAAGATAGTTCACATGTTGAAAATGAATTAAAAGATTCTGCTGAAAGTATGGATCAATTGGAATCAAATAATGTCACAGAAGAGATGAGTGGTGAAATAAAAGAAACTGCTAATAAAGCGTCTTCCAACACAGATATTGAAAATAAGCATGTAACTCCTGACAATATTGCTGAAAATAAAGATACTTCAATTGATAGTACTGAAATGACAGAAGTAAAAAGCAAAAAGAAACGCAAAAAGAAGAAAAACGGAATGGATGAATCCATCTTTGTCGCTAAACCTGAAACTGTGACAATGGTTGTTGATTCTGAAATTGAGAAAATAAAAGGTGAAAATGAAAAGTCACATGAAATGGTCACAAATTCAGTGGCTGTCAAGAAAAGCGGGAATGGACATGAAAAGTCAGCTAAACAGGCACCAGGTTCTGCTGCTGCAGAGAAACCTAAGGACAGACGTGAAAAGTCACCTAAACAGGCTGCTGCTTGGAAAACCAATGTAGGGCTTGAACAGTCTTCAAAGATAGAACAAAGTATACCTGCTGTAGAGAAAAGTGAAGAACAACATGTTAAATCACCTAAGCTGGTACCAAGTTCATCTGCTGTTGAAAAATCCGAAAAAGGACGTGGAAAATCACACGAAGTAGCACCTAGCTCAGCTGTTTCTCTTACTGATGGCTATAAGAAGGTGGAAGCACTAACTCAAGAGCACCAGGATGATATTGTTGACAAAGAAATGGATGAATCCAGTGGAAGTCTGATCAAACAGAAGACAGGTAGTACTATGAAAACTGTCACAGATGACGACTCCAAATCTAAGACAGAATCTGATAATGTTACCAAGAGAACGAATTCAAAAGAAATACTGAAACAACAGGGTGTTGTCAAGGATGACACCAAAGAAAAACAGGATTCAGATAATAAGCTATCTACCAATAGCAATGTTTGTGACAATTGGTTTGACGATGAAACAACTTTAGTGGTTCAGAAAAAGAAGAGTAAGAAGAAGAAAAAGAATGCAGAGAGTAAGGTTATGCCAACAGAGAAATCTCCGGAGCGTGAAATTGTTGATAGCAAGCTGGATAATGAAAGCATGGAAACACTGGTTGATAATTCTGCTCCTGACCAAACAGAACTGGCCAATGTTGAAAGCTCTAGCGATGAGAATGATGTTGAAATAATAGCGGATACTACAGAAAGTACCAAGGAAGTTACGGAAGATATTGATTTTGTTGATAATCACTGGGACGATGGTGACATTAATGAACCAATTAATGACCAGTTGCAGTCAGTGTCTACTGCAGATGTTATGGATGACTTATCAGATGTTAAAAAGATGGAAGATTCGGCTGAATCGGGTTCTAAATATGAGACTGCAGAATCAGCTGAAGATGATCCATCAATGTGGGAGAGGTCAGAGTTTGAAGAATGTTTAGAAGAAAATATTGTGGATGAAATACCCGAAGATAAAGAAGCTAGAAGCGATCAAACTACTGTAGATATTGTTGATGAAATAGACAAGGATTGTGATAAGGCTACAAGAAAGATAACTTTCAAAGATCAGTCAGAAGAAAAAGAAAATGTGGAAGCAAATCAAGCAATAGAAAATAAGGAATCTGAGAATATAAGTCCTAGTACTTCAAACGCTACATTAGAGTCGGTTATGACTAAGTCGATGTATGATGATTCTGCCGGTAGTTCCAGCAGAAGTTCAGAAGAAAGAGAAGACACAAAACCTGTGAAAAGTGTAAGTAAGGCTGAAGGGAAAACTAAAAAGAAGAAAAGGAAAAATAAAAAATAGACAAAATGAACAGATAGTTTAGTGACTTAAGCATACTTTTGAGACATCCATCCAGGTTGATGTAAGTTGGGAAAAAGGGACTGTTTGCATTTGAACTGGGCTTAGTAGTCTTTCATGTATGGAGTGAAATGTCAATAAGTTTAACAATTTTATTTTATTTTTTATGTTTAAATTGCTGTTGAGATTGTAAATATCATCAGGGGAGAAATGGTCACAATAGATCTCAATAAAAAAAAAATGCCAAAGAATGAATGCATGTATAATTATATTTATTAAGATAAAATGACTTAGTAATGATGTGTGTGCACTTGTACTCCTGTGTCCGATGATTATGTAGGCTAAGGTGATTGTGTCAGAAATCCTGGTATATTTGGTTAAGTTAAAAGATGTAAATATATGCGATATTTACTGATGTATTTGATTTTGTGTGAGTATTTGGTGTACGTTTGTTACATTTTTACAATTTTGTGCGAGGATTTGGTGTTCCTTGTAGTGTATTTAAACCTGCATTTGCAATATTGTGCAGATTTGTGTAAATTGTTTCATCACTTGCTATTAAAGAATATTTCCATAATATCCATACTAAATTCAGTTAATTTTCACACAGTTAAATTAATACACATAATCGAAGTATTACAGTAATTGACTGAAGAGATTGAAATGCATGGAGACAAAACATGTCAGTATTGGCTTCCAACAAAACTTGTAATAATCTGTCTGGTTCTTGTATGAATGTTAGGCAATTCTCAGTATGAGGTACTTAAGTTTCATCGTCCTTTTTTATTGTCATATGTATAGCGTGTATATTTGGTGTAATTGCGTTTGTTGTTAATTCAAAAATTACAAAAATATATAAATTATAAAAGTATATTCATGAAAAAAAATCGTAACACAAATTGAGACATGGGCTGATATTCACAAAGCGTCTTAGTGGAAAGCTTATATATTCTTTATTTAAATTAGTTAACAAATGTCCTGAATCTCATTTCCGCAAGTAAAATAATATCAAGTGTTTCTTAGGGATCAGTGTAACGGTGACGGCGCCTAGCTACACATAATGTAAAAATAATTGATATTGAAATCGTGTTTAGCTGAAGCACTTTTCACGATTTTAAGAAAGATCTGAAAACTACTAAGATGCTTTGTGAATGTCACATATGTCGTGAATAAAAAGTTTATATTTTTATTATTAATTTTCATCTTAGTTATATTTAGAGCATATTCAGTAATTTTTAATGATAAACAATGCCTAAAGTGTGGAGCGAAGCAAGACCTTTTTAGTCATTAACAATTACTTAATATGTTCCAATGACTAAGAACATAACATCGTGCAATTTGCACCGACACATCACGCCCCGTCTGTTTTTGAGCAGGAGTTTAATGACTCAATTCTTATTTAACACAGCCGACGAAAACCAGCGTTTTCATTGGCTAAAAATGTTTTATACTAACATGTATTAGCTCATAAAGAACATTCGAAAATGAAAGTTGAATGAAGGTGGAGGAAGTTCTCTCGTTCTGTGTGTTTGATTGAGTTGTCTGTTAATTGCTTTTTAGAGCATCATTTTGCTGCATGTACTTTATCTATGCAAACATTGCATTTTTACTTGCCATAATAAGATATATATTATCAAATTTATTTATTAAATCAAGGGTTCTCACTAGAGACACAGACGTGTGATATGAAGGTTGTATTTATTTATCATGTCCATACCTTTGATGAGGGGGTATATTACGTTGCACATATCCGTCGGCCGGTATGTCTGTTTTTAAACTAAAATGGTTCCATTCAATAACTCATGAACGCTTTGTCCTATGATCTTCAAACTTTACATGGAGTCTGGCCAGCAACAGAAGACGATCCCTATTGATTTTGAGGTCAGTAGATCAAAGGTCAAGGTCACTGAGACCTTTACCATTTTGGACAATTAGGCTGTCATGGGGACAATTAGGCTGTCATGGGGACATGCGTGTTTTACAAATATCTTTTTTTTTGGTATAGTGTCTTTAAGCAGCACAATGATGATAGGTTTCTTTGAATAAAATTTGGTAATTGGTAATCTTTTGCTGCATTTTGACGGTCAGCCTCGAATCTGAATGTTAAACTTATTTGGTTCTCTGTAGAGGTTAGTAAACATTAACAAAATGTATGTTGCAATAAACCAGACTTTGATTTCATGAAAATTGACAAACATTTTATGACTGATGCTCCAAACTAAAAGCTTCGACTGTGTGCTGTTATAAATGTAACTGGACAGTGGGTAAATAAATTAGGGAGAAAAATCATTGGAAATGGTTCAGATATAAAATCTAAGTTTTAGTTTTAAGTTAACATACTTTGGCTGGGGTTAATTAAATCTCATTTAAATCAGATATATACTATATTCCACTACTTTACAAGTTGATAACAGCCCATAGGAATGGAGCAAATGTTAGGATCTGGGCCGGTATTCACAAACAAACTTAAGTGAAAACTTAGAGAATTTTCCCAAAATCTTACTTATTCCTGAAGTGTATCAGCTAAACAAGAAACTCAAGATTATCTACTTTTTACATTGCTTTGAAGCATTGTGTTAAGTGCTACAATAATCTCAAAAAAAAAAGAATTATTCTTAGTTTCTTGCAAAATATGAGCTGTTCAATTTTTTAACTTAAGCCAAAATATTTAAGTTTTCACTTAAGATGCTTTATGAATACCAGCCCTGACTTTGATGAGATTGGGGTTAGTTTTAGTTAATTGAGTTAAGTGATATTATTTACTGAGTATAATTTATAATGTCCATGTGGGAACCCTTCCGAAGTTTGTGTATCCAATTTATTTATAATGTATTTTATTTACATTTATCTGGTGCCTTGTATGATTTACCATACATTTACATGCTATTGTACACATATAACGTTTTACATTATTTGCTATGTATTTAACTGGTACTGTTATTATTTATGCTAAAATGCACCTTTACATAATGTATGGTTTGCCAATCCAACATTGATATACAATATCAGCATTTATTTACCAAGCTATAGTACATGTTCTGTAGATCACTAGTTATTCATGTTAATGTTATATATTGCCTGTATTTTATGAGTTGATATTATTGGAAAATTAAGAAGTGTTGTGAATAATTACCTTTTTGCCTATATTCCACTAGCTTCAAGTTAGTTTTTCGTTTATGGTCCAGAATAAATAAGTATCACACTTGATGATATAAGTTAGGGTTTTTATGTTAGAATCTCCACATGTCTGAAAATATTATTTTTTTATTATAGTTTGTGTTAAAGCAATTCTATCTTTTAGACTAGCATTAAAGATTTTGGGTGCGATATCACTCTTTGCGGAGTCTTTAATGCCTATATCCATACTAGTGTCGTTTAGGTGTCTAGTTCAAAGTTAAAATCTGCATAACTTTCATTATTTAAAAATTAAGTAATTACAATGTATAGAGTGATCTACAGATATGTGATTGTGTTTATTACCTCACATTAACTGCCATTGTGTTACCTTTACCTTGATATAGTTGTGAGTTGTATTACATTCAATACTGATTATATGTCTGCTGTTTCACTGTTCTGTCTTGTCCTGCCTTTAATACCACTACAAACTCAGTCTATTTATTGAATAATCGGGAAATTCAGATTTTTTTTTAAAAAACACAACAAATTAGTTCATGGAAGATATTTTAAGCATTGTCAATGTTTATGCCCATTTAAAAGTGCACAAGACTAATTCAAACTTTAAGCTGTAAAGTTTGAAACAGTTTTGGTTTGTGTGTAGAGGTGTTATCTTACTTAAAGGAACGTCGTTAGCCCCCTGTGAAGTTCCAATGGTGTAGCAATGATCCATCTATTCATCCATATCAAATATTGAACTATTATAGTTACCTTAACCCTTTGTATATTGTTAAACAAACTAGATATTGCTTAAAACGGAAGTACTCTTAGCAAAGATTAATTAATAATATTTATGATGATGTATGTTGTAAGTGTTTTCTCTTCTAAAATTTACAACAAAAAGTAAGCAATGTATGTACTGTATTTAAAAAATCAGTGTTGGTCAAAAAAGAAAATTCTATATTTGGTTAATGATAGGCGTTTATAAGCATTTGCAATAATAGTGAGCATGTTCGATCTAAGCATGTGGAATATTTAGAAATATATTCCGAGTCAAAATGTGTAGCAAGCTGCGTTATTGTTTACCTTTGATGTGAACACAGGACAAGGTTATTTTTGTCTGGATATTATTGATTTATACAATTTGTTGTTATTGTTTTTGGTTTTTGTAACTATGGTGTTAAATAAAATCTAAGAAAATCATAATTGGTTATTTTTATTGTTGGCTACCCCATCTAACAAGTTGATAATAATTACTAATAACAAAGTTTAAGATATACTATATACTGGTATATACTTACAGTAGAGCAGCAAAGTGTCTTTTAACAACGAATCTAGAACTAGTTCACTAAAAAGCATCTTATTGAATTGGGTGGATGGATTTGGAATTATTGCGGACAGTTTAATAATAAACAGACTCTCCCGAACATTTTGATATATTAATCTTGCTGTTGCTTTTTGGGTACACCCAAAATGTTCAAACTATGGTTTGCTGCTCTGTTGTATTCGCTCCTGTATTTTTCATGCAGTATACCGCAGATGAAACATACAACTTCTCACAAGAATATTATATTCATTTTGTGTCTTTCCTATAATAGCAAAATATTCGGCAGAGCCTGACGTGTTCTACATTGTATTCATAACGAAGCTACACTGACTGGTTTAATGTCCTCCACAAAATGAACAAATCTCAACAAGAAAACTGGAACCAAGTTACCGATACACATTGTGCATCATATCATAAATTTATATACTCACCGTTATATGTTGTTTATCGTGGTCGAGTTGGTTTTACTCCCGCTGCCCTTTCGGAATAACAATGCTTTCAAGATTGTCTCTCTTTGAATTAATACCATTTGTCTCCCTTTGACCAATATTTGTAAACGGATGAACATCGACAATGATCGAGGAGGAATATCACATGACTCTGCATGGTGTTCGTCCACATTTTCATGAAAAAAAACCCCAACAATTTCTTTTCTTCGCTTCAAGATTTTGAAAATTGCATGTAGATGTCAATAAATATTTATTGACCACGTAATAACTTATACGTATAAAACATGCTAGATCAGTGCATGTTTATAATTTCTACATGCCTAGGTCTAAGCAATTATCTAGATTTAATCACGTGATATATTGAATGTCTGATTAACTGACGGGAAACTGTTTCCTAATTTCTTCTATTACGCTAATTCTGAGGATAATTATAACATAATGATTACTAAAGCAATATGGAACTGATACATATCTAAATCTCGGACAAATCCTTTAAGTCACAGCTTTTGGTGCATCTGTCGTCGGCTGCTCGGAGTGATTTTCACGTCATTGTGTATATCACGTCAAAATTCACCGAAATGATCCTAAATGACCGGTAAGTAATCTTAACTACCCGCAATGGAAGATAAGACGGAGTGATGTATCGATAAGATACACGCGAATCCGACATAAATATGGATACTATGATCCGACTGTCTATTGTTTGATGATGAACAATATTCAATGTTGTTTCTGTCATGTAATATTTGTCAGCCGTTCAATGATATGCTGGTAAAGATGGGAGGAAGGTAATAATGTTTGGCTGATAAGTATCATTTTCTACATTTTCTTGGAAATCAGGAAGAATTGATGATCATTTATAACCGTACTCGAGTGATTCTGTGCCTCATCTCGCCAATATGAACACTGAACACGTATCAGTTCTAATACAAATGATTCAGTATTTCAATGCAATAATTATACCATCATGTGCGTTTTTAGCTCACCTGTCCCTGAATGAGTAGTTCAGCTTATGTGACGTCATTCTCTGTGTGCGCATGACAGCAATTGTTTCGATTGCACAATAGTAGATTTGTTTATTATTTCAATTGAACCAAACATTGTTTTGCGACTGGATTTCGCGATTTTGGGCATGGCGTTTATTAACTAGGTCAAATCGCAGTAACGCCTCATTTGGTCGTTTGTGTCACTCTTTTGGTATATATTTGTGAAACTAGGTCATCCTGCTCTTTTGCAGCGGTGTCTTGGGGAACTAGGTCGGGTCTTAATTGCGTTTCATTCGTCACTTGGGAGCACCGTTTTTTTCTTTTTTAAACTAGATTATCCTTCTCTTTTACAACGGGGACTTGGACTTTTAATTATTTCGGCTGGTAAAGTTGAGTGTTGCCTTCCCTGTCCGATTTCCTCAATATTTTTTTGTACCATAAATAAAATCTATCAATAAAATCGGCAGACTGCCATTGCCCAGACAGTTTTGAAACTTGGTATGTGAATAGGGACCCATTAGGAGATTATGCTCATCGATATTTTATTAGGGCAAAAATTGTGGTTGCCATAGCAACATCTGAACAGAAAAATTGGGTAGGGTACGTCTGTATTGCTTTCAGTTCCTAATTAATTGTAGGTCAAGTCCCCGGACTAGTGAAAGATTGGGAAAGGCGAACTATGGTGGTGCTCAAATAATCCACATGAGTCATGTAGATGTTTGGAAGATACACGTAAATTTGCATTAATAAAACATTGAATTTCGTCTTCAAAAACCTAATCATAGACACCGAGTTGAATATCACAGCATGTACGCGTATATTTATATTATGGGTGGATCTCTTGTTATGTCCTATGGCTGAACCAGGCCATCCGCGAAATTAAATTTCCAGCAGAACATGGCGGTAAAACCTCGGTACCAGCTACTTTCTGTGACTGGAACTATTACATTGTGTTTCTGATTAATCAGTGGAAATCATATCTGATGAAAACAGACGTAGAAAACATAACATAAATAAATTAATACATTCATAAGATTTGTGTATCAAACAGGAAGTAGCGTGTTTACTGACAACCTCTTTTTGCTGGCCTTATATGGAATAATAACAACTAATACACGGTATAAATGTTAGCTTTAACGATATCTCAACGATAGCTTCGTATAATTATGATATATGAATGTTAAATAAGGCTAGTAATGATATAAATGACATTTAGCATTAAGCATTGGACTGGTGATGTATTATTATACGTTTATAAGGAGATATCTTTACTCAGAGACTGTGATACAATCACGATATTATCTTAATATCGATAATATTATCCTGCAAATTCTAGCATGAAACGTCTTATGTATTATTCTGATGAAATTATGACAGATAAGAGAAGTGCACACGCAGAAATGACGATTATTGTAGAGGAATTACTGTGTAGTAAACTGCATCAACGTTTCCTTGTATGATAACTGATACATAACAATATGAGGAATCTTGCCGTCTGGTGGTAGGCAGATAACCTTGTGAACAACACTTTATTTAATTTGTGTTTTCTAAAAATCCTATGAGCGTTTGATTTCTTCAGTTGAGTGTGCTGTCTTAGACTATTGTTGCTGATGTAAGGCTGTGATATGACATATTTAATACAAACCTTTAGATGTCCATGAACATTATAAAGGCAGTTTAAACTTTGCAGAAGAAAGGTATCAGTTATGTATCATCAGCAAAGAAGAGTATGATGTGATATCGTAGATTATAGGGAATTTATAATGTTGTATTATGCTTAACTGTTCCTCTTGGCTTCGTGTCCCAATTTATTGCTTCACTGTTCCCAATTCTTTTTGTCCTTAATCAAATTTTGAGTAGTATGTTAAATAATTTTTGGTCTGATTCTAAAGCTAAAAGTTCAGAAAATGACACCAATTTAATTCAGACATTGGCAGAGTCTACGCCCCTCCCGTGCCCATCCCATTTCAGCTCCCAGTTACATTCCTCTGGATACGACCCTGTATGCCGTAAAGACAACTGTGCCTACTGATACAGGCGGTATAAAGGTGTCTATTTTTTGAAAACCAAAATGTTTGGACGTCCAAACATCTGCTTAACAGACAAATGTATACAGTATACATAAATGAAAAATTGACCGAATATTTTCAAAATGTGTACGCTCTGGATGCTGATTTGTTTTGCTGTTTGGACATCCAAACATGTAAGTCAAATATAGTCAATTCATGCTGGACCAGATATGCTTGGACGTCCAAACATTTTGGTTGTAAGAGTGTGCATATTTTTGAGAAATAATGCATTTTATTAAAATGTCCAAACATGTCGTTTCAAAATGTCCATACTGACCAATATTTGACCAAATGTTTGGATGTCCAAACAATTTTGTTCCAGAGTGTACGCATTTTAAGATTAAAAAAAATGTTTGGACGTCCAAATATTTTGGTCAAATAAACTGGGAATGTGTATTCGAAAAGAAAAATGCGCATTTTGGAACGTCCGTCCAAACATTTTGGTTTTCAGACTAAGCACACTTTTTTGATTAGCAATATATTTGATTAAAACATCTAAATATTTTGACCATACTGTTCGAAACAATTGTGTTTCCAGAGGGTACATACGAAGTTTGAGTATAATTGTTGATTACTTAGTCCGATTGAATACATTATGTGACGATTTGTGCCCTTAAGTTCCTCGTTGTGTCGTTTTCGATAATCAAGTTGACTATTTCTTACATCACTTTCATTTTCCTTTTCACAACGGTTATTCAACGTTGCGTGTTGATGATTCTCCGGAAAATACTGCGAATGCTTGCTCCTTGTAGCCGCGTAAATCATTATATTAGAAGTTCCTGTGCAACAGTTTGCAGCCTGGTTTAGTTTACAAGATGTGGATGATGGCGCCACTCTAAATAAAACATTCATTCAAAGTTTCCATCTTGATTTAAACAAATTGCTGCTCTTGCATCCAGGGAACTCACATAATCACTTGATAACTTCAATTGAAGACACGCATTTATCAAATACAAAAACATGTTGATTTCGTGAACTCCTTGGTGTCGAAGAAGAATCTATACTACACGGAGAAGAACATGATAATACACAACGCACTAAACGTATTGGTACAACAACATTAATGTGAACTTATGTAATTGTCAAAATGAGATTGATTTGTCCAAATTTGTGTTATCACACGAAGTATTACCATTCTGTTTCTATTTCCCATGTTCGGTATACTATACCATCTCCGTAACATCTTCCTTTTGCAATTTGCCACGAGCAACCTTAGCTTGTTTCCTCATATTTACATCTCTTTTATCTATTCGTTTTATTGTTGCTATAGATATACCATGTACGTGTGATGTTCACAGTCTTATTGCCATTTCCAACTCGTTTGTTTGCCATTTCATCTCACCAACTACGTGTTTATATAAATGTATGCTTCGTATACAGAGATATGGCTTCATTGTCCGGGGTGTTCTCTTCAACGACTTTCATCAGATTACTTCCTTGATATGGTGAAATTTCAAACATTTCTGTACGATTATTCTTACTTGATTTGACATGTTGTTGCGTTATGGAACATATGCCACTGAATACACTTCTCTGTCGTGTTCATTTTTTGTCATCCTCTCCAGATCGTCCATTTACATAATTCATTTGTTTGTTTCAGATATATTTGATGCGGACCATGTATCACTCGTGGTAGTACTCCCTGTTGTCCAGTTTTTTTTGTCATCCTTTCCAGATCTTCCATTTATATCATTTATTCTATACGATTGTCAAACATTATTTGTATGTTTCAGATATATTTGGCAGTAGCAATGAAAACTTGAGTACCAGTTCAGGTTCCAGTGGTGGATTGATCTTCAACAAAAACGCCGAACAGCTACTGGCAGACAATGTGTTCTCTATGACAGGAGAGTCAGCGGATTCAAGCTAAATTGGTCTTCATGACTAAAGAGTCGATAGAATCAAGTAAACATTTGAATATATAAAACAACAATGGACTACTGGAAATATTTGATGTTTAACATTTAGAAAAATGATCCTTGTATAGTATGATTGATTGTACAATTGTTCGTGCATGGTTTGGTTTCCATAACTTTCATCGAGTCATTTATTGTTGTAAGCGTTCACTTGTTACATGAGGAAGTTCTGCATATTCATTAGATATGTTTTAATGACTAAACGCTATGTCTAATACTTGTTAAGTTGTACAGCACGAGTGTCAGATCGAGTGTCAGATATTCGTCAGTTTACCTTTGGTTTGTCGTACGGACATAGCATCTAGTCATTTTGAAGTTTGTGCAATGGAAACACGAATTTATTACTTAATTTCTGGCTCTTTTCATCTTGCTTTATGGAATTCCTTATTGGTTGATGTACATTGCTGTCATGGTACTATGAGCATAAAGAAATGATATGCCCATATTGGTGAGTAATATGCATTACAACTATTCGTGTTTTATACTGTCGACATTTTCGTGGCGGTTCGTACATTTACAATGCTTGCATGTAGCATTTGTTGCTATGATAGAAGAACTGTATTTGTATTTTGTTATGTTATGTATTTGTAATTGTCAGACGAAAAGTACAATGTTTGCGTTTTGGCGAATTGTTTTTTGTGCGTGCCATTTTGGCGTCATTGGACTTAAAATGCTAGCGATACGTTTGTTAGTGATCGTTATTGGTATAAGTGTTGGTTCGCTGGCTTCGTTTCACTGACTGTTAGTTGACGTCATTGGGTTTCCAAAAACCCAGTTTGTACTTACGCACTTGTCAGTGTCTGATGTCATTGTGTTATAATATTGTTTGTTTTAATTAAATGTGATTCAATAATCAATATTAAAAGACCAACTTTCGTTGTGATAAAATTAAAATTAAGTCTTTCTTCATTGCTCTTCATTGTTTCATTGGTATTCTTGATTTACCCACATTGTGCCTGCGTGTTCTACTTGTCTTATGAAATGTCTCGATGTTTGCAATGTTATTGATTATGTGCTTATGTGTTGTAGGTACAAATGTGCTTAAATGAATTGTGTGCTGTCTGAATATCATAAAAATGGCTTCCTGATATTAGTGGTAACGTTTGTTGTTATTTTGTTCTTTATAAGTACATTCAACTGCAATTTACATTAAATAAGTTTATTATTGTTATATGGTTACTTTGGTTAGTGCTTTTTAATAAACATTTCAGCTGTAATATTTCAAGTTTGTGTGAAACAAGTTTACATTTGTTTTCGCATGTCTTATTGTTGTTGTACAGTATAGTTCAGTTAGGATATATTGACACTGACGTAATCGTTTATGTGTACACAAAAGATTAAAACTATTGCTTAAATATGTAGAGTTAAGTTTGGTATTGAACTGTTAGTATAATCCTTTATACTTGTTTTTACACCGTACTAATGGATTGTTCCACTGCGTCACTGGATTTTTATCCTAACTGGACTGTATCAAATGATAGAATGGGTTAGAGAGGTTGTAATACAAACCATCAATGGTGTACATCCTCACCGCAAATGGTAATATCAGCCATGTTTAAATTCGACTGTATTAATATAGTCACCAATGTACTACTTAGGTAACTGTATCATTGATAAACACTATATAAAACGATAAAATATTTTTCAAAAGAAAGATACAATGTATATATTTTACCAAATAATAATAATAATAATAACGACTTTATTTTAAGAGGCAACACAGTTGGGCAAGCCCAGTCTTCCCTGTGAGCAACATATTTACAAAGATAGTATGACATATAAGTAATAAACAGTCTGAAGTATAACAACACAATATAAAAGTATTATAGGTGGATTTTTCAACATGTCGCAAAGTATTTTGCCATTGAATACTATTTGGATGGATGAGATGAAGAGGTATAATAGGAGTTCAACAATTAACAGTAAATTCTCTCCTAGTGATTACAACTGAACCATTTATTTCAGGCACAATACATGTAATGCTGTTATGTTTACTTATGGTCTAAAAGGTGACATGCGACAAGTCAGAAAATTCCAACTTTACATTGGCAATACAACACAAAATCAAATGTAACCAGAAATACAGTCACATTATTTACAAAATAGCGGATACATTTAAATTAAGTTTGCCCACCAGAGTAGAACCATGATAGGTATAACCTTTTGAAAGCAATTAAAGAATTCGACTGGCGAATATATTATATAATATTTTATCTTTTTTATCGATGATACAGATACATTTGATGTACTATCGATTGTATGTCCATGATGTATTGTTGTTAATTTTTTATTTTGTTCATCATTTATAAAATAGAAATATGCTTGTATGTTGATATGGGACGACGCTTGCATTGTTTAATGTTTCTTTAACTTCAAACTGCTTTAGTTTATTTTTATTGATATTCTACGAATTGAATGTGTTCTTAAATCGTCGTTTGGAGTTTTGTTTTGTTTCAATTTGAGTTAAGGCCAATAAGATATTGTTATTCTGTTTGGGAATGTGGATAACAATGATACACGTTTTTAACAGACATATCACAAAAAACCCCGTATAGAAAGTGTACAACCTAAGCATTTTTCTATATGAATACATCATGCATTTGGTACAGTCCAGTTAGGGTATGAATAGAGTGACGCATTGGAACAATCCAATATAACAGTGTAAAAATAAGTGTAAATGCATGTAAGAAAATTATATGCTTACTAAACTCTTCTTGTTTAAGTAATGGTTTTAATCTTTTAGGTACACATAAACGGCTACGTCACTATCAAAATATCCTGATTGGACTGCACATCACTGTTGTATAGATACTACCGTTTGTATTCATTTTTCAAAGTTTTAAAGATTATATTTTGATCTAGTACATGTATGACTATTGTTTGTTGACTGTTTGTTGTTTATATGGTCTTATTAATCACTTTTAGTATTGTCCCCATTGTTTGACTGGTACGTCTTAATTTTGTTTTCTTTTGAATTGTATTTTAACCTATATATTTTTATTACATTTTAACCTTATAATGCATGTGATTGTGATAGAGATTATGCTGAATGTTTATTGGTGTTATTAGTGGTGATGCTGAATGTTTGTTGGTGTCATAAATATGCCATGAAGACGTCATGTTATGTGATTATCTTACTGAATGTTAGGAATGTGTGGTTCACATGATGGACCGTCGAATCCTATCATTCGGCTGCGACTATTGTCATGATCTGTAATCTTGTGTATTGGTATTTTGGGAACGTGGTGGTTACTTACAGAATGTCAAGCTATTGTGTACTAGCTGATTAAGTATTCCAGATACAATGATTGAGTGAAATCGCCAAGTCATAAGTCAATCAATCATACATTTAATATATGTGTCTTGCTAAGCAGTTGCCTGTGCATACCCTCGGTACATACACGTAATTCTATATTTTATATACTGGAGTCTTCTTGTGGAGACTTTTTGTCTTCTGAATGAGTTATCTTCTACAAGTTTCATAACCTTCCTGAATATGAATAATGACTTTCATTTAGGGCTAAGCCGCGAGGGTAACTTTGAAAATCAAATTGTCCTGGATTTTACCAATTTATAGCCTTACGACATGTACCTAAAATTACCCTTTTGTCCAAATGTTTGGGTGAAAAAATACTTTTTGGTAATTTCGGAGGTTAAACTTTCAATTGAAGGAGACATTGTTTTCCTTGTAATAGTTGGCTCTTCCTTGATTTAAATTATTTGATTTGAATGAGTATTATTATTAAATTTTGTATCAGTATTCTTGTCATCATAAAACTAACGATATTATGTGTTGGCTATCTGGGCGCAATGTTCATATGCACTGGTAATATTTAGTTTAAACATATTTTATATCCCAAACACACCCTATCATTCAACTATCCACATGTTATATATTGGTTAAAGTGTCTAGCCACAAGATCCAAAACTTGTTTACGGCTCTTAACTTTCTTGGTAATAAAATGATCTCTTTAAATGTGATTTCTGTGATACAAAGACATAAGTATATGGATCGGTAAAGGGACAAGAACTGCACATTCACGGCGACCATGTAAGATCTACTATTAAGCTGGCTGGAATATTATTCACATAATAGTATGATTGTGTGTGAATGTTATTTGTGATTTATAATATGAAAATTATTTCTTACATAAACTCGAACGATTTTTTTCTCTTATTTGGCATTATGTAAATAAATAGATCCAACATGGCCGCCGTGCATGCGCAGTGCATGCCTCTTGACCGACCTATATACTATGGGTACGGATAGTTGTGTTCAAATACTTAAGGTTATAATTGTTTGAGTTTGTTTCATGTCATTATCACGCATTTCTTTTTCTAGCATTAAACCAAGTCTACTCTTCCATTTATTGTTAAACGTGCTAAACTCCTGATGACCTTCGGAATATGAAATAGTTTAAAATCTCTGGAGTCAGTGTTATGTAAATGCTAGGGGAATCAAAGCAACATTGCCAGTAGATAATCTTAAATTCAGTGCAACTTTCATGAAACTAATTAATTATAGATTATTGATGCAAGTCTACTAGGTGCCATGCAATAGCATGTTCGTTCCCATGTTTTTCTTCTGCTAAATTTGACTGACCAATGTAATGAGTGAGGATGTACATAACCTATAACCTAACACGAAAAATATTTATGTTTTCAAAATTGTTTCAATTAGAATTTATTATCTAACTTTCTGCAAACCTTTTGCAATGGTTTTCAACTATTTCATATTTTGACCATCATCCAAAATTCAGTACTTTTTACTTTGTTTCTTTTC
This sequence comes from Spisula subtruncata, assembly GCA_963678985.1. Classification (NCBI taxonomy): domain Eukaryota; kingdom Metazoa; phylum Mollusca; class Bivalvia; order Venerida; family Mactridae; genus Spisula; species Spisula subtruncata. The sequence goes on from OY787672.1 coordinate 25,953,997, forward strand.
TGTTCTTGTGTTTGAATTATTAACATCAGAGTCATAGTTAACAAACTAAACGCATTGTCTTTCCATATTCAGTCTTGTTGATTGTTAATTGTTATTGTCAATTGTTTTGTATGTTTACTTTTGCTATGTTTGCCTGTAGACATAATTGAATATTCAATTAATTGTATATTTGATATTATCTTGTTTATATTTGTTTTTGGTCATACTTGTTCAAATTGTGCTGTTGTTGTATATTTTATTGATGTTGATTATTATACATGTAGTGAGATTTTCTTTGAAATATGCATCGCACGAACTTCAAATTTTCTACCGTTCATTCATTTTGTCATCATAATCCACTCTTTGCATCAATGTGCTTGGTATGTATACACTATAACAAATAATGAGTCAGATGGTCCAATGAAAATTAACAGGCCTTAGCGTTAGAGCAAACTACTTCCTCAGAATTTCATTAACTATTAAAATGTATTCAACAAATGAAATAAATCACCATTTTTAAACCAGTTTTATTGTGTGTAACAAGCCTGATGTTGATATCCGTATTCGTCATTTGAGTGTCATTATTGCAATTTGTTACCATTTGTTTCCATTTTTTTTTACATTTTTAATATGGCCCGAATTGTCCAGGGTTGGTATTCACAAAGCATCTAAGTGTAAAACTTAAAAGTTTGGACTTTTTTGTGCTGCAAATATTTTTGAAACAATGACGATTAGCACATGTTTTCTTAATGGTTATTGTTACTCTTTACACAATGCGTCAAACCAGAGAAACATCAATGCTCTTGACTGACACACTTTTTCATGTTTTTAAGAAATTTCTAAACTTTGTACTAATAATCCTTGTGAATACCAGCCCAGGACAACACTTGTTACGGCCATCCATTTATTCTTGTTACACAGAGGTTTTCTGATGTAAATGAACAGCATTGTTGTTGAATGGACCTAGGACTATTACACATTTATAGTTTCTCGTTGTAACAATGATGTTTCATTTATTCTTAGATTGTTATTGATATACGTTAAATGGACATGTGTTTTGGTATGTGCTTTCAATATGTTAAAATATCATTGTTTGTGACTACTGTACATTATAAAACATATAAGTACGACATACTGTCTTGTGTTATTTTATGCCCCAATCTCAGATGATGGGCGATACCTTTGACCATGTCCGGTGGTAAGTCTTTTGGTCGTCCGCTCAATACAGTTTGTAATTGAAGGAAGAACGTATAGCACTAGGATCTTCAAACTTTACATGGAGGTTTGTCAGCAACAGTAAATGTTCCCTGTCGCTTTTGAGGCCGAGAAGTCTGAGACCAAGGTCACTGTGACCTTTACCATTACCGATTATTTGGCTGCCATGATTTTTATTTTGCCATGTATTCTTCATTTTCCACTTTTACATGATTGTGGTGTAGGGATTTGAAAACAATGTAAGTTGTCCATGATCTATCTGCAATATGCAGTCCAGTTTTTGGCAGATGTATAGACGACTTATAGCCACACATAAGTGTACAATGTACTTAAATACAACTATAGCGCACGGGAACGTGTCAGACATTAAGCTTTCAGGATCGGTTGCTGGTCATAAACATGTTTGAAATAATTACAAAGAATCTACGCACTTACGTATTTTCGCTATTTCTGTATTCTCGCTATAAAGCTATATACGGAAAGTTCGTGTTTTAAGTCTAATTATGAGACAAACTTACATCAAAGCTCTAGACATAACGCTGGTTACTGACTTTCTGAGATTAAAGAAAATGGCCAGCACATTATAGCTGTCATAAAACCACTATATTGATCAGTGTAGCGTATTTTAATTACTTGAAGACATAATTCTCCCTGAATAAACGTTTTTAGAGCAACACTGATTCTCTATTAATCATCAGGTCTTGGAGAATAAGTCTCGACCAAGCCGTTATTTTCTAAAGGCATATTGTTTCATTTTCTAATTACTAGAAGCTTTTTGGGCTGTCGGGCGGAAATTATATAGAGCGTCGTCATGGTGATTTTCTAGTTGAATTACATTCAAAGGGATGAATCAATTTACGTTAAAACTGAAGCGTTCCCCTGCTATTCTCTTGATGAACATCTCGTTGTAAGATTTTGTAATGGAAGCTGCAATTTTTCTACCATACGCGAGCATCCGTTATTATACCACCGGCTCCGAACAGGAAATCACGTTAGAACTAGACACTGATTAGCCAACACGCAAGGGAGTGAACTGTCCTATAATATCCACTAAATGCTGTTGTCTTAGCCGCGTCTAATATTACCGTGTTTTGATGTTTTGACCTTCTCATGGAAATATCCTTTATGATCATTTTACTTTTGCGTGCCATTAAATTTGCAATCTTGTCAACAACATGAAGTGCTTAGTACTGGAAACAGTCCGAGGGTATTGGTGAATTACATATGCAAATGCAATCATACATAATTATTATATTACAACAGCATATGATTTCTTTAAAGCATACTTTATAAATATCTTAAAACATGAAATAGTTGACCTTTGGTCTCATCCTTTTTAAACTATGAAGGTGTTTGCACATTATATGGGACATTTTTCGGTATACTCCTAACTTGACTCCATACATGTACCTGTTTTTTAAAATAAAGTTACATACACATACTAGTGTCCGTGCATACATTTGATTTTATACAATTTCAAAAAATATGACACCGGGACCGCTTTCGAGCAGAGCTGGTGGCTTTGTTCTTATTCTATTGTTTTTGTTTTATATCTTTCGTGGTCGATCCTCTTCGGTCCGGTTAGTTTATATCGTTTGGCAGTCAAAAGTAAGTATACATCAGCAGGGTTATGAAATCTATAGAGTATCTGAGGTAAAGCAATAGTTTATGTTCTAGTTTTGTAGAACTGACTCATGAAAGTAGGACCATGCAGCTATTCGGGTTAATAGTATGTTTATTCCCCGGCATCTACTGATGCAGGAGGCATTTAGAGATTGTCCTGTCGGTCCGTGCGTCCATTCGTCCACCCGACCGTCCCTTGATTTATGTTGGATAACTTTAGTTAGGAATTAGATACCATGATGAAATTTGCTGTATGTAGCTTATGTGAAAAGGCCCCAATGGATTCAAAGTTGGCCGTTGGCGTTATGGTCCATTAAGGTCGATGTTACTAAAAATAGAATTTATGGCCAAGGCTTCCACTGGGACATATGCGTTTACTGAGCGCAATCTCGTTTCTTGTTCTTTTTATGTTTTTTTTTGTGAATTGTCTTTAAAAACTGTTTGTTATCTTAGCGGTCAACTGCTCCTAATGAAAGATGCCTTCCCTACTCAATGTGTTATTGTCTGTTTTCAAGGTACGTGTTTAAATACTGAACATTTCTGTCCATGTATACGTAAGTCGTGATATAAAGAATCTGATGTTTTATTCTATGTGAATATTGAGCCATGTTTTTGTGGTTGTGTTCACGTGGAATAATGAACACATATGGTGTTCTGTTTGTGAAACATGTCGTGCAGTTAGCACATGCTGATAGAATAGGACACCTTTCACGTCATGCATATAACACCATTGTCATAAATATCAACTTTGCTAGAATCTGCTCTGTAATACTGTCAAATCAAAAACTTTCACGGCAAATTAGTATTTACTAAATTAAAGTAAATTTTGAATTCGATAAGTTCGAGAAAGAATAAAGTTGACCAATCACGATAAAGAGCTACTAGTTATTTACGCGAAGAATTATCCTCGCGAACTTTATTGTGTTTCAGAATAAAAATTCGCGAAATTTAACCTAACAATAATTTATATTTTACAGTAACTTCCAGTTTCCTGCAGGTTATGCTATTGTTATGCTATTGTTATGCTATTGCTGTGGTATTGTTATTGTTTTGTTACGTCGAAGACTTGGTTTAGAGTTCTATGCATGAATGAAAGTTGTCACTTTGAAATGGAAGACGTTATATAATGGCGCTTATTAGAGCACATTGAAGCGTTAGGTGACACTTAATCGCAGTATACATTTGTAATAGGCTCTGTGCTGTGTCGTAATGAATGGACGATATGAATGCATGGCTGTTCTTCATCGACGTAGAATTAATTCTATTATTGTAAGTATTGTTTAAAATGTTTAAAAAATGCATATTATTCATACAGCATGTATGAGGCACAATGGTTGGTGTTAGGTTCCTGAAACAGTCTTATGGAGGGTATCAAATAGATACTGTTGTAGCTTACCGTAGTTGATCATTGTGTGACAGATTTGTTGAAGCACACTGTAAAAGCTGCGATAGTCTCACTTGTTGACTACAATTTTATTTTACATGACAATAATGCAAATGTGTATAGGCTGTGGGTATGAAACTTTGCAGGGCGCTTGACAAGAATAATCTCCCTCGTTACAGTTGGTCTCTCGAAAAGTTAACAGCACACAAGCGAAACGGCAGAAGTTCACCTACACGCAACTGAACGAAAAGAAACAGAGTAAGTGACCGAAACACGACACAACACACCGACGGTCAATGGTATGAACCAATTGAACCTAGTATGGTTAAAGTTCACTAATCATGTATGCGCCGCAAAATGAACTCTTCAAGACTTCATGTATATGATCATTTGATTACTGTATGTGTTTCTATCTTGTCTGGTATTTGATGATAGATAAACTGACTGTACCATAACCAGTTCGGACTTACCTTTCCACAAGGTACCAACAATTTCGCTTCACGTGAAAATGAGAAGGAAAAAATACAATGTGGACGAATGTTATGAGATCTATGACCTGCATCGAGCGAGTTGCAAATCTAGTACACAGACCAATGGACCACAATATTACGACGCATTTAAGAAGGATATACTCGTAGTCAAAACAGGCTTGCTTCTTCAAATGATGCAAGATCTCTAAATGTCATACTTGAAATGATGAAGAAATGTACGGCTTAAATTTACGGATTTAAAACACATCATGACTTGTCTATATCACTTTCTGTGTAGCAGACAATATATAGGTTCTAACTCTGAACATAATCCGGACAGTACATTACCAACTTTAATTGTATTCATTCACTTTCAGTTCTATTAATCTCCCACAAAAGCCGACAATATATCCTTAGAAAATGTCACAAGCCATAAAACCCATTCAATCGAAGGACAGAAATAAACTGTTCAGCCATGTGATATTGAGTCTATATGGCTATAATTGGGTAGAGACCTCGCTGCGAAATACCATACGTCCGCCGTTAAATTGTCATTACTTTCGCTCGAAAGCCTAAACTCTTCAAAGCTCGTGAGTTCGAGATCACAAAACGAGTGTTAATAGACTGAAAAATATATCTGTCCGCTACAATGGATCACGGAGACCGTCAATTAGCTGGAGACTCTAGTCACGTGAGATTTAATGCCAATATTCCTGGTAAAGTATATCTGGTTACAGCAATGAAACGGGAATTGGGAAATAGTATAATCAAACATGTATGCATTACCTCCCTTTGGCCGTAGTGTGTCTATATTCTTGTAGCTCAATCGTAATGGTTGAATTCGCAAGTTACGATATTCGAATTTCAATGTAATAATTGACTTACATACGTACATATAAACATACTAATATGTATTCTTAATATTGTTTTAAAGTGTATAGAGCTATATTCTAACTGTCATTTAATGTCAAAATAAATACTTGCATCGTTTTAAAGTGTATAGAGCTATATTCTAACAGCCATTCAATGTCAAAATAATTACTTGCATCGTTTTTAGTATGATACTAGACTACATTAATTGCAAATTAAAACTTTAAATGGGTTCCATGTACTTTGATTTAATCGTCGAAAAATAGACGATTCTTATAATTTCATAGGGTGTTCTAGAACACTTTTGTATGAAAATGGACAGTTCGCATGTGAGATAGTTTCTGTTAAAACTGAAGCGAAAAATCATATAATGGATATGAAAGCATAATTGTTTTTCAGTTTTTGAAAAAAAAATCGTCTGATATAGCTCTATACACTTTAAGGTATGAGGAAATCAGACAGGGAAGGCAGCACTCAACTTAACATGTCTAGCGCACGGAAAACACGAACAACATAATTATTCACATAACACAAATACGCGGCACAATGCCCACATATAAACTAACGTGGAAATGAAATGCTCAAATTCCAGCTGCAAAAAAGCTGAAAACCGGGTTTCATAAATGTATGCCAATACTGTGATTGGAAGTGACCAAACAAGGCATTGCTGGGGCTTGAAGTAACACAAACGTCTTGTACCCCGGTCATATTTCTATTAAATTGAAACTACGTACCCAGTGACGTATCATCCCGACACCGGGCAAGCAGCAGCTATACACTTCAGGCATCACGCAAGGGTGATATACCAAGCCCCGATCTCCAAAGCAACTCAAGTAGAAATCTTTGCTCAAATTGAGATTTTACTAAAATCAGAATTTGAAGTTTAGATAAACTAGTCTAATGTTTGAGCTCTTTAATTTTCACTGAAATACACTCAGAATACTAGTAATGTATTTGTTTTGTGGTGCCTATGGTGAGTCCAACCTCTCATGCTTTTTATCTCAAAAACACACCAAACACTAGTTGCAATAGTTGAGATGAGATTTAGCTTAAATTGAGATGCTCCGGGGGATTGGAATCGGTAGACTAGTAAGTACCATTTAACAACGAACTTTGGTAAGTTGCTGCTTGGAATCAAACCCTCTGCATTCCTAGACGGAGCTCCAACCGAAGAAGGTCAGTATAATTAGTATTTAAGCATGATAGGGTGTTATGTTTTCTCGGTTTGCTTAATAAATATTATAACACAATACCAGTATAAACAAACAAAACAAAACTATAACCAAAACATACCAAATATACAGTATTACATATTTCATTATTTCCGTCTCATTTATGTACATACTTATTATATACATTACATCATATAACAAAACAAATAAAATAAGTACACAACCATTCAAACTTGAATTATAAGAGACTCTTAGTGAAAACTTTTAAAACAATCTGAATATAATAAATTCATCATATCATTATATACTAGTAACTGAAAAAGGTATTGCTAGTCACAACTAATAAGTGCTATATACCAAGGTAAAACTAAGGGATTGTCGTTAATACGTTGTATTAAATAATGCTAAATCATTTGTTATTAAGAAACTTGAAATTTGTAAATAGGCACTAATGCGCTGATTAAAAAACAATGTTAATAAATCGTTTATCACCCCGGTCAGACCGTAGATGAACTGATTAACAACAGTCTCTTAGATGTCAGTAAAACTAACATGAATAAATAAGAAAATACAAATACATTATTTACTCAGATAAAAAAGGCGTCTTTACAGTATGAGGACAACCGTGTGATATGGACGTATTTCTATAGGTTTTACAGTAACCGACTTCAATAAGAAAATTACGCAACATTGGACTGAACGTATTGTGGGGTCGATGGTACAACGGCTGTATCTACGAATTTAATACATTGATACTTGATTTCCTGTCGCTATGCTGGATTTATTGAAAGTGTTCCTTGAATAAATGTCGAATCTTTCAACAGTATATCTTATTTCTTGACGGGAGGGGCTGTTAATTGGAGCCTGTTGTACATATCTTATTGTAACTGCTTAACAAATAATTAAATACGGCGCTTTTGTTTATAATCGAAACTCATATTGTACTGTAAGTATTTGAAGAGCTCTTGATATTGTGTATAAACAAATATAGAATTTTCTTCAAACATTGGTAAACTCCTGTAGACTGCAGAATCTTGGTGAAAACTCATTTGCAATAAATTACCAACTAACTTTCTTTAAGAGGTAATGCATTTTCTCCGCGACAGACTCTTGAGCAGCGCCTGCGCTCATATATACAGTTTTGAGAGCCGAACAACCTTAATTTATGGACTAGTAATCCCTAATATTAATGCGAAATTTATTTATGCATTTATTACTTTAAAAACTACACTAACGAGCAAGTACGCCTTATTTCCCGACTTATCTTCTAACATCAATTTTCGCAATTATCATGCACTTGAAAAAAAGTAGTCCGGCGGCAATAAATGTCTCAATTTACCTCCAATTTGAAGAGGTTTGATAAGGCGCGTGCAAGAATAGCAGACGACCGGTGGCGCTTTTGCAAGTTTTTCGTGGCGCCAGGCAGAAGTTTTAACAAGTTTGGAGATTCTACGAGCTCTGCGTAGCTTCACGTCCGGACTTTTTATCAACTTGTGTCATTTTTAATAAAATTAAACAACCGAATGACTTGAAACATTCGCGTACATTTACCAACATTGAGTACTTCGTGGAAATGTAGAAAGTGAACGTTTTGTAGATATAGGTAAATTCCAGGGGAAAATAACAGAATAATTTTTTTTTCATAGAAGTATCTGATTTTTTTGATTTTTTTTGTATCTTAACTTATGTTGCATAGGTATTTAATTACTATACAGACTAATAAGCTCCTGAGATGTATTACCGCTTATACGAATAACGAGTCATATGTTAATGTTCTCAACTCAACCAGACATTACATATCTATACAGACACAATTTACTCGGTACGATTTCTTTTTTTATAAAGGAGCCTTTATATATATTTTCTCAGTATAAAAGCAATGTTCGTATATAATAGTCACAAAATTTCGTGAAAAGCGATTATGAAAAAGGCCCAATGGTCCCGTTAATAATACTACGCCATACCTTTTTATCACATACAGTAATACTTCGTTAAGACGAGCATTGATATTACGAGGAACTGCTTATTTCGAGCAAATTTCAAAGTCCCGGCGAATTTGATTTGATAAGTTGCATACTAATCGGATTTGTCGAGTTCATGGTTTATTTCGATCATTTGGTTCGTCACGATAAGTCCTCGAGATAACGAGGTTTTACTGTGCATGTGTATATAGACATAGTACGAAAATTGTGAAACGAAGATCATGCACATATATATTTACTTATTTAGGTATTTGATATTATGAGAGTAAAATTTTTAATTTTATTCTTGTATCAGATTTCGGTCCTATTGTAAAGAGGGGGTCAAGAAGACTGGCATATGTCTATAAAACATCGAACGGAATACTGATTTTCCTCATTCTCAAACATTAGTTTAATGAGGCGTTAGCGTTGTCAAACAATCATTGTTTAAATCAAATATTAAACAATAGTCAGTCAATCAAAGTGACTACACTGGGTTTAATGTGTTGTGGAGAGATCTTAATTGAATTTTAATGAATAAATGAACCTTTCAGAGATTTTCTTCTACGGAACACTTGTGTTAATCGATAACGTCATATCCTGCGTCGAAAGCCGTAGTGGGTGGCCGGAGAAAACACATAATCCGGTAACTAAACTTCTTTAAATAGGTCCGCGCTATAAACATAGAATACCTTCAAGGTCGACTTTGAACCAATCAGAGCTGACCTTTGTCACTTTTAAGGTGCTATCTGTTTTAAAAACTGTCAAAATTGAGCTGATTTATACGAAATTTGTAGAGTATCACGTAAACAGTATTCAATAGAATAATACGTAGTACCACGCTAATTGACGACCTATCAGTTAAAACAGGTATAATACTATTGTTTCTTAAACTGATTGAAACCCTTACTGTGCGCTTTTCAAAACAAGCCTGGTCTTTTTTCTTAAGCTTGACTTAGATTCCGTTATTCTATCCTTGCACCAGGCTGACCTTTTAATCCTAAAGTAATCTTATATCGCCCTATCTCCCCAGTTCTGTAAGGCCCAATTGTTTAAACGTGTTACATGGACAATCTTCCATAAACAGATGGGTTACCGGAATGCGCTCTCTTTGTTAATGTCGTAAAAGCTTTTGTTATTGTCGTAAAATAATATAACAGATAAAATGGTTGAAATAATTACCCTAAAAGTGCTTGGCTGTTTTGTTTGTATGAATGCGTTCCTACACCATGGGTGATAGTTAGACGGGTAGACTGACGGAGTGGCAATGGACCGCACCCTGCTCATTCTTTAAGGATGATATATGTATTTTATATGATTCAATGCACACGTTAAATCATGGTTTGTTTATGATCAGAACAATAGATAAAGGGCATTCAAGTGCAGACTTTGTATTTCGTCAGTAACAAATAAGGAATGTACTATTTAAAGTTGTTAGTGTGTATAGTTTCTTATTCAACAGCAATACAAAACGACATGGACTTCTTGCTTTCTTGGACAAACAAGGCACAACATGTTGCACGACACCAAGTATAAACTTTACACGTGTTGTCGGTTTATTGCTATTTGTGCCAGTAAAAGCTTGACCTTCGACTGTGTTGTCTGAAGATATCGATATATTTAGATAGCACATTGTTTTGGGCGGTCAAGTATGTCCTATCAAAGCTTTCTAATCTGCTATATTTCTTGGAGATCGTCCATCTATATTGGCAATATTTTGTATCGGTTTCTGTGCGGTCAGTTTCTCATATAAAAGACCGACCATCGGCTGACCATCGACTGCAATGCTTGAAGATGATCGTTTCTTATATTTAATATATTCAGACAAACATGGTTTGTGTAACGGGTTGTCAATTTTGACATTGTCTGTATTACTTGATGCACATTGTTTCCTAGACTTCAACCAGTTCTGATAAGCGTGTTCGGTGCACAGACTATGCACTATCTTGTGAGATTAAACAAATACTATAGGAATGGAATGTGTTTAATGTTTGAGTACTACGCACAATGGTTTATACTAGAAGCAGTAAAATGAATGTCACGTTGCTGATTTAGGGGTATTATAAATGCGACCCCTTTTTGAGTGGTTAATTGCAGTGTTGTGTTGGAATTGCAATGGTGTAGTGAAATAACAATGGTGTAGTGAAATTGCAATGGTGTAGTAAAATTGCAATGGTGTAGTGAAATTACAATGGTGTCGTAAATTGCAATATTGTATTGAAATTGCAATAGTATAGTAAAGTTGCAATGGTATAGACAAATTGCAATGGTGTATGGGAATTGCAATGGTGTAATAAAATTGCAATGGTATATTAAAATTGCAATGGTGTTCTTTAAATGCAATGGTGTATTGAAATAATAATGGTGTGGTAAAATTGCAATGGTGTAGTAAAGTTGCAATGGTGTAGTTAAATTGTAATGGTGTAGTAAAATTGCAATGGTGTAGTAAAATTGCAATGGTGTAGTGAAATTGCAATGGTGAAGTGAAATAACAATGGTGTAGTGAAATTGCAATGGTGTAGTGAAATTGCAATGGTGAAGTGAACTTGCAATGGTGTAGTAAAATTGCAATGGTGTAGTAAAATTGCAATGGTGTAGACAAATTGCAATGGTGGATGGGAATTGCAATGGTGTTGTAAAATTGCAATGGTGTAGTGAAATTGCAATGGTGTATGAAAATTGCTATGGTGTATTGAAATTGCAATGGTGTACTTTAAATGCAATGGTGTATTGAAATTGCAATGGTGTACTTTAAATGCAATGGTGTATTGAAATTGCAATGGTGTACTTTAAATGCAATGGTGTATTGAAATTGCAATGGTGTACTTTAAATGCAATGGTGTATTGAAATTGCAATGGTGTACTTTAAATGCAATGGTGTAGTGAAATTGCAATGGTGTACTTTAAATGCAATGGTGTATTGAAATTGCAATGGTGTAGTAAAATTGCAATGGAGTAGTGAAATTGCAATGGTGTATTGAAATTGCAATTGTGTAGTAAAATTACAATGGTGTAGTTAAATATCAATGGTGTAGTGAAATTGCAATGGTGTAGTAAAATTGCAATGGTGTAGTAAAATTGCAATGGTGTAGTGAAATTGCAATGGTGTATTGAAATTGCAATGTTGTAGTGGAATTGCAATGGTGTAGTTAAATTAAAATGGTGTATTGAAATTGCAATGGCGTATTGAAATTGCAATGTTGTATTGAAGTTGCAATGGTGTATTGAAATTGCAATGGTGTATTGCAATTAACAAATGGTGTATTGAACTTGCAATGGTGTAGTGCAATTGCAATGGTGTATGGAAATAACAATCGTGTAGTAAAATTGCAATGGTGTATTGAAATTGCAATGGCGTAGTAAAATTGCAATGGTGTACTTTAAATGCAATGTTATATCGAAATTGCAATGGTGTAGTGAAATTGCAATGGCGTATTGAAATTGCAATGGTATATTGAAATTGCAATGGTGTAGTGAAATTGCAATGGTGTAGTGAAATTGCAATGGTGTAGTAAAATTGCAATGGTGTAGTAAAATTGCAATGGTGTAGTGAAATTGCAATGGTGTAGTAAAATTGTAATGGTGTGGAGGCAAAACGTTATGGACAACGTGATGTGACACTTTGCAATACATTTCATTATATTACACATAACACTGTTCCGATTTTGCAAGCGACACAAATAGATTATGTTGTTTTAAAATGTCATTGATAAATGAACATCAGAGTCTAGGATATGCAAACTTATGCGTTGTTAATACGTGCGCAAGAAAGAGTGGTGTCTCATAAGTCAAATTGGCTGGCGATTTCAATAAGGTGATACGTCAATGAATAAACACTTTGCCGTTCCCTATACAACCAAACCTTACTTACATATTTAACCATACGTACAAATAGTACGTGCACTTCTATCATCACATCACAATGACGGCAAATAAAATGTGAAGTACGTGTATAACCAACAGGATATGAGAAAATCAGACCGTGATGGCAGCACTCAACTTAACCTCCCGAGCACAGAAAATATAGAAAAACATCACACAACACAAATACATGGCACAATGCTCACACAATGTCGAATGAGAACATGAAAGTCATGACTTTCATTGCGCAATATAATATAATTTTGTAATGTTTTTTGTTTATTATCTTACAAAGTTTTTCATTGATTTCAGAAAGCTCTTCTATCAACTATACCTATCATCCTTCAAACATCCTCTGTATATATACTGTATAATACATTGACATGTGTTTCCAATGAGATATCAGACGTTTTAGCTTACAGACACCCCACAGATAAGTATTATTCTCATAATGTTCCCGAAACCTCCCAACAATTCAATCCCCGTTGTGCTTGATTAGAAAAGTGCCCGAAATGTTGTTTTGGTGTAATAAATAGGAGTTGGATATGTTCTATAATGTGTAAAAATGTCACCTATGTTGGCGAGATTCTCGAATATGTAACTGGTAGGCTGGCAAACGGCAAAAATCGCGGAGTAATCGTCGAGACATCGTTTTAAGACATTCCGAAGAACACCGGCACCATATTAATCTAGAAATCGTCTTATCGTTTACTCTCCTCGCGCTACGAAACATGCAGACACCATCGCCATCAAATTAAGCACAATGCATTGTTTATTGGTGGTATAAGTTGCAAGCCGGGAGATGTTTCAGGCAAGCATGCCAATACGCCTTATTTTCGCTCGTTTCAGCGTGTCATAGAATTACGTTGATAGTATAAGTATGTAGAAATAGTGTTTTTCCGTGAAAGTTGTGGCTCATAAACGTATAGGAACGATGCTATAACATCGCCTTTCGTAATCCATTTTATGCTTTTATTTACAACTAAAGTGTGTACATTTTGTAATAGGAAGATAAGTACCCCGCAGGTCTTGCGAACGGAATTTACGTTCGTATTACCGACTACCACTTTCTTTATTAAAACAACATGCAGTTACAATGTAAAAAGCTACAATCATGATGGTTACATGCATCCCATATAATCCAGGATTTACTATTTTAATTGAAATTTATACATTTTGTATTTCAAACGAATTAAAATATCGCTTTATATTGTTGATTAAGACTTCGCTAATGTTTACCATATCGTTTTGATCAAGCCTGAGAATACGAACAAGGACAATAAATATTGTTAAGACTTGTGACGTCACGGATTGATAACATTTTTAAAAATCTTCATACAACTTCAAAAGAAATATTGAATTGTTGTTTTATATTTTAGTAATATCATCTGATTCATTTTATTCCAACACGGCTTTGATTTTGTTCTGACGATGTTCAAAAGACAGCAGTTGCCATCGGACTGTTATGTCTCAAAGTCATGTGTTCACAAAATGACCCAATAAGCTTACTAAACTGATACGGACTCACTGTAAGCTGAATTGTCCCCAAAACAGACTATAATTACCCAGGTACATCGGTTTTGTTTCCAAATTATACGACATGCGATGACAAGCTTGCGTGTACGGAGTTCACCGGAAACACACGAATGGGCACGTGAGACCACGTAGTTTAATTACTGTCGCCAGTGATCCCAGCGTTCTAAATACCCACGATGGACTTCACCACAACACGGTCGCGTACTTGGATCAAATTACAAACATCATTTTAATGATCGACAAATCAATATGGAAGAATTGTTCGGAAGAATAAAACAGATACATAACATATAATTACCTTCAAACATGGCGGCCATGACCAGTGTGGCATGAGAGCTGAAAACACCTGTCCCGTGAGGTTTGTAAGGTAAGGTAAGAAACTAGACGGGTTCTCAATGAAGTATCGTGCGTGTAACAGTGCATCACATCATCAATGTACGTTGAAACATTTTAGACTGGTTTCTCCGGGGATCACTGAGTGCAACGTTCGGGAACCCGACCATCGAGGTCAAGCCGGATATACACTAGATAGACATTGGATGACTTCGAACCTCCGTGACTGAAAAAGGTGTACAATGTATTTGAACCGGAAAACGAAGGTTTAGTACAATCCTTTCATAAACACGTAAAAATAATTGAAATATGTTGAATTATAATATTTAGGAAAAAAGAATCACAAATAATTTATATGATTATACATCTACGATTCGTTATTGCACCATAATAATGCTTGGCTTAAATTAACAAACATAAAAGGGCGGCGGAAAAGTACATAATACGACGGAAAAGAATGGAATGTACAAGAGTTCCAGTCCGATGTTGCCACCATATTATATATCAAAATTTAGTAATGGTCGACCGGACAAATTGAAGTTGATTTAGATCGTTTTAAAAACAGTATGGGACGTTTAGCTTGGCAAGAAAGATCCACATTAGACCATTTCTTTTTTTTATTATTAAAGACGCATTAAAAGTATCTGCATTTGCATAGGTTTTGAGGTCGGTGAATCAAAAGCAGAACAATTTGATAAGCCATAATGATGAAACAATTCCTGTAAATTCAAATCTTTCTTAAGCCAATCATAGAAAACGTCCGAATACTGTTGTTTTTCAAAGTCGTATGCTAAAACAGGGTTGTTTTATTTTACCAAACCCTCTATTCTAATACATGTATTGATGGATGCCACATTGCAACATCGGGGAATATAATATATTTGCTCTTGTTTTATGCTTAAAGTTGTTTTAAAGGGTGTTTTATATATACATGCATCATCAATTACTTGTTTGATTCGTGAAATAAGATGAACACAGAGCATTATTAAAACATGACATGTGTGTCGCTGTTATATGGCGTAATAGGTGCGTCTTTGTTGCAATGATTTTGAAAGGTTGGCTCTAAAACACAGACTACTTCTAGAATATGAAAATTAGTTTTTTTAAGGATTTCGGACTGATCCGTTGCAAATTGTATGATCATGTAAATTATTATTCGTAAAGCGTGTGTTCCAAAAAACAACTAGGGTGTTCGTGATCTGGATAGACACTATATAAACGTTCTAGGTGTTGGGTTTCTAATATCAAAAATATAAACGAGCTAAGACACGAAGCAAAAAAAATGGCCGACTATCTAGTCGCTCATTAGCTAGTGTGCGCCTACAGATTAGTCGCTCAGGCCAGTGGATACATTTCCACCGAGTCATAAAATTTGATGGTAATATCTTATGACATAGATTTACGCTTGATTTGATAAATTTTAGACCAATGATGCGAAAATCACAGAGAATGGACAGTTATGGCCATATGTTTTCAGCCAAATTACACCAGTATCATGGTCAATAGACGTGTGTTTGATTGACCACGTGCGAGCACCTGCTCATAAAATGTCGCTATGAATTACACACGGTTGGTACATTTCTAATAAAATCATGAAGTCTACGTATTTGCTCGTTGATTGTACTTGATGCTCTATTGCCGTGTTCATTGGTGTTTCACCTACAATATTCAATCTATGTTCTTTGAAGATGATACTATCATTCTCGGATAATTACATTGTCTGTGAAAACTGAAGCATTCGGCTACACTTGTTTATGTTTGTTCTTGTTTTGTTGCTTGTCTGAATTACCAAGATATGAAATTCATGCGAATATAAGTGCGTAGTACAGTATTAGCACAATATTAGCACAATATTAGGAGAACTCTGGTAGCAGACTTATGTGCCCGCCGGCACGAAGATGATGTGTAGGTACAGCTTAGCAACAATATGCATATGCTAGTAGAGCCAAGCAAAGCCATTATTTACCAGTCAGCTTTCTGTTGAAAGATGGCAGGCATATATGAGTGCCACCGTCCGGATTTGAACTACGGATGCACACTGCTTGGTACTGATCTGGAGCAAAGCAATATAATTACTTTTGTATCAGCATACTCGGACATTTCAGAGTTTTGAAGACTACAAGTAAAAAGCCATAAAGAGAACGTACCATTCATATCCCAAAAATGTTATTACAAGTAAGGCTAATTACTGTACTGTCAATGACAACTTCCAGCTACAAGGTATACTGTCTGTAAAACGAGGTTGTAGTATTTCCAGCCTTCGACAACGAACGTTGGCAAATAAATGGGCGTGTGGTCTCAACACTTGCAACTTGACTATGAATTCATAAGCGGTGTCAAATATATCAAATGCATAATTTAAAATGGCAATTTTAAAGAACACGGTGTTTTAAACCAGCGCCTCCCCAAAACGATTCACAAACAAAAACCAACGTCCGAAACATTAGGACGTTGATGTTGTCCATAGACCAAAATGTTAGAGCTAAACACGCAATCAAAATGTATCAGAATCCTTTAATATTTATACCCGAAACGAATGAAAGAATACACTTACAGCTCTTCAATTCATGTCTTTTTCACTGAACTTGTGAAGAACGAAATTCATGTTTAAGGGTTTGTCCTAGCTGGGTCTCATATTTCCCGTTCGTTCTTAATACCTGATATTTTCCATATTTACCACTGACCCCTAAAACAATGATAGGCCATTGGGGCTTGACATGAACATGAGAAAGTGACCTTAGATATTACAAGTCATTAACAGATACCCTATCAATGCTATCCAGTTACATTCAGCATTGATGTACTAACTTCTACACATGCGATATACTAACCATAACCAGCCATATGATGACCCATGGAGAGAAAATCAACATCTTTTACTAACTTCATCAAGGCTTCAAAAAGAAAAGGTCCTGGCGACAACACATGCATGCTATAATACTAGACCGGCGACAATTTTTTATAATTATGTTGAAACGATCAGAAAGGTGGGGTATGATGTAATGTATGTTTATTCCAGATTTGAAATGGTATTGTACATCTATAGTAATATACATGCATATAATGTTTATATTAATACAGTGAAGTTCCGCTAATATGACCAATCAAAAAGGTGGCCTCAATAGCGAATTGGTCTTATTAGGGAACCTTTTTTGTTCTAAATTTAATACTTTTGAGCGTTAAACTGGCAAAAATCGTGAGAATTTTGCAACGTGTTTCTTTCTTTTTTAACTTTAACGTCTCATTTTCTCGCGGTAAATTATAATAATAATTAAGTATTATTATAATATTCAACTATTATAATAAGTATTGTTATTATTAATATTTTCATCAATGCAATTCAGAATTATCTTTAAAACCTTTAATTAATAGGGTTTTTTATCATTTTAATTAAAATAGTGCATTTCATAATTACGAGTTCAATTTGTATAATTATCATAATCTTTGACATTATGCACGTACATAATTGCTTATGATATTATGTAAACTTGAACGTATACAATTTTAATAGCATGTAATAAATAAACTACGCATTAAAATAATAAAGCTGTTCCGGTGTACAGTATTTCATCACCCCCTTGCTGTTTTTTTTAAATATCTCTTCAAGCATACTGTTGCCCATATTTACGACTTGTTTTATAGAATAAATAATTCTTCTATTCTCCCTTCGTTTGTGTTTATTTATTAACGTTATTCATTTTTATTATTTTATTATATCCTTTTGAGATTATATTAAACGACTGTTTATTTATATATAATTGCGGAATGGTCGTCTTTTGTCGTCGCTATTCATATGGTGCCGTATTCGTCTACCTCGATTTGTGTCTAAATTCTACTATTTTTTATTTTTATTATTTTAAGATGTGAAATAAAACTAAAGTAATTTTTACAATAATGGAAACGACTTAACACTATATATGTGAATAAAGAAAACGGTTCGAACAATTATATATAAATCAACCGTTGATATGTTTAGACCACGGAGGTCCCATAGATTAGGCTACGGAAATCTGACAGTTTAGCACGCATGTGTCAGGACATAGTACGAATCCTGTCTGTATTTACACATATTGTTTGTAAAATTATATATCCCACATGAATCACCTTTTAATAGAATGACAATTGTTCGCCCTGTCATCAAAACACGACGTTAACGCTGAAATCTGACAAAAATGATACTATTCATTTCTCATCGAACAACCAACTGCGATCTCCTCTCTTTGAAAGCCGGTAATAACACCGCCATAAAAATCGAGTCCATTTTTATTACCAATTTAAACAATCGTTTCTCGCGTTACGCACCAAATTCACGTCTATGCTTAAATATGGTTCCTTTTCAGAACTTTTCCAAATTTGATAATAAAATGCCAATAAAGTTTGGTCTCTACGACAAGAGAGGCAGTAAAGCCTTCAGGTTACCAGCAGATTTAATGGATGTCAATTAGTAAGAGACTAGCGTATTAACAAGTTAATGAATAGTTTGTAATGTCGTGCGTGATATCTTAATACATAGTTTAAAACTTGTCTCGGGCGTTTATGGGTAATAAATGTGACCCTTAAAACTCCATATGCTTTTACGGGAGATGTTTCCTACATTGTCGATATATTGTCTCAGCACAAGAGGACGCCCATCGCATCTTGGTGCAAATTTTCTCTCTTTTTGCGACGTACGGAAACAAAAAATCTCCAAAGTCTCTTGAAACTCTTTGCTGAGCGTTCCAGTCCGGCACACATGGTCTACCCACAACCCACGCGCACTCCATGTACCCGTAATTATATTTCCTCAAATATCCCTAATTACCCGCAGTCGTGTAATCATAATTTGAAGAAAACTCAATGTTGCAACAGTGGTTGAACAAGACAGCGACAAAAGACGGGGTAATTTACATTCAGATTGGACTAAAACGTAGCCATGTTTTCTATTGTTCGGCACAAACCACAACCTGGTGATTGTCTCCATCGACGTTATGAAGGCAATATGATAATACTAGTATATAACTGTATGATACCGGGGGAAACATCTGATGTACGCCCTCCTCACAGAAACACGCTGTACCTGTAAACCTGGGTGAAATCACTAAACATGGAAGTGAGGCAATGGTGGGCATATGTGCTCTGGACGCAATTATATGCGACACTTTGTGAAAGGTCATACGGGCATTTCTTGCAAGACTGATAAAGACGAAGTCAATAATGATACCATTAAAATGGCAACAACACATAAATAAACTCTTAGAATTTTATCATTTACCAGTTCCAATTTTGGTCAGTATGCAGTATAGGCTACCGCACGGTAATTGCTACAATTGTGCATGCACATACGTTCTTTGAATATATCTTAATAATTTGTATTCTTCAGACGTCGCGTCACAAGTTGGAGCTATTTCACTTTTGCGGCGTTTTTATTTCTTGTTAAGTGATTCTGTTGTTTATCCGTCACGTAACTACACAATGATATACATCGTTTTAAAGAGAAACAATTGTTTTACCCAAATGTGTAATTTTCCCTTAAAAATGATAAATGATTAAGACGTCAGTTTATTTGAAAGACCAAAAAACTACAAAATACACGTTGTAGAGATGTAACACTTTTTGTCGAACACTTGCAGTAAAACCTAATTTTCTCCAATAGTTTTACGCCAAAAGACGTTAAAAGTTTGCATGACAAGAATTGACACCATGTGCTTCTGATATACTTTCCGTAGATTTGCTTAACGGAACCGGAAGTTGTAAAATAACCATGGTTTGAAGAAAAATATTAATGTAGAGATTTCGAAAAAAGTAGCGTTTCGGCTACAAGTAAGAATTTAAAATGTGAATTACACCTATCTTTTTCAACGCACGTATTAAATATTTGAATACACAAATATTGTTTTTTCCTAGATAAAAATATGTGAAAACTCAAGTGATAAAATGACATAAACAATGTTTTTTCCTTGTTTTTCCATGTCCACAGAAATGTCCCACTTGCGTAAAAAATACGTTCGTGATGTAAACCGTAATTTTCGTTTCTTCTTTATGTTTTATGCTTTGTGTATTGCAAGCAAACGACTGAAGAAATAAAATATTGTTTTTCTTCTGAATCTATACATGTATTATAGTGTTAATTGCTCCAAGCATGATAAAATGGTGCGTAATAATCCATGTCCACAGAAATGTCCCACGGCACGTTTTCGGCGACGCTGACGTTAATATCTTACTTAAAACGCTTCGTGTATTTCTACAAGAACAACATCTGTTTGCATGATATTGATTAGTTATATGCGAAACCATTTTTCTAAAACATCTCCCATCGATATGCCGAACGAAGGGTTTTAAATGGAATATATTATATTTACAACCATATTTTTTACTGGATATATACATGTATATATAGAGATATTGGTTAGAAATAATTTGAGTGTTATTTAAAACGAAGTTATATGTGGATCTACTGTACATAATATTAGATTACTCGTTTACTTTTGTTAAATGTATTCTAGTATGTTTTTATTTAAGAATGATTTAATTTTTTTCCTCAGTCGTTACTCAAAATACACGCATGTATGCAAATTATAGCACAACCACCAAGACGTTGTGGTTATTTACATGTAAATGAACCATTTTTGTCGCTAAATTATCGCTTTATTGTTGTAGGTTGAACATTATTTATGTTGACATTGTTAATTTCTGCCAATCTTGGGGTGTGTCCCAATGCACATTAGAACACAAATAGTGCGCTAACCTTGATGTTATTGTCCGCCCACGATTTAATTATAATGACAATTATACGTTAAATTAACGCCAACCACATGTATCTAAAATAACGGCGTTTTGACGTTACGCAAACTAGCTCCAACTTGTGACGCGACGTCACGTGTACATATCTATATAGATACGAGTACATGTGCATAAAATGCGTTAAACGCTACATGTAAGTTGTGAGACTGTGTAAATGCACGTGATTGTAGGAGATGTTGGTGATATCGATGGTGACGATGATGATCGATCGGTGATTATGCTAATGCTGGCGACGAGGACATGGCGGTGTAGTGGAGCACATGTCTGACAATATGACATGGGGAAGCGGTGGGTGATACACTTGTATTGTCTAAAACACTCAAACTATCACGTAACATAACATATGGTCCGAAGCCATTAAATTACATTCTAATAATAATACTAATAAACACGGTCATACATTTACGCCATTTTGAATATCACGTGACAATATTGTTGGCCTCATGGGTAACATTTTCTAATTCATTATACCCGCATAAAACTTACGGAAAGTGGCAAAATATTGACATTCACAAGTTTGGAACCGTTTGGCTAATAAAAATTCATATTTTATCCGAAACAAGATAATGTGTTTATAGTTTACGACATAGTGGGCAGACGGCGTGATCGTCTGAACTGGGTTCAAATATCGGTACTTCTCTGTTCATAGTTCCATGTTTTGTGTTGAATACTTTTTTCTCGTATAGGAGCGCTTCTTATATAAATGTAAATGTTTGCATTAGAAAACCACACGGTATTCCCTTCTACGATTCACTACTTCTACGAAACTGTTCGGGACTATTGCAATGAAATGTCTTTTGGATCATTTATGAAGTGTATCTATATAATATAAACTAGTTTGGGCAATATATAAATTAAACTACAGAAAATATATCGAATACTAGTATGAGAGTCGTTCTTCAATTCACAATATAATAGCATACACATGTACATATATATTCCTGCAAACGAAAAACGTATCTCTTTTAGTCATATGTCAACACAACAAGGCAACGCGTCAAATGGTAAGTGTCATTTAATGGCTCCTTGATACCGTATCAACAAACGATTCTGCGGCTGAAAAAAGTCTTCTGGCGCAATAGGCCTTTTATATGGACAGCATGGCGAATTGTTAGCTTGACATAAAAGAGCCTGGCGCTCCGCCATGCTAAATGGGCCTGACTGAAAAAATCTAAAATTTCATGTCATACAAGGTATTGCCGATCACCCTGGTCAAAGTGTGTGGTTCTTGGTACAGCCAAAAGGTCTGCATTAAGGACCACATGCAATCAAAGGCCACTATTACAATACTTCTTCTTGTCTCCGAATACCACCAACTGTATGTTTTACTGGGGTGTTGTGCTTTGGAGTTTAATGGAAGATCATGATTTATAAGTCCTGATCTGGACTAAGCTAGTACTACCGTGGTCTTGTTTAATAGCTATGTGGATGCCGTTACCACCTTCGGACACTCGTCGCAGAGCTTGAACTAATGCTAAGAAACAACTGGTGGTATGACAAAAATGATTGTGTATATCAACAGTGTCACATTAATTAGGCCTCATGCGTTTTTCATTTTACACATTCATTTTTTTTTAATTCATCAGGTGTAAGTCGTAACATTGGATAATTGCCGGTAATTGCCTATCTAATAAATACACAACGATGTAATCCGAGATGTTCGAATAAGTATAGGTTAAAGTCCGTCATTACTACACTCCGGTGATACCGTATTCTAGATTTACACTATAAGCTCGAAATATGGAATCTTAATAACTATACTTTGTACGTTTTTCAATAGCCGAGGACTTCCGGGTGATTACCTTTTGGTATCTTTCTCATCTTGAGTAATAATTTATTGGGAACGGACTCGCAATAAATGTGTCTTTAAACCGAACGAGCGAAAAATATGAGAAAATAGTCCCCGCTTTAAATTCCCCCCTCTGGAGTCATTCGTAACAATCCGTGATAAAAATATTGTACAAAAGGATGCAAAAGGTTAGATTTCTACCCATATACAATGTACAATGTAATACGCTGCATAAAATAGAGATTTTTGGACCCGGATTTTTAAAAAGATTTTTGTTTCATTTTCAACGAGATTATTTATTCACGGTGAGCGTGATAAAGACACATTCATGACATTCACTGACACTACACCTGTTTCTGAGTAAGGTACAGGTGTCACCCTTTGAAACTATATAGTACTGAAGGTGAAATGTTATATAGTTCTTGTAACAAATCCTTGTAAATAATAAGTCAGGGTTTCATTAGCACCCTGGGATGTTTACAAGGACCACCACATCTTAGGAAACCCACCTTGTTGGTTAATACTGTGGTGTACCTTTGATGTTATTTAACACGATGCGTGCAGGTTGATACTACTATATTTTGGTGGGTTATCAAGTCAGAACACACTTTTACACAGAAGCTCTGAAAGATACACAACAGTTAAGTTCCGCTAATAAGACCACTTTGATTATTTTGAAATCATGCAGATTTTTGCCAGTTTAAGGCCCCAAAGTATTAAATTTAAACAAACTGAAAGGTCCGCTAATAAGACCAATTCGCTATTAAGACCACCTTTTTGACTGGTCTTATTAGCGGAACTTCACATGTAGTATTCAGTAACAATCGGATGAAATTCGTTACATATCATTATAATTAGAAACCCAAAAACAATTGAATAAACATGGATGCGACAAACATTATAAAAATGAATACATGGTAACATAACAAACTTACTAGACGACGATAGGGTTTCCCCGGAATGTATATTTATCAAAACGAAATTCATAATTTATGACGTAATGCATGATCAAACTATATTATCGTGCTTCATTTAATTAATCAAGAAAAATAGTCCTTTTAACATTATTTGTCATAGAAATATTATATTAACCGGGAACCCATACATAATCGCCCGTATTCCGCGTGCCCTTAAAATGTGATAAATAATCGCGGCGAGTCAGGATCTCTTTGAAATAACACTGTATCTGTTTGGTCGACTAATTCCTATGACAACATGGCTACCAGGGTAGATTGAAGGCTTCTATATTGTCGCTGATTCCGCTTGAGAATATAATGCACAAGTTTGGCATTTGTTAACAACCTATCGAGTCTGTTTTGATGAATTACCTAACATTATAAATGTTGCTTAGCGATTTTTGTTCTAACTACGTGTAAATAGTGGGTGGGGAAAATGGACGAAAATTGTCACGTAGTAGAAGCTTCTAACATCTATTCATGCGTATTCAAATATTTATAGACAAATGGCCGGTATGTTGTTTTATGCATAGTACATTTTACCATGTCTGACTCTATATAAGACCCACCATATAAAGTGAAAAGTTGTATTTTCGACAGGGTAAATATAGTTGCCTAACGTGAGTTTGTTCAGATTGATGGAGAAGTGATCTTTGTTTTCACTTGGTCTTTAACAAATGCTTTACCGTATTCATTTTATAAGCATTGGCTAATTCATATCTGGCCCCCATGTTACCTCAGTTGGTAGAGTGTAGTGACTGCTAGATGAGAGGTCTGGACACCATACTCTGACTGCCCCCGATCTCCCTAAACACCTTAAACTGGACTAGATCTCATCTCAGATATTGGAATATGTCTTAATGTTAATTTCTTTACTAGATTGGACTCAATATTTGCATTACTATACAGAAATGATGTACTGAGTCCATTACAGTAACATGCGAAGAACTTGAACTGGAGAGATTTATCTCTAATTCATGCTCTGGTTTTGGTAAATCTCAATTTGAGTTGAGATTTCTACATGAGATTCTCCCGAAGATCTGGACCTGGACAGGTCACATAACACGTGACTACAGCCATGTATCTTTCATACTGAATTCATGCCGAAAAAAGTGAAATCTTTTTTAGATTCATTGACTGTCCTATATATTTACTTATAGACATCCCGTTATACCTTCTGGTATGTAGGGCAGCAATATTGGATAACGTCATTGGCTAGTTTCTCCAATGTTCCCCCACTATACGCCTCCATGCAGACTTTGGTATTCCACTTTTTTGCCTCATGGTGTCCAATGTATGACTACTTAGAATCATTGTATATTCTTATACTCGCCATTCCCACCCCTTCTTATTAGTATGGTGGACATGCCTTCTTGGTGACATCGATGCCTTACATGTATGCATGTACTTAAAAACAAAATGCTGATAACTAACATCTTTCATAATTATGTAAAATGACGTATTCATATATTCTTATTATTTGCATGATATTGATATCTAACATGTAACGTAGATTTCCTATTTTACGATGCGTAGAATATGTTTAGGTTTATTTACGACTATCGTATTTGCTTGTCAGATATCGTAAAGTATCGTATATTACGAGAATATGAGAGAATTGGGTGAGAAAACAAGCTGTTCAGCCAATAGAGTTGGAAATTCACGTCTTGAACAAATCCCCCAGGATAGATATCCAACTAGCAACGACTTGTTATCACGGAGTTAAGTACGGGCTTTCAAAATATATTGCTGATATTTTAGACATGTAAATGTCTTAAGAAAATATCCGTTTTCTTGTTTTTGGGGTTATTGTCAGAAAATGCTAAGCTGTTTTTTTCTCTCTAAAAGTGAACCTTTAAGGTAATATGCTGAGTCACCAGGAATGTTCCATAAGGTTGAAGAAGTTTGCAATTAATCAATTTGTATGTGGAAACCAAGCATTCAAAAGTTTAACTAATGACGAATGCGTTATACAGAAAGTCCACGAATTTATGGAACACACCGCGTATGCAATGAAGTGGTTTGTCTTACTTATTGTTGGAGAACAATGACTAATAATGAACATTACAGATGCGATATTGCATCAAATAATACAAGACTCTTGACTTCCGAGTTGCATTGATAGTAATGTGGCTTTGGCTGGTATTGCATAAACTTTTGAAATGTTAGCGTTCCATTGATATATGACAATGTCAATTGATGAATCAAGCAATTTCTCATAGCATTTGGTTGTAATGGGAACATAAATTATTATATGGGACACCCTGTGTAATTTCTGCGTTGCGGCGGTGAGCGAGATCGAACCCGCAACATTGAGCTTAGTAGTCTGCAAACACATCCACTGGAAGTGGTAGTACATGTAGGCCTATCACTTTACCTTACTATTTTATATCCAAATTTTCACACGGTTAGATGACGTCATGTATTTATATAACACTACTGTCTTGTAGCATGAACATAAACAAACATAAAATTCCTTCAGATTATTTTTAATAACAGTCAGACATTGGCGTCCGATTTGTACACATTTGTAATTCATATATTTATCAACATAAACCCGGGTATTAGGGACATGCCATTGCTTTGGTTGGGTAGCATGATTCGTTAATCGTTTTCCTTTTATCTTTCAAAAACAGTATCAAATCATGCGCGCGCATAATCAAGGGCTTTGAAAAAGTATCTTTCGTTCGCTACTCGAAATTGATACATCAAATGCGATTTCCCCTTTCTAAAGCCATCATTGACATCAAGAACAATGTTTGATCCAAATATTTGCCACAGTTCTAAGTCTTTAAGATATAAGATCGAAAAAACATATTTTTGCGATATTTATTACAGATTTAAAAAAAATGATATACATGTACAAAATTTAGCTGTGGCATTACACGCGAGATCTCGCGGGAAGACAGGTTAGGTAATCATGAACTTGAACAAAAGAATAAAGTAAATTATGATTAATTAATTGCTTAATTACTTATTAAGTGGAATATCTAAAAAAAATTATGAAGAATCATACCAGCTGTCAAGGTCACGTGCGTCCCGGGCACCCAGAGCACAGGGGGCGCTAGTTTGTCACATCCGACCTGGCGAATATTTCTGGAAAACAAAACGTCTGAAACACATGCAGATAACTTCTGTCCCTAGCCGATGTTGTCTCATCATGTCCTTGTAATGAAACCTGTTGCCTCTAAAAACACGTAGACTAATCTTGCATTCGTCAAAAGGGAAATCTATCTCCGATGAAAATGCATCAAATTGCACTAATTCTTACAAAAACATCGACCATATTGTGGTTTTCGCCCGCCTAATGCATGCGATTGCTGATGTGAAAAGATTGCCAGACAGTTTTGTTTTAGCTCGAATATATCGTTTGACAAAACAAGCGAAAAACAATTAATTGAATTAAAGAATTGCTTCATCATCTACCGGAAGTAGTATTACTGGATTATATGCGACTATAAATAGATGGAAATCGTTGTGGTCACACGAAACACGTGTGAATGTGAACTATGCCACCAGCCTTCCAGTGCATATTTCGATATCACTTATTCATAAGAATCCCCATACAAGTATGTGACAAATGTATCTCCTATATAATTTCCCCGTAATCACTTACTCTTCCAAAACTGGAAAATTTCCCACATGTCGATTACTCTTGACGGTGGTCAATGCCAACCAATGAAGAACCTGACCTTACAGACACAGTATTCGAACCCAGACCGACATTGCATGCAAGATCGACTCTTTTAACAAATACATGTCCAGTTCATACATTTTCAAAAAACCACAGATACAAATTTTCATTAGTCATCTAATAAACGCCCGCAGACGTTACTTATATTGTTTATAAGAGTTTTAATGATATATAAACAATCTCGTCTGTTGGGCCAATATTATCTTTTCTGTCACAAGAGCTGTGTTTGCGTCAAAGCGTTTCATTCTATACGTCTTATCACTCAGTGTCGTGCAGAAATTGCAAAAGCTCGTTACGCTGCAGAAAACACGAGCAACAAACCAGATCCGTCATGTCGCCAGTTTGATAGCAGACGGCTGAAATGGTGTGAAATTGACAAGATATTCAGTCTTTCCGGCGGTGAACCAAATCCGCGGACTTAGTTGTTAACTTCCGACAAGAAAATAGTGCGGTGTATACGCCAGTTGTAAAGCCATTCAGTGAAGAATAAAGCCGCCTGCAAGAGCGATAGGTCCAAGGTGAAATAGTTTAAGATTATATAATACTATGGATATGTTTGATTTGATTTAAAGGCGCCGTAATGTGTAATCTCCGGCATTATGGTCAATCAAGGCAGAATGAAATCATATCTGGCTGGCTTGAGATGCCAGTAAAACTCAACAATGTTCATCAAATAATGATTAATACTACCAAAGCCACCTAAACAAATTAACGTTTTAAAATAGGATGCATGTGTAGTTTAAATAGAAAGACTATTAAATATATATCTATTAGTTATCTTGTTAAACATTTGTTTTACACGTCTGTTGTATTAGGCAATAAACAATGCAAAGCCTTTCGGTGTACTTTTATTGCCATATGTTTTAAAATGTTACAAAGTCAGCTTCTAAACAGAAACATTTGCTCGATTGTGTTTGTTGGAAGCTGAAATCGAACGAGCAGATGAAAGCTTCTTTAGATTACATTGTAACAGATTATTATCACGGAAAGTTCAGTCCCCTTTAGAACATTCGCCCTATAAGCAATGGGTACGGAGTTCGAGATTTGGTCAGGCTGCACATTTGACGTACCAACGCCTCAATATTGTGCGTCTATGGCAACTTGAGTAGTTATGTGAAACGTTTTTCATATCTTTGGTGATTCATAAACAGCCATGTTAAGTAATTAGAGTTTTTAATGGCGAAAAGATAACAAGATGCTTTTAAAAACATTTTTCACAAACAACAGTATCTGTACGTTTGCCTATCTGATTTCATTACATCTAATCGTTTTCCCGCCAAAATTCTAAATTAAAATCTTCCTTAACAAAAAACACGTATTCACTATTTCTGACACGGAACTTTGAAAATATGGGCCCTAGTATTAAGCAAGCCTAGCGCCGACAACCAAGCATGGTTTATTTTCAATCACGTCTCATTAAGTACTTCTAACAATTTATGAATTGTAATCAACTTAAAAAGATATGTTGGTTTATTTTACAGTGATTTGTTTATTTAGGAGAAAAGGACCCACAGTTAAGTATCAAATAAATTGCCTTCTTAACATTTTTTCAATTAGTTCCTTATCAAAATTGTGTATTTTTCCTCGGTGTAATTTGTTTATAAATGGAACTACTTGATCTGTCAACATTGCGTAGTAATACATTTAACATCCGGTTCGCGTAGGTTGCGTTTTTATTTGCTCATATATTTTCTGAAGTCTGAAATTTGAGACAAAACGAAATAAAACTAACTCGACGCTGTAAGATCATGTTAGGCTTTGTTGGCTTACTTATTTGCGAACACTTTAAAAGATCAAACATGTTGGCGATAAATTTCAATGAAAGAGAAAAAAGACAAATTTGTCATGCATTGCTCTGTTCTTTGTTTTATCTTTTATTGGAACGGTTCTGTTCTGCACGCACTATAAACAGGAGTGTCGCACGATGTGTCATTATTGAACGACGTGTTTTCTCCGTGCGTGGTTCGCTTCAAGTGCCAAGGTGGGTACCATCGCACGACAATACTCGTGCTCAATACACCGGGCAACGGAAAAGGAATATTGGTTTCTGACCTCACGAATATTCTTCGAATTTAATTATTGTTTTAAACACCGTTGGCCAACGGTTTAGCGGAGGCACCCCAATCAAATTAAAGCTGACTTACAGATGAATATATAATAAGTAAATCATGAGTGAAATTCAATCAAATACCATCAATTTTGTTCAAGTAATGCATAGGACAAGCATGACAAGACGTTGGCAGAATGTGTAACTAACTATGCTTCGGCGTCAAGCTAGGGCCAATGATTCTATTAAACCAGTACCAATTCAAACATGTTTCTAAACCGTATTTGCTTCGTGACAAATAAAGACTACATGTGCAAGTATACTTAAATTGAATATATGTGTTCCTATGTCTTCAATCTCGACCAAAAATTGTACTCCAAAAACACCCATTGACATTTTTTCGAAGATTGCAAAAGAAAGAAGAAAACCCAAATCGTTCTGACACCAGAGACCTACATTATCACCGAACCATTATAATAACCAAACCGACTCCAAACCTTGTCTTGCTTTGATAATTACAAGTATATAGATGTCAACGCGGTCATTGTGATAAATTCGGTAAAAAAACTTTCTCCCCTTTGCACTGAATGTACGGACGTGAATTTACGAGATTTCATCAATGGTAGACATTAGGCGCGTGAACAGATGATTTACTAGATAGGGAATTACATTTGCTTCATTTTTGTTGAACATTTCGCTTAATTGTCACACTATGATACGTGCCTGTACAGTCCCGTCTACAGGTAAGAGAGGAAATTATGTTCCACGTACTACTAGTTTCACAAGTAAAAAAATGCAGAGCCTTTATTTTCCAATCAGATATCTGCTGAATAGGCAGGCATATGTGTGCTTCCACCCGGATTTGAACCCAAGTCGCCGGATGAGGCGACACGCGCGCTAACCATGGTACTGAGGTACGAAGGCCACATTTTGGTAAGTGTTATCTCTTCCAATGTCAACCTGTTCAGCAAATACTAGCATTACAATGTTATCTTAAGGTTATTCACCAGCAAGAGTGTCTATACTGACTTAACCATTTGATGTCTTGGCAAGGAATGGTGCTGAAGAGGAAACGGTGCTTGAAAGGTAGTGTACTTGGACAAGGAAACGAATTGTAAAGGACTGGAGTCGAGCTGTCAATGGACTTGCAATTGCTAAAAGTTAGTCAAGGAATATACTAGTATTTGGGAAGGGGTCGGAGTTGATCACGGAATGGAGTTGTTAAGGATTGGAGTTGAGCAGGGAAAGAAGTTGTAACAGGAATTGCGTTGCGCAGTGAATAGAGTTTGAGCATGGAATGACGTACGGCATAGAAAGTTCTTAATCAGAGGACTATGTGTCATAGAATCAGTTAGCCATTGCGGCAAAAAACAGATGACAATATGCTCACTGGTGGATATGACTTTACCACCACACAGAAACCACTTCAACTAAACCACTTAAATCAACACAATTAATTTAAGTGCATTTGTCCATGTAAACAGACTTGTATATCTTTACAACAATAGCTAGAACTCAGGTGGTAAGAAATAAAACATATTATACATAATAAAAGACGAATGAAAGTGGCCTTTGAATATTATACTATATATTATATGTAAGCGATAGAACTATGCATGTTTTATCTACAATAAGTTATAAAATGACAATATTTGACACTTTACCCAGCTGTGTCCTAAGACTCCTAACCTTCTGCTATCCGTTTTGTTTCCATGTTCACTTATAGCTGCCTTTCAATTACATGCGATGCATGGAATAGCAGATATATCTCGCATGAAAAGATTATAATGTCTAGATACCATATCAGCTGTAAAACGTATCACGTTTCTTGTAATTCTTCACATTTTGTTTTTATAGAAACACCCAAAACAGGCACGCATCACCTTTGAAGTGACACAGTATTGGTGGTGTTATGCGTATGTGCGTATGAACACAGGTCTAAGAAATTATATCACAAAAAAAACAGCATTTGACATTCCCAATTTTCTTACATTCATAAGAGAAATATATATACTATATTGAATGGATGAAAAATTTCTTAGGCCTGTGGTATGAACTAGATCCCGCAAAAGTTATCCGATATACAATGTACCGACGCAAGAATGGGCAGTGATATATAATTATGAAAAGCTGGGTTTAGTTTATAAAATTAGATCAAGATTTAATGAGCAATTATCAGCATTGGACCAGCATAGCATTTAACCAGTGCCATAAATAATGCATTTTTAGCATTTGCAATGGAACCATTGAGAATGGAAATTTAGAACACGAACATGATATTTTATTATTTGTTCTTGTAACATTATTATGTTGAGAAAACTAATTGTGATTAAAGTTCGGAATCTAGTAATCTACGTGGGGTTGGAAGAGCGTAAGTGAATGTAACACTAGTTTTACAATCATTAAAAACTTGAATTATCTCCCTTTCTACGTAATTATGAAGAAAACATTTTATCTCTTTATGTAATGCTTTCTTATTTAGATAGATA
Organism: Spisula subtruncata; assembly: GCA_963678985.1. Taxonomy (NCBI): domain Eukaryota; kingdom Metazoa; phylum Mollusca; class Bivalvia; order Venerida; family Mactridae; genus Spisula; species Spisula subtruncata. Next base: position 25,986,156 of record OY787672.1, read on the forward strand.
TAAACTTGGTGAAAAACGTTCATGAATCGACATAATTAAAAATTTTATCTCATAAACGCTCGGAAATCTGAGAAAATTTTAAAAAGTAGAAAATGGACTGGTCAAGTGATTTTGTTTCTCAAATGCGAGCCCTGCAATGGATGAGGTAGGTACCAGTCTATTGTGAAATAAATGTTATATATGACGTCACATGTATACATGTGTATAAATCATGATATTAATTTCTAGGAATCTAAAGACAAATGTTTCAGACGCTATACATGCTACGTGCACTTATCAATTAACACTAATTAATTACCATAAAACAGTATATGCATTTGTAATGCACCAAATTCATTATGATGCTTTGTCTTCAGCGCCTGATGTTGCAGCTTCTCAGTAGAAAAAAACACATAATTATGAATAATGTGAAAATGATAAAAATAAAAATGGAATCAATTCTATCAAAAGCTGGAAAGTGGAAACATATTGCAGTGCTGGTGTCATTTGTCCGATTAAGAAAGGAGTCAGTCGTTATAAAAAATGACGATAATATATTCACTTAATATTTCATAATTTTGTTAATGTGCGAATTTTCATAAAGTCGTATTTTCACATTATTGTCATATTCATGAAGGAATTTTAATATAGTAGTATTATAATATACATGTATTTTAAAATGAACTGTATTAAAATATTTTGTACGAAAATCATTTGATAGATTATATATTTTTTTATATTATATTTTACTATAACTTTATTTTATTATGAGTTATGTATGTATCATGTATATAGTCGCTTCCATTTTTGTCACTTGACAACATTTGCCATGCATTGTATAAAATGAAACTATGCTTATGCTCCTTAATATGGAATTTGAAACTTGAACTATGCTAAATGCAGCTCTGAACAATTTGTATTGGCATTACCAATGCAATGAACATTTTGTAGTTCAATAATTTGTTACAATAATAAAAATATTAATCATTTCTAATAATTATTAGTAAAATAAATTTTTGTCATCTTTTAATTGTGTAATTATTTCCAATAATAATAAGTAAAATTATTAAACAATTAAAATATGGCAAAAACTGTTTTGTTTAGAATATTAGATGTACGATTTATTATTATTGCACAGATAATATATTAATCTATACAGTATTACGATGAGTATAATTTTTGTAACTAACACATTAAACTGGTATTTTTTCTGTTCTATTCCTTTGAAAATAGAAATGATAATTTTTAGACATGTATTATTATAAGGAATTGGACTACATTTTATTAATTGTCGTATAATTGATATAATGAGACTACAAATTCCTTTGTTATATTAATTACTTTTATGGATTCTTTGAAAGTCAAAATATTTGTTAATTCTATGAAATATCTAGAAACAAAACAATGTTTAGTGGTCTTTGATTCTATGCACAATTATTCGTAGTTCTTATTCCACGGTTACACCTTTGTGTCATGTCGATTGTATGTGAAGTTTTAAAGGCAACACAAAGGTTATAAGAAACATTAAGCACATGTAGCTGTAAGCTTTGAAGATAAATATAAAAAAAGTAACATAAATATATAAATAATAAAGTAACAAAGTTAAACGGACGTACAACGTATAACGAGTACAACATGAAAAGACTTGACCTACCATGGTAATACCACAATTCTCTGCGTAATCATTTAGAATTCGAGTTAAAAAACACTAGTTTGGAATACGTGTATTTGAAAACCACCACCGAGCACTATGGTACAGGTTTACCAGATACATAAAACATGGCGAAACCAAAAGGTAAAACTATAGGGACCAAGGTTATTCTTTTACATTTCGAATTGATAATTATATTCTTATTCTGACAAATTTTCTTATTCATTGGAAGTACATCAAGCAAATAAATAATTATGGTATATTTGTTTCGCGGAAGTAAAGGAGAAAAAATAGGGACCAAGAAAGAGTAGAAGTGGCGAAGGTTTACACTAGAATTAGAGGGCCCCGTCTCAACGACCACTTCATAGTCTGATTTACAACTTCATGTTTGACGTCAAGTACCAAAACCCTGCACAGACTAACATGCATTAGATGTTATAAACATAACTCTACGTATATTTGTTCTACACTGTACTTGCATCTGGAATATTTACAATTCCATAATGTATCAATTGATTATGTTTGGTCTTCACTTTCAGCTTGATAGGTGTAACAATAAATAAATTAAAATGGCACACGGGCTGTAAAAATCACAAGGTCGTGACAAAATCGCGACAGTATAGGGGTATTTTATGTTACCCCATCCCATGCTTCTGTTCTGTTCCACCCCGTTCCGTTCAGTTCCGCCCGTTCCGTTCCGCTCCTTTCCTTTCCAACCTGTTCTGTTTTTGCCTATCCTGTATATTTTCAACACTTGAACGGGTTCCCGTTTAATGGAACAATATATATTTAAGAGGTGTGCACGACATTCGATGATTCATTTCGACATTTAAAGAAATGACTGAAATTTTTTGAAAAAAACATTTCGAATAACCATTTTGGACATTTCGCCGGCTTAGAATGAGAAGGCCATAAGTATCACTAACGACCTTATAAGAATAATGCATACTTGAAATCTGCTACTTAAGGCGCTTCTTACGAGCCTATTTTCACGAAAATAGGAACTTGTCATGTAGACCATATTGAAGTTGAAAAAGTTTGTTGTACCATAAGTAAAGAGTGATTGTCAAACAGCTGTTTCTTGTTTTCTCAAAATATTGATTTTGTACGACCTTCTCATTCTAAGCCAGCGATTTCTTCACAAGTATAATGTATACTTGGACAGTTTCATTTTGTTTAAAGTTTTTCGCCACATATGGTCACTTACCAAGCTGTTATTTCTTCTAGCCGTTTCGTAGTAGGTTTGTTTCATATCCATCAGAATTATCATTCAGTCAAATGGCGAACTGCACACTTGCTTCCATTACATATTCTTTCCGACAAATTCGTCGAGCAATTCTGAGAAATCGATACACAGGCTGTGGAGTTTTAATCACGTGACCTGTCGGTTGTTATTTGTGGTTAAAAAAAAACAATAAAAACATATTCTGTTTTCTTCAATTCGTGAAATTTGATTTTAAATATTTCTAGAAGGAAATATCATATCGTGATACCGTTCCGTTAATAAATACCATTTCGTTAATAAATTAAATACCATTTCGTCAATAAATATCCAAGTATCTTACATAATGACGCTGACTTCAGACACTCTTCTCTATAAATTAACGCTTATTGATATAATATTCGCTTCTTTGAAGCTTGTCAATATCAAAGTAGAGAATTATTTTCAACGTTAAAACCAAAGGTACCCCGATAATAATTATCTTGCATAAAACTGGACAAATCTTCTGTCGTGGCTGAAGATTTATTTCACTTTTCTTTTACTTTTCATGGAAATTCTATAATATCAAACGCTGGCAAATCATAAATTATACCATCATTGTCTCTACTGACATGTCATTTGTCATTTTAATTAATAGGAAATCCTACCAGATGTAATGACTAGCTATCAGTGATTAAGTCGTTAATTTATTATATAGTTTATTTTAGTTTTATATATTAAATGGTAATAAACTGAAAAAAACTTGGTGACTATTTATTCTGGAATAATGAAAAAATGTCCACATATCTTCATTACAAGTTCTGCTGAGCCGGATTTGTCAGCCATGTAGTTTTGGAATTATTTGTTTGGACACGTGACTTATTTATTTAGTCACGTGATTGAGTGTAATGTTATATTGCTGTTGTGTTATAAAACTTTGATACAAATTATCATTTAGAAATACTGGTACAACATTTTCTAAGCAACCTGACTCACTGTAGTAAGCTTTCAAAAGTTAGATGCCATATTACATATAGATATTGTTCTTATATTTATTTGTTTGAAGAATCAAATACTAGTTAGTTGTTTTAGGTTGACACTTCATGTTTGATGGTATACATTATATATTATCACTCGAATATTGGTCAATTTACTCCCATTTTAATGCTGACTAAAGTATAAAACAAATAAGCTGTTCTCACTATAAAATTTAATTTACTAGATTGTGTTAATTTTGGCGCATTTCATCAGTCACGTTGCACTTGATGTAGCTTTTTAGCTACCATCGATTGACTGCAGTGTTTAAGGTGTTTGAAATTGCTATGTAGTTGGTTGTTGTTGATGGTGTTGTTGATGGTGTTGGTGGTGTTGTGTAGTTAAACGTTTATAACTTGTATTACCTCCCTTATATAAGACCAGTTTTACAAAGCCTTTGGTTGAATAGACATTGCAATATGAGGCGATAATACTAGTATATACATTTTGTATAGCAAAGTGAATCTAAGTGCTATGTGTTTCTATGCACACAACACCCATTGAATACGTTTAGCTTTTTAGATAGAGAGGTAGATTATATATATATTTAATTATACATACAATGTACAATTTACACGACAAATAATATCACAACATACTTGTGCAATAAAACATTATTTAAACATGCATGCAATAATAATATCATGGCAATCATATGGCAAGATTACAATAGAAAATGCGTCTTCTAGCATCTAAAGTAGATATTTGAAACTAAAACGTCAAGCGTTTTCTATTGATTAAAAAATGACTAAGTTAGTAACAAATAAAGTTTGTATGTATACGATAGTAAAGACTAGTTATATTAGATATAAGTAGTGACAGATTCAAGCATGAATATGCAACTACCAAGTAGGCTTAGACTGTAAATCGTTACAAAACAAGGAATTCTGAGGGCGGAAAGAGGCGAATTTCACAAAATAAAGGCGAACATTTCGCCTACATTGTATAAATATAGCAAACATTGTCATTTTATAGATACTTTAGCACATATAAAACACTTTATTAGGACTGTTAACGTTCTCTTATAAATTTGATACTTATTTATAAATTCGAAATAGTTTCGACAATTTGTTTCACTTATTTAACAGTTCACATGCCATACTTATTCATTGCATTTTACACCACTAAGTCGGCAATATTGATATGCTTTAAGATCTCACCCTTATGAACACTTCAATAATAAAGCCATCTCAAAATTACGACCACCATTCAGGTATATTTTCACTGCTTTTAACCTAAAATTAAGGCATTGCATCGCAACAATGAGTCATATTTTGGAATATGTCATCTCGACTCTTTCTTCCATACACGATTCTGATCAGAGATGGGTTAGCATGTAAACACATCTCATGTGCAACTTTTTTGTGTCACATGATTATCAGAGTGATCTCCCTTGATCACGTATATTGTTAGGTACATTTTCTGTAATTGAATTACCTCCCCTTTATTCCCATATAGAGAAAATGGTACTTTACATGGATTATGGGAGTGAATTTGAACTTTAAAACACTCGTTTGAACTTTATTGTATATATAATTTAATGATTCGGTCAGTTGCGTCAGTGGTAAATAACGATATTACGTTGAATGCATAACATAACACATATTTTATTTCACTCAGTACATGAACTATACAGAGTAACGTTATAAACGTGTTAATATGGGGACTTAAAATCAATGCACATAATTGTTTTTTTTTTAGTTTTTTGTGCATTGTTGAAATCGTTTGATGCGTGCATATAACCGTACATGTTTTTATCTTGTTTGTGATTGTTTCTGCTCGGCATAGCAGGGTGATAACCGGAATTTATACCAAAGACAGACAGGCTTATTTCAAATATACAACCTGTTAAATATATAAAATACAATTTATCCCAAACACATCATAATGCATGGTAAATGTTATATACAACGTGTATAAAAACAACATGTTGTGATTCAATGTCTTTAATATTGTTCCTGGAAACTTTGTTTCCTATCACCACACGGAACGAAAGCTGGGACAGAATTCCCTGGAGTATCCGAAAATAAAGATTCATCCGAATATGTTCTCATCGGGTCGTAAAGTTAAAACAAAACCCCATAATCGAGATGTTTGTCTGGAACGCTTTTCTTTATTTTGTGCGAAAAGCTAACATTAAACGTTGAAAATAACTCCTAAATACCGAGCGTATTGTCCCTGTGGGACAGTATGCGCCAAAAGCCATTTACACCCTGGCATATGATGAACTTAACGAGAGTCTAAATATTCTGGCTTTATGAATTTGTAAGAAGCTTTCACTCCATCGAATGTGAAACCGCATGCGAGAATACAATTACGTTATGACAACATTAGAATTTTCTAAGAGGAAAATGTCCCAACGCGGCCGTCCAAGTTACGGCAAATATAGCAGCCGTGATTTTTAGCATATTTGTGTATTTTAACATGTCGTGAAACAAACATGGGGTCGGCCATAAAACATGGTTGTATAAACAAATGAATAGAGAAAGTGAAATGTGAGATCCTTTGAGGATATGGTTTCGTTTATCTCATGAATATAGCCGAAAATCGCGTGCTGTGTCTTGTAGCTTGGGTTAACACTAAAGTCCGTACCGGACCCGTATCTGATATCATTTTCCGTCCATGTCGTGTCGGTGTCATTTAGCACTATATTATGTTATACTGCTACGAACAACGTTTGTAATTAACACGTATTCATTGACTTAAACATGTTGCTAAGTTTCCTATTTCGAATTTTATGCACGACAGCGTGTAGAAAATATGAGCCGCTGTATAATGTGTGAGTCCCGCTGTCGCGATTAATGATGCTACTGGTATGAATGTCCTAACAAATCAGTGTTTTACTAAATACATGCTTAATTAAATTGTACAATAATATCTGATGCTATCAAATCCCGTTATTATGTAACATTCATTTATTTTTTATACATCGACTGCAAAACTAAACAAAGGAATTCTGGAATAGCAAAATATTTGAACCTTTAGTAGAGACTGCAAGAACTAGTCATGGTCCTAATCTGTACACTAACCACAGTGCATTTTCAAAGGACATACATGTTCCAATACATGTAGGTAAATTAACCTCTTAAGAACAGAGAGCTCGGAACAATACCCCGAATAAATAACGCTGCACGAAGGTTAATATGCCAGAAAGTGACTATAAGCGGCTAAGTCATATGGTAAAGGGATAATGATGTATGGAAGTGAATACATAACATACAGTGCAAAGCCTGTAAAATTAAATAATTACAATCCCACCTTGCCTAGACATACGACCATTTAAACACAATCACAAGTTTCTGAACGGACTATTTTGAGTATCTGATTTTGGTCCGCGTAGACATTTAGTGGTTTGTAACCGTTAGCATGGCGACATAACTCTCAGACATGTCGGAGATATAGAACAACACACAATTAAATACACATCAAGTGTTATAAATCAACAAATCAAATATACTTCCATATCGCACTCTGTTTATTCTGCTCTTGGTCCTGGTGGTTATTTTACTACGTAATGTGTCTTCTAGACAACCGTAATTCTGTCAAAGTGAAAACAAGCTGTTATGCGACAGCATCTTAACTTTTCGTGTTTAGTGCTTCTCTGTGCTTCTTCGTGCTTCTCTGTGCTTCTCTGTGCTATTCTGTGCTTCTTTGTGTTTCTTTGTGCTTCTTTGTGCTTCTTGGTGCGTCTTTGTGCTTCTTTGTGCTTCTTTGTGCGTCTTTGTGCGTCTTTGTGCTTCTCTGTGCTTCTTTGTGCTTCTTTGTGCTTCTCTGTGCTTCTTTGTGCTTCTCTGTGCTTCTTTGTGCTTCTTTGTGTTTCTTTGTGCTTCTTTGTGCTTCTTTGTGCTTCTTGGTGCGTCTTTGTGCTTCTCTGTGCTTCTTTGTGCTTCTTTGTGTTTCTTTGTGCTTCTTTGTGCTTCTTTGTGCTTCTTGGTGCGTCTTTGTGCTTCTTTGTGCTTCTTTATGCGTCTTTGTGTTTCTTTGTGCTTCTTTGTGCGTCTTTGTGCTTCTTTGTGCTTCTTTGTGCTTATTTGTGCTTCTTTGAGCGTCTTTGTGTTTCTTTGTGCTACTCTGTACTACTCTGTGCTACTCTGTGCTACTCTGTGCTTCTTTGTGCTTCTTTTTGCTTCTTTGTGCTTCTTTGTGCTTCTTTGTGCTTCTTTGTGCTTCTTTGTGCTTAGCTGTTTCTGTTGAGTATCGCTTCCCCCTGTTTATACGGCAGCATCAGACGGTTGATTCGGTACGTATACTCGGCGTGGGTGAGTGGGTACATGTAGTTACAGAATGCTTTAATCTTGTCAACATATCAGTATCATACTGATCTCTATATTACATTTGTATATATGTAATTAATCATTTATACTTTCGTTAGTTTAGAAATGCTGATACTTTCTCAGAAAACACATACATTTGTATGAGAAAAAGAAAAGGCTCGCTGCTTATCTGCGATATTCTGAAACCCGATGTTTAAGCTAGATTATACAGTCATTATAATTATAAAGTGAAGTTCCGCTAATAAGACCAGTCAAAAAGGTGTACATGTACATGTAGAATTAATGTGTGTCCATTGCAACAAATGGTTTCTTAAAAGACTGAAACAAAGGGACGGGGAAGCAGAACTCAACAAAAACAGCCGAGCAGGACAGCCGAACATGACAGAGTTTGAGTACTTTATCTTGGAGTTATTATTCTTCAGTGACATTGGCTTCGGTCATGTCTGATTCGTCACATGTGTAGTAAAATGTCCGTTGCTTACTGGAGTGGTTGTTATACATATGTGTTTGAGATGAAATAACATTGAAAGTACTGTGGCACAGTTGTCTCCTGATGTATCCAGCATTGTCAATAAGCAATAATGCAATGTTGACGTTACCATTGGAGTTGGTTGTTTGAGAAACGTGTTTGGGCGTATAGCGATAGTGGTGGAAGGATTTCGTACTTTGCATCGCTGGGTGATGGGGGCGAGTATTCTGTGTTCGAATCTCAGTTAAGGTTTACAAAATTGGCACTAGGCTAAGTTCAATCAGTAACCGTATATTTGTGTCTCCATAGTTCAATGGTTTGTGCGCATGTTGTCTTATCTGGAGGCCCGGGTTCGAATCCCGGTGGAGACCTTTTGTGTCTGCTATTTTTCAGTAGGAATAAATCAAATAAAGGCTATGCTCCATATAACAGAACAATGTTTGGAAAAACTGCTTTTTCGTTTGATACGATCAAAACAAACAAATTTTGGTTTCTGATATTAATAATTATTTCATTGAGATCATTACACGCCGTCCCCTCGAGACGGAACATTTTAGTGTTTAGTGGTATTGTCTAGCAACAGGTAGCCTAGTTAATTCATTTTTAGTACCCGTTTACACAAATAAACTGTGAAAACTTAAATATTAATGCTCCTGGAAAATTTTACGCTGGCTAGATTGTTATCTAATTGATGTAACAATACCTTATATCGACGTTATATGACCATTTATTACATTTTAATAGCTCGCCCTGTGGTCAGAGATATTAATCCGCTCGCGAACGCGACATTCGGATCACTTCGGGTTGTTTCGGCACTTCTGAAATACGACCACGTGATCACGCAAGGTGCGCGATAAGTAGTTTTATGAGTAGCGGCGCTTGTGATGTGCGCACTTTTATTACAATCATTAAAAACTAGTATAGAGGGATATGGTGACATATACATGACAAAACTTTGATAATTGGCGTATGATTTATGTCCATATGTTTACAAATATTTACTTTTTGAAATAAAACAGCATTTTCGACATTTCCTTAAGGACAATTATAGGAACGTGGTTACGGGCAGTTCGCACTGTATTACATACAACTAGCATGCTATCGTGAAAGCCAACCGCTCAATTATTTGCGTTCATTATTGACTACGTGAAACAAAATCTGGTATTGTTATGAATAATTAATATAAAAACGTCCCATAGTCTTTGATGTTTAAACGGAAGCGTTTATCAGTCCATTTAGAGTTGTAGTGTTATTTTGGCAATATGCTCCTGAACATTCAGACACCGAAACCGCTGATCATCTCGTATCTTCGTAATAAACTGATACAACAGAACACTGGACATTTAATGTGATTACCTCCCTTTGTTTAAACATCACTTAAACAGTATCAAAACTATCTTATCGCGAGGAAATATCAATGTTGGGTGTAGTTGTTAAGAGTCCCATTGTCATGTACATTTATAAATATATTATGATATACTATTTGATCAACAGTCTCTTGTAATTATTAATAGACTTTGTACAGTGATTTGTTCCCGTTAATATTGTATGAAATCATGTGTGTTATGTATAGTCTATGTTTGTAGTAAAAAAGTCCTTAGAAAATTCAAGATTATAAGAAAATATGGGGCATTACAATGACTTTATAAACGCAAACTAAATCAATAGTTTGTTTTGTAAATAAGATACGCAATAAAAATAATGATTTATGCAGCTGACATGTTGGATACAGCAATGTAAATGTTGTTGGAAACCCTTTAGATGCGATCCACGTTGAGTAACTTCATACGATTTCCATCATGGGTTTTGAAATCACTTCCAAGCTTCACCTTAAGCATATTTTTGTAAGCGCTGTGTCTGTAACTTGGATTTAACCAAACCCCAATCCAAAATGATCAAATACAAAGTTATTACTCTATTCATCAATACGGGCGAGAACTAGTTCTCCTTTTTGTATGTTTGTCCAACCAGCGCATTTTTCGCCAGAACTATACTCTATACACGGCTACGAGCGTATCTAATCATGTGTACTTCTTTGACTCTGAATGGTTTATCCTTGTACTTGTTTTCCGTGATTGTCTTTTTCTGTTGTTTTTCTTTTATGGTATGATGTTTTCGTTGGACGTTGTGTCCTCTGTACGATTTTTTATCATTTCTCCAAAGAAGGCAGCAGTATGCATGTTCTAAAAGAGTTGTGCTTTACAGAATGGTCAGTTAACATTTTCCTTTGGAATTGATACAGAGCTGTTACAGCATTGAGATATATACTCGCCAGACAAGACTTAGTCAGTGTAGGGATTTGGTAATTTACAGCAGTCTACACAAACGTAGTCTTTGTCAACGAATATCAGAGCATGGGTCGTTGTTTTAATTTGAGTCAATTTGGCGTGTGACATTGTTCAGCAGACAACGTTTGGTATATACAAAATGTACACCGCACAACCTTATTTTGTAAAATTCCATTTCAGATTTAGTTGTCACGTTAGATCATGTTAACATGATTCGAGAAGCGTGAACGTGTGAGTTTGTGCCCGTAACTGCATGTTATAGCAGCAGAATACATGTAAGACGGCGCCATGTTCTAGTGTCTCGCGTGTTCGTCTGAAATCTAGCTGTCAAGAGACGCTGTGTTACATGGTGTTTTCAGTGTGTTTGTTAATACAACACACAACTTTGGAGGTCGTTTTAAAGTTTTAAAGTGCGGAAAATGTCATTGCAACCTCACCCTACGTTAGCTTGTCTCTAACGTAACAGAGAGCCGCACAGAAGCGTTTTTTTCTGAGGCGAGTCCAACTTTTTTACCCGCATTATTATGTAATTTTTGTTAATCAAACCATCAACTTCAAAATTGATCAAATAATATATAAGGGACTTTTAACATGTGGTAATAGTATAGTCTTACAAAGATCGCACACAGTTTTAATTGGTATCTATTCTCTTATTTTGATATATTTATTTTTGAAAAAATACTGGATTCTAAACTATTTATTTGAAAATCTACCACATGGTTTCCCTTTTGTGTGCAAGCCATAATAAGTCATTTAAAAATGGTGTGCATGTATGTATTGTGAGTGATTTTGAGGGTGTTTTTTTTTCTATGACAACTCTTTATGAAAACGTCTGTCCGTTTTATTCGACAAGTGTTTGTCTTTTAATACAATATAATGACATATTTATCAACACGAAACTTCGATAGGCGAACAAACCGACCTAACCGAACAAACCGAACATGTACATTGCATCTATCCGGCAAACATCATACAGTTTTGTCGTGTGGGTCATTTCTCTTAATAATTGACCTTTGACACTTAGCTGTCAACTTTGTCATAACATTCTAATCTACTCGTCGTTATGATGATAAACGAGCACATTTCCTGTCAATTTCTACAGCATGCATGTTTTATGGACAGTTTCTGTGATTTTGATGGTTTTTAGATGATCTTAAATATAGAATTATGACGTGACCTGGTGACGCTAATAGTCACCTTGACGACCATGATTATTATAAGAACGCTCAAAATTAACTTCAACGAATTTCTTTGTTTTCTTTATTTTTAAATTTATATATATATTTAAAGTTGTCGCTACAACACAAATTGAACTGCTGTAAAAAGGCAATAACATATCTGCTAATCAACATTACACAAACCATACAAACAAATTTGATAATTTTAATTTGGACATTTGGAAAATCAAAACACTACGACTCAAAGCTTAACCATCGCCTTCCTCCCAATGCTATTGTAAGATCTGCACCAATGTCTTTTAAACACATCGTTTCAACTTTCTTGGCAAAGACCTTTATTTATGTCAATATGAGTAAGCATCATTTTTGTGTGTTTATCGTTAGTGTATAAATATGATTTAAGCGACCACTTAATGATGACGTAATACACACATTTTGTACACATAATACACATTCCAATAATACAGTTAATGGGTCACGTGATTCGGAAGTTGATTAATGTATTTCCGAGGTACAAAACAATAACTATGTTGACACTGGCATTGATGAAATGTTGTTACACTTTTAGAATTATCCCATGTCAATAGCACGTCCGGTTTGACAATCGACGCCGAGTGAACTTGCTCAAGTCCGTCAAATAGTCCGTATTCCGTGTGAACCGAGGTGTTGACACTGGCATTTAGCCCTAACCCCCAGTAAAAGCTATTTGCCATATACTATCGGGACATTGTCAGAAGTCTGTCAGAGAAAGATGTGAACCACTATATTGTGTTATCTGACTTTCTGCAGCTACCAAACAGATAGAGAGTGACACAATACTGTTAATCGCGATTTTACCACCAGAAATGAGTTGATGGCACACGTCAGTTGAGTAAGAACAACTCATTCACCAAGTTTATTTACATGCATAGAATTGTTATATGTCATACCATGTAGGTCGATGTCACAAATATATCGCCATATTGTTGGGTTTGGTATACTTATACCTTGCAAGGTAATTACATGTGTACATCCACCGCTCCGAAGTACCTAAATATGCTTAACAATGTCATGACCATGTGAATACTTTAGTAGTTTGGTTTAGTTCATGTATAAACTAAACTAAATCAAGATTATGAAGTTAACTATGACTATGTGCATTCTTCATATACTGTAGATGAATAAGACGAGATCACAGGCATTTGATTTCAACTGTGCGTAAATTAATTATTTGTCCTAGTCACCAATAGTCCCGTTATGTGCATATCGGTGACTAGAAAAATAATTATTTTACGCACCGTTGAAATCATGTAATTGCCTATGGACAAAACACCAAAACCATCGCCATGAAGAGTAAATAAAATTTGTCAATGTGTTAAGTTTATCTAAATCTGGTGTTTTCAGACAATGGCTGGCTACATCATGTCCCATACCGACAACAGCCAATCCTGTGTGCACCAGTAAGTTTTGTTTTACGGTACTTCAGCAAAACTGACATAGTTTGAGGGTTGTGCTCGTAAATTTGTTCAAAATGCCTCAAAGTATAATAATTGACGTTTTAATGGGAGAGTCATTTGTGTGACACCGGTTTGTTTTCCTTAATATTAGCTCTAACTATAACGCTCTGTCATGTTGTGGTATTAAAACATAAGAAGGTGACCGCTGGACATTGTCTGACTGACAGAAGTTGACAGGGCTGTACTTAGTACATTAGATATCTACACTTATTTATCGCATGTCTTCGTGTCGCCTAATGTATTCATAAAAGACTTTCTACATATCTTAAGTCAAGTCCGAAAATTGTTTTTTTTTGTCTTTATTTTGACCCATATTACCAGTATGCATGTATGAAATATTTCGGTACATATTTGACCATTACATGTACACACAATTATGAATACTATTATGCTGCTGAGTAAGAGGTTTGACGCATCTATTTCAAACTAGAAACACCGCGTACCTAAAACAGAAATAGCGGCTAAAATAGAGATTGTGGTCAACGCAGGGTCTCGGTCAGTTGCAACAAATCTCAAAGTGCGTCAGTAATAACTTCCAAATAGTGTTGCTACATATATGCTGAGTCCATGTAACAGCTGAGCTCAACTCAGATCGATATTTTCCAAGAGATTTTTCTGAGTCTTCGTTTCTGATACTAGTATTGGTCATTACACGCACGTAATACGATCTTCTTTACTTCTGGTTACATGTTGTGTACTGTATCAGCCCGACTTCACTGTGCGTCTATTCATTTATTCCAAACACCGTTGATACCCAGTATTAAACTCGTTGCCAGCTCAGCAAAGGTGTTCATACGAGAATGGATTAGGGTTCGAAAGTTCGACTTCCAGTTCTTAAAATTGATACGGGTACATTACCACCTGACCAAGGGAGGCAACTATCTGGACATAGCATACAACACCACAAATCACAGTGACAATACATATAGTTTGAAAGTGCTGTTTTACTCTCCCAATTTTGGGAACATAACCTATGGCTTTTGGATTGGGAATTTAGCGACACTTGGCCTAAATTGGGAAAATGCAAATTCAATACCCGAACCTGTTAGGAGTACAATAAGTAAATTTTATGTTAAATTTGCAGTAATTTAGTGGGGGGTTTTCAAGCCCAATTTTAGTTGTAGACCACGAGTATTGTGCTGGCTGATTTATATAAAGGGAAATTGGTTTTCGTTTCACAAAATCTTCTTATGCTCTGCTTTCGGAATTTTTAGATAGAAATTGGGAAAAAGATATCAGTTTCAATTGGGAAAATAAAATCACCCGAAAACACTGGATAGCATGTGCAAAACTGTTGGTTGTATTTGTTAACTGTAAACATTGTTTGTTTTAAAACATTTTAATTTGATAATTTATATTGCCTTCATCTTACACTTGTAATGTAAAATATAAATCAGTGATATACATGCGTTTGTGTCCACGCAACATTCATTTTCACCGATGTACCCCATTTAAAATAATCACTAAATTATAATGATGCATGTCGTAATAAACACTTATGCTGCAGTGCAAAACTACCAAACTAGTACAATGTACAACAATTAGTTTATATTATAAATATTTGTATATACATATTTGTATATATAAATTTATATTTAGACAGGGTAGAGACTGGACAATCTGTAGATTGGCGCCATGCCTCTATGTTACATCTCACAAAAGGTAATACATAGATCACGTAACCTGACAGGTGGCTGTGCCGGCAAACATCCTCATTAGTATAATGTATCAATAATTATGAAATATGAGCAATTAACTAGCACGAGACAAAAATCCCTACCGGTCAAAATGTATAGAAACAATGATGAATTAGTCACCTGTCAATGGGACAAGGGGCTGAAATAGGGCGCCAGTACTGACCCAAAAGTGTCCAGAAAGATTTGTTTTGTGTCAAATATGTTCGTTTTTCATGTTACCATTGGCTCCGACAATAAATATGTGTCTTGTTTACAGTCGTTCTACGAACATTATCATGATTGTTTTACTTCAATCAGTGTGGGTTGTCTCAAACTCTCTGACAGATTTGACGCACTGGCAAAAAGCTCCTCTACTTTCATATGTCATGGTACATAAAAATATTGTTTATGATAACCGCAACATGTTTTCTATAAATATTGTAAATCAATCAGCATTTATCAGTATGTACGAGTTTTTACGAGATTTTATAAGATTCTAAATTAATTTTTCAAAAATGGATTTCTTAGAATCCATATATGTACGAATGATAAATCAGAATTATCGTTGTCATCTTTCTCAAGGACACTTTCTTGGAAGCGTTTCAAACGATCTGTCTGCACAGGAATTATTGATTCAGCGCCAAATGTAGATTTTTGAATTTTGGAGTGGCTTTCAGTGAACTTTGAAAAAGAAATAATATGTTGCAGTTTTAGTTTCAATTTCTGTGCAATTCTATAGTTCCCTCAGCATAGTGAGGTAATGGACATATTGTTCACCAACGGGACACAAAGTAATATTTCTTTAATCTGTTATTTCTATATGGGATACGTGGGGCCTAGTATAACAAGATGCACAAAACCTCATTACATAATTATGCGTGTACTATCTACTATTTATCAATATGTGCCTAATTTAGATAAAGATGTAAGAAATGATGAAAGTTTTATGTGGACTGGACGGGCAAGATGTACTAGCACCCCTCTTTGCGACGGACCTATCACAAGGCACCGTGGACCAAACCCTTCAAAAATATGGTATAACAAGTCTGTTTGGAGCTTACATGGAATATCCGATGTCGAGGATAAATTAAAGCATACGAACAGTATTGTATTGAAGCCGAACTGTTCATGGCTGGTTTGTCTCCAAATTATTACAAAAGCACATTCGATGGAAGTTTAGACCAAATATAAAAAAATGTGTAAGACTGTTTGATTATTTATGGCTACCAATTATTCGTCAATGTTGAAATAAATACAAAATAATTATCAATAATACATGTATTTCTCTCAGGTAACTGTATCAATGGTAATGAAAAAAATGAAAAACTTTTTGTGTGAAATATATATTTTTTTTATAAAATGAAAAATATTTGTCTTTTCATTTTAGCATTTATCATTGATATAGTTACTTGTGGTATTTCTTTCAGTCGTTTTTTAATATACGATTGGCCAAAAGCAAGTGACAAATGCTCCTGACATTTCCTTACATGTTCGGACCAACTAATAGTCAGTCGGTGACCGTTCACTTTGAAGTATGCTGATAAACCTATTAAAAACAACACGTACGTGAATGACTCAATGTTGTACTAAGTGAAAGTTTTAAATCAACTTCTCTTGCAGTGTGACACAATCTGAATCATATAGTTTGTCAAACAAAACATTTTTTGCATCATCGAAGTAAATATATACCTGTCGCTGAGCCACTTAAGTTTGATCTATGTGAGCCGTCATTGAGAGCCATTGTCGGCGCCTCTAGTTTGGGTGTTTGCAACATTGACCATATAGTGAGCTTATGTCCTAGTGAATGTGCTGTCATGTACGGCGACAAAGGTAAGACAAAAGTGAAGCCACAACAAGAAAATGTCTATTTCTTGCTCTTCTTAAGTAGGCTTGATCGATCTGCACATCTCCAAGATATGACAAATATGGAGAGCTAAGATTCATAATTTCACAACTTAAGCTACATTAGCGCTACCTACGGATACAGTTTTTACAAATTTGCATAATGGTCCATATCAATGTAATGTATTCAAAATGCAGTTTATGTCAAATGGTATTCAAATGAAGTCTTTCTAAGAAAGGTGAAATAAGTTCGCATACACAGACGTGATACATCATTCTTTAATTGTGTCTTAAAACAATGACGATACGAGATGTTAGACTATATAGATAAACATTCAAACTACAAGTAAAGTCATATATATTCTGAGTCATAATGACATAAAAACCACAGTTAATTGAACTTTAAGGGTCGTGTAAAAAATACAGATCTTGTATGAAAAATTCCGTAACTTTAAACTAGATGTACATCATGGCGACACATTTTAGGAACATATTATAAACAAGTTGACCGTCAACCAGAAACAGAGCAAGCTAAGCATTCAACACAGAACACTCGGCAATAGTCAATGATGTTGCTGCAGTCACCGTTTATGTGAGTCATTCTAATGGCGGTTCCTGGCTTGCTCGCCATTCCGATAGCCTATACATGATTTGTGCGGCGTTCCAAATGATTCTATGTTCCAGACGCACACGCCTTTCCGAATGCGGCGTTCCAAAGAATGATGCGTTCAAGACTTATACGCCTTTCCGATTTCCTATCCATTTGTGCGGCGCTTCGACGGACGATGCGTTCCAGACCTGCATAGCATTCCAATGATCAGTAAATGACTTACATGTCATTCTGTTAGCTTGTCCATGATTTGTGTGCCATTCGGAATACCAGTCCCCTAGTGTATGCGCAATTTTGATGTTTGATGCAGTACGTCTGGCTATACCCTGTTTTATACATTAGCCAATGAGTGTACGCAAATAGTGTTGTTAAACAATCTCGAAATCTGATCATTGTTTTTTTCTCTTTTGTTTGGAATCAAGAAAATATGCATCTAATGTTTAAAGAATTGTATAGGAGATAAAGAGCTTGTCTCGAAGCCCTATAAATAGTTTGGCGCACCAATATGCAGCTGTTAGGTCTAAACTATCATACAGTCAAGTATGCCTTACACATAACGTAATTGCAAAAGGCAACACACGAACTGCCTTCAGCATGGTGGTCACATAGGTGTGGTGGTGGCGAACAAAAGCTGGCATATGCATTAGAAGATTAGAAGTGTACCAACTATTGAAGAGCTATTTAAAAATCGTTCAAAATGATACTGATGTATATCTCCTTTGCTTGGGACTCAGTATATAGTTAAGTTATATGGTGTTGGTTAAAATAATATTTGAGAAAAAAAACATAAAAAATCAAGTGTCATACCTTTTCGTATTCCAGCTGATGTTACAATATAAGACATAAACTATATCAACAGTTAATTAATTGGTTAATTGAATGTTGAAATAACGTCAATCTTGAAATTAATGTACAATGAGTCACAACAATGTGTTTGGTTTTAATTTCAAAAAACAAAATGAATAAACAACACACGTGGTTTCTTATACATGACTACTATTGATAACTTGGCTGAAAACAAATCCAGTTATAAACAGAAAATTGATTTGGCGACATGCATATTTGACCCAACCGCTAGAGAATGTGTAACAAAAATGTTTGAGTGACGAGCAACAATAACACACCAGTCAGGACTTCTGTCGTGCAAGTGTATGCAGGCCAAACACAATCATAGGGTTTATAAGAAATCTAGAAACAATGTTTCAAAAATTGAGAAAACATATGTAAAAATCAGCTTATGACACGATCGACATGACCATATCCGTGTTGTTAACGTCTAGACCTTTTGCTAGCTCGTTGTATTGACGGTCTAACACAAGTCGTCTGCGTACTTTAGTGAAGGTGAATTTTAAATTGAACAAGCTCGTTCAAACTTTTATATGACATATTTGTAAATTTTGACAAATGTTTTGCTTTGCGTACAGACGAGCCTTTCACGACTTCCCAACATGGTGTAGACTAGCAGTTTGACAAGCAGAGACACCGAACATGTGTGGGTGTCGGGGTAGTATGTGCGATGCACAAATGTGACAGCCATTTGAACACGCTACAAATGAAGACATGTAATAGGCGCCAATACTCAGTCGAGACGATCGTCTGCTTTTACAAATTATGCAATCTAAAAACAAAACTTGTTTATATACAGTACATTCATGACTTAAGTGTTGCGCGTTTTTGAAATGAAGTTTACGTTTTAATTTTAAAAAGCCAACATTTCACGCTAAGTTTTCTACGTTTTAGCAATCTGTTAGCATTAGGTAATCATTGCTGAGGACTTTAATGAAGAAAGCTGAATGTCTTTTAAAGTATTTTCAAGTTAAAACTGCCTAATTATCAAAGCGAACGCTGAGCGGAAGGTAACCACGTGGCGCCAAGAAAACCCATTATGATGTTAGTAAATGTGTTACATTGGACGTTTGATATGTCAGAGACGTAGCGTTCGGATATTTTCATTTGTCTTTTACAAGCATAACTGAGAGCCATTGTCATAAATTTGTCTAATTATGTAATTGAGCATTTAATGTAAGATGCAATCATTGTATTGACAATTTTTACATTGATTTCATAATCGATAACAACAGACAGGTTGCTAGGTAAAACAAGTGACTAATTTATGACAAATGTCTTGTTTCGTATGACCACAACTGGCGCAGGAATGCGTTAAGGTTTCAAACACGGCTCCTGCATTATTTGTGCATTTGAAATAAAAAAAGTAAAACTATGAACATTGAGACATGGTTGTCCAGACTTCGACTGCGTTGTTTCCCTATCCCTGTCACTTTATGATATATTTTGTTTACATAGTACGTGATTTTGACAAATTTGACTTGCGATTTTAAGTCAATATTTATTCTTATTTCCTTCTAGCGGCCATATTGCGCATTGGAGGTAATATGGCACAGTCTTGTTGAAAATATAGACACTTTGTTTACATAGAAAAGTAAACAATGACGCAACTGACCATCTCATGATTGAGCCTGAACTGTTAATGATGATTATGATATGATTTTATAAGGCAATAAATTCATAAGGCAATAAAACAAAATGAAATGAAAATTTGACGATCGCAACGCTATTTGTGTCACACTTGGTGTGCCTTCGTGTGATATCCTCCATGCGCTGCTTTCAAATTTGCGTTAAAAGTTTTGACATCATAACTATAGAAGAACGGTGTCAATGCATAAATGCATATTTTTTCTAAATACGTATGTTCCACAAAATACATTAAATTAAGTAGTTATTCATTATACAGCATGACTGAATAATAAATAATCATTAGTAGCCACTAAAGTGATGTGCGAGTGTTCCACAATATTTAGATGTAACCTCGGCTGCCACATTATGCCACATGGCCATCATAACAGGCACAGTGTCCATTGTCAGAGTACGTTTTAACTACATAGTACATTTAATTAGGCGGGTATGTCATGGTACTAGAAAGTAGAAACAAATGGAGCAGCACAATGCGTCTTTCCTTTTTTCACAAATGGTTTGTTTCTGTCGCTACTAGTATCTCTTGTAAACATGTTGATTTTCAAGTGTTTCCATAATTCGGAAGGATAATACGCAATATAGCAATTTGTAAAAGAAATGGATTTTTATGAAACTGTTTTTGTATAGACCCTGCTGTGATCCGTTGTGCCTTGTGAATTGCACCCCGAATATATTTGTTATATAGCATTGGACTTTTTTCGTCCATATGTACATATACATTAGTTGTTTTTACTGTTGTTGTTGCTATTATTGTTGTTGTTGTTTCTATTTTGTGGCTACCTTGCTTGATGGACAGGACAGTTCCGGGATAATGACGGTATGTCAATAGAACGCCTTGAACGTGTCTTTAACCACTGTAGGGCACCAGAAACAACAGATCATGATAGAATAGTAAACATATGAATCTTACATCAACAATGACGTCATCGTTTGTCAGGTAGCCTGCAACAATCAGCTGGCTAATCCACTTTATCTTGGTCATAGTTTTCCCGGAGCGATTTTGGATTGCTTCGGACATTTACCACTACAACAAACATGGCTTCCGGGTAGGAAAATAAATAAACATCGCCAATTTTTATAAAAACAAAGTGCTGCCAACTGTGAATAACAGCGCAAAGTATTGTTATTTTGATCGTTCCTGATTAATTAGACGTGTACAATTAGTCTATAGTGAGTACATTTGATTGTAACTTTATGGTTTCTGTCAGAGGGCAGTAAAATGTGTCTGCCGCTGTTCCAGCAGGTGTTTGAAGTATAAAAACAATGTCATGCCATATAGAACGTAAATTGTCAATACAATGATAAACTATATGGCATAAGAACGTAAATTGTCAATGCAGGGTTAAACAATATGGCATGCTTATATTTGTATTACAGTTACTTTTTATTACTGGGATTCATTTTATGAGTTAGAGATAATCGAATTTTATTGGAAGTGTCTTTGTATTGCAAACCTTTAGATAAAAGCATAAAATATTACATGACCAAACATGGCGGCGTGGCCAACATGGCGTTGCGGTTGGCGTTACAGTAAAGCGGTCTATCTACTTAACCCTCATGTGATTTTATTACATTAAGGGCCGGTGATGTTATGGTGGTTGCTAAAACATATTGTTTGTATTCATTTCACGTAAGATGAAGCTTTTATCTTCGACAAAACAATAAGCTTGTGCACCTTGTTGGTTTTTTTTAAACACACAAAAATCGCTCACGTCCAATCATCGTTTTGCTTTTGGTGCAAGCAACGTGAAATATGCATTATTGTGTTTTCAAAGCTGACATTTCCTGTTTATGTCAAGGAAACAATAGATTGTCTATTAATACTTTTATGGTGTCCAAAATATATTTTTGCTCATCGATTAGTGTGCAGCTTCTTGCAACGATTCGGCGCGTCCATATGGCTATTTCCGGGGTAACAGCCAGTGCATGGACCTTTGGACGTCATTTGCCTTAAGTGCATACCTTTTGTATTTTATTTGCGTTGTTTAACTTACTTTTTATTACAATAGTATTGCGTAATGCTTGAAACTTGGATAATAATGTATTCTTACGAGTTGACTTGTTAAAATATAGGTCGTCACTTTATTGTCCATTAACAAATACAATCTTCTGCTGCTTATAGCAAATGATTGGCAATATACTAGTTTTCTGTCGCTTATAGATTCAATAAATTAATCATAGTATCGTATGATGCCATGATGACAAAAGTGAACAGGGAAAACTAAATCTCAAAGTGAAATGTTTCCAGGTGCTCTACTACAAATCTTATGTTTCATAATATTGTGCAAACAGTTCTAGGATACATGACAGGAGAGCTGACAATGTAACTACAAAATCATTTAGTCTAATGCACATTTATAAGCATATTTTGCGAAAGCCCATTGAAATTCTTTGGAAAAGTTCCGTATCACAAATGCCATAAAAAGTGCGTCGTTTGATATATCTACTGTAAAACAAGGACATGATGCCATGTTTTCTCAAAGTTGAAGACCATATGTCAATCTGGCAAAGAAAATGCTGCATTATCACGCATTTACAATTGCTCATATAGAATCCAAACAAGTAGACACGTCGCCACTTTATTTGTCTATTAAACTACACTGTTCTTTCTGCTCATTGAAAATGACTTCTGAAGTTTTGAAAGCCCACATAACCACATTTTGAAATACATTTGCATTGCAACAGTGTTTCGATTAGAGTTTATTATTTTAGAAAAAAATGTTTCTGGCGTGATGGTTGTTTTGGCCTGATGGAGAGCTTCATTGAACAAGCATTTCCGAATCGGTCCATTGTGTCATTTCATCATTTTGAGATGTTGATGATTATCAATATACATCGTTCCTTTCTCCGTCACTTACGACCACTCAGTGTCAAACTATTATCATGAATTATCATAATCAATATCACAAATTTCATAAATTATGACTAGGTCTAGTTATTGCACAGTAAGACTATGTCTAGTTATTGCACATATAGTAAAAGTTTCATAATCATAATGGCGTCTAGACTGATCTTATAATTTGAGTTGAATCACATGGGCATACAAGTACGTAGTTAGCAATATTTAATTACTAATGTCATTAATTACTTTATTAATAGCTGTTGTTACACAATTTACCCGTAAAATAAACATTTGGATAATATATAATGTATTTATCTTTTATATTAATTGATAACCGCTATGATACTTTCATTGTCCGTGAGTATAAAACTTTCAAGATTTTTCTTGTAAAACAAAGACATTTTCAGAGACTAATTAATTACACCCATACACTAATCAATCAACTAATTACATCATACTGTCTCAGGTAATTGTTTTAATTGTTTGTCAAATCGTGATTACTGGTGATAGGTTTTACTGTAATTGATAAGTCATATCATTGTATTTATTTCCCTATTTTATTGCCCTCGTCTGACATACAGCGTTTCTATTATTTATTTCTTTTATTATTTTATTTTAGTTCAATAAATGACTAAGTTTGATCCACCTTAAGATGACGTCCGTTATTAATTGATTTCGTACTTTTCACTGTTATTTTTCTAATTAAATGAAATTGATGTATAATTGATAAGTATATAATCATACATAACAGAGGATAAACACGTTTTTCATTATATTAATCTATAAAAATGTAGAATAAATCTATCAGTAGTAATGTCCTTGAAACTTATCAAGAAGCACGTCTATAAATGTCGCACGAATATGGAATACGAACATAGGTGTGATGCCGTGGCCTAGAGGGCGCGCGTTTTGGGATTCGAGAGGTCCCGGATTCAACCCACCCCCCTCTGGACCACTGGTTATTTTCTCTGAGCCAGACCAACATGCTACACTCTACCATGATGTTAAATGTTACCTGTGAGGGCAGTGTCTACTCCTGGGCGCCGCAGATCGATGTTGGCTGCCACACCCTCAGGAGAGAAATGGTCTCCTCAGGGAGACTCAAATGTAGGTTTCATTAGGTAGCTTATTGATCAGGGAAAGTCAAAAGGTCAAATGGTGCTTGAGCGGCCTAACAGCTGAAAAGAACCCTAGAAAATTGATAACTTAACCTAACTTATAGTTTCGAAATGACATCCAATGCTCAGTATGATAGGATGCATCATGTATGGGCGTAATATAGACCAGCTTGTTTACCTATTGTAATATTGCGTGTATGAAGTATAAATTATAATATAATAGCTTGTTTTTTCCTTATATAACTCTTGTATAAGAATTAAAACGACATATAACATAAACGAAAGTGTAGCTAGCGGTGTCAGTTATTGCCCCCTTATTGCGCCTACGTTGTCCAAACTTTCATTTTAACGATATGTTTTAACAATAAGGTAATATATCCAATATACAGGTCTAGTAACTGGGTGATTGTGAACGGTCATATTTACACGTCCGACTGCGGGCAAAGGAACAGTCGGGCTCAATAAAACAATTTTATTTGCTCATTTCAAATTTCTATACCTTCAAAAAGTTTTTTATCGCCTCAATATCGTCCGTTTTACAACACCTCGATTTACAGAAGTGCTACTAGTATAAAATATGTCACTTCTAAACATTATTACCTTATTGTGAAAAATGTCTTTTCACCTTGAAACAAATGCCTTGACACTTACTCTTTGATCAAAATTTCATCAAATTTATTTTTTGACACTTTTCCTTTCAACACCACTGAGATTACAGGACATTTAGCGCCCTGTGGCGGAAATTGGTAGCCCCCATATTGTATCGCTTGTCTAATATCATGTCCACTTGTCTATCGTAGTTAAACGGGTGGGCAATTAGTTTTAAATAATGAAATGATCATGTTATTTTCCCCTCCTTCTATTGAAGAGCAGAAGAGAATTGATCTGAACCTAACGATAATGTATGTTGACAACAGTAGTTGAAAATCGCCTCGAGAGACTTGCGAAACTTCGACGATCTACCAGACGACTATGTTAAAACGGCGCCATGTATTGAAAACAATTTTGATAAAAGTTGTGGTAGGACACGGTCAGTGTGGCCAAAATGTCCAATAACCTGCTATGTTGAAGGCATCCAATTGCCTTTCAGCGCATTACGCGTGATAAGAACTTGTTCAATACAGCAGACGATAGTTTTGATGACGCGGTGATTTCCAACTCGATCTTGTTTGATACATTTTCATTGAAATCCGAACAAATGAAAGCAAAAACATGGTCAATTTTGATCTGATAATAAATGTACAATAGAAAATAATCTGGAATAATCTTTGTTATCAGACGATCAATCTGTGGAAACAATAGAAGCTTAGATTAGTGATCACTATGAACCAGGTATAATCTGCCTATAGTCCGCACACACCATACGGCACATGGTGGACCACAGAGGACGTGCCTTTATTAACACAGAAAGCATTTAAATCGTCATGTTCTGTGTTTAAAGGTTGTCGTATGAACACAAACGGCGTATTTAAAGTTAAAACTGACTTAAATACGCCACCCATTAGAAATTAAATCCCATTTTACTCAGTGAATTAGTGTATAGTGCTCCAGATTAGTGGAGCCAAAGACTTGTTACTTTTCAAAATTGTATTCAACTTTGGAACACGTTTAGATTACACAACTTAGGCTTTGCAAAATCCCCGTCAAATTTTGCTGACATGAAACTGACAAAAAAACTACTACCATGCGCTAGCATTACTGACGAACCATAACAAATGTCCTCCTACGCAAAGGTCTTGGTCGTTCCAAAACCTTTACCCAGTATATGATTGCAAAATGCGATTGTAACACGGATGTACGATTGCGGTTATTTTAGTGATTTTATCCCAGTTTTCTTACCTTTTGGTATAGTATGACAAATGCTTAATAACCACAAATGGAGACAACTAAATAAATGGGTCAGCAATTGTTATACCTAGTAAAACTAAGGATTGTCAGATCTGGACAAATTGTCGGAATGACTTTTGTCATCTTCCATGGGTATTTCCGAGAGTGAGTCATTCCGTCGAGTTGGCTTGACCGTTTCTTTTACCAACCACAATGTTGTTGTTGCTGTTGTGTTTCATGCTCGATTTGGTAAATCTGTCACTTTTTTGTTGACAAACATATGTTTACTCACAACCACTCAGCACTGATGTTGTTATTTTCTTGGTGAATATCACTATTGCCAATGTTCGGAACACTTGTTTCTTCTTTGTTGACAAACGAATCCGGTTCACGCCTACTTATTAACGATCATGTTGTTGTTTAAGCCATAGTGTTGGTTGATCTGGCCGTTGTTGCTAAATGTCAGGATATTGCATTTACAATTTTTGCTGCTTTGATTTTTTCCCGAAGTTTTGCTCGCGCGTTGGTGTGCGAGATTAAGCGGGAAGTTACGAGAGTATGGTGGGACATTCGACATCTGGCTTTTGTTTCAATTTGTTAAAACAAGCTTGAATCGTTTAAGTTTACAAATCAAGTGTTCGGCTGTGCAAAAACTCAACCAAAAAAGGAAATATAAGATTACACATAAAAGACTCGAGCTTTCAACGTTAAATGGTTGAGCTTAGGTCCTGATGACATATTATTCTTTGAATTGACTTTTTGCTTATCACGTCACGTTTTTGTTAAATGTCAAAAGCGCCCAATTAGCATTAAGAAAATTACTAAAAATGGCATTTTCAAATATTTTTGAAATCTCTAGATATGTCAGAAACGGAAGGACGTAGTCAAAACCTCACATTTTACAGGAGATTTCGTTTTTGAATAAAATATTCTAGCGTTAGGATCTGTGATCAAAAGACACGCCGCCCCATATTAACGTCACTCAAAAGATGTAGTTAATAGGAAAAAAGTGATAATGTAACAATTTTTGTAATAAAAACTTCTTTTTTGATAAAAAAAATAGACAAGCCATTTAAAAATGATGAATTTTATCGAGATATATGGATAAAAATCGGTAATACTTCCCTGAATGTTAACAATAGACTAAGCCTTATCTAGTAACATAAAATTGACATTTCGTGAAAAGATATTCACTAATTAATGTTTTGCGCGAGAGATCTACAAGGAATTTATGTCAAATTGGTGAAAACTTAATTCACTTTTACGAGCGCGTTTCTGTTTGATTTTTTTCTCGGAATCGAGGCTCCAGGCGGTGTTATGGTATATTTCGCCTTCAGGGCAACGGTAGTTACTAACTTGACAAAAACACTGTTGTACTATGACGGCTAATTGCTCCGTATTTCTTTGATGTATCAAATTACATTCAAATTTCAATTGTTTCTATTTAAAAACCCTTAACAGCTTTATATATATTTGAACAATAGATGGAGAAATCTATTTCAACATTTTGTTATCAATGTTGTCCATCAATAAATGGACTACTCTCTAATATTATTGTACATGATACATGTTTTTCTTTGATCTAATATTAACTATCTCTCACTATTGTATGAAAGCATTTATCGTGTTGGCAACGAAACTAGTGATGTATCAATAATTCATGCAGAGTAGAGTACATGTAACTGATAGCAATCCTAACTTAGCTAATCGTCGGGATATACCTTACATGTACAAATACAGTAACACCAAACATCACAGTAAATTAAATTGAAAACCAGGTCGAGATTGGTGAAAATAACTATATTAGCTAAATATAACTACATTTGTATGTATAACATTATATTATATTAAGGTGTTTCACCGGTGTTAGATTTTTCTGTACAATGTATATAAAACCTGTTATATTTATAAAGAACACATTAAAGTGTAAAGAGCTATATCGGAAGATATTTTTTTTAAATGTTCAAAAACTGAAAAACAATTATGCTTTCATATTCATTAGATCATTTTACGCTTCAGTTTTAACATAAACACTCTCTGTGATTTATTGGACATGCAAACTGTCCATTTTCATACAAAAGTGTTCTAGAACACCCAATGAAACTATAAGAATCGTCTATTTTTGACGATTGAATCGAATTACACGGAACCCATCCAAAGTTTTAATTTGAAATTAGCTTAGTCTAGTATCATACTAAAAACGATGCAAGTAATTATTTTGACATCGAATGACTGTTAGAATATAGCTCTATACACTTTAACGACAATCATTCAGGAAAATCTCAACAGTTTTGCTCGGCTAGTTTTTAAGATATTCTTGAAATTTTGGGACAACCCCTAAAAACTGATAATTGTAATTTGCCGATAAAGTTTTGCTTTAATCCTCATAAAATTTGGTATACATGAAATTTCGTATATAAGGAATCAAACAGTAAATTTTATAATATACTGTGCAAGTTATTTGATTTTTTAAATCATATTTTAAAATGTGTAATTTTTCGTTTCTGACTTTAACGTGAAAAATTGTTGAACAACATGCTGTTTTCATGCATGCAACAAGTAGAGTGACAAATATTGAAGTTTCATGCAAAATTTCATGACAATTGCACGGCTAGTTTATTTTGATTGCACTTTTATTGATTTCAGAAATGCTGAAAACAGGGGAGGTAACAAAATTAATCAACGTTTTGCATCCGTTGTATTCAGATTTCACGATCAGTATATTTTTAAAACATGGTGAATTATTCAAGGTGCTTACAGTTTTAATTCAGGTTCTTTGCCATGTATTAGTTTTCTATTCTTCGGGAGTAAATGCAAAAGAACCGTCCTCTAAAGTATTTGGGATACTGTTAAAAATATTGAATATTTTTTATATGGGCGAATAGAACTACGTTTTAAATTCGCTAGATCAGTTGTTTAATATCATTTGGAATAAATCATCCGTATGGATGGAGCTAAGGGTGTTTCTGTATTTTCATTAAAAGTATAATATCGTATTTACTATTCATTACTATCGCGATTATAAGACATGGGAAGATGCTGAAAAATCACTATTAAGGATTTTGTATTATTTGATCTCGGTTGTCAGACGCTCACAATACACCTAAGTGACTGGGATTTTTAAACTTCCGCCAAACTCAAAAGCGTTGAAACACCTTAACTTAGTCAATTGAACTGGATGACGAAATTCTACAAAGACGAAACTGCTGTAGCAGAATGTATTCTTCTTCTGCATTTCCATCTTTTTGGGCCTTTTGCGTTTTTAATGTTTGGTGTGGTGACGAAATCTGCCGTCTTCTGTATGTTTATGGCATCTCTCCATTTTGTTGTATCTCTAAGAATGTCAATGGACATTCAATCTTGCTTTCTCTAGATTCGGACATACTTATTTCTAGTATAATTGTGAAATAATGGGTGCTTGCTCATATGCCCGCACTGAAATACAGCGGTCTTTGCAAGACCAAGCTGTTTCATGTATTTCCTCAGTTCAATAAGTCCCAATGGCCGTTGTTTGTTCATTGACATCGTTGCAAGACCCAACATGTGGAATCTATTAATTTGTAAAGCTATATAAATTCTACAAGATGACAAAAACGTGACATTTTAGCTATACAACATGATCGTTGGGTTCTTAGGGCGACATTTCGGGTAATATCTTACCTGTGGGTACTTCTTTTCTATCACGCGATGTTTGCTGTACGCAGACGAAAGACACACAAATAGCGCCGCCTGGAAATTAACGTAAGGTTCTGATCTGCGTACGAAGACCGCAATAACTTATTCTTAGTTCTAATTTTAAACACTTAAGTTCAAAACTGGTGAATTATGCAATCGTTTGTAACTTTAAATGATTTTAAATGGACACATAAAAGCAGCATGTCACTTAACTAACTTATTTTGACAGACGAAATACTAACATACATACGACAATACGCCGACGTCTAACGGTAGAATCTTCAGTGTAACTAACCCGATGGTACAAATACAGCAATAAAAACTTCACATGAGCTACAGTGTAAATCTTACATTGAAAATACGCGCTGTATTTTTATACAACATTAGCTTTTATCTTATGTCATTGACAGCTTAGACTACACTGTTTAAGCGGTCCTTGCGCTCCTACAAAGTAGCGTTGCCATTTCCTCTTCTATCCGACGACAAATTAGCGTCGTCGTAATGAGTATATGCATTGAGCTGAGAGTGGACTCAACGATTTATGTCCTGACCCTTTAGTACTGCATTCTATGCACATTTTACCACGTTTGTTTATAAATAAATGAGGTACACCCTGTCTTCGTGTGAGATTTAAGACTTTGGTGAGCACACGGTAACATGCATGCATTTCATCAAATATGGGTCTGTACTACGGAAGGGTGTATAGGGCACCGCCGTTTTAGGACACCGCCGTATCGAGAAAATGTCGTTTCTGTCTCGAAGATATCGTTCCTGGTGTCGAACACAGGACAACAAGTTACAAGTAACCACTGAAGTGAGCTGTTATGGGGATGATCGATTGTAGCATGTGACACGAACAGAATCTGTGTGGTGTATTATGGCGACTTATGGTCTTGAAAGAGTTAGAATGATGTGGCGTAGCGTTCAATGTCTGAAACGTTCTATTACGCCATACAAAATGTTAAGCTGCATTTGTGAGGCAGTATATTTAAGGTACTTTACTGTTTAGGCCGGGAATCAGACTGTGACCCTGGCACCTGAAAAATCTTTCAATTCATTTTGAAGTCAATGCATGATCTAATAGTCTATAAGTATTCAATAGGAAATGAGATGTCTATGACGATACTGTTTGGCAGCCATGTAAAAAGTATGAGTGTCTAGTTAGGCGTCTGGGAAAGTACTCATATCGCGCATGCGCAGTCAAACACAAACATCCAAACTGGTGCCACTTTGAGTATTGTCGTCGTCAGGCAAAGAGGAGAATTTCGTCACTATGTCGAGTCAAGTTTCAAGGACGACCGAGTTAAATAGTTAAATATAATGACCACAAAGCGCCACGTCTTTGGTTAGAACTTACTAGATATAATACTAAATATGCCAAATCATGAGTATCAAGTACTTAGCCTTCAATTAAGCAGGGGTCTAATTTTGTGTTGATAAAGTACTCGACAGAGTCAAGTGTATTACTGAACGCCGTGTCTAACTTCCGGTCTGGGGAAGACGCTAGGAGCCGTAGTTTCCGTACCGTAATTGGACCGTACCTTCTTAAAAAAGGATGTAATAGACGCACTCACGCTACGATTTCTTGTACTAAAACGTGAAAAACATCCTATCCCACTTGAGAACTGTTAAGTAGTCTTATTTTGGAGAGGGGAGAAACTTGTATATTTTTTGTAAATGGATACTTTTTCTATCATGAGAGCAGACGAACGTTGATCTACTCTCCGATATTACATCATTAGTGACAGTGTAACGCTGAGTATTGTGTATGATCTATAAGTCAGTCGTTCATTATCTCTATCAGGAAATTCTCCACGTGATTTGATCGTTTCTTTATGATTACAATAGTGTAGCCCATGTATTGCAAAATGAAGTGAATATCATTATTATATTTAAGAGCACTTGGAGTTTTTTTAACTTTCAGGATGCTGGGAAACGTATGCGAGCTGAACTGAAAAAGAGAACATATTTTTCACTGATGTCAATTATAATTATTGTAACCAATGTGTTCAAAAGTTTAGATTAATTTGGTACCTATTTGGAATTTCGGATGTTTGAAACAAATGAGCGTTGTATTGAAACATACCTTTTTAAAAAAAAAAATAAGTTTTCGAGTTCTACGTATTAGCAAAATCCAGCAAACCTTTTTTGAAGATGAGAAAAAAATTGACTTAACTTCTGAGTTTAGAAGCTAACTCGAATTGTCTTTACTTAACACCTAACAACTAACTTCCAACTTCACAGACTTCACAATAAATATTGATTTGGACCTTTGTGGGTGCGGAAAAAATGCTTAAGCATTCCTTTTTTTAATATTTTATCGTCGACATAGACTTTTAGTGAAGTTGTTCCTCACATAGCTGACACGTGACAAACAACAAATGACTCGGCTGCTTTGATACGCAGGTACAGGATAAAACTCTTCCCAAGCCTTTCACCTCGGATTCAAAATATCGTTGTGATCTAAGCAGACGATATTCGCTATCAAAGGCTCGTTCTGAACATGCAAATCTTCCATGGCGCAATGCGGATTATATAATAAGCTATATGAAATACCCTGGGCGCCTTTCTATGATTATTTATATTGAAATTTCCGATAAAATGATAAGTGTGCTCATTGGCTTGCTTACAGACAACGTATCATCAATTTCAAGTGTCTCACTCGAGTTTTATTTCATTTTTAAAAGTATAATGATACAGTATAAGTGAATGTTATGTAATTAGTCGTTGTTCTTGTTTCTTCAAAGTCATAAGATGCATGTCTGAAACAAGGCTTAACACGATTCCATATATTCGAGTTATTCAATGGGAGACTTAGCTTATATGATAATTTAAGGACTTTTGGATCGTAAACATCATTTATATATCTTCAAATTGCAGATATATATCTAGTATGATAGTTATTACAATTGTATATGATGCGCGTTCCATAGTTACGAATCTGAATCCGGGTACTTGAGCGTACTAATCCTAACGTACGCAGTCGCCAATTCTGTCGAAACTCATCAGAATGTTATCAGATTTCGCGACTTCTGCCTCTTCATCTCCATTCTTACTGTCTCGGTTTTTAGAATAATAACACGTGAAATGATATTAATCACAAAATGTGAACAGTTGTTTCGATAGGCAGGCCTGTTGTATTCAAATAAATAATAATATAATAGCTTATTTATTTATTACTGTAACAATTTATTAACCATGGCTCGAGCCCCTATCTTTGTTTCGTCAGTTAACTGTACTGTATATCAATTATGAACGCGAAAATATGGTACATTTAACAATAATAATTATTGCTTTCGATAAATCGGCGCTGCACTAAGTATTGCCTTAAGGTTTAGTCACAAAGTACTTGCCTTGTGTTCGATGCGAAACCTAGTCGACACATTACTCTGCACGAGCAAAGTGAAGCAGACGTATTGTTTACAGTGCTACCCCTATTAAAAGGACCAGTGTCACCCTATGTAAAAAGGTTAGTATCGGTCGTATTAAAGGACCATGGCATGTGGCCTCTTTCGATACACATGACATTGTGATGTTTCTTTGAACATTTACATCCGAACTCCTTCATTATAAAACCAGACCCTAGATAGTTTGTCAGGCAAAGGGTACCAATTATTCAACAAGCTAGCATCGTCGGAACCCACGCTCGGTTCATTACATTAAACTACTAAATGCTTCTTAATGTAGCATGGATATCCGACGATGACTAGCTAGCAGCTGACGGCTCATCAACCGGTCGTAACGTACCGCAACCAGGAGTCGAACATTAAACCGTACCGCTCCCAATCTGGATACATTAACCACACGACCACAAGAATGGTGAAAGAATTCGTATTTATTGTTACTTGTTATAGAACTTTCGTCTGAAGTTTTTGACACAGGTAGCTTGACGACAAATTGTAGCGAGTTTTTGTATTTTCAAAAGCGTCATTTTTTCATATATTAATGACATTTAACTAAGTATGTTTATAAAGGATCGCGTCGTAGCTTCGGACACATTGATACACTGGTTGCGACGAGCTGTTTTTTCTTGTCAAAATTTTACTTTTGTCATTAAAAAGCCACTAGATATAAATGGCGTTTTATTGTCTTTTTGGTAGAAATTAACAAATAAATATCATGTTTTGCCTTAATGTATTCGTTTACTGTTGCCAAACGACGTCGTTTGTCAAAATATAACAAGCCATATATGACAAGACTGTCTATGAAGAAACGGCTCCAGAGAAGTGAGTGTGGTTTTTATTCCTATCCTGGAACCAACCGACCGACTGAGTCTTCCATCAAATTTGATTGATAAAAAAACTTAAAAAGTGAAATCCTCATCTTATTGTAAATATTTTACGCAAAACTTACAAACAGAGAAATGGTCTGTGTTACCTAGTGGTTTTATGGTTCAAACATTGCTCACGGAAAGTACAGTTAGGTAAAAGGTGTTTCAGAAATTGCAACTTTTTAGTTTTTACACAAAAAGTATATACTATGATTGAAAACATTTGTTATCTGTCAGTCCAGATTTTGTCTAGTCCAAGTAGACGATGAAACTTCCTGGATACCACGTGTTTTATGGCCAATTAGAGCAGTAACCTTTTAAAGCCGCAAGTTTTGAAAATATTTTATAAAACCAAATACCGTATGTCAGACATTCAAGTGTGTTCAAACTTCTAGAAACTTTTGACATCTTATAACAAAAGTATATATTATATTGATACATGTATTCCGTTATAAGATATGCTGTCGACGACAACATTTAAAAACAAAAACATAAGCCTGCTGGTAATAAAAAGCCTCCTTAAAACCACCCGTCAAGGACACATGGGTTCTCTTGGATACTTATTCTCACCTAAGACGTTTGGACGTCTATGTTCTCACACTTCAACATAAATCTTGTAAAAGCTTAAAGACGTAAATCGTGTTGGTATAAAATTGTTAAAGGTGCAAATGAGTCGTCAAAGTATCAATCAATTTTTAATCATCGCCATTACTAGAATCAATTAATCGATTTCTGAAAGTCGTATTATTTTACCAAAATAAGCATTGGTCAATATTTGGCGATTTTGGTGTCTAACACTTCAGGTCTTCACAAAACCACGTATTTAGCCAAGGTGTACCAAATGCATAACGCACTGACAACCCTCTTAATTCCATACATTTTCGCCATAACCCAGACAAAAAAATGTTACGTAACTTTGATTATCTATAATATTCATATCATTATCATCAATAAAAATAATAATTATTATTTTATGTATATTATGTCTGTGATTAAGACATTACGCCATTTTTATCAAGATGATTTAAGTCTAGCGAGCCACTGTGTCCACCCTGGCTTCATGCTTGACTAAATAATTACCTATATTATAACATTTAAAACCAATTAACGACGTGAAACCGCCTTTGATCTTTCTTAGTTCATTACGTAACCATTGAACAGTTTAGACGTATCAGACATTTAAGTGCTAAGATGGCCAACCAGGGTAGAGACCGACGGACCCTGGGGTAAGGGTAACATACACGGATCTCGCACCTTTACTGGCGACATCGACGGTCATAACATTCTATCAACTAATCAGCTTTAAATGCCCAACGGTCATTTCTTCTTATATGTTTACAAAATAAAACTGTAATTTTATATTGTCATTATACCCATTAGCGTAGTAATACATATACATATGTACCGGACTTCTTTCTTCTAAGACTGGAATAGCGAGTAAACACGTGTTAGCTGTCAATTAACCTATGAACTATAATTATTTGTTCATATAATGTGCGTCAAAATAATTGGAGTCGCTTTGATGTGTACATGTTGATTTTGCTAACGTCTCGCGACACTAGTAAACTTAAATAATGAGTAAGTCGCACAATTTAGCACTTAGACAAATATTCGCCCTTATTTCTATGTTTTCCTTCAACAAAAGATAACGACTTGTCTCTTTCGAATTAATACGTAAAAAAACTATCTATCTAATTAACAGTAGGCTATTTAAGAATTTAATGATAAAAAGTACAGTTTGTCCGTTTTAATCGTCATTAATAAATTATTAATTTGTACATAATTACGACATTAAACTTAACTTAGTTTAAGTATTATAGTAATCTTAGAACTTGTCTAAGTACAATGTACGTGCTGTAATACGTGTTACATGCATATATGTTGAGTATCATTAACCTAATGGCTTCATGTCTGAATAAACGTGTTCATATTCAACACACATTATTACCAGAAATGAAAAGGCAAAGGTTACTGCCTTAGTCCAAATGAGACTTTTTCGCCTCGCCGATGTTCTCGCGATGGAAATTAACGACTTTCGGGAGAAATCGGGAACAGGGGTTTCCCAAATTTTCAAATGACTTTCCCGAAGGCTTCACATAGACGTCAATGACCCTTTTCCCGATACCTTCCGAATTGTATTTATTAAATCAGGAGTTAAGAAGGTGCTCAGTGTGGGGACCTATGCATAAGCCACAAGTTCGAAAACTTAGTTAAGTCTCGGCGCATTCGACCAAATGGTATAAACTTAATAAACGTGCACTAGCATACATGTATCGATAAAACATTTGATCGATGCTCATATGATACTCCAACTTGTCTATAACGACCTTCCATGGGAAACACCCACATAGTATGGTCTCTGGGATTAGGTATCATTATTATTATTATTATTATTATTAATATTATTAACGACTTTATTTATAGTGGATAACTTATTTGGTTCTAGACCAACTTTCAATATGGTCCACATACCATTGACAAAGATTGGGTGGGGGTAGAAATTGGTGATCTTCGCAGACATGTTTTGTAACAATGAGTTTTGTACCCCGATTAGTGAGTAATTTTACCACAGGTTTGGCTGTAGAATGTACTGATCTACTATTGACGTATGATAAACATTCTCTTATATGGAATGTGCTAAACGTCGTCTATTTCTACACAAATAATGTGATAACAAGCGGTGAATACTTCACCCTGAACAATACATATTACCCCCGATACTGACAATATCTTCAAATATGCCCTTTTACAGCGGGTACTTTGAGAGCTGGGTCGGGTCTTGGCTGTGTCCGTATTTCTCATTGCTATTATAGACATGGGCCACATACAGGATAGGTTCGAATTCCGCTGCTTGTGGACACAATTAGCAATGCGATGGGTCTACGGAAGGCAGTTTTGACAAATTCCACTATAGCAGCCATTGTGTTAAATAATTCAAGATTGTCTTATTAAATCTTAAGTGGACTAAATAGAAATGGCTTTACTTTGATATTTAACCGCTTTTAATATGAACACTAACCAACTAGTGGTCGGCCTCCATTATGATACTGTTAATTATCTGGACGATGCAGGAATGGGGCACACGATATCAAAGAAACAAATTATATCAGCAAATCGCGCCAGTTTTGCATTGATGCGGATTTTGTCCCTTGTATTTTCTTAAGCCTCTTAATTGCATTAATTTCAAAGGCAATTTGCGCCAAATAATTAGAAAATAATGAGATATGTAAAAACAAACTGCAAACGAACAGTTATAGCTATCTCGTATTTACCACAGTGTTTTTCTTAATTACTCACGATAAGAGTTTAATATTGACCCCTCAGCCATCAGACGTACGCATCAAGACACGCTCGCGGCTGCACAGTCAAGATGGCGTCCGAAATACGCTCTGTCCGAATAGCGTCTAGTACATCAAAGCAATTTAAGTCTAAAATGTTTAATTTCAAACAATCAAACTTGCAATAAAACGACCCAAGTGTTTCAAAAACATTGCGACATTATCGCCAGTGAAAATACTCGTTTCTTGTGTTGTTGTAAGATAATTTTAGATAGATTATTTTGTGATAGTTGGCCGCGATAAAGTCGCGATATGATCTATAACTTAACAAGTTGACGCTAGCGGTAGATACCTTTGGCGATATATGAAACAGTATTGAGTAAGTTAAACCGGTAACACGTCGGCTTACCAGTACCAGGCCTTGCCAGACATTATCCATTCTGTCGCCAGTCAGATTTTAACGAAGACATGTGGAAATTGGTTTTTATTTTTTTCACATATAAGGGTGATTTTAGGTGATTTTATCGCTGGCTTCAATATATGCACACTTATTTGACCTATACAATCGGTTTAACGTAGTTTCTTTCTTAATTAATTCTGCACAGATCTCTTTTTGTTAAATATACAGAGGGAACAATTGCAGAAAATGATATGTTTTGTATATGTCTGATAACAACGTTATATACAATGGTATAATTATACTCATAATACCAGAATGAAAAATAAATATTTTCAAACTTCTTTGAACTTCTTTCATAAGTTAATGAATTGAATAATTAATTTCCTAATTAAAAAGGGGCATGCTTACCTTAGCGCTAACTACAGTTGTGACTCGCATCTCACTGAAATTCTGGTTCCACAATGAATGAACTTATTTAACCACACTCGTACATGTAAAACAAATAATAACCAAGCAAACATGACCATATGGGTCCAATATGGTCTATACCTGGGCAAGCCCATATGGGCTTTCCCATACCGGTCTCATATGGGATATTCCTGGGCAAACCCATATGGGCTTTCCTATCTGGTACCCATGTGGGTCTCATATGGGTTATTCCTGGGAAAGCCCATATAGAAAAAAAAAGTATTACCTCCCTTGAATAGAAATATTAGTAAATTAAATGTAAATCTTCTCCTTGCTATTATAATAGTGTTTCATAAGTTCAAAGTAAACTGACATATGTCCATATTTTCTAAATTCTACCACATGATTGCCTGGAAACATACCTTGTACATATCGAAGTTGTAAATATATAATATAGAACTGTTCCTTCCTGCAAGGACACTATGTACGCATAGTAGTCGCAAAGCAGAGGATAGAGTGGTGTTTGCTGAAAAATACAATTTCCGATTTACAATATATCTGAAGTGCTCATACGAATATAGGCTGCCCATAAGGGTCCCATTTCTGAAGGAATCAATGGACCCATATAGGGACTACATTGCAAGCCCACATGGCCCCTCATGGTGCCCTGTTGCAAATCATGTGTGGGCTCCACATGGGGTGCCCATGTTGGACCCATATAGAAACTCAGATGGGGCCATCATGGGTCCCATATATTTTGTTTGCTGGGAATTTATTTTCGACGAAATATTTACTGGATTATTTCGTTCAACCCCCGTAAATGTAAAATAAATAATTTTAGACGAAATAATTTATTGGATTAGTTCGTCTAATCAAGATACAAATACAAATATTTCTCTATCCAAGTTTCATTAACAAACAGATGATTTTCTCCCAATCTGTAGAAGCTTGTCATTAATTCTATTGTCGCCATGTAAATGAAACTTCTTGTCGTTAGCAGACGACAGATTCCCACATCAGTTTGGATTCCATAAACGAAAATACCACAAAATCTCTCACAAATTACAATATTGCTATTTTATTAATTTACAACGTATATTAGTCAACCATTTATTTTATTTTTCAAACAATTACTATCGATTTTTGCTACGTTGTTATTAATTAGAGTAGAAATTGTACCTGCCCTGACGTCTCGCACGCGACGCGGTTACTATGGTACCGCTAGAAGGCACCTAACAACATTCTCCCTAGATACGACTGTGTTTGCGAGAAAGTTAACGTTTGGCAATTTCACCAAGATTGTCATGTGAAGCAAAATGTTTTGTTTGTTTAATTAAGAAAATTATTAATTAAGACGGCTGTATTGGAATTATGGACGTTTTGGTTGCTAAGGTCCTCGCCTTGCATGTGATTATAAAGCCAATCTATAACATTCGTATACCCCGCTGATTGGACGATACATTCTCTAATCAAACCCACAGTGCTGTTGTTATCAAGTGTTGTTGTCACAATTCTGCAGACTAACGTCTCCAACACCAGAGTTTTCAGACACAAATCACGTCACGTGACGTGTTATCATAAAGTTATTCATAATATTATCTTAACGAAGTCATATGTGTCCGCCGTTGATTACAAGCCTGTATATGGTTTATATTTATTTTATTATGTAACACGTGATATTTGCAACAAGTAAGCAAAACAATAACGGTTACCATAGAAAATTTCAATCTGAGTTAAATTTCAGCCCAGTATCTTCTGTTTCGAATGTCCGTTCGCCAATGTCGCTATGACGTCACAAATGAGCAGCTAACCTCGTCGCCATTAGGGTGCCAATCATTTGATTACAAGTAACTAAACTCCCTGATGCATTCATTACCCCTGATCCTCAAAACCCCTAAATCATTCCTCTTTATAATTATCATAAAATAACTAATTGAACTGAAGGACCCTGTAAGGTCACGTGGTTTTACGTCTCGTGAATGCGGAAAGAACGCAGTGCCCGGATAAATTACATGTTACCGGGACAAGTTTGCCGTCTTATTACTTTCATTTTCAGTGTTTTACGAATCGTAAATCACGGGTCGTATTGTGTCCAGTCGGACGAATTGACATGATAACAATGCCAGACTGCTTATAAATATTAAGATTTATTGTCAAAAAACGCACTTCCTTCGTATTTACGTCTCGTTCTGCGTTCATTTTCATCATCACGCGTGAGTTCGAGGCAGAACGAGATGTTGTCTATGTCTGGATGCATGTACCGTTCAGGTTACTCGGTGCATTGGTCCAAAATGATAGCGCACTGTCGCAAATCAACTCATCTGATGGTTTCTTCCTTAAAATCGGTATTTCAACATTTTTTATTTCATATTCTTTCAATCATAAGTCGATAAATTATGTGTACGTACTTGGCAATTTCTTGTTTTCTCCGCCCTGATTGGTCGTTTGGTTATTTGGCGCGTGCTCCGTGGCGCCACCTAGGTGGATCACTTATTCCATGCGTAGATTGTTAAAATAATTCTTCTTTTAACGAGTTGATTGATCATATGATTGCAAAAAATACTACATAAGTCTACATTGTTTTAATTTTGGGTGACATTTCGATTTTTTAATGACAAAACTCTTTGTAGACGTGCGTTCCTTATAGTCGGCGCCTCGTGAAATATTTATGCAAAACACGATTTTCATGTTATTAAAGTAACAATATTCAACTGACTTCGTACATCAATTAAAGTTTCATTTTTTCAAAAGACATGTCTAAATGAGCACAATTTAATCAGGTACGCCGAGTGGAAAATGTTACTCTTCTACATGACTAGTGTTGACTCACTGGTATAATTGGCATCATTAATGGCCACCGGACTGGTTGCTTTGTGTTCAACCTGGCGAAATGAATTAATTATGAGATAAGGTGACCAGAAGGACCAGTTCCTCATTTAATGTCGAGTGGGTGCCAAACAAGACACAGTTTTAATCAAGTAAAACCAGAATTGTTGGTAAACGCACCATTTAGAATAATAGAGCCAAGCAAATGTGGGTGCCACGTTTAAACCCTTCATTATTACAATAGTCATACAGAATTAGCAAAAATATTTGATATCAATTCTATTGTGTTCTATTTTTTTTTTTAATTACCATATTCGTAAAATATTGCGTATTCTATGTATCAGTTTCATTCAAATATGCAATATATACTAAAACGATTAAATTATATTTCATAGGAATAGTATTGTGTTCATTCTATTTTTTGTATGCTATGTAACGCCATTGGTGTTGATCCTATCATTTAAGAATATCATTTCTAAATATTTGTAGAGATAATCTACAATTATGGAGAATTTCACCACTCTTAGACTTTGTGTGGGTTTTAACCAATCAATGAAATATTTGCCACTTTGTTGAACGTGTAATTCAAAACACGTACAAGTATTTCATTAGATGTTTCGAAAATTTAGAAATTATACAAAAATAGTGTTACACGTTATGTGTCTCTATGCTGCCAATACATTTTATACAAAATGTTGTCTATAAACGTGTTTTGCAGACATTGAACGTTTCTCTAATTATCACGTATTTATCTATCAACCGATAATCACCATTTAAGTATTTCAATGGTCTCCAGCTTTCAACACCGACACGAAATTTACCATCAATGTGTAAATCTATTATTGACCAATCAAGGAGTACTAAATAGGTCATTATTGACTTTAATAAACTTTCGCGGTTAATTTTCGCGACATTGCGCATTCTCGGTCACCCCTTCTATTCATAATCGCATATTTTGACGGTTTTATAGTCGCTAAATTTTGCGACTTGGCAACGACATTTTATTCGGTCACTAAGGTGCTAATATTAAAACAATTCCACATTCCACGTCCATGTAATTGCGATTTAACAAAGTCACGTGGTACTTGACCATTTTCTTTAACTTTTGCCACTTTGTATCCGAACTAATCTGAATGTCAGAACTCAACAGTTGTTAAAAACTAAACTTTTAGGTCAAGACAGTGGCATAAGGTCGAAGATTTATCACTCATTTCGTTTGAAAATTGTGAATAATAATTGTTTGAACTCTTCAAATTAATTTTTCAGACATCTATTCTATTATTGATAACACTTGCAGACGTAACAAGTTTCTCTGACACACGATACAATATGTAAGATACTGTGAATATCGCCTGCCAAAATATGTCAAGTCTGCTCCAAACATGTCATATACCCCTCGCCTATAGCACTATCACTGTCCTCATTTCACAATTTGTGTCTGTTTCTTTAAATGTTGGCATTGGTTGTATACACAATCTAGAACAATAGGTCTACAAGGAGAGTCGGACATTCGTGTCGGTACATAGCGATTTATTTTTCTCTAACTCTCGCCATTTCCCTTCAGGTCCTTATGTTGCACGCGAATCCGTGTACACCAAATTTCCTTATGCGGTAGCGAACTCCGGTTTGATACCCATCCTGATATTCTCGCAGAGGGTATTGCTGAGAATATTCAGACGATGACAAACACTTGTACGCAAGTCAGTCTATCTACAATGAAGAAAAATCGGGAAGTCAAATCGAGGGCTCAGAGCAAAACTATAGTGAATTACTCTATAAATCGTAGTTACCAAAGTTTTGCACTGAACCCTCTAAATGTATTTTGGAATATATAAAGGTCTCATCAGACAAATTGTCGGACACTTAGGATGGGCGTGGAACAATAATAAACGAACACTTAACTTGTTTTACTTCATGCATTCACCTTATAGTTGGTATATCATATTATATTTAACGCATAACTCCCTCAGAGAGAAGGGTCTCTTGTTTCGACGCCGTTTACTTATGAACCACCCATTGACTTCATTAAGGGATACCCCAGACCTAATGAAGGGATATCCCAGACCTAATTATTGTTGATGATGGTATAATTCACAGTACAGAGGATTTCGCGGATCATTTGAAACGGCTTCATGTTAATGTCTAAGATATATAGGACTTTGGTTACTATTCTGGAAAATGTAGTTGCTTTCTCCTCGTAAACAGTGAGATTTTATGTCGCTATAGAAATGAAGATGATATATAGCCTGCTTACACGACCGTAGCTGGGTACATCCTCACGCGATGTGGGCAAGCAGCACAGCGCAAGTTCTTATATCTCCTGTGTATGGTATTATGTGTCGAGGTCATGCTCGGGTCCCAATATAGTGCCACTGATTATATTCCTCAAAGTGCGTCACAAAAAGACAATTTAAAGATCTACTCAAATATAAGACCATATCAGTATGCTTTGCGTTCGACAGAGAAAGTCGAAGTGGGTGGCTGTTCGGTTTTATCCCTGAACATTCTCGTTCAACCAGCGTATATGTTCGTCCAAAACATGTATGGGGACCTAGCTGACCATTGATGAGTAAGATATCTGCCTTATTGGTAATGGACCTTCGACTTCGAAGGGAGAACTAAAAAAAAGTTAAGTTACCAATTTTCAGCTGTTAGGCCGCTCAAGCACCCTTTGACATTTTAACTCCCCTGGTCATTGGGCTACATATGAAAACCTACATTGGTGTCTCCCTTGGGGAGACTATTTCTCTCCTGTGGTGTGGCAGCCAACATCGATCTGCGGCGCCCAGGAATAGACACTGCCCTCACAGGTACCATTTTACACCATGGTGGAATTGAGCTGT
Organism: Spisula subtruncata; assembly: GCA_963678985.1. Taxonomy (NCBI): domain Eukaryota; kingdom Metazoa; phylum Mollusca; class Bivalvia; order Venerida; family Mactridae; genus Spisula; species Spisula subtruncata. The sequence goes on from OY787672.1 coordinate 26,029,835, forward strand.
GGGTCTTGCTCAGAGATTTTAACCAGTGGTTCAGAGGGGGGTCGAACCCGGGACCTCTCGATCCCGAAGCGCGCGCCCTACCTCTAGGCCACCACTCCCCACAACTAGAAAAAGTAATGCAAGTAATCTGGGTGTGCTATCCTAGATCGTTCTGAATAGACTCCTTGGTTCTTTAACGTTCAAGGTGTTAAGCACTGATACACAACGAAAGACGTTACCTTTTTTTCTAACCATCAATATAAATTGTATCCCACCCGTCGTGTAATGCTGTGAAACACGAATATAACCCCACCCACTCACAGATCCGCGCCTGAGTTCAACTGTGAACTGTTCACGGACGGCGACCAAAAGCTAACATTCCGTGCGAGACGACGAACATTTCTTGCAGACGTTGTGTGGTTTGTATCAGGCGAAATTAGAGCTGAAGTTCTAGTCTCGGCATTAGTTGATGATAGTGTAATAAATACGTTAATTTAAGGAACTTGCTTGCAGACGGTAGATTAAGAGCGCGTATTTTATTGAAGATGTTAAACCATGGCGGCGTATTGATACAATCCGATCTGCGTCTACCTTGCAAGCTTAGTTTTCTCGTGTTTTTTTTGTGTGATATCACGAGAGCGTAGATTCAGACAGTATATCTTCACTTCCTGCGACTCATATACCTACAGCTGAGCCGTCAGTGGGAGCATTAAACGTTTTATCTGCCTTTGGCGGCCCTAACAAATCCCTCCACCACAATTGTGTATTACATTACTTAGTGTATTTGATAGATACCTATCTATCCGAGTGCTTCCGAAGTGAACCCGGAAATAACAAATTGAAAGCGTTTATGTGAATTCGGTGCAATATGAAAACAACAATGTCTATCTTTCAATTGCCTGCTCTTGAAATAATTATTATATAATTATTCTGTTTGTCCGTCCGTCTGATTCATGTTCGTGTCATTTCGCAATATTCACAAACCGGATGTCAATGAAACAGACTGGGACACAAGATATGAGTCATCTTCCAGTTCCGGTTCGACTAGCTCTGCTCTGCTCTGCTCTGCTCTGCTCTGCTCTACTCTGCTCTGCTCTGCTCTGCTCTGCTCTGCTCTGCTCTGCTCTGCTCTGCTCTGCTCTGCTCTGCTCTGCTCTGCTCTGCTCTGCTCTGCTCTGCTCTGCTCTGCTCTGCTCTGCTCTGCTCTGCTCTGCTCTGCTCTGCTCTGCTCTGCTTGACGGTAATACAAAGTACATATCACTTTACAGCATTTAAGTCGTTCTAGTATTAGTGAGTAACACATTTGCTTCCGATGTCCTATATAATTGCCAGAGTCATTTTCACTATATCTGTTCGCAGTTTGATAGCATTGTCCATTTGTAAAGTGTAAATAGTCCGCGGAAATTAGCATATTGAAGTTAGCACACAGACGTTTAACTCGCCTTCTTGTTACTAATGTCAGCGAAAATAACACCTTGTTTCCAGTTCTCTCTTTCATTATATCAAAGTGCAAATTACTTCGTCACTTCATTACACTGGAAAAGTGTCAAATAATCGGTAAGTGTTGGCAACCAATTTTAGAGCAATTGAGACTGGCACCCTTCGTACTAACAATATTCTGTTATGCGCAAAAAGCGTAGGTGAGTCAACTATATTTGTATCTGGGAACCAGGTTACCTGAATACGTAGTTTACACCGAATCAGTCTGAACTTTATCCTAAACTGGCGGAAATCCTTTCAGTTCGTAAAAAAAATATTACAGAAACTGGCACAGAAGACTGTATGGAGACCGCTAGGTGGCGCTTTGTTGGGCGTGAATTATTTCACAAGGTTCTAATCTTATGACAATTATTATATATTACCATAATGTGTCTGGGTGAAACATTTTGTGTGCGAATTGTCCCATGTACGAATACTAGTTTCCGGTATTAACGACAATCGTCCCCGCTTTACGATAATGAACTAAGACCACTACTCAAGATTGGGTAATCACGCCGCCATCTTAATTGTCTTCGCCTAACTTTCGCATAAACTTTGTCGGAACATTTATCAGATAATTTTCATTTAATATAATAAACCGGCAAGCATTAATTGCAATTACAAAAGGACGGTTTGAATAATATTTATTTAACATACTCGAGAAATCTTGAGCCCGGGACAGTGTTGCCATCATTACGAACATCATATTGTAAATAGTCTGACCTACATCGCAAAAACTGTGCATACATGCAAATTAACGGGAGACGCAATGTATAGTTAAATAATGCAATGTTTTCTTTTCGGTAAGTCGCTTGTGCAGTTCTAATGTTTAACTAAATCCGACCAGTTTGAAGTACGCCCCTACTGTCTGCGGTGTTCAAAATCTCGATGGTAAAACACTTACTGGAGTGACTCAGCGGATTTATTAAGATATGTTCAATTTGAAAAAAAAATATTTGAAAATTAACGTCAACGGAAAGAAGTCCCGACAGACTTCTCCTTGTTAAGTACCATGAAAAATAAATAGCAAAATATTAATATTTACAAATCGCAGCAACCGAATATCAAAGGCGTCGTTTCCTCACGGACGTGAATAAGAGCTTGCATAAAAGCTAATGTCATACATTTTACTGTGACTTGGCAACCACACTTAGTACGTGAATAGTCACAAAGAACAACGGCGACTAAATCCATGCTGATTATTATACAAAGGTGCCGAACACTGTCCACAAGATTCGTTACGCACATAGTGTTGCTGTTTTTGCTGTTTTTGTTGTTTTTGCTGTTTTTACTGTTTTTGCTGTTGTTGCTGATGCTACTTCTGTTCTTTCTTTGCTTGTGTTGTTCCTGATCTGTTGCTGTTGCTGTTGCTGCTGTTCTTGCCTTGTTTCTTGAGATAACTATTGTTGTCGCTGTTGCTGTTTTGACTTATGATATGCTATTAATGTTACTGTTCTGTTGGTGCCGTTGCTCCTGGTATTAATGTTACTGTTCTTGTCGTTGTTTCTCGTGTCAGTCGCTATGCTGTTCTTGTTGATCTATTATGCTGTTCGTTCTAATGTTGCTGTTGCTGTTATTATTGTTCCTATTGGTGTCGTTGTCAATGTTACTGATGCTGTTGACGCTGTTGGTCTCGGATGTTGCATTTACTGTCACATTGCTGCTGTTGTCCCAATTCCACACAAACTCACGTATAGACATACCCGCGCGGTATGTTGAAACATAGCCACGTAAAATACCTGTTCTCATGTTTAGAATGCAACTTTAACGCCGTTTTATGTATTGGAAACACCATAAAATTAATATAAAGATTGGATTTATCAAAAGTTAGTTATTTAACCGCTAAACAATAAATGATTCTGTTTCGTTATGGTTCCTTTGTAGAATTAGCCATTATATTTTATTTGCAATCTGTTGTACGGGCCACAGACGACGCTTAGGAAGACATTTGTAAACATTGGCTGGTCTCAGAATACCCAAATCAAAGAAACACCCTAACGATTTTATAGTAAAACGTGTATTAAAACTTGTGTATTGTACTCAGTTTGCGCTACCTAACTCTAGAAGAAACGATTTTTGTGTAAACAATAGAGATATGAAAGTTATATCCCACGTTGGGAGGTGCCTTTAAAATCATTTTTATTGTCGGATTATTGTTTTATAGGTTCTGAAATGTTATAAAACTGTGGCTTTCTATCAGCAAAGTCGTTGATTTTTAGAGATTTTTAGAGTTTTGTTTCAAGTACGCGCTCATCGTTCATGACGTGCGTGAACTACGGCTCTGCAACACTACAACAGAGCATTGTTTTCAGGAGGAACTGGCCTCGCAAATTTTAGAAATATTTTATCATATACATGTTAAGCGCCTTTCTTTTCAGTGATATTATCCATAACATCCTAGTATTGATGCGGCATGGTGTAGCTACATTCAGTGATACTGGTGGTCAATTGCGCGATGCTTGTTAGGGTTGTAGCGATAAACGAGTGGTTTCTGAGACATCTAGCACTCGAAGCGGAATCTCTACCAATAGGCTATCGATGCGATTCACCTGTTATAAGAATCGTTTTATTTACTGATAATTCACCACTTGTTTGTTATCATTTTCGCCGACTTCCTTGATAATGTCCTCAGTAAATTAAGAACACATGATAATTTATTATAGACAATGATACTGATACTGATAATAATGTTGCATAACATGGTCACCGATATAGTAACGTTATATGTGATTAGATATATCTACATGATATTCTATTTTATGGTTTAGAGGTAGGTCGTGTATTTTAGGGCCAAGAGGTCCTGGGTTCGATCACAGTCAGCACAATTGTTTTTAGCGAAAATATAAATCAAAGTGCTTCACTTAAATCAGTAAGAATAGTACCTTAAGATGGTCAAGCGACCAGGCTGAAGGAACCATCTGCAACTATTAGAGGTTAACTTAGTCAAGACTCCAGACTAATATTTCAGATGAAATACGCTGGTTGAACGAGAATACAAGGAATGGGATGGGTTAATGCGCAGTTGATTGAACGGGCGCATGTCTGAATATAGACTTTAACTGGGCACTTTTCTATAGGTGATATTTAAATTTATTTTATTGTTGTACAATCAATATTAACGTAAACAACATTCAGCAACAATCAGAAGACGTCAAACACCAGTATTGTAACAACAGTGTACGCGTGATAGCCGTCTGTCTGTCTGGACCAAGGTATCAAGTCTTGATTAATACGATTATAGGTTTGTGTACCTTATCGACATGTGCCATATCAAGTTTGACTTACGTATCATCAAATTGGATCATTATTGATGACACAATTACAATACTGTTTGTATGTTTGATGCTAATCGGTACGGGATTGACCCGCATGTTTTCTTCACTTTCTTATAGTTGAAATTTAATTCTTTGAATGTGTAGATCACACCGCGCGATATACGCTGTAAAGTTATCCGCCTCGCGATCATGGCCGACCTTCAATGAAATCCAATTAATTATTGACGTAATTTGACACATAAATTAGTTGCACGAGTTGGTCTAAGAAAGAGAAGTAGAAAGAAAAGGGTGAAATTGAGTGTTTTCTGACCGATATAACATATAATTGACATTTTGCCTAACTTAAATTTCGATAAATAGTTCTTAATAAATTCATTGTATTGATTAAATATATTTGAATTCGAGGTCCTATGAAATAATAAACAATACAGAGAGCGTATCAAGTTGTCGATGCCAAAAAAGGGTATATATGTGTTCCTGACTGTTGCAAAAATAAATCATATAGAATATAATATAACAGAACAGAAAAACGATTTTATTTGACAATTTTCTTAAAACATACATGGTCAAGACAACTAAAACAGACGTTACCATAGTTTATTTATATACATATTAAGTATACAATATTTATACAGCTAAATGAACACGTGATCGTTTATTTCTCTGCTGTAACGAAACGTTCTGATTTTCTAAGCATTTCCACAGTTTCATTTTTTCATTGACTGTCTTTTTTATTATTTTTATCAGCATATAACTATGCGTCGTGATTCGAGGCAAAAGTGCAGGAAATGAAATATTCTCTTTCAAATAAAAAATAATTTTGATGAGAGTAATATTTCAACTAGAGCTGTGGTCTCTAGGAATAATACTCCATTGAAAATTTATCTCATAAAATGGTTATTATACTGAGAGAAAACTTGATATTCTGTTTAAAACAGCATGCTTAACGATATGCAAACAATATGAATCTGCCGACATCCAGCAAGCATTGCGCACCTCTCTCTGATTTTCTCCCAAAACTTGCTCGCAGTTTTCATGTTTAATTATTTTATATTAACTTGTGTGTTGGTCCCATCAGCAGGGTGTGTTCGTTTTTGCTTTTATTCTTGATACATTCCAGCAATTCATTCACGTCTCTAGTCGAGACTTCCTAATCCCCCAAAACGATAAACCGTAATCTTTCATTGTCATTTTCACCTTCGGCGCCGCAGAAATCACGGGACGTCGCACAGCAAACCGTTTATACAATAAAAAGCCAGTTTTTCGTTCGGATTTAGATTCGAATTATAGGATAAATTATCAATCATTTTCACTTTTGCCGCTCGGATCTGAAATAATGCTATTGTTATCCTTTGTTTTCTTTACTGATCACCTTCGATCAAAGATCGATCTGATACATGATAGCAAGTTCTATTTACATCGTCCAGTGGGTGGGATAGTATTTACACATTGTACGGCACCACCCTATAGCTCCTTGATCCCTGTGGCCCCTTATTGTTACCGTAACACTATTCGTGCATTAATCATATTACAGAAGCTGTGTTTTTCGTCAGCCCATAATGCAAAGCGTAATTGTTGTTGTTATTTCTCTCTAATATGTTTACACAGAGAATTTACATTGCTTAGTATGATACGTCAAATTATATGTATGCTCCTACAACGAAAATGACAGAATATTCACGAAAGGTATTAAATCATAGAGATTTGTAGAAAAATATCCCTTTTAACTAATTCTGCGTCTGTATGTTTTATCGGTAAAAACATCTATTAAACGTTACGTAAAGGCGGCAGAAGTTCTGTTTCTGTGAGCGCCCCCTGTCGTTTGATTTTCAAATAATTTTGTCATTGCATTAAAATGGATTAAATGTAAAATTAGTTTTTCGTTAATATTATGATGTTATGCATGGAATCGAGCACGTAGTTTACTCCCCGACGGCTGCTTGGTAATACCAGGATTGAAGCTGGAGACACTCAATGCTGTGGTATAGGAGTAAAATATATGCAAAATATTGTCTGAAGATCATATGAACAGAACATGACTTATTTTGCTCTCGTTGTTATGAGAATTGATATGAAATTATGTTTTGTCGAAAATGTCCCTAGTTGCTTTTAGAAAAAAAATACTATTTTGACAGTAATAATAGTAGTAATAAACACTTAATGAGGAAACTTATTTGACATTTTAAAGCAATCTTTATTGATGCCCAACATTGGACAACAATGAAATACAAAATGAATAATTTTATGATGTGAAATAGCGTTCAAAGACGTCCATGTATATTGCATAAGTTTTCTATTAAGACCTCTATATTAAGCAATTTCGCTCATCTTTAATAATTTTATCATAATACTTATCAAAAAGGTGATAAGATTTAATATGCATTTTTAGTAATTATTCATTTCGTCAAGTATGGTGACAGTTTTATATGTCAAAAATTATCATTTTTACGCGAATCTATTGAAATAATAATCTGATTTTAACTAAACTTGTCAAAATTTCGCCAACCTATCTACTGATTAAAATGATACTGAAAATATTCACTTTTATCAAAACAATGTCCCAGCATGTACAATACTATAGACAGTGTCATCTTACACGATTATATGTCACCAGTAACTGATTAACATTGTAAAATGTTATCATTAAAAAATCAGAATTTTCTTATAAACAAAAAGAAACATTATTAACAACATTTCCGGAAGGTATATGGGAGATGTCACACAATTGGCTGGCATTAAAACAATAAGTTTCGCATATTCACAGCGTGAACCAGGAAATTGTTGAAGTACATGTATATATACCAGTATGGCACATGGCATGGGCACGATATAAGGAATAAATAATTCATGATTGCAGCGTTCATAGTGTGATCGTCTAACTGTATACGTGGTGTCAAATATTCTGCTTGGTGTTTGTGTGGAACTTTACTGTAAATGAATTATTGGTAGACATTAAAGACAATTTGTAGTCTAAACGTTGTCTATAGAACAGAATATTATACAACATAACAGACATGGTGTTAAGGTTTGTTTATGTTTTAAAAATTGTTTTCTAAAAATTAGTTAAATTACTATTTCAACAATTGTATGCCATGCAACACTACTAACTTATTCTAACGATGTTTATAATTTTTCTTTGATAAATGTTTAATTAATTTACTGACACCTGCACACTTGCATAATAACACTCTTGTTTTAAAAAATACTATTTACATATATAAAATTATGATATTTACGCACGATACACAGCGTATTATTTGTGTAGAAATACAATTCAAGAATTTCAAACATCCACCGTTCTGATAATCAAGCAAAGGTATTGTACTTCTCTTGAGAACACTCACACGAAGCATGTATTTTATCTCTCAACAGAAATATTGGAATTTTGAAGAATGATTGTTTTGTTGATTTTATAATATTAAAGGAAATTTATGAATATTTGCATATCATTATAATATCACCATTTGCATCCTTGTCATTGATACCATCAGAATTGAGGTATCAATAGTATTCAATATAAATGTCAAGAACACGTATTATAATTGACCAAATTTACAAGATAAAATGTAAAACTAAACTATTTTTTTCAAAGCTGTGCAATAAGTGTGTGGTCAGTTATTACTGTCAACCGAATTTTCATAAACATATGAATATTTATGATCACTCTGTACGCATGTTCCGTACGTGTTTATTAATTTGCTAACCAATAAATTATAGCAAGTCGTGTGTGTATGTATCGCTTACATGTTTATACCGGGAACTGAGTACGTTACCCAGTGGCGCCACTTCAGGTCGAAGGTTTCAATCAGAGATACATGTCGAACACCGCTTGTGACACATAACGCCAACTTGTCTAAGAACATATACGCTAAGACACGCCCACTATCTGAGCTCGGCCCCTTATTGTTACGTACGTTCGGCCTTCATTAGTACGCTCATTTTCTAATATACTGTTAATTAAATGTCATATCAACCGAGGCTTAGTGGTATTTTATTCTATAGCCTTGTAATTGATACTTGATTGAACTCGTATTCTTTAAGGCTACTCGGTGTACCGCAGTGAAAGTTCTGTTGATAAGGACAACATATTTTGCTACTGTGTGCGTACTATTATATTCTGCAGTGAAAAATAAAATTTGGATTTTAAAATAAATACTATTTGGACTTACTGTCAGTATGGATTGGTAAGTATATTGTGTATTTGTTGAAAAGTTTTGCGCTTACTGCATGCTAAGCAAATTTCTTTGCAACATGGAATTTGATATTTTCTACATGCACGTTTGCTAGTAGCATTTATTGAAAATTGCTCTAAGAAAATATGCTAAAAGATATATGTTTCGCAAGTTTGCTGTATTCAATAGCATTAACTAATGCATGCTCATTCAATGTTGCTGTTTGCATGATAAGAATTTAATATTAATATAATATTTGAAAGCAAATATATCATTATATACAATATTTACATCGAAAACAATTTGGTGGTTGTAATTAAAGCATTTTTGGGAATATTCTCATATTTTTCATTGTCATATAAATGCCATTGTAAACACATAAACAGAAAAATATCATCCATATTTTTGTTTATTGATATTTGCCTCATTTTCACAAAATTTGTGCGATATGATAATTTTTACTGACTCCGCCTCTTAAGCACCGCCCACTTATGATCTGATTGGTTAGGCTCAGCGAACCGCTGACAGGTTGACAGCAACTTGCGTCTATCTGACAACATGAAGCGCTCTGCTTCGTGATTGATCGCGTAAGGTGATTTACATATTTAGATAAGACTCCGCCTACTTATCGCGCTGATTGGACGAACACCGACAATCGACCAACCGCGGGAAGGCCAATTAGTGTTGAATTACAAGAAAACAAATATGCTAATCGTATTCGGCGCTGGTATAGCGCTTTCGCCTCACGCATTCATTATCTTGTCCATAAAGTCACCATACATGTTTTGTGAATCCGACGTTTCTCTCAAAGCGATTTCTTAGTTCATTGTGTTTCAATCCTAACTTTAACATTGTTTTTAAACAACGGATTAACGAACGAAGTGGACATCATTTGTGCTTTTATTTAGTTATAGATATAAATATATACGGACATACTTAACCGGACTTTATATAAATATATGTTTGAAAACAAATGTGGATAATAACTTGATGAATTTAACAGTGATTTGAAAGAACTTATTGTTTTCTATCCTTGACTTCATTTATGAGATTCATAGTTTTTACAAATGATATTCCCAGGGAATAATCCAGAATCAAGCCAGATGGCTTATAATCCATTTTTACTTCATAGGCCGTCAGACTACAGTGGGATGAATTCGCTGTTAGCTGCCCAGGCAAACTATCTACCGGGTTTAGCTGGATTTCAACATCCTGGACTAGCAAGTTCGATACTTCCAAAGTTACAACAAAGTATGGGACGATCACCACTCACACCTGCAGACTTACTGGGCTATCAACACTTGAGACCAATCCGAAGTCTCGAACCCCCAGAGTCTGAGGTCCAAGATGACCCAAAAGTCGAATTAGAAGGCAAAGACTTATGGGAACAGTTCAATGGTTTGGGAACCGAAATGGTCATCACAAAATCCGGAAGGTGAGTAAAATAGTGACACAAAATATCTTGTTTTGTCAGGAAAATTACTTATTTTTTCTGAATAATTTAGCAAAAATAATTTGGTTTACAAACGCATTGTAAATTATGCATATTGTGCATATCTCGAACATTTGGAAATTAACAAAAATTAATTTTATGCAACAAGTTGCGTCGAATCGTCTTACATCTAGAACGTGCATTTTTAAATAATTGGTCTTTAATTCAATCGTAAAAAAGAAAGTTGCATGCATAATTTCAATATTTATAAAATGGAAAAACCTGAATAATAACTTTTTTATGTTTTTATTTGGTATTATATCAGGAATTTATTTAAGTTTTATTTATGCGTGTATTGCATTGTTTGAAATTCAAATGACTGAACACAAATGTAAACAACGTTGCTTTACAACATGACTGTGCTAATTTTGAATCTTTGTTACTAAGTCAGATAGAGTTAATTATTATACAAAAATGTACCAAATATGAATATTCATATGATTCATTTATACCTTATTTGCACAGAAAACAACATCCGTATTGTTGCATAGCACTGAACATTAAAATGCGCAAAAATCACAACGTTTTACTGTGTCGTCAAACAAAATTGTACAAAATAAACTTTCAATTAATAATTACATATTAATATATGTACCAAATGAATGTATAATGTTATATTATAATTAACAATACTATATAGCGATTGTATGAAAATATAAATCATAGATAAACGAATTAATGTATAAATAATGTACTATGTTTTATTATTAGAGTATTAAACGATGAGTTATCGTCACTATTAAATAAATGCTTGAGAAGCTCTCTAAATGCCACGAAAGGAGGTAAAAAACTATCAATTTTACACATTACTAGACGCTCGGGACGAGAGTTTCCTGTATAGAAAAAAGTAGCTCAACTAAATGTCTTGTAACAATATAAATGAAGTTGAATATTAATTGTGTTTAGTATATTACAAGACATCTATTTGTTTATTGTACGCTTATTGTAGTCTGAAAACTTCGCAATGCAAAAAAATGCAGTGTGACTTTTCTCTGCTATACAGCAGTTAAACTAATTATATCATTTCATATAACTAAAGAAATTTAGAAAGGAACAGTGCATGTTATTTTGCAGCTGATCTAAAATATGTGCACGAAAGAAAGTTTTCCTGACTTTCTGCTTACATCAAACACCTCTCCGGAATTTAGAAATACTAATAATATTCTTGTATACAAATGCCCAATTATGGAAAAATTCTGCAAACTATTCATAACAATATAAACATATAATATTTCATGAAAAAGCACATCTGCAGTTTAATTAAAGCACAGTGCGTTGCATTGAAAGAGGAATATAAAAATTTGGTGTAACAAAAACGAATAATTTTACACACCATGTTTAGATAATTATAAATTGATTTCACTGTTCACATCATAATGTATTTTCAATAATGAATAAAAGGCTATTTCACTTATCGATTTATCTAGAATTACAATCCATAAAATGTGTACAAATGCAATAATGAATGATGCAGAAATATAATTATCATTTAACATACAATGCACATTATTGTGTTTCATTTCAGTGAATATAAAAATTCTCCAAACATTTTACAAAATTTTGTCTTTAATGTGAGGGTACTGTTCACTTCATAATTTTCACTTTTTTTAAAGAATATTTTCGCAATAGTTTGCCTTTTTGTATTGCCATTTAGAATTCGGTTTTAATATTAATGACAATTAAATTGAATTAAAGCTATATTAAATTGTTAACAACGTATTAAATATATTCCACCGATCAAATCCTTGGAAAATTAGGTCTGAGTCAGCGTCAATTATAATTATTCTTAAATTATTCGTCTGCTTTTTTGTCGGAGTCGCTGATTTTTTTGTAGATTTTTATCGTTTAATTCAGCGGGAAAATAAAATCATTAATTTTGTATGCAAACTATGCTGCCTGCTCATCTCGGAGTATTAGGAGAAAATTGAGAGAAAAACCTAACACCGACCACCAGGGCTGTTTTTATCAAACGCTCAGAAAGAGTTTCTGTATTTTTCTGATAGCCCGTCTGATAAGCCATTTAGGCTGTTACCAGGCTGTCTCACATTCCTTGACGATTCCTTTTCCTGCTAGACATCGGATAAACATAAAATAGTAACCTAGCGCCGTTTCTCTACAGTTTCACACCTTCGGGAAGATATTTCTCTTTAAATGTTTTATACGATTTAATCACAGCCCATCAAAATATACATATCTAAATTAAAAACAGATTTACGGCCTCGTACGAATGCTTACTAGCGAGCCAAAGTGTCGGTTTTCTGTGCTCAGAAAATCCTGTTAGCGCCGAGCTATCAGTAGGAATTATCTCGCCGAATTGCTTTACTACATTAAAACCAATTTAAAAACACTAAAATATAAGCTGAGTTCTGTATAATTTCTCCGCATCAGACCTGAGGGTTGTTGCCATCTACCAGTTCTAAGATTAACCATAATCTCTGCTTATAGAAACAAGGAATTCTAGAGACAAAACTCTGAGAGTTTTTATTTCGGCAAAATTTAGCAGGATAAAATATTCACCAGTGCACGCCACAACGTCTAGATGTAATACAGTACTGCACAAAACAACCAGTTGCTTGGCGTATTGTTTCACTTTAACAATTCACAAAACAACATGTTGAATATAGTTTTCATTTTCACATTAAAATGATATTTTTCGGTAATAAATTTCTGTATCTGTTCACGTTAACATCATGGGAGTCAAGTACTTACAATATAACTTGTTCGTTTTCAAATAAATTGCTTTTTAATACATTTCGTCACTTATCCCAATATTTAGAAGATCTTGTTTTACACGTGATCACAAATAAAACTAATTAAGATATACAATTTCCGGCATATTGATTTGCTAACCAACCTACGGAATAAATTGTCGTTAGAATTGATGACTGTGAACTTGGGTTTTGTGAAATAAATTGACAGAGGTCCGTCCGAAAAAGAAATCCCTGACGTGTTCTTAACATAATTTGGTTGGTATGTTCGGACAGTGGGTAGTACTGGGTAGTTTCTATGGCACCGATCGTGATTTATTTAAATAATATGGAACGGATCTATGACGTAGATTGCATCATATCTTATAACAATAGATCATCTACCTTAGATGGTGTTTGCCTCACAGTACGGACCAGGAAGATACAGGCAACGGAACATTGTTCCAGCATTTCCCATGTAATCAAGTTTGCCTTGTTCTAATTATTCGATGCTATCAGATAAGGGTCCGGCCCCATTTCTTATCCTTTTCTGAAACCCGTTAGCAAACGGTGATGATGTTTTAGATAAGATGTAACGTCTCACATCAAAAGAATCACGTTCGTAATTCTAACATAAATTCCGAAAAGCGTTGACAGATAGGATCAAATCTGTGCTTGATTTTCACACCTAAATTTAATGCTCGCACTGTTCTTGTTAATCGAACATGTGGTTCCAGTTAGAGTCTTGCTGTGATTACGAAATTCTGCGGGCTAACTATTCTAATCAAACAACATAAATGTCGAGAGAAAAAACATCCAGAGCGCCTAAAATATTACACACCTTCAGAACTGATAAATTTTGAGATAATATTTTAATGATCGGCATGAAATGTAAAACGCTTTCTTCTTTCACAATGGGTGATGGGAATATTATGCCATATTAAAACGTATGGCGTCTTATTGTTTATACATCAAAAGTGTGGTGATCGTGCGTTTTTACTTGATGCCAAAGAATTTGAATGAATGCGGCATTTTTTTTTCATTTTTCTCAGAAATTTATTTTGAAAACTGAAGGTTAAAACCGTATCCTTCGTTCAAAATTGCTATTCAAAACTACGAAATACCCTGTAGTTGGAGTATAACAAACTGATTAGACCACTGGTTTGGAAATGATCGAATTACTTACACTCAAATGCTGAGGTTTACGGAACAAATCTATTTATCTAAGGTTGTTAAAGCATATTAACCGTCAATACATATATTTTTCTTCAACTATAAATCTAGCATTAATTACTCTAATTTACGTTTAACCAAAATAACGCCAAGTTTTACACTTTATTAAACAAAAGGCGACAAAAGGACTAAATTCTGTAAATTTTACGCAAGTATGAAAAGCTGAGAGTGACATTGTTTTTGTAAGCCATTTTTCGGGGTATTAAACACGGATTTCACGGGTTTTATGCACCGCAGACTAGGTAGTAGTGTCGCGACAGGACTTTCCGCAGATCAAGCAATTATCAGGAGGTTTAGACAACCCTGTCTGCCGCTCATCAAACTCTGCCCACATGTACAAACATGAAACCATGAACAGTTTTGATATACGTCGAAAAAAATCCCCAACTAAGATATTTTTACTGGAGAAGCTTTTGTTTTAAATCGGAATTGAACTGAACATATCCACTCTATAATGTAGCTTTGGTGGAATTTCAAAATTGTAAGGCAATTATGGTATTTGATATTTTGCTGATTTGATGCTCGGATATTAAAAATTCATGAAAAATATTGAATTCGTTTCCATAGAAATACATAGAAGCTCGCAGAACTACTAAGCCAATATAAAAAGTGTGCTGTTGTTGACGATGTTTTGAAGACTGGCGACGTTTTGCCACAATAAATTCTGGCAAATCTAAATGAACTCTGCATGTCAAATTACCATGGCGTCATAGAGTGTTATATTGTCACAGAATGACTTTATGCATGTAACATATCGTTGTTGACATGTGGACTCTGATACTATCAGGGGTCATAGTAGACACTTCAGTTGCAATTTATCCCCTATTTACGAGCCTTATCAGAACTATAATAGTACTCAATAGTTATAAATTAATTAACAATTAGTGCGCTCCCCGTGATTACGAACCAATATGATATTTATTCATTAATTATCATTAATTATATATGTAAATATACTTGTGTCGTCTACAAGGTTTATGGCTGTAGTAAATAAATATTATTAACAACCTTCTGAGACTACTGGCACCTTCTTTCTACTTATCTAATCGTTGTCCTGGCTACATTCGAGGTTTTCTCTACATTAATGTCGCCTCGTGGCATACTCCACTCATTCTCATTAACATACCTCACTTAGTTTTTAATTAATATTCACATCAATATGTTAAACTGCAAATCCTTTTAAAGTTTGTTTGATATTTTTCTCAAACTTTCTTCTCTACCGTAATTTGAGTCTGATAAACTTTCACTTTACATTCAGTTGTTAAGATACCAGAATACCTTTACAGTACAGCGATAAGTTCTGTTCTGTTCTATTCCGACTACAAAAATTCCTACGGGCCCTACCGAGCACTTATATCAGTAGCCCTTATCAGGACTGACTGTCGCTCATATTGGTATCATTTCGGATTAAGGATTTATCCCTTGATACAGGATTGATAAATTTGTTACTGTAAGTCCCTAATTTCTATTCGAAGTAACTCGGCCCTTATCATTGACACGTATGATACCACCCTAAAATGACACAAACTCGCCTAATTCCTACACACAGTCTGTGAATACTATATAAACTGGTTTGAGAGTAAATATAATTATGTTCGAATTAAATCTTATCTAGACGCTGAACCCGTCAGAAATCCACGGAGATTTTAGTCAATTAAATCGTATTACTATGACGTAATTTAACATCCCGGATTAAGAAATTTGTTTAAAAGTTTCTAATTTGAGTAATTCTTACAGATTTATTGCGATATGACACCCCATGTCCAGTTAGCTTCTATTTATCATGTGGAAAACTTTCGATTTCTATTTTCTAAACATCGGGCTCAACGCAAAGCCTTCAGTAAAAGCTCTTTGCTGAGAAAATGGCTTGCCTTGTTTAACATAATTTATAACCAAATTCTAGCAGATGATGCTAATCGTCCACATATTGAGGTAGATATGAGAGTTATCATCTATGCGTGGCTGTTAATTGCCCCGCTAAAATGTATGCTAACTTCTTTATCTGTCTCAACTAAAAATGACTCAATTTTTTGCGCTGGCCCGCGCCATTAGACATAAGAAATAAATTTCATATCTGCGTTTCTGTCATTTGCTATCGAGTTCAAAGACAACTTAACACACCTTCTATATACACTGGGATTATTTACATAGTCCTTTATTCACTAGTGTTAAGATAGCCTTTTTGCTAAAACAAAGCATATTTAAATAGGAGACACATATATGACGTTTCGGGGTGTCACATATTAATTATTTAAAGTGCTAGCACAGACGTCAATGTTTATTCTTAAACCGCTAGCGAGTCTAAAGCTTTAATTAGGTAGACAAAATGTCAACAATTGGTTAAGTATATCGTGTTTGAGGGATGCAGGAAAACTTAAATATCACATTAAGCTGACGACCGTACTAACTGCAAATAAAGCAAGGCTTGTTTAGAATGTTGTTAATAAATCTCTAGTCATTGTTTCCCTCTTAGTAATTTAATTACAACGTTGGCTCGTTGTGTATTCGCACTACCAGACATAAGTCACTTATAACTAGAATACTGCAAACATTAAAAACGCATTATCACATACACGCATTTTGCGACAGAAAGCATGTTCTTACACCGAGGAGAAACGATGTTAAATGAAATCAAACATGGCTTACACTTTTACAAAACAACAACGCACGCAATCATTTAAGATGAGAAAGCCAAAACTCTCGCTTCAGACGACAATGTCAACTTTAAGTTCTACATAAGTTTACACTTTCAAATACTTGTTTTATCCAACAATAATCAAGAGATGCTCGCTTCTAAATAAAAAAACAACAGCACATAATTCGTAAGTTGATTTATCAAAATACTCTTTCTCTATTTGCAGACGAATGTTCCCGCCATACAAAGTGCGCGTTACGGGTCTGGACAAAAGGGCGAAATATATTCTTCTAATGGACACCGTTGCCGTCGATGACTGTAGATATAAGTTTCACAATTCACGATGGATGGTTGCCGGTAAAGCGGATCCGGAAATGCCAAAACGGATGTACATTCATCCAGACTCTCCAAGCACTGGCGAACAATGGATGCAGAAAGTTGTTTCGTTCCATAAATTGAAGTTGACGAACAACATCTCGGACAAACATGGCTTCGTAAGTGTCAGTATCGAAACCTATTAGTATATACCACCAGAAGTGGGGCTCTGAGCGACATGGGAATTTGTCACTATAATTCCCTTCAGACATCCAGTAAACCCCGCATATATTAATTTTTACAAATATATGGGGTTTAATAATTCAAGTTACTTTATTTCACCACATGAGCAAATCATACCTGTTTTTGATCATAATGGGGTTGATTTTCAAATAAGGGATCCTGATTTTTTTGTCTTGATTTTTGAACAAAATAGCTAGTCCTTGCATTGTTTACTATATTTATAAAAATGCCTGTCCATTGTACGACAGTTTTATAAACTAATTTCCGTTACTTTGTATTAGAGCCTCCCTACTGTTTTTTCTTACATCATAATTGTGTTCATGTGAATAACATATGCATTCTATTCATTTATATTATATTGTTAATATAACTTTTATAGCCATATACCGCTCAATGGCGTACCTATGCACACAGATAGATCACTCGCTAATTGGAGTAATTCTATGTTTATAGTGTATACGATTTCCACATATAAGCGATAATTTCTTATATCGTGAGGCGAACAGCGAATTTCAAGTGGTTTTAAAGCAATAAATTCTCGACGCCGACTCATGGCGCCATTTTGTACAGCAGTAATGTCGTTTGGTCGTAAGGGAAAAATCGTAAATTATTCAAACTAACGGTAGCCAAGTTAGATTAATGATACATCGCGCTAACATTTATATACCTAACCCATGCCTAATTACGAATTACAATCATTGAGTATATGTAATATGTAGGTATAACTATTAAAGACAATCGAAAAAGTGGCCATTAATTCGTCTGATGAGCTTTTACCGCGCTAATTGCAGTAAATTGCTGTCAGTCCCGTGTAAGCAAAAGTTCGTCTGCGGCAAAAAATTCTTTTGATTTTTTTATTTGATATATTTAAGGGAGAGTTTCGACAAATTATTCTCAAGAATCATAAGCAGTTAATTATATTCGAGTGCTATTAAATGTAGTTCCTGACGTAGAGACAGAAGCGAGACTGGCGTATTAATACTATACTTCGAAATTAGAGGGTTAGTGCTCGTCGAAAGACACCAAATGTGTTTTCCTTTCTACGAGCACTTGTACTACACGAAAATACAGCAAAAATAGCATTAATTGAATGGTAATTGCTCTTGTAACGATTGTCGCTTACGGAAGATGATCTGTACGGCCCGGGCATATGGTTTCGAAATTACATGCTAAAAATCTGTAAAATAACTTGTCGCGTTCCAATCTCACCGCTCTCTATAGAGGAGATACAAAAGAGTACAAGATGCAAGCAGCTGGTCTACACAGAGTTGTGATTATCACTAAAATTGTAACGACTACCGTATCAATATAATTACCGTCGTCAATGTCTTCAAATTCTATAGAAAACATTTATTGATGTTAGTAAGTTCAGGGACGTACCCAGCTGTCATAACCACACTGCCGAGTGTTTGCGCTGTTATCACTTAGAAATTACGGAGAATCATTTTGTATGTCCACTTAGAAATGCAACACCAAGGTCACGTGCGCTATTACGTCATGAAAAAAATCCGTATGAATAAAACGCTTGAAACAAAAAGCTGTCTATATACGTATACCGAAGTGCAAAATATCAAGCGTTTAGTGGCTCTACTTTGCTCACAGCTAACTTCGGTGCTTTTGAAGTTAATGAATGTTAATTCATCACTGATGAAGTCAACGTGAAAAAAAAACAAGTAGTGCATGTTTCAACCTTTCTCGGTCATTTGGCCGATAGTAAACTGTCACTTGCAGCGCGAAGATACATTGCTGTCGCACGCTACTCTGTGTTTTTTCTTCTTTTGGTTAAAACAAAAACTGGTGGTCATCAGGTGCGACCAGCGTAGAGTCAAATTTTCTGTGGCAATCAAAACACGACCTGAAGACAAAGTTGTCATTCATACAATACGTTCTGTCATTAAAAACAAGAATTTTCAATATATTTCATACCAATAATAATTTCTATGGCTGGCATAGTGTGGAAATACCGGCGAGTGGTGTCACGTTACCCATACTATGTGCGCAAACAAACAATACTGGGGTTTTAGGGCATACAGGATAGAAAAGGTGAATGTAAAACGAACTGAAAAAAGTCTGATAATATCTTTTAGGGTGAATATGATAATGACGGAAAAGTGTGAAAGTACAAAACATATGTCAGATTATTTTGAAAAGAAATGGTAAATTAAAGTAGTTTTATGCGTATAGTGTTTCACTAAATGTTATATAGCTTTGGTTATTGTTCGGGGTAAAACACACACACACACACATAAATTGATGCGACACACGCGATGATTTGTTTGTATGTGCGATAACCGCTTTCGAGGTTATTTTTTAATTGTTAAAAATAAAAAAATGTTGGTGGTAAAATCAGTATGTTTTATTTCAAAAGTTTCGAATGTTGGAACAATACTCTCTTGGATAATAATACTTTGAAAAGTATTGTTAATTTATTTACTTGAAATTGTATTAAATATATATTTTTATATTGAAATAGTTTACCAAGAAATAGCGAAGTTTCGTCACTTTCGTTTCATTATTTTTATTTCTTGTTTTAAATGCTCACATGACTTATATCATGACAAAATAAAATCAAAATACCTGTGCAGTAAAAATTCGCCGATGACTTACCTGCATTATATTTTTCGTGATTAGTTCTTTTCTAAATTGTGCAAAAAAGTATCAACGTAAAACGTGTCGTAATTGGCAAGGCAACACACGAAAACTAAATAAAATAAACATTCACGTGAATAAGTCATGATTAACAAGCATGCCTTTGAATCGTAAGGAATATCTTTACTAATCTTATTTATAAAATATGTAATGAAATAATACGAAAGATACGGCTGATTTTATTGTGCATTTATCGTCAGCACATTTAGTTAATTTCAGTAAAATTCTAGCAGAACTCGGCCAGCAAAAATATAGTATTTCCTGAAAATAATTATACTATTCTCAAATTTGACGTTCTTTTATTTCTTGAAGAATGGAATAATATTTTGTTATACATTGGAAGCCTTCTAGTAAATAAAACATGGCGTTAATCTGATTCTATTACCAAAATATAAGTCAGCCATCGTAACGTTTTAAAAATATTTAGAGACACTTTGCCTAAACTTTGAACACGGGTATAGCTTTCAATAAATTAGCATTGGCCTTGACTGGGTAAATATGTAATTATTACTGTTAACTTTACGACTAAGCTATTATTTCAATTCAACGGTTTCATAAATTATTGAACCCATTCCAACATTTCGACGATTTTCGTTCTAATTTGACCTAGAGTAACTACCGAACATTGCAATTTTCGCAACAGAGATTCATTATTCAAATGAAGAAAAAAAAAGATTTTGAAATATTAGGATAGCTGGTAAGTAAAGCATAGCCTTTGATACACACAGACAGTGTAGCAGGGAGCAGCAAAGAACTTAAGTGTTGCATAATGCGTTTTTAATTACTTCGGCGACACGATATAATCCGCTAAAGTGCTAATTCTTACGTATTGACGATAATAAAGTTATTTAGTTTTAATGGCTGTCTGTCGAATAACGAATCTGCTACATAATTCCGTGAACAGTGAGTATGATATGCGCTATACGAAGACTTAGACGGTTTGCTAACACATCAAAGATAATGATTTTTTATTTAAGTACTTGTAAAATCTTGCAATTTGGAAATGCTCTTTGAAACTCGATGTGTTTTAGTCAGTAAGTCTAGGCTATGATCATTGAAATGAAATGTAGGAATTATTTCTCTGTGCATACATGTCTTAGGGATACGTCAGTATAAAATTGCTAGATTCACACGATTCCTGGCTTTTCTTGAAATTAATAAGCAACATTGGTGGTAATTAATTATTAATTAAATGCCTCGTAAGCCTTGTTATTCATTTATTAATACAAATTAATTGCATTTGAAGCATTAGGAATTAATAAAAAAATGTATGAAATTAGAAGATACTAATGTAACTATGAAAATAGGTTTAATTTTATAATGATGTAAATTCTTTCTTATGTATGCCTACAATAGTTCATGTTTTTAATGTCTGTTTAATAACCACATGGTTTTTTGTAATAAAAATCATCACACACCCACTGTTGTAAATTATAACACACACGAACTGTAAATAAACATTTTATTTGACCATAACCATATAAACCATATCTTGGCGGTCAGATAGTAACAGGTATTTCGATGTTAATCGTTTATTTTGCGCGACACTTTACTTTTACCTGTCTCAACCTACTAAATACCGTACACTATAAGTCATATAGCGTCACTCAACTACTTTGACATATTGCATTATTACAATTTACTAGTTGACTTCAAGTTTTGACCAGTGGTTGTGTATTGCGGCCACTGACCAGAATGATAGAGTGCGTAGTGAGGATATTTTAACGTCCCCTGTCGACGTTGTCGCCAAAATGACGGAGTTGGTTGGTAACTCGTCGCGTATTCAGCAAAAACTCTCGCGCTCTCCGCTAACATATGTCTAGTGTGGACAGGCTTTTCTCCTATTCGGCAACTTTACGTCCATTTAGTACATATGCTATAACAGCGAAACAAATTTTGATGAACGAAGTAACAGATTTTTGTCGTTTTATTCATCAAAAGCTGTTAATTATAAAATTTAGTGTCAGAAAATTAATTATAGTCCATCGTTCTATTTCATGTTGTTGACACTTTAAAGTGACAAATTGCGTACAGTTTTCAGGGTAAAAAATCGCCATGCTTATGAAATTTTGCACAAAAATGTTTAATAAAAAATCAACACCCATTATTGCACGCTTTAAACTTGATAGGAACGTAGCAGCGCCGTAACTGTTCACGTGCTTTTCGTCTCCCTTCCAGAATAAACCGCTGAGCATGAGTGTTAGACTGTCGTCTGCTACATTAAGTTGTACTTAACACTCAGTCAAAAACAAATCACTGCATTACGTAGAATCATAATATAACTCATATAATTATTAATAACTTTTATTTTTTGTGCAATCATAATAATACTTTTTCAACTTTCTGAAAACAAAAAAGACTGTTAATGGCGAACGTCCTTGTTTCTAAGGACCCACTTATTCAGCACTCAAAAAAGCTCGAAAAAGGAACCATCGTAATACCTCGGCTGTTATCGGAGGTGATTGTTATCCGGATGTCCTCTGTTTATATCAGGGTGTCAGATAACAACGAATGTCTTATATATTGCTATTTTGTATGAACATATAAGTGCCTCTACGATTATAAGTGCTTGACTTCAAATCTGTCAATAAGTCAATTTGTTTATCAGATTAATTTTCAACTTCTTATTATTTATGGTGTTTTAAAGGCGTTGATCTAACTAAACGATCCCTTGTGTACATAGATCGTTCGCCCAGCCAGCTAGTCGTCTTCATAAAATTATAGCTCTAGATTTCTTCAAGACAAATATTATATTATTCAAAGATTAATTTCATATTTAGGTTTATAGTTTTACCTTCCGCTAGACCATGTCAGATATAAGTCATAGTTGGCTTTCTTCATTTATAATTTACATACTCTCTCCTGTATTGGGAAACACAAGTTTTCGTGAAAGGATCCACCATTTCGTACCATGCTCTTGCGATCGTTCACTTACTTATTTATATATTTTTAAATAAATACTAGCATCGCAATTATGATTTTAATTTTCGTATTCTTTGGCCGCCATGTTTGAATACAAATTGCGTGACCGGTGTGCGTAATTCTCACACGAGGGTAATATTTACTCACCAAACGGTCGTTGCAATATTCATCAAGTATTGTTCCAAACTCGAGCCTAACGACACGAGTTGAATGTATGGATGTGAAGTTGAGCGCCATATTTCACGATATTGTACATTAAACCAGTCGCCCGAGGACGTTTCCTCATTGGACTGTAGCAGATCTGTAACGGATCACACTGTGCTGAGTGTATATCGCTAGTCCCTCGTGAATTCATCCACTTCGATTTTACTACAAAAGTCACAGAAGTAGCGAATCGTCCATGTTTATATACGGAAAAACTGTCGTAGTGAAACGTGCAGTTTCGATTGGCGAATTAAGTGCCAAAGCTATGTAAAAAATTACGACATTGTCCGTTATTGCAATCGATTTCGCCACTACATTAAGAACCAAGTGAGGCCTGTAATGGGATTGGTCGAGGTTTGGCGCCGAGTGGACAAGTAATATTCACAAGCTCGGCGTTATCATGATTGAAATCAGTATTGAAAACCCGAAAGGCGAATGGCCGACTTAATTCTTCCCGTCTCTTTTGTCTTTGCTGTGTATTTCTGCAGGACTGGAATCAAACCGTCAATACGAATTAAACGCTTGGTAGATTGGTAAACGTAAACGCGCCTTGGTAACGTGGAACATGCTATGACAAGATACAGACTGGCGATATATTTCCAATGCATTTAAATCGTTTGACAAGAGAGATATTTAAGAAAACAATGCATGAAATGATACGAAAATAATCCCACTTTCTACTGAAAATGACAGCATTTAGAAATATTCGAATTTGGTATCACTCCGCTTCATCAAGGACTAATTTCTCGCATTACTTGAGACTGTCAAAATTATAACGTCAGAATCAGCCGCAGACGACAAATAAATTCATCAGTTAAACGCTTGATTTTTATTCATAGAAATATATTCCATAATATAGAAACGTTTTGTATCAACAATTGATCAGACGACATTCTCGAAATGCGTTTCTATGGTCGTTCTTTTAAACTAGGCAACAGATGACGTCACGGATACTCTTGGGAACCGCATCACACATAAAAGACAGATTAATATTGTGCATTTAGCGCGATGTATTCCGAATATCAAATTAATAAAACTTATCATGATGAAATTACAGCATAATTTTGACAAAGTTTTCTTTGTATCACAAAAATGGTAAAAGCCCCGCGATAAACCGTCGATAATGGGTGCTGGTATCTGATGCCTATTGCACACAGCTCTGCCTAATGGCGCCAAACTCTACACTGATTTAATTCATTTCTCTCTGCGTTTGCATTAATTGTGCTTAAATCAAATAAGAATTCACATAGCGTCATATGCCCATGTAATATTTGATAAGTTTGCCGTCTCTTAATCAAATTTGGATGAAACGTTACTTCTCAACTCTCGTATCGTCCTATCTAATCTCGTTGAACGGCAATTTGATTCTCCTACATTTAATGGCCCTTAAAACTAACAACGTGGAATTTGGGGTTTTATTTTATAGAAATCAGATGAGTAGTTTTTATTCCGTTTGACATCTTTATGGGCCGTTTCAAGAAACAGGAAAAAATATGATTAGTGATTGGATGTCTGCTTTGCCCACAATCAATCAATCAATCAATCAATCAATCAATCAATCAATCAATCAATCAATCAATCAATCAATCAATCAATCAATAAAAAATCAACAAAAAATGAACAAAAAATAACGAATGTGTGCATTGGTATTGAATGGTATTTATTTGTTTAAATAAACTTTATAATTAAGAAGTGTATATTAATTTCTTTATTACGTATTATCCAAAACAATTTTATTATATTTTATTTTTTATTTTCTTTACAGACTATTCTCAACTCGATGCATAAATATCAGCCTCGTTTTCATCTGGTTCGAGCAAACGACATTCTCAAGTTACCATACAGTGCGTTCAGAACCTATGTCTTCAAGGAAACACAGTTTATTGCTGTGACAGCATATCAAAATGAAAAAGTAAGTTCAAAATTTATTTCATATATTATTTTAAATTCATTTGTACTTACAGTATAGATCATCTACTGGTAAAATATTTTCCTTATGCTAAGAATACGAATTGTGCCTTTTTAAATTGAAGTTGGCCAAAGCCCAAACGATTTGGAATTTTAAAAATCTTTTATTTTGATCACCAAGCTCTAGAAATTTTAGAATTTCAATATTTCTGTAATTTTGTTATTTATATAACTTGGTTACATAATTCACTTCAACTTTCCCCTGGTGTGTCTGTAAGTCTCCTACTCAGAAAAATAATAAACATTGTTGTGTGTTTATCCCAAAACGTACGTCTGATAAGTAAATACGACCCGTTTTACGACCCAATTGTTCCACAGAAGGTGAAACACTACATTTCTGACGAAATTAAGTGGAATTTGTATTTATAGAAACAAATTAGATTTGCTGTGTAATAAAAATAAATAATAGCTGAGATATAATGATGTCGGAAGAGCTGGCTACCACCGCCGCCGCCTTTAAACCGTCACGGATACCATTGAAACAGGTTTTATCCTCGATTGTGTTAAATTTATCAACTATTACTCTGATGTTGGCATTTTAATGGGGTTCACCAGGAAAGAGCGTAGATTAATAAAACTTGCTTCTAATGTCTGTAGAAATTTCAAAATTTTACTCGGTGTCGATAGCAATGTGGGAATTCTTGGCCATCATTAAAGTTACAGGGGCTATCATGACCTGTGGTTATCGGTAGCATATCAGCCTGCGTTACCTCAAGTCAAAATTGACGACATTTTAACATCATATTCGTCTGAAATGTGTCTCCAGCGTAGTTAACAAAATCAAACGAGTGTCCTAAAATCGACTGCGTGTAGAAACATTCTCCCTTCTCCAACATTATCTGCCATTAAAACACACTATGAATTTAACATCAAAGAACTATTTACTTTACAAAATAAACTGTTAGCGCGGAGTAATTTGTTACTCCCTTCTCTGTCGTGTGGCGGCCGTCAACGCAATATGGGTATAGCGCCAAGCTGAGAGCGCCCCCTAGCAACGTCGTCATTGGTCGATGCATTCGCGTTTAAAGATATACTCTGAAATTATTCTAGCTGTCTCTCCACAGAAAACTGGAAACTGCTGCACATGGTCGTATAAGCTGATACCAGAAAATTACAATTATTAATGCGTACGGTGATAGCGATCGATTGAGACTTTCAGCATCGCTTTGATTGGCGCATTTCTGTCTTCTCATAAAATCGCCAGCGTTCTTGAAATGTTTCATGTCAAACATGAAAAATTCTCAAGAATTACACAAAAGACGCGCCTTTTCAGCTTTCGCCTGTCTTTAGCATTAGCAGATCAGTTTACACCAAGCAAGCAGACGACAGCATAAAAATTGTGCCCTGATATAAAGCCGTTAATCAAGCATGCTGGAAATCGAGTACTGGCAATGTTCGCTGATAGAGAGCATATGATTTTCATGTGGTCAGTTAATGAACGCCGTGATTATTGGTCATTACTGACCATTAGACTCAAAGCAGATCAATGACCATCGACAATGTATGAAACAAATGAGTTTTGTATTTCAAGAGCCCGCAGACCTTAGTGTAATGATAGGGGGTAAAGGGTGAATAAAAGGGGCTTGTCCATTTCGTAAAATCATGTCAATACATTGGTGATTCATGGCTTTAAAACTCGGACCCTTATCAACTTAATAGCCCAGATAGATCCCTGCAGAATAAGTCTAGTAACACCAGTACTAAGTATTAAATAAATCAAATATATATCTAATAATGTGACCCTTTTCATTTTCAGATCACACAGTTGAAAATAGACAACAATCCATTTGCTAAAGGATTCCGTGATACAGGCAGCGGCAGACGGGAGAAAAAGTAAGGAAAATTTGCGTTATTTGATTGACATCATTTCCTGAGTAGACATTATTAAATTTATTCATTTATCTCCCCTGCCCTTAGTCTTGACATCTCCAAATGAGGTTTGACAGGGCACGCGCAACTCGGTTCACGTTCGCTGTTTGATCTGCGCTATTCTGTTTAGCTAATCGAGTTAGGTATCAATTTTTGGCTGGTCATAGGTCTTGATTTTCGATTCTCTCTCATTCAAATGGAAACTAAACTTAATTTAGGGTCTTGTGGATGTCTCTTGCGTGTTTTCCCAGTCACGCTTAGGTTTTCGACAATAGAACATAAACGTTGATTAGAGCTCTGTGCGGCTGATGATTACAATTTAAAGCGCAAGTTATCCCGAATTGGCGATGAAATTCCGTTTGTGGCAATCATTTCTTCTCAGAATTTGTGTAAATCAGCAACTGATTGTAACGTTTCAATCGCGTCGTCCGTAATCAGAGTATTACTTGAAAGCAACGATTACGATTATTCCCAGTTAATGGACGCTTTCAAAATGGTTAACCAGATATTTAAATGGTTCCGAATACACGATATTTAAGACTAAGGAGTAACTTTCAGCCACTGTCGCTGTTTTTGATTGGGATGATGCGAAGATTTCAGTACGAAAATACTCGGAACGAAACAGAATCAATTTCCGGTCTCGTGGAGATCGTCTAACAATCAAGCGCGCTGATTTGTTGTTGTTTTTTAGTGATTAAGCCTCACGAAACGATGAAATGTTTACAGAAATGTTTCGAGTGTTTGATTTTCTCGCTAATGGTCGTTCATTAAGAGTTTAAGGACTAGTTTAACCATCTTACCCAGCTTTTACTGTTTCCATACCGCATGCTTTGACCAACTACTATTCCAAACATGCACTTAGACCGTTAAAAGCGTCACAAAAGCGAGAGGAAGAAGAAATAAGCATTAAAACGTTTCAGGACTGTAAATTAAAAGATTATATCTTGAAGAAGTGATCAGAAGACTGTCTATCTGACACTTACTGATGTCCTTCAAGCAGTCTCAAGACGCCCGCCTTTTGATATCAAAATCACTTGTGTCGACTGTCTATGTTTACTTAAAGGAGACAAAATTTCGATGTTTAATGCCTATGAGCGTCGCGCAGAAGTTAAGAATGCGTGTTTAAAGGGGTGAAAATGATGTTCGTATTTGCTTTGATACAAGTGTTATCACGCTAAAGTTTGTCGTCTGCTAGTATATTACGTCTAGCGCGCTATTTTCTCTAGTCTCGTCCCGTGCAAGAATCTCGCGAGATTATGAAAGAGATGATAATCTCGTGGCACCACAACCAACTTCCGAGGACGGAAGTCTATCTTCCTACCCGCAATATAAACATCTTTGGTGTTATAGAAAACCGGATGACGTCGTTACATGAATACGTAGAGTATTAAAACAAACATTATTTTAAGCGGCTCCAGCGATACGTATACTAAACATACAGTTCATTTATGGCGGACGTTATTTATCAAACTGTGTCCTAAAAGTTCGAAAGGTTCATAAAATATGATGGAAAATGAAAGAGGGGTATGAATGGAGAATTTGTAAATTTAATTCCGTATACGGTAGAATCTACGTTAATGAAATTTAACGTCATGGCTCGAAAAATGAAAGTAATGTTGTTGTTTTTTACTTGCAGACGACTTATGCTGCAAGCGGCAGGTCAGCACCAGACACAGGGTTGCCATAGTAACGATGATCCGTCGGTTACAGAGCGTTCAAGTGACACAGCTCATAGTGATGATGAAGAAAATGAGATCTGTGTCGTTGAGACGGACGACAAACCATGCAGTTCAGACGACTCATACACACATATTACATCCGGTGAGTTTACGTGTCTAGTTATTTTTTTTGAGCTGAATATTGAAGCCTGACTAAAGCGTACATGTTTCACGAAGAATATAAATTTGTACAAATATAACCGCAGCAACCAAACACAGAACTACAAGAAACCTAGTTATTCTGCTAAGATAAGATTCAATACGTTTATTCCAAGGAACTTCACTTCAGTTTCAACTCAAAATATTTACAATATATTACAAAAACACGCACACATCATACATGCAACACACATGAATTTATACAAACATATTCTAAAAACCCACAAAAACCCTCACATTAGACTTAAACCCGATCTTGTGGTGTTATCAATGTTTACAAACATAAAGTTGTAAGTTCATGAGTGTGATTTGAGGACCACGTTCATGGCTACTTATATAACAAGGGGTAAAGAACGGTGTCTGTTATTGCATTAACATAAAGTTATTTAAAGCAACCACAACGCAGATTCATATGACATTTTTAGAGACAACATCAGGCGATTAAATTTATTTCTAGTAACGTACAATGTACATGCGTTAAAAGAAGACTCATTAGACCAACTCAATAAAGCTTACGACGGGGTTTTGTTTGTTGTCTCAAACATTAAAATATAAGTATTTTATAATTCTATGACGACAACGATATTCCAAGCGGAAATGTAAATTAGACATAACCCGCGCATGCGCAATTTAATATCTTAATATTTGGTATTTGTTACTGGAAAATTTTCAGACGTAAGACACTCGTACTACCGTTTACATTGTCATATGTCATTGACATCATTATATTGATAATCTGTTATTAATTTCTCAATACTGTTTGAGTTGTCACTCACTCCAAGAGAGATGTGTTCACGTTAGTATAGACTCTAGCTTTATAGACATATTTAAGTTGGACTTGACTTAATGAGTTTTTATGACGTTTTTACCCCATCCTCTGGGACGTGAACCACTCGACACTCTGTCTATGTTCCCTCTAACTGTCAACATACATCGTCCTCAACTCTTCTACGACACTCCTCTTAAACACATTACCATAAAATACTAAACTCATTGATTTGAGTTTGTCAACCAGACCCTCTGGTTACGTACCTTTAGTCATTGTCTTGTCAATTCAATGATTACTTTTTACTATTACTCGACTTTTTTGTCCACATGTTTTTCCGCGCATGTCGCATCAAACTTAATTTTGTCAGGATTTGGGTGAGTCAAATACCACAAAGCAGCAACATCCATTTGATTTGGGTCAACGAAATATAACTAAGCACCGAAATACCTTAAAGCAATCTTCAGTTCCACTTTCTGGCTAGATTAATTTGACCTTCATATTTAGACCAACTCTTAAATGAGACCAGTTTTCAAGGTTCGAAAACACGGACGATTTATTGAGGGTTTAAATGCACTTGATTACACTAACGGGTTGGTTTGAAGTCAATTATTTAGCATAACGCTGCATTGTCATTGAGTAAAAATAATGAATTTATTTTAAAAACATCGGGCACCGGAGAGGACATTTTTACAAGGCCATATGATGATTATCTCTTAGTTGTAATTTGATAATCTTTTAAGCTAAAAAAACATTAGTGATTGAATAAAAAAAGGTTGCAATTACTAGTGTTTGACATACAATAGCTGATCTTTTCTCATGTCTCATATTTAATGTAAAACGAGTTAAAATTAAGTAAGTTATTGCAGCAAAAATGATGTCTTTTTAGTTGAATATTTAGATCTTTAGTGAAATAACACTTTATAATGCATACTTTAAAATTATTTGCGATAAATTTGCTGTAGTAAAATGACGTATATTTTGATGTCTATCATTCAATGACAGACGACACCTCGCGACGGACCACCAGCGTCGTTTTAGCCTAACACGATGTACAACCGTTACAAATCGTTTGGCCGGTAGACATTAAGATATGTGCAAAATTAACATAGGAAATTTTCCAGTCTAACGCCTGCTTTACATTTAACCATATTTTATACACTAATCACCCTCACCATATTCTTTCACCCACAAAATTATTGTCACACTGCTCGTTTTAATTAATCTGTTTCGAAACGTTTTTATAACTCGACGAGGGTTTTTACACGGTAATAATTCATTCATCAACGTAGTGTACAGACATATGATGACTAATATTGATTTAAAGCGTATTTCCGGTATGTTGTGTTATAATTATATTATCAATTAATTCGAAAATCGTTTGTGACTGTTAATCGCCATCTTGACTGGTATAAAACCCGGTATCTATCCGGCACATCGCGTCGTGTGTCGCCAGGCATTTATCCATCGCTAATTGAAACACATTGGGTAGACATAAGCTATGTAGATGGCGACATTATGTTATCCTATTTATTTAGAATTATTCATATTACCCCTGTTATTTTTTCATAAATTTACAACTATTTAACAATATTTGTGTTATTTCATGCTAAAACATCCCTAGCAGCGATATTTGCACTTATAGGTGGCGCTAAGGTGTTTTATGTGATAACGATTCCCACTCGACTGTGGGTGGTATGAAGCCCACAGCGAAACATTTCACAAAGCAGATCATTGATAGTACAAGTATAGTCCTAGGTGGCGAATTAGCGTAAACTTACAAATTAGATGTAAACTAAAGAGTTTCTTGTAAAGTCAAGATTGTAGTGACGAAATTTAATTGTGAGAAATTATAAAATATAGATATGACTCAGTGAACCGCTTATGAAGTGTAAATTGCATGATAAAACGTTGCTAACTTGTTCATATGAGGTCATCATCAGTAGCGAAAATAGCGTCTGTGAAATTTATAACGTTAGGTTCAATTAAAATAAAGTATAATAATCTATAATGTCATTACTAGTTGCATGTATATATACAAACAATTATCACATTGACTCACTGATAAATTGGCATAATCATTCAATTACATAGACTTTTCAGACAAAACAGTTCTGTAGACTGGACTTGGATTATTTTTCTAGAAACTTGAAGTTTGTGATCCACAATCATATAATATGCCTTGTCCCAGTCTATTATAATTTACTTTTAGTCTTTGAGCTAAGTATCCGACTCACGTCAGACAAGTAGCTGATTTAACGTATGCACTTCCTGTTGTAAGATGACAGCGATATTTACCTACAAACGTTTGGAACGCCCATTAGACTATACCCATCCCATTGCTGCCAACTTCCGTTAAATCACGTGACAATTATGGCGACTGAAATTTCTTCGATAATATCTTTGCCAAGATGTAGAGTTCACTATGAATTAGTGCGCTGTTCGTTTATTCATATAACTAACGGATATATTAGACTGTCGGAGCTACAAGTCCTAAGTACTTAGAAGTATTCAACAATCGGCCATAGAAATACCATTTGCCACAAACTACAACAACTACTGTCATGATGGAATGTCTTTGATAAGTTGCGCATATCATAGTTAGAAATCATTATAATCTATTTGAGTACTCGAATCATCTTTGGCGTCCAAATCAAACACAGTTAGTGTCAGAACCTTTGACCTATGAATGTCAAAATGGACATAAAATATGCATATGAACATATTTCTAAATAATGCTCCTGGCCTTTGATCACCTTGGCTACTTTCAAGTTAAATACAGGCGAGAGTCATTGACTCGGTGTATAGATTAATACAGGAATGATGTAGATTAACTCGCTCTTAATCTGGCTTAAGATAACTTCAAAACCATCTACAAAATACGTACATTAATTACATTACAAAAATATCTTAGTAAAATCCACATTAAACGATTTTTGTGTGAATGAGAAGACAAAGAAATCACACGCGTTTTTTTGTGAATAATCAGTTTTTCAGTTTTTCGCGTACTATCAATTAGCAGATCAGACTTAGGGAGTGATTCGCAATTAATGTGATGTGGTTTAACGTGTCCCCATTCAACATCAACCACAAAACCACAACTAGACATCAAGTTGCCAAATTACCTAATAACGGAGCTTGACCACTTAATTTACTAAAAGTCGTCGGTCGACAAACTCAGTCAGCGTACTAGTAATAATGTTTTCCCTTTTCATCATCTTACCAGTCTCGACAGTTTTTGTACAAAAGTATGTGAATTCTTTCTTCGGACTATCGTCTTTTTAAATAAATAGATGTATTTGGCTTAAATCAAGTGAGCAATGGCACTAGTTAAGTCTAAAGTTTGTCTAGAACCGTACGTAGCGGACAGGCGTGCTGGCGAATTTGTCTAACTAATGTCAATGGTACAAATATGAGGATTATATATAAGTATCATGTTAAAGTAGCACCCGAGCTGTCATTATCAGCCTGTAAACTTCCAGTTCTTATCACTCCCTATCATTTACACACTCGTCCTAACTTCTAAACATTCTCAATCACTTACTCGTGTTTAGTAGATACAAATAAGTCGCTAGTGAATGAAATTGATAAAAATTACACCAAAATTCCTACGTATAGGTCTATGTAGATTTGGACTTTATCTCCGTAGCCATTCAGCTTGCTGTCAACTTGCAATAGATCGAGCCTACGAGAACCGCTATCTAATACTGGCCGGATTAACGTGGAGTCTTTTGATATAATTGAAACAATCTTTTAATGCAAACTTGATTCTCACGGCTAAACCAGTGGTAAACATTTGGATAATGCCAGTGAAAGTTTCCAACATTCTAAATGAATTCACACCTTGGAGAAGGCGTCAAATGTCTGTTTACGTCCTAGTCAAGTTTTCGCGACTAAAAAGATTATCTTCGTTTTAATCGGTCACACACACATTAATGTTAAATTTCTATACACAACCTAGTGAAAAATTACAAAATAATTGTGGAAATGTATTTCAATAAACGCCTGCTAATCTTGCGGTTATTAATTTTTAGCAAAATTGAGATTAAACGAAAATAAAGGCATACTGCTGTCTCCGTCTACAAGACGTGTTTTAACATAGCCAATGACAGAGTCTCTTAAATATTCGCTGCTGGTTATAATAATTTGACGGCCGATGGAAAAGTGGGGAATTATACAGATATTGTCGCTGCAGCGTTTTCATTCCAATTTCCAATCAATTTACCTACGTGCACGAGGCGTTTGTGGATCTGTTAAGATGTCAATAATTTACAATTCGAGCGTTGATCTGTTGGTCAGATCGCCATTAAAACGCTATAAAATTGTTGTATGTGTCGATAACGGGATACAAAATGTAGAACTTTTCACATTATCTAGCGCAAGCAATTGCTTAATGTGTTTCCTCTTTTAAAAAGTCAAATTTTATATTGAATCCGATTTTAAAATTTGTAAAGATAATTATGCAGAAAATTGCCTTTCCAACATTTTGCGGTGTTGAAATGGTTTTATATAAATGATTTTAATTCCCATAAATTGTGCATTTGCTTTTCACATCCCGGTGGGCACCATAAGAGTTTAATTCCATTCACTTCTTTTCGAATTAATTGAACGATCATCATCTAGCTTGTCAAATGTCGGCCACCATTTTAGTGGCGGACAATGGACTCGTCTGATGTGTACTGTCAGGGGCGGTTTGTGGGTATTGCTGTTGACAGTTTCATTCTAGTAGAGTTTATTTGAATCACTCAAATCATGTAGCGTGAATGGACACCTAGAGATCGGGCTCTTGTTAACGAAATCAAGCATGTTATTAACGATTTGTTTAATTTTGTGGTTTGAGTTCATTTAGCCATCAACATTTTCCCCTTGAAAGGGTGCCTTGCATCGATACTAAACGGTCAGACAGTTAGCAGTTATTAGATGCGAAGCCGCATTATTACATTCAGAATAACTGAATAGGATTTTAATAAAATTATAATATTATCTTATATAGAAGAATAAAACTATACATAGTATAATTATAGTGTTAAAAATGATAACCAGTTAAGTATTACCTCGTGGTACTAAATACTAAAATAGCTACATCGTCAAAACTAGATACATTTTAATTTAAAACAATAGCCCGGACCATGAGTTGTTTTCCTATTTAAAAAATAGTTTGTAATTCTTACAAATGTATATTTTTAATTAATTAATCATTTAAACTTCAGAAGTCATAATGATCCGGGTCCTTTAACTTAGATACAAAGTACACACTCCTAAATACAAACTCACCACAGTAAGTGATTGGGAAACTCACCGTTATAAATTTAGTCTATTGATAAATCGTTTAATTGAACAAATTATTTTGTCATGTATTTAATGTCAATTAAAAGCGTAACATATATTCATCATGTTAGTAAACGCGTCGCGACAGACAGTCTTAAATCAATCTCATTAAACAAATCATAGAAAAATTCTCACAAGATTCGTGTATCCATTTTAACGCTTCTTCCTTTTTTGTTTTTACGTTTTCGGCGAAACAAAACATAAAAAGAACCCGGAACTTGGAAGCAAATCTATAAATTATTACGTGCATATAGGTGTTTAAGTTCCCTCGCCGTGATTCGTCGAGAATAGGAGCACAATACATCATCAAATAAACGAATCGCTAGCAAGGTGTTACATTTAATATGCAAATCTCGAGTGAATTGTAAGGTGCGGTTGTGTCTCATACAGTCTACTACAAATAAACATGCTAACACTACATCAGCATAAAACAAAACAAATGCAACAAAAAACAACGACAAACAATTATAAACATCCGCATACTTTAAGCATTTTTCCTTTTAAATAAATAAATAATTCATTAATTAATATATCTGACAATTTTTTTTGAACGTAATGAATATCAGTAAAATTATTTTATTAATTGCATTGTTTATGTTTACATTTGTGTGTTGGCCTTTGGTCCGAAGTATGTTTCTAAATTGAATGCAAACTGTGTATTTTTGGACGAACACATTATTTATGTTTCCCTTTTTATATTTCCAGGTTCATCCCCGACAGACCTTACTAGTGCTCGGATAGATCATAGATTGGACACAACAAAATCAAACACAAGTCATGACGATTCTGAATCGGATATGGACGACAAGCACGAGATTTCCATGGAGCGAAGTCACGAGGCTCCCGTTTTCACGTCGCCTATCAAGTCAGCGTTCCCGAGAAAAATTAGTGAAAGTGATTTTGTTAGCAGTTTTGACAGAAATAAGTCACCGGAAATACATAGTCACATCAGCAACCCAGCGCTACAACCATCAACTTCTAGTCCTATTGATGAAAATAAAAATATTGAAAGTAGTTCACGACACAGCCCCTTCGAGCGCGAGTCACGTGACAGAAGCCCTTATGGGTCAGACAATGAAAGTGTGCACCATAAAAGTTTTTCAGACAGAAATGATAGTGACAATGAAAAATCTGAACGACATGAACGTGGTTGTGATTCGGCGACAAGTAGACTTTTGATGAAAGAGCATACAAGTCCACCAAACGTTACCGTAGTTCAACCATCCGTGACACATCCCATGTTTCCATATTTCTATCCCCATGGTTACCCGAGTACTACGTCATCACTAACGCCGTATCACATGCTGCTTAATCAAGGCAGCTCATCACTAGCGGCTCATGGACTATATCTTCCTACAACACATGGAGATTTGAACCATTTATCACCCACCAACGGTTTGTCGGCATTCGGACAATTATCAATGCCCGGACATCCACTTTATCCAAACTTATCTCCAACATTCAGTAGCAGTGCTTCAAATTCATTGTCAGGTACACATCTAGGAGCGTTATTCGCTTCTCGATCAAATAATAGATTTTCACCATATTCTTTCCCCATGACAAAAACTACAATGGCGACGAGTACGTCACCTCTGACGTCAGCGGGATTTAACCTTGGTCCAAGGTCACCTACGTCACCGACAGGAACACATTCTAGTCTAGGAAGTATCAGTCGTACATCACCAGTAAGGAGTAGAAGTCCCGCACCACATACACAGTCATCAAATCCTAATAGTGAACTTAAAAGTATAGAGCGCATGCTCAGTGGATTAGACCGGAAACGAGAAGTCGGTCCAGACTCAACGGGCGCCATCGTTGAAAAATGACTAAGCCAAATCTATAAGTATACAAAATAACTTACTTCATACTTGTCGTAATGACAGTATGACATCAATAGATCTGTGTCGCGCAATATACAAATGGTGCAAAAAGCTGTTGATGCTGCCGATAGTGCTGCATATACATGTGACGTCATCTCTCATAGTGTTACGTCATCTTAGGGAGTGTACCGGAAGTGTCTCAATTACCAAAGTACAATTTCATCAGCATTATATCGTTGTTGTGACGTAGTAATAGATTTTTAATGAAAAAAAGATGGACGAAAACGTACGGAGAGGTATAGACTTATTGTAGCAGTTTCCATTGGCTTGGATCCGTGTTCACATTGTTAGAGTTAACATTTTTTTGTTATTTATTTTTAAAGATGTTGTGTTGTTGTCTTGTGACAATTTATGAACTATTTGTACAGATTTATTTAAAGATTTTATTATATAAAGAGGGCTATGTGCAAATGTTCAGATGTTACTATAAATAGACATCCATGTAAAGCTGGCATCAAGCGCAGTTTCGTATTCGCTTAGAAAATGACAAATGGTCTGATTTTTAGCGGACTTTGATGAATGGGTGTCTAATTATAGAAGATAGTTTTTTCTGAGCGTTTAAAATGGCAGGGAGATTCATTAACACAGGCGTTTACTGAAACGGACCGCAATTTATTCATTAACCTAAGCGTTTTTGACACCGACTACATTTTACCCCATTTCGAGTACATTAAAACATGAGTCTTAATTGTTTTATTTAAAACAGTTAATTACATATACACATCTGCATGTTAAAACATGTCTGACGCGTGCAATCATAATAGTTATAAAAAAGCTGTTCAGTATATTTTCAATAGAAAAAACTGCAGTCAAATTTCAATTGACGTTTGAATCATTTAAAATGCTAGACCACGAATTCATCTGAACTGTTCTATTGTTAGTTTCGTACGGTGCTTATAATTCAGTAGTGATACAGGGTGGTTGTTACTATGGCAACATATTCTTTTCCCTAGTCACTTTATGTTAGTATTCTGTGTAAAAGTAAAAGAGCTTTTGCCTCATGTCTGTATGTAGAAATCTATAACAAAACAACATTTTGTTGTTTAATGGTTATATTATTAAATAATAAAACTCATTTTGTTGTTCATGTCCATGTCCATTTGGATGGGAAAAGTTGAGTTTTGAACGTATGTGGAATAATTGAGTCGTGTTTGTTTTTTTGTTTCTCCGATTTGTGAACGAGTTGTTGATTGGGTACGTTTTGTTTTACATAATTTGTTGTGCTATATTTTCTGTATATTAAGATACTTGTGTAATGTGTATATACGCACCACGTGGTAATAATGATTAAAACACATTGAAAGTCATGCAATATTTTGTTATATTTATTTTATAAATGTTGAAATGTTCCATATGTTCATATTGTGTAACTCAGAAATGAGAAATTTAAACAGGTAAAGCAAGGACATCTCTATGAGAAACAACGATAAAAGACATCAACTAGCTAGGGACAATAATAATTGTACCCTGCTCAAAAGGTCTTAATGATCGAACCGGTGTACCAGCGAATGGACCAGTATGCCAATTATTGGGCTACATCACACAAGGAAGATAACTAATATGTCACCAGTGTATCTCATTTGTGACATTATTATTAGCAATTCATTTGTATACTGCAAAGATCGACTCACTGGGAAAATATGAAGGAGCGTGGCTTTGAAGGAGCCGAACTTCCGATGTTCATCAAAATATAAAATATTTGAAAACCACTGAAAACGCTAAAAATTGCTAATTTAATGTATAAATAGATGTACTGACAACTTAAGCAGTTACATCGCAAGTATATCTTGTGACATCAATAAATAGTACACACGAATTCCAAACATTTACGAAAACTTGCTTACTTTGTCAAAGATTGACGTTTGACCAAGCAAAACATAATTTGGCACATTTAGTGTGACTTTTTTATTTCAACCGTGCTGCTATCAGAATTTTTTTTGACAATTACTAATATCAGTGGTTTTGAAATATTGCATATTTGTTGGTTTTCAGAAATAAGCACATCTATGAGTTGACAAATCACAACATACTGACTGAACGAAGTCACGGCTTGAACGAAAGAAGACAACACATGCTACCGCTATATGTATATTATATTACAACATTGCCATTGCTTGCTCAACAACAATCATAAGCATTCATTTTGCACGCTTTCAATACAGAATATGGAATATTCTAGGTTCTAATAACATTGGAATGTAATAATGTTATATGTATCACTTTCATCATGATTCAAAGTAGTGAAATATATCATCCATGTGCACAATGGAGTGTAACAGATGCTAGTACTGCATGTAGCATCGATTGTGAATATGTATAGCTGCTAGTATACAAATGCAATGCAGAAAAAAACTTGACAAATTACATGCAATGAAGGGTACATAGTGCTTCATATCCATACTCATTCTACAGGATCACTGACGGGTAGGCGATAACCTTACTTACAAGCAAAAGAATCGATTTCCACTTCGAATCAACCGTTTTAGAGCAACAACTTTGCGATCAGCATGTGTGACTTAACCGGAACTCTCAACTACCGGAACGAGCAGTATAATGCACAAACAAAGAAGCCTGCCATACCACATGTGCCATAGGCATACATGAGTTATCTACCGTTCAGACGTCAGTTCGACGTTTTTGCTATTTTTCGAGGTTTAAACGCCATATCTCAACGAAATTCAAGTTACACACAGTGGCCGATTCATATAACCAGGCCCCGATCTCCCTAAGCATCTCAATCGGAGATAAATCTCATCTCAAATTATGCAGTGGTCATTGTGATCATTCGAAAATTTCCCTTGGTAAGTCGGATTCAAAGTTTACATCACAAGACAGAAAACACTATTCTTAGTTTATTACAGTAACAGTAAAATGCAAAGAGCTTGAACTTATTTCTCTCAATTTATCTCCAATTCTGAATTTGATGTCGGTAACATCTCAATTTGAGATTGAATTTGTACTTGAGTTGCTTTGGGAGGTCTGGCCCTGTTTTTCGTTGACAGGACCGTAACTAGCACTAACTTATCCTTCTGTAAGAAAGAAACAATTTCCCAACATGTTTTTCAAGGACTGTTATAAATTATTCTAAGTTTCAAACCATTGGCTAGATACAATTAAACAATTAACCATCAACTTCTGAACTTGTGGAGTAAAACAGTATCATATGATATACACGAAAGCAATCGTCATGTACATTTTTGTATATTGCCTACTATGATTCGTACATATGAACGTGTATAACATGTGAACGTGTAAATCAATAATTGTAACAGTGTTTCCTGACGTAAAATGACGAAGCAACATTGGACCCGTCTGTGGGAAGCATCAAGTTTTTGACGTCACAATATCCGTGCCACCACATCGGTAGCACGAGAAATACATCCGAACAATTTTCATGACAATGTTATAAACAACGCAGATCGTAAACAAACATCGCAATATGTTGTAAATTCATAACAAGTCTCGTTAATGAATCAAAACGTGATCTGATTTAAATGTCATACTTTTTATTCACATTTATTTGCGATCTTATCACGATTTTGTGGAAAAGACACGCTTTATACAAAGGTTAGTACTTGATCTGACGACAACGACATATTACTTCATGAGTCAGCAATATTTTTACATTGTCTCTGTCTTTTCGTGTGTGAATACGCATATTTATGAACGATTTTAGAAAAATTGAAACATTTGAGATCGAAACCAGACTATTGAGTATGTTTGCATGATACTAGTTTCTATTTTAAAGTTAAATTCAATTTAGTTCCTCGGGCAACGACTTGATCACTCAGCTAATTTTGACACTGACATTTGAAAAGTGTATATTTGCGCCTCAATTTTCAATTCGATTTTGTAATAACGTTCTACCTTTAACCTATTCAGAGTGAGTTTGGCGCCATTTTGTTCACTTTTTCTTCTAGTACGAATTCCTGTTGCCCTTACAAGATTTCTGGGAATTATTCTAGTTTTAGCCTGGAGAAATCTTGTGGCGATCTGAAGATCCGAACCGGACGAGAGAGGATAAGGTACGGAGTCCTGTTCGTTCACAAGCACTTTGCAATTTCTTGTAGGATAGTACGGCACTGACTGCTGGTTTGTCTGGTGGCAGGATAATGTGACTGGGTTGTCTCAATCCTACTGAAATACTGTTGAATAGGACTCAAAATAATATTTATTATTAAAACGAATAAGTATACTATAATAGTGTATAAAATAAAGAGTGCAAACGTGAAGTTAGTTCGGAGACCATATTATGACACGTGCTTACATACAATTAATGTTTATATGTCGGCTATATTGATTTAACAACAGTAATGTTGGCGCCGCCATGTAGACTCACCATAAACACCAAATAAAGTCGCATGCTTCCTTAAGAAAACTATTAAAATGTCAAATTGATACTGACATCTTTGTTGAGTGAACACAATTTTCATTGGTCAGTCGTTAGTAAAACGTGTTTTCATTTGCTGACCACTTCCGAGTTTGTTTACAATTTCTTTTCAAGCAAATATGATCGGCAAATATCGGACAATGAGTTTTGTTGGTTGTTTGTAAATAACACACTCTGCGCATGCGTGGACTAGGTCTAGACTGCGCATGCGTCAACAGAATTGTACGTATACCGGTTTAATCTATATATATATCGATGATATTTTTTAATGTTTTAGTTAATAGATTATTATACTAGGATAACGCATGGTGCGTTAAATATACAGTTTATTATCCTGCATTATCATACATCATCATCGAATGTAGGCGTCATATGACTGACTCACCAATGTTTGATTTTGTCACGATTTACATGGAGCGGAAGTCAGACTTTTATAAATTACTTTTCACAGCCATTAGTGATTTTTAATTTAACACCAATATGTCTAGATGATAATTGGTACTCAATCAATGGTTAAACTATATAAACACTACGTCACTATGTCCCCGATCCGATTGGGGGTGTTTTACTTTGTCCGTCCGTCCGTCTGTCGGCCGGTAAGGTTTGAACAGTGCTTAAGTGGTTAGCGCAGCTGGCTGCATACTGCTGATCTGAAACGGTTCGAACTTCTTCACATGAAGGATCATTTGACACTGTTATACCAAGCTTAAATGGAAGGGTTGGACTTGCTGCTGCCGGGAAAAGAACCCGGATAAACAGGTTACAAATCCAGCACATTAACCTAGGAACACCCTCTATACAATAGAAACCCCCTAATCAGACCACCCTCCGGACAGACCAACATTTCGCATTAGAGAGGATTTCGGATTGAAGAGGTTTTCAATTTCAGGGATTGTTACCTGCAAATACTTGAAAATCGTCGAATGGAACACTTACTTGGTGGGTAGTAGTGCAGACATATTTTGTTGCTGTTGTTTATTTTTGATGGTCTTCAACACAAGTTTGACTGCATGATACGCATATAACAGTATTTTACTTTTAACTATTCAGTTTTACACAAAATTTTATAAAATCAACTTCGTCTATCTAGCTAAATCACTTACCATTTGAAGTAATTGTGGTTTTGATAGTCAATGTATCGTTTTTAGTATTGTTCAGTGTTCAGTATTGGCGAGAGATATCACAGTACGTGTGTGTATAATGTTTTCGGTAAGGACCATTTCCTTAGTGTGGTCAATGGCATGTGATCCACACCGTCTGCGTATGGCGATATAATGTTATACAACATTTACAAAGAAAACTTAGTAGTCATAACAAAATAGAAACTGGCTTCTCTTCTGTCAAGCCATCTTGGAAATATTGCTAGCTACGATCTGGAATGAGGTGTCAATGTGCTTAATACAAGTTGTATCCAGTCTTATTTCACAAAAGTCCAAAAGGAAATTACAAGTATACAACTACGAAAATGTATAATCTATACGGATTATCACTGCAGTGTGTTGGTACGTCGGGTCGTATTCAATAAAGTTGCGTGTGTAATGTTCTATCCCGCGAGACCGTTTGGGTGACCAACTCAGGAACAGCCAAAAAGTTCAACTATTAAAAATACTTTTAGATCTTTGGTTTAGCTGGGTTCGGCCTGGTCTAGACTTCAATCAAGCCTAGTATCCATGTCGCGTGCTGACTGTGACATCGTGTCTGTATATAATGTATAGTAAAGATGTATCCACTCTGATGTCTGATTTATGTGGTAAGCTTGTATGTCCTCTAGCGGATGGACATATTAATACTGTTTGGTTACCCTGGATCTTTGCTTAGATCATTGACCGCTGTATCTGATTAAAATACTGTTAACAAAAATGATGTTAAATTATACCACTCCTGTAATAACAATAAGGTCACTTATACTAGAACCCTGGACCCTTGGTAATTTCAAACGCTTTTTAGTGTTGCCATACATTTATTGATGTACTGGGAAAAGGTCTCGCGTATATCGGTGCTATACATTGGCAATGTTAAAGAACCAAAATACCCGGCAGTCTATTCGGAAAGATATTTGTATCACATAAACATGCTGCCTCTTCACTCATAGCCAAATGCCATCGTCCAATATGGTTACAGTCAACTGGCAGTTGGAAGAGTAAGTACATGTACCGGGTGATTCCAGGAGAACTGGTTAGGTCAACCACAGGCCTAAGAAATATATCACGCAATACAGAGCTTGGCATCCCCACGTGTTCACCGATTTACATTTGTATTCGAAAAAGAAACCGCTGGTCAACTGTATGTTATGCAGTATTGCAATATTGTCAAAAAATAAAAGGTGCTAAACAAGATCAAAAAACGAAATTTCGAATTCAGTACAACAGTAAGTTTGTATACTTAGACTTACTATCTAAATTAACAAGTC
Organism: Spisula subtruncata; assembly: GCA_963678985.1. Lineage (NCBI taxonomy): Eukaryota > Metazoa > Mollusca > Bivalvia > Venerida > Mactridae > Spisula > Spisula subtruncata. Next base: position 26,073,608 of record OY787672.1, read on the forward strand.
GACGGTAACGTTACTGTGGTATAAAGATGCGACACATGATTACGTGAACCAATTAACGTAGGTGATGATGTTATACCATTAACAAACATCCGCTAATATATTCATCAAAGATGTATTATGTGCGACAAATTGATTTGCGAGGAGATTAAAAATTACAAAACTATCTTCACACGATTCATGTAGAAAAAACCCCTGAAAAACTCATAACGTTTGATTTGTTATCTCGGAAGCAACGTACCCATTAATACAAATCTGTTAGATATAGTTTATTTCATCGCTAACAAACACCTCAAAAAGTCATATACCAAACTGTGCTTTATAAGGTCGCATGGGCTTCCTTTAATATATAACTTAATGTCTGCGCTATGTCAAGTAATGTAAAGAGTTGATCCCTGCTCGTAACGCAAGGCGCCATGGTAAAATACGATCACTTTGAACACAGGGCCTTTAAATATCCTCCCTACATTTGCTATCTGTTACGTAATGTATTTTATGAACATTATGTTCGTTGTAATGTGTTTTAAATAACATTTTGATAAAACCGTACAGTAAATTAAAGCTCGGCAGTCAAAACTTTGAAATTGAAATGGCGTTGTGTCGAGAGTCGCCGAACATTGAAGAGCCTTGTAATTCTCTCCTAGTTTACAATTTCTAGCATTTATGGCGGCCACCTTGGCTGGAACACTTGTGAAACATTGTTTCAAACGGATGAGTCGGCCTGTGGGTATAAATCGTTCCTCACATTGTAGCTAGACATAACGATACTGAAGCATACTTAAGTAGAAACTTTAGATTGAAAAATAGTCTGCTTATAGAAATGTATTGGCAAAGAATCTTGGTTATGATGAGTTTAAGAGTTGTCATATTTCATGCTTAAAGTTATTTTAGTTAGTCTGCTATCCTATGTAAGCAATGTTTATGAATAAGGGGTATTAATTTTGAATGATTATACATTTTATCACTTACTTGTTTACGAAATGGAGGTGTGTTTGCCCGTAATGTAATTTGAATTGTCAATCCGAGAGAAGTGACGTCAACATGGCGCCTGCGCAGTACAACGAGCGTCTGGTTCCGGTATTCGACACTCTGTCTGACACATGATCGTTTCCGGCACTTAAGTATCTCATTGAGATAATATTACATACATTGCATGATAACTGTGTTTATTTCTTACGTGCCCTTGTGCAGTCTCGTTGTCCAGCACCGGGTTGCTTCGTTGCTTTCAAAAACGCATGTACACTGTATTTGTTGTTTGTGTGGTGTCTTTGACGATTGTGTTTGTGGTTATCCTTTTTGGTCGGTTCTTGTCTTTTGGTTCTTGCTCAGCCAGATTTGTTTTGACTGACTTACAGGCAAGTTGTTAGAGTGGGGTGTTGTGTTTGTGTAGCCGTTCAAGTTTCATTTACTGCTTTTCTGTGTCTCACTGTCAGGTATCCCTGGTCGGATAGTATTGTCAAAGATGGTAACAAGGTTGTAAGCGAGAATATTGACGATGCATACGTATGATGCAATGTTTTCTATTGTCTAGTCGATAATAGTGTTGGTGCCAAAGATGATGATGCTTTTGGTTGAAGAGTACGAATACTAGTGGAGAAAGGTCACGGCATAATTATGCTCATGTAGCAGGTCAATACTGTCAAACTATTGTTACATTTATTGTCGTCAATATTGTCACTAGACATATACATTAGTAATCCATCGTCATTATAAAAGCTTACGTGTACTTTATAATATTTATGTTGTTTTCAGAGCTGTCATTTTGATATTAAAATGTCAAAGGCAAACTTAACGAGATACAAGTGTAGTTAAAAATAAGAGAGAAAAAAATGGAGGGAAGATTTTTCGTCATAAAACCTTAACAAATCTGATAATGGCAAATCTTTATGAATTAAATATATTTTTAATCTGTGTTTGATGGGAACGCATTAGTCGTAGTATATTCTTGTGTGACAGGTATTTCATTCATTTAAAACTCATTATTTGATCAATCTCTATATTCAATACATTACGGATGATTTTATTATGTTGAAACTTGTTAAATAAATAGTTCTTATCTCGAATCAATTGTTATTGCCATATTAATGTTTTATAATCAGAACAAGATGTTGTGATGGCAAAATTATTGACTTAAATGATGCAACATGGATGCCCTTGTGTCTTAGGTGTTGTGTACTTTTGACATATCTTGCATATGTACATGTAAAAGATAGAAGTGCATTTATGCACAACCACATAACAAGAAAAATATAATACAGTACTGTGGTTTTACGAATTATTTTTTAACCTTTATTTCGTAGATTTTGTAACAAAAACCACCTGCTTTTTATCTCCGAAAAACGTCAGTGCTATTAATTTTAGTTAAATATTTCTTTATTAGTCATTTTGACTAGAGTTAATTACAGAGCTGGAAATTTGGAACTGTTCTTTTTGTGACTTTCGCCCTCTGCTGATTCTATTGAGTCTGGTCTGCCCTGTTCAATTTGTTGTCTATTTCCAGTAATAATACATTTTTACCATTGCAGAAGAAGATATTGTCATTCAAGAATTTGGACATGTCGTTGTGCACGAGATGGTCACTTCAGAGATGTTGCAAACCATGTTGTCGATAGGTTCTTCTTCTGCACTCCGTCTTCTATGAGTATTCAGTATGTCTTCAGCTTGGAAGTTGTGTTGAATTTTCGAATTTTGTAGGTTGCTGGCATCACACTGTTTGGTCTCTAAGGGTATGCCTGTTTGCCAACCTTTCAGTCATGCTTCCTCAGAAAGCGCAAAATTTGCAATATTAATGCTAAAGTAAATGGCAGATCATTAATAGCACCAGTAATATTAAATTTAGTAAGCTTCTATGTGCATTGCATTACGCGTTTGTGTTGTAGAATCGATCGCTTTAGGAACTTTACAATCAGTTTATCAATTTTCTGATGATTAAAATATATCATTTTTATTTATTATTTTATTCCATTTTAATTTTCTTTAAACGAGACAACACTTGGCTGAGATAACCTGACGTTATGATATCGCGGAAATGTCTGGATACCACTGGGAGTCTCACACCTGTTTCAAGTATCAACTCATGCAGGGAAACATGAGAAAACGTATACATCGCAGTTAGTAGTCGTATAGTCGAACATGGAAATTGAAACACGGAAGACCCCCCTCTGTAGCTATTCGCTTTACATTCAAGAAACAAGTTTTACTTCGTATAAACAGCAATATGTGTCAAACTCATTTAAAGTTGGGTGTCGCGAACACGGACCCCGCGCCATAAGCTCTGGGTGGCTATCTGTCTTCATCATACATTTTACGCACCGCAATCTTGTTTTGGCATCAGTAGTATTAACATTTTGGGAGCCAAGCTAAACACAGAAATGTATTTACGTAAACAGTTATATATATTTAGCGTTTATCTTTTGCGACAATGGAAAACCATCAAAGTTATCACCCATGTTGCTTTTACGACATCCTGTAACATGTACAGCATTCTTGATCACGTGATCAGTCCTGAAATCTCGCGTTATCTCGTCGTAATATCAGACGAGACCGATACATAAGATTACCAAAGCCTAGCATGACATCGCCCTCTTTCTAATTGCCTTTAACGCGTTCTTTGTGATAATCGGTGTGTTTCTATAGGGTTGATGACGAATCGTCTCGTAGAACCACTGAGTTGACGATAAGACTTTAGAACCGATGACGTCACGGCCAAATTGAAAGGCGTCAAAATGTGCGGGTTTGTGTGAAATTATTGTGGAGTGACCCTTTACGAATAGACTATTGTGATGTGGTATCATACAAGCCAAGGACAGGAAGACACATGTAAATACAATACTACAGAACTCGTAAAGAGATTATCCTATTCGTTTCAATATGTTCTAAATCATATCAGTTGTAACCCCGATCTTGTGCCATGATCAGACGGGTGCATATTATAATACTAATACTTATGTTACTATATATAGTAACAAATTTGCCAATCTGATACTGCCAATATTATTTACTAGAAAACTGAACCAGCTCTGACTTATAACTAGAAGCTCCAAAACAGTCATCAATAATTATATACCAATGAACCCGATATATTTCTGTTATAAAACACTACGGACTTAGAGTCCGTTTGTGAAAATATGTAGAATGTATCTCTCTACAACAACAGCGAATGCACATTATATGGACAGTGTTAAAAATGCATGCTTGCCATGGAAGTAGTTCCGGTCAAAGAATAATGAGATTTGTGGACTTTTGGAGATTAAACCATCAGTAACACAAAGCGTAAGTGCTTTTATTTGGTTCAGAAACAGTGATTTCGAGTATCACGGCGTAATGGTGTTAGAGAGAAAAGCCAAAGGAGAAATCAAAATTGTAACATTGTTTCAAGTTGCTCGCTCTTGTGGTATTCGATACCGCCAGGCATGAGATGCCGATGGTCACAAAAACAAGTTGTATTAAAAGGTGTCATCTTTGACCTATATAACACGTTTACTTATTGTCTTATAATTGATGTTCTCAAACAAATATTCTGTAAAACTGGTTTCACTCACGACCTGAAACAGTTAGTTGAAACCAAACATTCCAGTCTCTTTAATACCAGTATATGTATAACTAAGTAGACTATACTAACCTTTAATGAACATCGTAAGAAAAAAACTCCACTGCCGGAAATTGAATGTTGATCTGGTACTTATAAAAAAACCTTGTTGATTGGAGAGTAAGACTGAAAAGGTCAGAGAAAATTGGCACCAAATTCACACAATCCTTGCCAGAACAGTTGGAGACACCATTTCCGGTGTCGCTTGTTGCGTGTTTTGCGTGGAAATTACTTAGTGCGGTTTTTTGCGTATTTTCATTATACTTAGCTTAACAGAGTGATGCCAAAATTTGTAGCGCATGTTCTGCGAATGCTTGTATCGTCAAGAACTCTCTAGACTCTTCAACAATGGAGACACGTAAGCCCTCTTATTGGCTGGCGGCTTTGAAGTATCTAGTTTTTAATAGGCTGGATTTTATCCGGTACCTGCTTGGAGTGTCTAAGAGCGACGCGTCTATAACTATAGACACTTAACGTTATACTGATTTCTATGTATACCGTGGCGTACTGTCTTTACGACATTTTTGCATTGTAAATAGAAGGAAATACAGATATTCGCATACTGGTTATCAGACTTTTCACATAATATTACAAGTGTATTAGATTTTGTTTTAAATTATTTTATTGTTAATAACATCTGAGTGAATGAAAATATTCAAAAGGTATACATATTTTTTTTCGTCCGTGAATATAGAATTGTACCCTTGTATGCAGTGACTGAAAGCGTTTCCGCTCTAATATTCATATTTAGTTTATGAATGGAAAAACTACATTGTATCAAGAAATTAATAAAAAATGATGTTATCGAATAAAAATGAATTATTATCGATTTTTAAAGAGAATCGATAAAGGATTGGAGGATGGAGCCTCGGAAGGATGAACAAATGTCTAACCTATCTATTCATTTTAGTATATTCTATAAACTTACCACGAATCATATGCAGCAACTGTTGTAATATATCTTTCATTTACTAGGGTGAGTTTTGATAAGAACTCCTTTTCAAATTGTGCTCTTTTCGAGAGCGCCAAACCTTTTGAAGTCGGACCACGAAAGTTACACGTGTACGTCATAAGGTCAAAATGTTGCTAGATCTGGCCCCGTTCTCCTGAAGCATCTAAAGTAGGAACCTCATCTGATATTGAGATTTTTGCCCAAATCAGAGTCTAAATTGAAGATAAATCTGAAGTTGGGGTCCTGAAACTTTTATTGTAAAGCTCTCAGAATATTGTTTTCACGTTAGATCTAGTTTTCTATGGAAATTAACATTATTATTCACATTACAATATTTGAGATGAAATTTTCCTTAGATTGGTATTTTTCGGGAAAACGGGCTTACGTTCCCGGTATATATTGTGTGTAGTATATTGTTAAAGCGCTACTTGACAATGAACACCCATCTCATACAGGACGACTCTAAAGTGGAAGGCTTATATTTAAAGTTTATTAAAACATGTAAATTTCGCTACTGTGTCTTTGAACGCATCAGATGAAGCCCCTTAAAGAGATATGGTATAATTACAGCTTTATTTAAGCTCTGAAGTTTTAAGAATAGTTAGTGATATATCAAGAGAAGTTAAATAAGACTTTCATGAGTAGCAAGAGTAAGATAACTGCTCTCTGGCGTGCATGTAAGATGCACGTTTGTGTACGCTAATCCCTCAAGTGGTGCAGGACGACTGATTGGCGCCAATTTTATTCTTATACAATTTTAATTGCAGAAAACAGTTGGTGCTTTCTTATAAATTTTAACATTTTGTCAATAAGCATTTAATAGTTTCCACAATTTACGAATAGCTGCAATATAATTTGTTTCAATGGATCTTTGTCTACGGGTAAATGTTTAACTAAGAGTTGAGTTATTATTGGCTTTGAAACTTGCTGACATTTGGCACTCCAACGCTTCGTGTTCATATATTTCTTCAAACCCTTCAAAAACTAGCAAAAAACTTGTCGTCCAAATTTAATTTAATCAGTTTAAAGTTATAGCTTCATTTGATCTGTTATATTAAAAGACAGAATGAATTCGATTTCATCTAATTGCTTGTTAAACAGTTTGAAAAACATAAACTTATCTTTACATTATCATGATCTACAGATAACAACAAATAGTGCTTTTTCTGTTCTGTAACAACAACAACAACAACGGCATAAAGACAACACCGCAGCTTTACACAATTTACATCATACCATTGCAATACATCTTTTACACAACATGAGCAATGACTATGACTGTGTAAAGTATTGTTACAGTGTAATTTTAGAAAACTGAATACTATACCGTTCGGACCTCATGATGTGTTCGCTTTTCTCAATTGTTCGGGATTCTCTAAATTATACTCTTTAATTTCTATTTAGAAATAAAAGGTAAGTTGACATACAAAACCTCTGATGGCGACAATGGTCACGTCCAAATACATGGAATGACTTGTTATTTCGCCGCTGTCACCGCCTTTTCTGCCTCACCGCCACCGTCGCCCAAACGCAACAGCACCACAATTACCGCCTCCATCGCCAAAGCGCCGCCTGTCGCCACCGATGCTGCTGATAATTATGATGATTTAACGTTTTTACTTTTCCCCTTATTTTCCGTTCAATATTCCCACTCAATTGATTCTAATCAATCTAATATAATATCATAAAGGTACAGACGTCAATAATAGAATGTGCAATGAGTGTTTGTTCGTTATCCACATTTCTAATAATTGAACGTGAACAAACCACGTGGTACGTGACGTCATTTTAATTGATAGAGCTGAGTCCGTGTCCAGCATAAACTGTGACCTTTTGTAGAATAATTTGTTAGTGACATGGATATTTCTAGGGCCTTCTTGATTTCAGTGTCGAGAAAGTCTCATTAAAATCGGTCAAATAATAAAATACTTACTGTTGCTTTAAACGTTTACTCAACATCTTTCTCTTGCGTTGCAAGCCAAAACCTACGTCACAGACCACGTGGTATGTCCAAATTGTGATTGTCGGGTTATGAACATATTGACACACTATGAACTCTTGGTTTCCATGCTCACGCCCTGAGCATTTTGGAATGTGACTTTAACACGAGTTTATCGTGTTTTATTATATAATAATCAACGAAGTTATCTGCTGAGCGTTAAGTCTTATATACCTATAATTTAACTTTTATCTTAAAAACTTTTCAACGTGTTTTCAAGTGGCATTAAGTGTGTTTAACAGTATGATTGGTATAGGAATTGAACGTGTCAACACATTATTGTATATATTACTTATAGTAAAGTTATGTATAAAGCTGGCGACATCAGAATAATAAACGCTTGTCGGAGACCGTCGTTAACGTCTTCAAGGCATTATTTCTATAATCCCCAGTTTTCAATTAACTTGTTAACTTTAAGAGATGTAAACTGGAGAGGGCTTAATTTTACATCATAAAATTTCAATAGATGCTATACTATGAGGAGTTTAAGGCGTTTATTGGAACACGTGACGTAAGTAAGGGTCCTTATAAATAAGGCTACCGACAGTCCGCTAGACGCTTGTCTGTGACAAAAATTGCACTTTTCTTGAGATTTAATATTCTGTACTTATGTCATGGGCTTTATACCACATAAATTTGTGCAATTAGATGTCCGGGAATGTGAAGTTTGTGAACATTAGTACGGTGATCTAATATACATCCCTCAAGTACCCCTTGTTTTACGTATGTTCCTAGTTAGGACCCACTTTTGAAGACAAGGGTCGCAGTTGTTTAAGGGGATTAAATGCTGATCCTTGTCTCATTAACGGAAACGGTTCTACGTAATTGAATTGCACCTACATACTTAGAAATTATTGGTGGGGGTTGTTACGTTCCAAACTAATTCCGTCTTCTTTAATTATGAGGTATTTTGTTGTTTCATAAATTGTGCTTTTTTGCGCACGTCGTTGTACGATGTAGCAACATGACCGCTTTTTAAGGGATAGAGAGGATGTTTTGGTTCTTTTTTACAGACAAAAAAGTCAAGCAATCATAAACACCAACTTCTTGTGATTGTAGGCACGGTATATCTCCGGACAGACGGATGGAAGCCTAACACGTGCTACAAGACGTTCGGAAATTAAAGTTGGTAGGATAGATGGAAATCATGCAAGTCTGCTTCGATTGCAGATTGTTATCTGCTTTTTCTAAAACACTTAATAAGGTTGCACCGCATGTAGTTCTCTAGTTTTTCTCAGAGTGATGACGTCACATTAGTACAATAAAATCTAAGTTTAGACCTAACGGACTATTTGCAGTAGGCAAAAGCGCGGTCCAAGTAATGTGGTGCCATATAATCTACAGCTAAAATGTTCGCTGACAGAACTAATTCTGATACGAATCCAGTTATTTTTGTCTCCTAATTGAAGAGTAACAGTCATGGTAACGCTTGTACTGGGCTCTCGCCAAAGTCTCGCACAGGGCTCGCGCTATAATCAACGTGCTTCTTAACACAAAATGTAAACAATCGGGCGTCAATGTTCGGATGGTTGTTAGAAATAAAGTGTATTGATGTGTTGATGGTCGCCATGAGGTAACAGAAACATTAGTATCACTAGTTATGATTTATAACATCTGACTGGATGGCATTGCATATGTACCATGTCAAAACAATCAAACGCTACATCAATAGTTCCGATTCACATTATCTTCATCGATAAGATCCGATAGATTCCGAATTCAGCGTTTGCACCAGAACGAGGCTCGTGGAGATGATAAGCGATAATTTGATCATGATTTAATATCGGATCCATGAAATTTAGGAACTTCTCGCTAATAGCTCGTATAGAAACAATACAGAACAGCTTTTTATCGGACAATTCAACTAATTAACTTTCCATTTGATACCGTCAGAACCAAATGCTTGCGCATTTTATTGATTTTTTCTCGCATAATCTGTAACCTCTAACAAAATAGAATATTTATGAGGGGAAATATAATTTAACACACAAAACTGTCGATGCTGAGATATGGAAATTACATTCTACACGCGAACCCGACAAAGTGAATAATTCCCGAATAATGCTTAGCATTCATTTACCGCCGAATTACCATTGGAACGGCTAAACGCCAATGTCTCATGAATGATTTAAATGACTTGCCTATAATCACATATGGTGGTATTAGGTTTGGGATAATTCTCTCCTCCACTCCAGCGGCTGATGAATATCAGAAGAGGGTCTAATGAAGTGAACAATAGTTTGATTACGTTTGTTTATGCCGCTCTAGTCACTAGCATTGTCCACAGAATCGGGTAATTACATTTTATCCACATTTAACACCCCATCTTTACTCAGGGGCTAATATCACGGCCGACGTACCATAATAGCTGATAATTGCATCCCAATTTCCATGTGTTTTGGAAAACCGTCCGATACTTGACGTAATGAGATAATAGGAACCAATTAGGGACTCAAGTTTCCATTCAAATTAGACAGGAATCGTTGTTTAGCCGCGTGCGCGGTTGCCATGTTTTGGACGTGGATATGGTTCCACTAATGAATGTTATGATAATACTGTACAGTGGCAGTCCTGGTAGCAATGAATATTGATGTGAGTATAAAAACAAGTGTCCATTTTACTTATATCAGCGTCCCGGTAGAGATATCTTACACATGTCATCACGAAACGACGAGTAAACGAGACATCACGCGATCTTAATACTTTGCATACTACATGTTTTTTTCTTGACTTTTAGGACTTGATGTAAAAGTGCATTGCTATGTACCAGAGACGATGGATAATGTTATCAATATGCTCGGTAGTTACTTGTTCATTTCGCTTGTTTAGAATGAGCTTTAATTATAAGACTGATACATATTTAAATTCAGCATCAAAAGGCGCTTCTTATGAGCATATCTTCATGGAAATTGGAACCTGTCATGTTGGAACAGCTTGCTATACCATAAGTATAGAGTGGTTTTCGGACAGTTTTTTCTTGTTTTCTTAAAATATCGAGTTTGTACTTACGACCTTTTCATTCTAAGCCAGCGGAATGCTATGTACGTGAAATCTGACTGTATATGTAGGTATTTGTGGTGCGTTGTGGAGTTGACAGCCCGAATAGTCAATCAAAAGTAAATCACTCAAATAACTTTTTTTGTTAAACTGTTGAAGTTAATTAGGGCTTCAGTATATATCTGAATGTTTTATTGGCGGTTAGACAATAAATCGTCACAGGCAGACGACCTAATAGACAGTCACGTTTTTATTTCAAATTAATTAAATTTCTCTCACGTGTATTTTGCTATGCACGTTACGCACGTGTCGCACGGGTGAAGTCTGTAATATTAAACTGACGTATAAATTCTCACAAGCTACCCTAATTTGGAAACAAAAAATCATCAGTTTGAAAAAACGTCAAACTCCCAAATCCGTTTACTGCCGTCTGCTCAGCGATAAAAACAAACATATTCCGAAACAGTTTTAAAACCACGTGGTTGATGAATTAGGTCAAAGTAAAAATTGAATATATCTGGCAAACTATTGGTAGGTATAAAAGCGTTTTTTGTTCCCGGCGTATGTTGAATAAATGATAAAGTTAAGCACTTAAATTGATACACAAAAACACCCAGTACTGTCATCCAGATTTAGTTGACGAGGGTTTGGCTTCGTTTGACAAATACGTATCTGCAGGTATAAAATTCTAATATATGTCATAATAGCCACATAATGTTTGGACAATCCTAATGGACATGTACATGTCGCTGGCTTATGTTCCTATTTTCATGAAAATCCGAACTTGTCATGTTGACCAAACTGAAGTTGACAAAGTATTCTTTACCATAAGTAAAGAGTGATTGTCAGACAGTTTTTCTTGTTTTCTCAAAATATTGATTTTGTAGTTACGACCTTCTCATTCTAAGCCAGCGATATATTTCAGATACAAAATACGCTGTTTCTTGCTTCGCACAATTGAATGTTTGTCAGGCAATGTATGCAAATCATCGTTAATTTATTCAGAATCCGTTTCAATCCTTGTGCTTATATGTATTTCAACATACAAACCATCTACCAGGACATATTGTTGTTTGACGTTGTACGATGACATTGCTAGAACAAGACCACCTGGGAGTGAGAATGGAGTACGTACATTTCTTCATGTTGATCCGCGACTGGCACGTCTTCTATTCGGTGCATAACATGATTTTGCTTGTCATCAGAGGTACAGAGTTAAAGACAACACCAAAACACAACACATACAGCAATAAATTTGAGTTTTTGCACACATAGCGCGTGTTTCGTACCCATTTCACTCAGACGCTTGTCTCCAGCGCTCCTGTGACCCAAACGCTTGGTTGTCACGTTTGGCGCGTTTTACTCACCATGCATATAAATCACGTGATTGCTTTGACACAACAGGTCAAATGTCTTTGAGAAAAAGTCAAATATTGTGTAAATGAACACTTTGTCGTAATAAAACAAAAGCAATTACATTTTATACACGACAAAAACTACCGAAATATTCGCTTTTTATCGTGTAACATCCCCATAAACGTAGATGTTGGACAAGTACAAAAATGCATTTTCATGTTCTGTTCAGCACGGGGGACAAAACGTCATATCAAAACTGGTAATCGCTTCTGAATACTATTAAAACAATATAGTAAATTATTATATAGACCACGATTATTACATAAGTCATAAAAATGTCATTTTAATTTCTTAAACAGGGTTTTTGACGCCAAATAAATCATGATTTTTACATGCGTTTTATAAATTATTGTTTTGACAGATCAGCGTGAAATTATCATGGGATTTTATTTTGTGAAGTTTTGTCTCGCACACAACATTCAACCATGCCTTGCTCCTGGCGTCTCTGAGATCCACTTGTCATACTCCGTGTCGTGGTTTCTGTTCTTTTTTTCCCCGTTATTTATTGGGGGAGGTAAATCTACATATTTATATTTTAACTTATAAATGGTAAAACGCTAATATTTTATAATCTAATTTTCACTTGCTTATTATAAATTTTATTGTCGCAATGATTTATACTCATTGTTGCCCGTCTTTGATTTATTACCGTGTTAATGAACTACCGAGTATGTCAGTACAGAGTCTTAGTCATAGTTGCATCCTACTAACAATTATAATATTCACACAGACTGTAATTATTCTAATAAACCATATATTTTAATTTACATTTTTCATTAAATATCTAAATCGTATTTTACATTGCGTGGGAGAGGTTTCGAGGGATTGAACTTGCCGCGACGAGTTCTTAAGTAAATGTTATAACCCAGAGTAAATCATTTGCTGAAACCGCTGCTACTTGTCGGAAGTGATCGATTGATTTTTTCGAAAAAAATCGAAGAGCATTTAGAACTTACAGGTATATTTCAGAGTAACAGTTAAGCAACGGATGCAGGTTTTGATATACCAAAAACTACTACAAATGTACTTGCACATTGTACAGTCAGTCTGATAATAAGAAATATGCAATTACTTTGAAAAATGTAGATTGATGTAATATTAAAGGGCCGAAAGTCTTGAAGTAAGAACGATAAGAGTGTGCGAATAAGATACATCGACTATAAATCGATGGCTTAGGATTAGAAGGTCGTAAGTGCCACTTACTACCTTTTAAGATTCATACATATTTAGAATAAGCACCACAATGCGCTTCTTATGAGCCATTTTCGTAAAAATCTGAACTTGTCATGTTGACCAAAATGAAGTTGTAAAAGTTTTACCATTAGTAATGAGTAAATGTCAGACAGTTTTTCCGTGTTTTCTCAAAATATCGATTTGGTAGTTACGACCTTCTAATTCTAAGCCATCGAAATATCAATTTGCACTTTTGCACTTTTTGCACCTTTTGCCAGTTATTATTAGCAGTGTGATTTTAATGTAGTGTATAGCAGTGCATGGGCTTACAGGGCGACATGTCAAAGATTTTCCCACCTCTAAGGTGTACATGGTCAGTAGATGTCGGTGTCACGGATAATTGTTACTGACCATAATGTCCAGAAAGCAGCAGTGTCTTTAGATAATATTACAAAAACATCGTATCTGTCACTTGTACATCTATTGTACTGATCATGTTAGATTTGTTCAGGTATTTGTATACGTAGGCTTATCAGTAATTGCTTGTTTCGTGCTAATCCTTATCATTGTGTGTATGAGACTAGGTAACGAGAATCGACAACAAACACGAATATCACCCAATATTATACAGATAGCTATAATATTTACATCGTGTCAGGGAGAAGAAAAAGAAGAAAAACGGTAACTTGATAAAGTATTGTTGTTTTATGCGCTCTTCCCACACAACATATAACTTTGAACTTGTATTTGAAAACAACAAAGGTATATAATGTTGTTTGTGATCGACATGTAGATAGGCTGTCAGTTCGCTGGTGTGATGTTGAAAAAAATCAGATTTGTTCATGCGATATACATGTAGTTTATTTGGATATGTCTGCTAGAAATTACTTCCATGACGCCTGGAAGAGTACGTATTCATGATCCATGGGTTGTGATTCTGAATTACGCTGGCTTAGAATGAGAAGGTCGTAACTACCAATTACGACCTTATAAGACTGGTACATAATTATCTGAAATCTACGTTATAAGGCGCTTCCTATAAGCCTATTGTCATGCAAATATTAACTGACTTTGTTATGTTGACCAAACCGTAATTTGGAAAAAGCTTGTATTACCATAAGTGAAGAGTGATTGTCAGACAATTTTTTCTTGTTTTCTCTATATATCGATTTTGTACTTACGACCTTCTCATTCTAAGCCAGCGATATTCTCTATTTAGTGTTAAACAAGCCCTTCTGATGAGACAAGACAAATAGGTTACATTTCTAGAGAACCTGTCTCAATGACTTTTTGTTCCGAGGCACTTAGATTTAAGACTTAGGTTTGAAAATAGTTGAAGCTTTCCTATGAGGCGGCACGTACATTTGTATTTAATCTTTCTATTAATTTGATATACTAGTATGTACGAGTACTTTTGAAGCGTTTTCGTTAATTAAACTTGTGATACCATTTGAAATAAAATATACGCCTACGCAATCTTAAAAAAGTGAATCTTGTTAAGGAACTTTTTCTTAAAAATGAATCATTTAATTTAAACCACATGTTTTGTTAACATTAGTTGCCTGGTTTGTAAGCTGGTATACCCTCAATGCAAGTATCCACCCTAAAGTAAAAATCAATCCAGTTACAAAATATGGCTGCCAATAAATAGACTAAATGTGATATCGAAAAAGTGACTTTTTAAATAGTCTTATTTTCTGGGTTGCTTGGATAGTAACATTGTCCCGTTATATACTGAATAAAATTTTGAAATGTTAGCTTTCCATTGGTATATGAAATATCAGATGAGATCATGCACATTCACATGCCATTAGTTTGTAATTGGGACATATATTATGAAACACCCTGTACAAGGGACAACCTAATCTACATTCTACAATATTGAAATGAATGAACGTAAAGAAAAGTTCCACAGTTATTTAAAACTTCTACAAATTTCTCTGCACAAACACCAGTCAATCCAGAAACAATGCAGCTTGTAATTCGTTTTTGAAAAACACAGCATCGTGTTAATATGTTTAAATTTCTACGCCGTACTTTGGCATTTCTAGTTTTATATTAGACAAGAAATTCCTCAAATTTACAAGAAAATAAATACGTCTAACGATTCCACATCTCACCATGCGGACTTAACTACTTTCATTCAATTATGATACAGCTCAATGACATTTTCCAGAGTATGCATCCCATGCCAAAACTACGGGTGTTGTCAGTGTATTGGCGCCTAACTACCGACCCGTCAATGCACTTTCTGTTTAACTAACAAGTTTTATGTCCGAGAAAATTACCGCTTCGCGTGGAGCCCGTTTCAAAGAAAGAACTTTAACATGTACAGTATTCAAACCTTTCTACCTTTGGCTGTAATTTCATTGGTTATTATTGCCACCTATGCGTGCTTTTCATAAAATCTTACGAGTCTTTTAACCCTGTTGTTTCTTATTCGTTCTAGTTGCGCTTGGAATTCTTGTTAAAAGACCATTAAACGTGCTTGTACATTTTTACAATGTGACTTGAACTTGTCATCTATTGTGGCAACCCAGTCGTGTGCATGTCTTAAACCCCGGTAACATCCGTCTTGGACATTATCACAGCAGGGGTGGGGTATTATCTGTTTTCTTGCATTTATCAATGTCTTATGTTTCATAGCAACATAAACGTTCCGTTCAGCGCGCGATTTACCCTTTGCTTTAGACTATACTGACTGGCCAGAAACTATTTATCATAATAGGGTTTTTTTGTTTTTACTTTAATCATAATTCGTACCCAGTTCGGCTCATGGTCCGTACGTTTCTAATTTCTGCATGTGCGTGAAGTTAGCAGCCAGTTGCCAGTTGCCAGTTGCCAATTCAACTTTTTGAATCGGCAACTGGCAACTGTCAGCTAACTTCACAACCCAGCAGCCGATTCGTCGATTTCGAAAGTTGAATTGGCAACTGGCAACTGTCAGCCAGCTGACGATTCAAATTTCACTGTAGACTCGAATTGGCAACTGGCAACTGTCAGCCAGCTGACGATTCAAATCTCTCGGGAAAATCGAATTGGCAACTGGCAACTGTCAGCCAGCTGACGATTCAAATTTCACTGTAGACTCGAATTGGCAACTGGCAACTGTCAGCCAGCTGACGATTCAAATCTCTCGGGAAAATCGAATTGGCAACTGGCAACTGTCAGCCAGCTGACGATTCAAATTTCACTGTAGACTCGAATTGGCAACTGGCAACTGTCAGCCAGCTGACGATTCAAATCTCTCGGGAAAATCGAATTGGCAACTGGCAACTGTCAGCCAGCTGACGATTCAAATCTTTCGGGAAAATCGAATTGGCAACTGGCAACTGTCAGCCAGCTGACGATTCAAATTTCAATGTAAAATCGAATTGGCAACTGGCAACTGTCAGCCAGCTGACAATTCGAAAAAAAGTTTTTTTTTTGTGAAAAATCGAATTGGCAACTGGCAACTGTCAGCTAGCTGACAATTCGAAAAAAAATTTTTTTTTGTGAAAAATCGAATTGGCAACTGGCAACTGTCAGCCAGCTGACAATTCGAAAAAAAATATTTTTTTTTCAGAAAATCGAATTGGCAACTGGCAACTGTCAGCCAGCTGACAATTCGAAAAAAAAATATTTTTTTTGTGAAAAATCTAATTGGCAACTGGCAACTGTCAGCCAGCTGACAATTCGAAAAAAACCCACTTTTTTTGTGAAAAATCGAATTGGCAACTGGCAACTGGCAGCCAGCAGCCGATTCAAATTCTACTCCAAAATCGAATTTGCGACTGGCAATTCAAATTTCACGGTCGATACTCCCAGCTACTTTGGTCTGGGAAAAGCTCCAGTGGAGCTACCTATAATCTCCGTGGTCTCAGCATAATAGGTCATTATCAGCAACACCATGTAATTCATACCAATAAACTGACTCATTAAAAGTGTGCAGGGCGTAGTTGGGCATACGCAAATACGCAAGATACGTACGCAGTTGGAATAACTGACAAAATTAAAGTGATATGAAAAGCAATAAAATGCCATGCCTGGTGAGGCATGTTTTACATGTGATAATATGTGATTTATATAGACAACTCTATCTGCCTGTGTTCGAACAATCGACCCCCTTCCAATGCAAACGCTCAAATCACCCGACCAGAGGCGAGGTATACAAGTGCGGTTTCAGTGCATGAACCTGTCGGGTAACCTGTCGGGTATGTACACTTTCTATCACATGGACTGATCACTAGGTACATGGATAGGCCTACATTTTCTCTATCTCCAGTACCGGTTAGTTTCAAGCATGTCATTTAAACATAAATCAGCGGGAATCATTTCTTTTAAACAGCAATGATACATGCCGGAGTCGGAGAAACACACATGAAAGCGCTCTCGTGTCTACAATGGGCAGCAATGATACATGCCGGAGTCGGAGAAACACACATGAAAGCGCTCCCGTGTCTACAATGGGATTGCCTACAATATCATACATATTAGTAAAAATTAAAATTCTATGACCATATAGAGCAAGGATATGTATTAAACAGTTACCTAAAACCGACACTTTACGTATCCATAGTTATACGCAGTGCAACCTATGCACATTTAGCAACTCTAGTATGAGCATTATCATATATTGCAGAAGCTGTCTCTCACTATAATATATCTCTTACCTACATACAGCAACAGCATCTGAATGACCAACAATATGTGTGTTTCCGATTAGTTGTCGTCCGAGAGGTGTTACTGTATATAATATAATGAGCTAGTACAAACTTTATCTTGTAATTATTTCTATAATGCAAAAGCTTTTATTCAGACATTCTACAAACATATATACAAATATGTACTTGTCATAGAATCCATCATTGTGTATGGTACGGAGTCTAGTTAGTGCCAAATGAATGATCGTGCCTCGCATCAAGAGGGCGAGGGGCGAGACGCGAAAATCGGTCGACACACGAAACAAGGCGCGATATTCAAACACGAGATCTCGCTCTGTCGCAGTATCAAAACCACGACATTTCGCGGTAAAATATCGTGTCTCTCTTGTTGTGTCGCGCGATTTTCGCATGCTGCTTTGTGTTTCGCACGATATAACATCGCGCGATTGTTGCAGTCGCATAAAATGTTCCAACCGCGAGACAGGACAAACGAAGCGAGGCAAGAGAATCGCGCGATACACGAAGTGAGGCGCGGTATTATGTCACGCAAATATCAGTGTTAAAGTAATTTTCACCACAATATGTCCTGGCAAACAATAAAACTTGGTATGATAAAAAGGAGCATACTGAGGCAACCAGGCTCTTTGACCCTGGAAGACCGGGTATGTAGATGTAGGCAGGCTAAAGGGAGTCGAACTATACCATCGCTAGGCCCCTATCTTGGGGCTGAAAGAGGGGCAAGATCCCCAAAATAGCTACTAAAGCGGTATGCAATTGGCGACTTTGGATGGATTCGGGCCCGTGAACAGCCCAAACCATGCTGTGTGACCCCATCGAGTCGAACGAGACCCATCCGAACGTACCTATCTTGGGGCTGATAGGGGCTAGAGGACCTGATCCCTTGGTGCCTATAACAGCAGTGTATTAAACGTTGTTTCGGGCCGGTTTCGGGCCCGAACATAGTCCAAACCAGGCTCTGTGACCCCGGAAGACTGGGTATGTAGATGAAAGTCAGGCTGACGGCAGTCGAACACGACCGTCGCTAGGCCCCTATCTTGGGACTGAAAGGATGGCCAGATCCCCGAAATTAGACAAAATAGCAGTAAACCATAGGCGACTTGTGATGGGTTCGAGTCCGTATGCAGTTATCACATAACGGGAACAGTATAATAACTGAAATAATAGCGGGTAAATCGTGACAAGTTGTATAACTTACGAAAATCTAAAACTGGCAAATAAACGGTACAGTGTGAATGGAGTTGGGTGTACAAACAGTATCAGAAAAAGTGACCGGACAGCCAAAGGGTTACTAACAGACGCTAGATGATTGACAGTTTGAAAGATTTTTTAACTCTAGACTATAAAAATAGAGTTTCCTCTTGTTGCTATATGAGCGTAAAACTGTGTGAATATTTAATTTGTTAAACCAATGACAGAATAAACTGCATATGATGTTACGATTTGTTTAATACTCAGGGCAATAAATTATATAAACTGTAATTAAAAATAATCCGAATAATAGAAAACCAACAAGACTCAATCAAGGATGAAGGTCAACTTTTTATACAAATTCCCGGAAGTATCTAGCTAGTGTGGACTCCAAATGATGTAATAAGGTACTACTGTTATGTGAATTTAATGTCGCTATTCTGTAGCATATTAAGTTTGATCTATACATTTCTTTGAAAATTGTTTTTTTACATGTGTAAACTTTCCGAAACGAAAGTGACGCAATGTTAACGTCGGCATTGGTATAGGTTGACGTCTTGTGAAAAACGTATCAGGAGATTTTATTTTTTTGTATATATTGTAGGTAAGATATATTAGTTTAACATATAAAATATATCATTTTTTGATGGGCAGTTTTTTTGAAATTCCAGACACTTGCGTAATTTTTGGCGAATCAAAATTGTAAACGACGTCATGTTAAGGATTTAATTGGCGCGTTTTGAAATAAATGTGTTAAATGTACGTGCATATGCACTGATGCGCATTCATCATACGAAGCTAATGCCGAATGTTTGACATAGCTGGTGTAATTATAACGATTACCACAGCCGTATTACTATGTAAAGGATTGATCGCACCGTCACGTAAAGACGCGCGTTACATGGCAACTTTTGGACGTCATAGCAACGTCATTATAAAAAATACGGAAGTGTAAAGTTCAAATTTAAATCGGAAATAACTTCAATTTTACAATGATACCAAATTTGTATATTGACTCTGAGAGTTTTCAATCCACTGGTTCCACCTTAAAAGTGTCCTGAATTGATAAATGAACTGAATTGACTCAATTTGCTCGCAAAATTAAATTAAAATACAAAATTAATCATTTAGAAAACGTATTAGTGTGAGATTCAGGTCCGGTAAATAATGCATTTTTCTAGATCGGTTCGCTCACACAATTCATTTATTGGTGAATAGTATCAAGTAGAGATCAAGTTTGTGTGATATATGTAGGCGGTTCAGATAGTATAAATTATGTATATTTCAAAGCTTCATCGCGACAAGTATTTCAAGTTTTACGTGTAATAATGGTTGTATGCGCTATGCCACGTATATTCCATTACAAGAACGGACAGGTCCGCATCCTATCAAGATTCGGTACGATTCATACACTTTGCGACCATTGATGATGTGGTAACAAGGCAAAACGGCTGAGCGCGTGCAAAAACGACTACAACACACAATCTACCAGGCTCCCATTCGGATGACTAAGGAATGCCCGGATAGACACGTCAAAGCAACGTAACAACTCGGACGAGAGACACGGATAATCTCGGATCAGCACAGTATGTACTCGCGTATTCCGTGTAACCACCATGCTAGGTCTGGGGACAATCGCACCTCTGCTGTCTTGCTAATTGATAGGCCGGATCTGGTATATGCCGAGAACACGTCAGGGTAAGCACGACTCCAGTTAGTCAATGCAGAAATACCGATGAACTTCATGTTCACATTCATCGCAAGATTGTTCGTATAGCGTCAGAAGATGAGATGTAGGTGACTAGAGTTTTGTTGTCGTAGATATACATGTGCAATTACAAGTTTTTAAAAAATTACACATTCAGCCAATTTATAGATACGCAAATCATGCAATAATTATTCAGTCATTAACATATATATATTGTATGAAAGTAGACTTGGGTTTCAAAAATATGAGATTCGTTGGACTTTTGAGTTAGTGTAAATATTGATTTTGAATCACTATAAAACAGCGAAAATGGTCTTAATTCTAAGGCGGTTGGATTTTTGAGGTTGTCCTAATGCAAAGTTTAATTCAACGTGATTGAATTGTTTCAATGTATTATTATGACATTTAGGATTGTATTATCATTTCAAATACATTGTAATATGTTGATGTTTTCAAAATATCCAATGTATACACTAAATACAAATGTAGATGTCAAGTCAATTACCTTTGATCAAATCTGTTGATAAGTTTGTAATATATTTAATTCTTTTACCACAGTATAATAACAACCTCGCATCTCTTAAGAGTTGCAAACAATAACCCCCCTCCTCCATCCACGAGACGATCAGCAATATAGCCAGTCGAGTACCGTCAGAGTCGACACGGAAAGACGGGCCGGAGTATAGGCAGCCCATCACTCAGTTAGCTAGCCAGCTACCCAACCGTTAAATAGCGAACACATGCGTCGCGAAAGAAACACATGACCGGTAGGTAGTGGCGAAGTTTGGCGTACCGTCTCGGTTGGCTAGCTAGCTAGTCGTTAAGTAGCGAGCACATGCATCACAAAATAAACTCAGTCGGCATTCGGACGTACAGTCAAATGAACCAAAAAGAGGGAAAGCGCGAGGCATCAAAAGCTCACGACAGAAACCCGAACGCTACATGTGTTAGGATGGACGCCGATGACAGCTCAATCTGGTCGGCAAGTGGTTTGCCCGGGGGTAGGGACGTTGTGCCCATAACGGAGCGCGGCTTTTGAGCTGCCCGGTGCAAGGGTTGGATAAGAATGGAAACCCCACCGGGAAAACTGACTGTCGAAGCTAGGTTTATAGACCAACTCGATGGCAGATTTTTCACATCCAAGCTAACCTGTTGAACAAACAGGTATGTGAAGAGATTTCCAACACACCAAAAACTGGTCGAATCCAAGCTATTTGTGAAAGTGTTTTCCCCGAGGTGTAGTTTTGGATGCTTGGTAGAAGGGAAATTCCGCTGAAAAAAACGGCTTGAAGACAATTGGCCGTTAGACGCGCTGTGACCATTTTTTTCAAAGGCATGCTAACCAGTTAAATTTGATGCCAAATGATGGAGCACAGGAAGAGCTTTCCAACGCACCCAAACTTGACCGAATCGGAACTTATGTAAAAATGTTTTTCCCGGGATGTAATTTTGGAGGGTTTGGTAGAAGGGAAATCCCGCCGATAAAGCCGCCTGCAAAGCCCGGTCGTTAGACGCACTATAGATTTTTTCAAAAAGCAAGCTAGCCAGTTGTGTTTAGTGTCCAATGAACGAGCATTGAAAGAGCTTTCTAACGCACCCAAACTTGGCCGGTTCGGAACTCATTGGAAGAAGTTTTCCCCGAGGGGAAGTTTTGAAGGGCTTGGTAGAAGGTAAATCCCGCCGATAAACAGCCTTCAGAAGCTCGGCCGTTAGACGCTCAATGACAGTTTTTGTTCAAAGGCAAGCTAGCCGGTTGAATTTGGTGTTAAATGAACGAGCACGGAAAGAGCTTTTCAACGCACCCAAACTTGTAGGGATCGGAGCTCATGTGAAAAAGTTTTCCCCGAGGTGAAAATTTGAACGGCTTGGTAGAAGGGAAATCCCGCCTATAAAACCGCCTGCAAAGCTCGGTCGTTAGACGCGCTGTAGATTTTTTCAAAAAGCAAGCTAGCCAGTTGAGTTTAGTGTCCAATGAACGAGCATTTAAAGAGCTTTCTAACGCACCCAAACTTGGCCGGTTCGGAACTCATGGGAAGAAGTTTTCCCCGAGGGGAAGTTTTGAAGGGCTTGGTAGAAGGGAAATCCCGCCGATAAACAGCCTTCAGAAGCTCGACTTTTGACGCTCAATGACAGTTTTTGTTCAAAGGCAAGCTAGTCGGTTCAGTTTGGTGTTAAATGAACGAGCACGGAAAGAGCTTTCCAACGCACCCAAACTTGTAGGGATCGGAGCTCATGCGAAAAAGTTTTCCCCGAGGTTAAAATTTGAACGGCTTGGTAGAAGGGAAATCCCGCCTATAAAACCGCTTGCAAAGCTCGATCGTTAGACGCGCTGTAGATTTTTGCAAAAAGCAAGCTAGCCAGGTGAGTTTAGTGTCCAATGAACGAGCATTGAAAGAGCTTTCCAACGCACCCAAACTTGGCCGGTTCGGAGCCCACGGGAAGAAGTTTTCCCCGAGGTGAAATTTTGAAGGGCTTGGTAGAAGGGAAATTCCGCCGATAAATAGCCTTCAGAAGCTAGTTCGTTAGACGCTCGATGACAGTTTTTGTTCAAAGGCAAGCTAGCCGGTTGAGTTTGGTGTTAAATGAACGAGCACGGAAAGTGCTCTCCAACGCACTAAAACTTGTTAGGATCGGAGCTCATGTGAAAAAGTTTTCCCCAAGGTGAAAATTTGGACCGCTTGGTAGAAGGGAAATCTCGCCTATAAAGCCGCCTGCAAAGCTCGGTCGTTAGACGCGCTGTAGATTTTTTAAAAAAGCAAGCTAGCCTGTTGCGTTTAGTGTTCTATGACCGAGCATTGAAAGAGCTTTCTAACGCACCCAAACTTAGCCGGTTCGGAGCTAATGGGAAGAAATTTTCCCCGAGGTGAAATTTTGAAGGGCTTGGTAGAAGGGAAATTCCGCCGATAAACAGCCTTCAGAAGCTAGTTCGTTAGACGCTCCATGACAGTTTTTGTTCAAAGGCAAGCTAGCCGGTTGAGTTTGGTGTTAAATAAACGAGCACGGAAAGAGCTTTCCAACGCACCAAAACTTGTTAGGATCGGAGCTCATGTGAAAAAGTTTTCCCCGAGGTGAAAATTTGGACCGCTTGGTAGAAGGGAAATCTCGCCTATAAAGCCGCCTGCAAAGCTCGGTCGTTAGACGCGCTGTGGATTTTTTCAAAAAGCAAGCTAGCCTGTTGCGTTTAGTGTTCTATGACCGAGCATGGACAGAGCTTTCTAACGCACCCGAACTCGGCCGGTTCGGAGCTCATGGGAAGATGTTTTCCCTGAGGTGAAATTTCGAAAGGCTTGGTAGAAGAGAAATCCCGCCAATAAAGCCGCCTGCAAAGCCCGGTCGTTACAAAGGCAAGCTAGCCAGTTGAGTTTAGTGTTAAATGAACGTGTACGGGAAGAGCTTTCCATTGCACCAAAACTTGTTAGGATCAGAGCTCATGTAAAAAAGTTTTCCCCGAGGTGAAAATTTGGACCGCTTGGTAGAAGGGAAATCTTGCCTATAAAGCCGCCTGCAAAGCTCGGTCGTTAGACGCGCTGTGGATTTTTTCAAAAAGCAAGCTAGCCAGTTGCGTTTAGTGTTCTATGACCGAGCATTGAAAGAGCTTTCTTACGCACCCAAACTTGGCCGGTTCGGGGCTAATGGGAAGAAATTTTCCCCGAGGTGAAATTTTGAAGGGCTTGGTAGAAGGGAAATTCCGCCGTTAAACAGCCTTCAGAAGCTCGGTCGTTAGACGCTCAATGACAGTTTTTGTTCAAAGGCAAGCTAGCCGGTTGAGTTTGGTGTTAAATGAACGAGCAGGAAAGAGCTTTCCAACGCACCAAAACTTGTTAGGATCGGAGCTCATGTGAAAAAGTTTTCCCCGAGGTGAAAATTTGGACCGCTTGGTAGAAGGGAAATCTCGCCTATAAAGCCGCCTGCAAAGCTCGGTAGTTAGACGCGCTGTGGATTTTTTCAAAAAGCAAGCTAGCCTGTTGCGTTTAGTGTTCTATGACCGAGCATGGACAGAGCTTTCTAACGCACCCGAACTCGGCCGGTTCGGAGCTCATGGGAAGATGTTTTCCCTGAGGTGAAATTTCGAAAGGCTTGGTAGAAGAGAAATCCCGCCAATAAAGCCGCCTGCAAAGCCCGGTCGTTACAAAGGCAAGCTAGCCAGTTGAGTTTAGTGTTAAATGAACGTGTACGGGAAGAGCTTTCCATTGCACCAAAACTTGTTAGGATCAGAGCTCATGTAAAAAAGTTTTCCCCGAGGTGAAAATTTGGACCGCTTGGTAGAAGGGAAATCTTGCCTATAAAGCCGCCTGCAAAGCTCGGTCGTTAGACGCGCTGTGGATTTTTTCAAAAAGCAAGCTAGCCAGTTGCGTTTAGTGTTCTATGACCGAGCATTGAAAGAGCTTTCTTACGCACCCAAACTTGGCCGGTTCGGGGCTAATGGGAAGAAATTTTCCCCGAGGTGAAATTTTGAAGGGCTTGGTAGAAGGGAAATTCCGCCGTTAAACAGCCTTCAGAAGCTCGGTCGTTAGACGCTCAATGACAGTTTTTGTTCAAAGGCAAGCTAGCCGGTTGAGTTTGGTGTTAAATGAACGAGCAGGAAAGAGCTTTCCAACGCACCAAAACTTGTTAGGATCGGAGCTCATGGGAAAAAGTTTTTTCCGGGTTGAAATTTTGAACGGCTTGGTAGAAGGGAAATCCCGCCGATAAAGCCGACCACTGAAAATCGGCAGTTTCAAACTTCATCATCTTTATGACTGTATAATTTCATTTTAATACATCGTTTTTATTGTTAATGTCAATGCTTTTAAAGGGTCTGTAGACTGGTCTGTGGTGGCATTTCCAAAATTTTAATGCTTCGGTCACTTCCACTACTCGACCGTCCCTCCACTGTCACTCACTGAGATAATTTTAATGATCGTTTCATCCGTGCGTTTGAGTGGGTATCCGACCTAACTAGAAAATGGTATTCGCAACGGTAAGTGTCGCTGGAGTTGACTCGACTGAGTGGGATTTCTCAAGTGGGCGAAACGGTCACTTGACAGTGACTCCAGCTACAATCAACTAAAGTTATGTGAATACCGATTTAGCGCACGAACGTTGGACTAATAAAGTTATTGTATTTTCAAAATAAATAAACCAACGAACCCTTTTGAAAGAATGTGTTGAAACCATCAATGCAGATTTTGTAACATGCATTTTGTAATATTTTGTAATCATTAAGTATATTTTTGAACAAATAAAGTTAAGTTGCAGTACAGTCTGAAATACGTGGAATTTAAATATAGTAGTTTCACTGCGATGTTAATAAATTGCATGCTGTATTGTATTCGTGTGAATAATACATGTATAAGGAATACGAATACGGAAATGCATGTATATTCATATATTGATTTTAATAATTGCTCTTAAATTCCGTGAATATAACAGAAATACAGTCGAACTTCGATGCCTCGAACTACCTTCGGACCGGGAAAATAGTTCGAGCCATCTACCGGTTCGAGGCATCGGGGGTACGAGTATATATGCACTGTAAATGTATAAGTTCGAACGCTTCTCGGTACGTGTAACTGTCAATCGTGTGTAATTGTCGTATTTTGAGTGTGTGTTCATAGTTCATGCATATTTAATGCATTTGTGTCAAATTGTAAAATAGTATGCATAATAATAATAAAAAATGATATTGTTTGCAAAAATTGGCTTGAAATCGTCGGCTGGCTTCAAATATTCACATTTGTAAACAAAGTTCCCTGTTATCCCCCGTTACCGGGTCCTTCGCCAAGTTGCTTAGTACAGCCTTAATTTGTAGTAAATCGTCATTACTTTTCATTTTGACAATGATGAAATTAATATATTCCGATCAGGTTTTCTACGAATAATGACCATCCAACATCGTTTTAAAGAATACAAACATTTAAATTAATGACAAATTTGTTGTTTCTAAATTTTATTCACGAAAAATAAATCAGTTATAATATTCTTCATTAAGTAATTAACGGACATAAAAGTGTTAAGTTTTTTTTCACAAACATGTAATACAATACAGCCGTAAACATATTTTGGGTACAGTAATTGTCACAAGGTGTTAATAACACCTTTCACGGACTTTCCGTGGATTTCAACAATCAATGAAAGGTGCGAAAATTTACATTGTTCGAGTCATCTACTGGTAAATCAAAGCAAGGGACCAGCAAGCCAGTTCGAGTGTTCGACCCTCGTACTGTTCGAGCCATCTAATGTTTTTCTATATGATTAAAGAAGGGATTTTGACGGGACCGGGGTACGAGTTCGAGGCATCTGGGGTGTTTGAGGCAAGTACTGTTCGAGGCATCGAAGTTCGACTGTAGTTTTATTAAAATAAAAACGTGGTCATCTGTAACACAGCCATGTATGTTATTTACTATGTTGCAAAATTAAAATTTGCCTTTGTTAAAATCATGCAAATGCACCGAATCCCCCAAAACACATTGAATAATTAAACATGTATTGTTTATACAGTGTACTATCTTATGCTACGGTCACATTTGCCCTACAAGCTCCGTACGAGTTGATTTTGCTGAACTCGCACGACGTCCGTACGGAGCCCGTACGGTGCTCGTAAGGATATTGATACTCGTACGAGTGTCTTACGGATTTTTTCGACTCGTAGAGGTCTCGGCGACATGGTAAAACATGTCCGTGATTCGCGTGCACATATCTTATGTGTACACATAAATATTTGTCTATACATCTATGTGTTCTTTTTATCTTTTAGTTTTTGACAACTGTGCAATATACATGTATTCAATGTACTTTAATGCATAATACTCATCGAACCATAATAAACTCTATACACGTATATAGCCCTGATCGTTCAACGTCGATCAAGAAGTAATTAAACGTTTTTCCTTGCATTTATAAACATGACATGAAAATTCCATCATTCTTTAATCATCTTACATATAATAATAACTAACAACAGGTAATGTCAGCTTCCTTATGAGTTCCCTACTTCAATAATACCTACGAGCTCGTAGACAACTCGGGAGCTCGGTGAATTTTCACCGAGCTCCTGAGTCCTCTAAGAGTTACGAAAATCCGAACGATGCTCGTAAGAGTTTGCAATGCCCGTACGGACTCCGTGCGGGCTTGCTAAATTTCGACTCGCACGGAGCTCGTACGACAAATGTGACCAGGCGAAATTGAAATATGTCGAAAAAAAATTCTTCTGGCACGGAGCTCGTACGGTCATCGTGCGGACACTTAACGGACACCGTACGGACATCGTAAGAGTGACTTGCGAGCTGCGATTGACCTACGAGTACCTTGCGAGCCCCGTACGATCTCTGTTCGAGCGCAGTAGGATCTCCGTACGAAGATTACGATGTCCGTACGGACCTCGTACGAGACAATTTCTTTTAATCGTACGAGGCCCGTACGAGCTGTGACCAGAAGCTAAAAACCTTAAATACCTTTAGGATTTGAAATATTTTGGACTCGTAGCCTACTCGTAGGTTGACAGTTGCCAGTTGCCAATTCGATTTTTCACAAAAAAAATATTTTTTTCGAATTGTCAGCTGGCTGACATTTGCCAGTTGCCAATTCGATTTTTCACAAAAAAAATTTTTTTTCGAATTGTCAGCTAGCTGACAGTTGCCATTTGCCAATTCGATTTTCTAAAAAAAAAAAAAAAATTTCGAATTGTCAGCTGGCTGACAGTTGCCAGTTGCCAATTCAATTTTTCACCAAAAAATATTTTTTTTCGAATTGTCAGCTGGCTGACAGTTGCCAGTTGCCAATTCGATTTTCTAAAAAAAAATATTTTTTTCGAATTGTCAGCTGGCTGACAGTTGCCAGTTGCCAATACAATTTTCTGGAAAAAAATATTTTTTTTTCGAATTGTCAGCTGGCTGACAGTTGCCAGTTGCCAATTCAATTTTTCACCAAAAAATATTTTTTTTCGAATTGTCAGCTGGCTGACAGTTGCCAGTTGCCAATTCGATTATCTAAAAAAAAAATATTTTTTTTCGAATTGTCAGCTGGCTGACAGTTGCCAGTTGCCAATTCGATTTTTCACAAAAAAATATTTTTTTTCGAATTGTCAGCTGGCTGACGGTTGCCAGTTGCCAATTCAATTTTTCACCAAAAAATATTTTTTTTCGAATTGTCAGCTGGCTGACAGTTGCCAGTTGCCAATTCGATTTTCTAAAAAAAAAATTTTTTTTTCGAATTGTCAGCTGGCTGACAGTTGCCAGTTGCCAATTCGATTTTTCACAAAAAAATTTTTTTTTTTAATTATCAGCTGGCTGACAGTTGCCAATTCGATTTTTCACAAAAAAATATTTTTTTTCGAGTTGTCAGCTGGCTGACAGTTGCCAGTTGCCAATTCAATTTTTCACCAAAAAATATTTTTTTTCGAATTGTCTGCTGAATGACAGTTGCCAGTTGCCAATTCGATTTTCTAAAAAAAAAATTTTTTTTTTCGAATTGTCAGCTGGCTGACAGTTGCCAGTTGCCAATTCGATTTTTCACAAAAAAATTTTTTTTTTTGAATTGTCAGCTGGCTGACAGTTGCCAGTTGCCAATTCGATTTTTCACAAAAAAAATTTTTTTTTTCGAATTGTCAGCTGGCTGACAGTTGTCAGTTGCCAATTCGATTTTCTAAAAAAAATATTTTTTTTTCGAATTGTCAGCTGGCTGACAGTTGCCAGTTGCCAATTCGATTTTTCACAAAAAAAATTTTTTTTTTGAATTGTCAGCTGGCTGACAGTTGCCAGTTGCCAATTCGATTTTTCAGAAAAATTTTTTTTTTCGAATGTCAGCTGGCTGACAGTTGCCAGTTGCCAATTCGATTTTTCACAAAAAAAATTTTTTTTCGAATTGTCAGCTGGCTGACAGTTGCCAGTTGCCAATTCGATTTTTCACAAAAAAATATTTTTTTTCGAATGTCAGCTGGCTGACAGTTGCCAGTTGCCAATTCGATTTTTCACAAAAAATTTTTTTTTTCGAATTGTCAGGTGGCTGACAGGTGCCAGTTGCCAATTCAATTTTTCACCAAAAAATTTTTTTTTTCGAATTGTCAGCTGGCTGACAGTTGCCAGTTGCCAATTCGATTTTCTAAAAAAAATATTTTTTTTTCGAATTGTCAGCTGGCTGACAGTTGCCAGTTGCCAATTCGATTTTTCACAAAAAAATATTTTTTTTCGAATTGTCAGCTGGCTGACAGTTGCCAGTTGCCAATTCAATTTTTCACCAAAAAATATTTTTTTTCGAATTGTCAGCTGGCTGACAGTTGCCAGTTGCCAATTCGATTTTCTAAAAAAAAATTTTTTTTTCGAATTGTCAGCTGGCTGACAGTTGCCAGTTGCCAATTCGATTTTTCACAAAAAAAATTTTTTTTTCGAATTGTCAGCTGGCTGACAGTTGCCAGTTGCCAATTCGATTTTCCCGAAAGATTTGAATCGTCAGCTGGCTGACAGTTGCCAGTTGCCAATTCGAGTCTACAGTGAAATTTGAATCGTCAGCTCGCTGACAGTTGCCAGTTGCCAATTCGATTTTCCCGAAAGATTTGAATCGTCAGCTAGCTGACAGTTGCCAGTTGCCAATTCGAGTCTACAGTGAAATTTGAATCGTCAGCTGGCTGACAGTTGCCAGTTGCCAATTCGATTTTCCCGAAAGATTTGAATCGTCAGCTGGCTGACAGTTGCCAGTTGCCAATTCGAGTCTACAGTGAAATTTGAATCGTCAGCTGGCTGACAGTTGCCAGTTGCCGATTCAACTTTCGAAATCGACGAATCGGCTGCTGGGTTGTGAAGTTAGCTGACAGTTGCCAGTTGCCGATTCAAAAAGTTGAATTGGCAACTGGCAACTGGCAACTGGCTGCTAACTTCACACACATAATTTCTGCAGTTTTATCACAATATCAAAATGCGAAATTTTAAAAATGATTTCATTATATATATATATTTAAATGTAATTTTAACTTGCAGTTTGGCAGAAGAAATCTTGTAATTGAAAAGTTGTAATGCTGTAATCTTCATGTTGTAGTTACCTGGTCAAATTAGTAAGCCACATTTGTAATAACATCATCTGTAGAATGTCTGATACTGAGATACTAGTACACTGATGAGTCATTAAATGCTCCGGAAGGCTTCTGGGTTCCGTAATACTGTATATATAGCGAGTATATTTCGCGGGGGGAGGGGTTAATTTTCGCTATATTCGCGGTCAACGTCGAATGCGCGAATTCTAAACCCCGCGAAATAATCACAAAAATATACACATTTTACAAAGGGAGACAATGCATCAAGGAGCTTTAAGAAATATTATTATTTAAGTATGTTGTGGTGACTCAATAGTAAGTGGAAACTATAGGTACAAAGGGGCATCTGGCCTCCTGTTTTATAACATGTGACTAGCATGGAACGGGATGTGTATGAACTAGACATAGGTAGATACATAATTGCATGTATCTTAGTAAGTGGTACGGTATTACATGGTAGACATTGAACATGTTTCATGCCATATTTACCGGTATAGCACAGCTAACATTGAAGTAAGACTGGGCTCGGGTCTGACACCGGGGAACAGGGAGAACATAGGCACCCACAGCACGGAACATAATTAAATTCATTAGTCTGGGCAAGTGTCTGACCAATAAGTTACGTGTCAGTTAGTGTATGGTAAATAGGGAAGTAACACTTCAATGCGGTTTAATCACCGTCGGTGGTTTTGTCACTTTGCCATTCCATTCTTACTTTCGATGTTTGTTATTGTGATTTGTGTTTTCTGTTTTTCTTTTTGTGCATGTCTTATATATGCCTTTTCGTTTTCGTGATACCACTTTTCTTGAGCTTCATTGTGGTGGGATGTTTTTGTTCGATGTCTTCTCTTGATTTTGATGGTAAACCTTTGCTAAAATGGATTTTCAGTAGTCAGTCTGATCGACCCAAGACAACATGGTTGCAGAACTCACACAGGTGTGATTGTCTTTGGAAGAATCCTAGAAAATGGCCACGGTAGACCTGAGATCAGGGAGACCATTGTACCATTAAGTCCCACGGTGGACA
Source organism: Spisula subtruncata (assembly GCA_963678985.1). Lineage (NCBI taxonomy): Eukaryota > Metazoa > Mollusca > Bivalvia > Venerida > Mactridae > Spisula > Spisula subtruncata. The sequence goes on from OY787672.1 coordinate 26,105,320, forward strand.
TGATGCTTAAGAAGAAGAAAATGGAACAGTGGCGGAACAGTTTTTGAGAGGAACGCAACTCACTATCATCGGACGATCGTACATACTCGAGTCTTTCCGTGATGAACCCGGAAGCTCCCTCGGATGTTTGTAGTGTAGTGATACGTGGCAAAATTCCACACGGTGATTCGGTCACACATGTGTGATGCGGTTTGTCCAAAAATAAACCATAAAATATCCATTGCATATGTAAGCTATTATGTTTTTAAAGAACATAAATATATAAAACATGCTAAGTTAAGTGTTTATTAATGCCCAAATGTATAAACAGTGCTGCATGTTCCATTTTTAATATGTTTACAAAACCGTTCTGGCTTCGCTAAAAACCGTTAAGAACCGTTTGGATAATGGTGACGTACTATTTTACGTCCGAGAGATGATTCGTCTTAGAATTGTCAGAGGTGCCCTGATTGTATCATCGGACATGGGAACTACTAAAAAGTAACCTTATAGGTAATTTAGAAAAAAAGAAGTAGGACTCCAAAGCAAAGAATTACTTCTTTGCACTTATGTCTTTTTACTAATGAAGCTCAACTATAAATACATTTTAATAGTATAGTATAACATATAATAATACATCATTGACCTATGCGCTCATAGTTGGCAATAGTTGGATAAGCTCAATGACATGTTATATTCCACACAAATTTACGGCTCCATGTAATGGTATTTATTTCCAATACGTTTAACTACAATAATAAGAGAACAAATCCGCAAACAATTGGCCAAGCTTCACGCCTTGTTCAGTGTTATTATAGTTGATATAAGTACAATAATCCTAAAATAAACATATTGACCACTTGAAGTATACTTGACCATTGTATATATAATTATATTTCATAGCTTGGTAGGTAATGAAACATACATAGGTGCCAAACTTGCGAACAGTCGGTCGCCTTTAGTATTAAATTATCACGGTAGCATGCTTTCAACAGTATCATTCAGTGATTGAGGATTACAAGGCGCCAAATGTTCAGTTGACCGTGTGTCTATGTGGTCAGTTGTGGTCAGTTGTGGTCATCCAGTGCGCCGCTATATCTAGACCACAAACTTTCATGGTCTTGTTATTAGTGACTATGTGAGAAATAAATCGCTTATTCACTGGGCGTGGATACCTATACTGTATAGTCAGACACCTTACTTACTTACGAAGACAACATTAATGTCGGCGTTTTAAAACAAATACGAGCTGTATAAAAACCTCCTAATACAGTCCTTTCAAAGTCAATTGATAACGGTTATAACTTATAAACATTAGCTAGTCCGTCAGGTAAACTATGTTTATCTAGGTTTAACTGGGTATACCAAAGTTTACGATATCCCCACTATTCTTTCGAATTGGATAGTTCATTCGTTAGTATTATTTATAGAATCGACAGGACTAGCACAGATTGGGGGAAGATCACATACTCATAAAAAATTATGCAAAGTACCCACCGACAGTCTATTGGATGAGGGAACCTCGAAAACCTGAAATTCACCAATAGTCCATGTCCCAGGTCCTGAAAATTGAAGATCCATTACCAAAGAGGTGAACAGATCCAACAATGATTTTCGGTTAGCTTGATATCTAAGCTGTCCGGAATCAGTTGATGGACTTGCGGGACATTTTGCCAAATGACCTTTTGGCGGCCATCTTTAAAGATGGCTGCCGTTATTTTAAGCAAGCAGAGGGTTTAGGAAAACTTCGTTTATTCCTCTCTCACATGGGCTATCGGCTTGTAATATGTCTTAAAATGTTTGCAATTGAACCCCGTATGTGGTAATATATAAATATGAATATTATGATATGGTTATTAATTAATAATTATTAATTTTTTAATGAAATTATGATATTTTTCGATTTTTTGTCGTTAATTTTTCTCTTTCAAATCGGATCTGAGTGTGTATTTGACCATTTCTTGATTGTTATATGCAGAGGTTGACTCTATGCGTCCATAATAAACATTACATTGACAGATTTTCATTTAAAAATCCTTCATGAGCCAGGAATATTGGATAACTGAAAGATGATTAATAGTCCAGTCTATAAATTGGATATTTAGGTTATACCCGGCATTGGATTGTATTGTAAATATTTTTTGGTTTTCTGTTAGGGAATATGTTGTAATTGAAGAATATGAATAATGCCTAGCTGGCATCATTGAGCATTTTGTGAAAATCAAGATGGCGTCCAAAATGGCCGCCAAAATTCAGAAAAAAACAGTCAGAGGTGCCAGAAATTAGGATCAAATCGGTTTTTTTTGCAGATTGGTTATAGTTTAAATGTTTAAAACATAATTATTTATTTATATTCAATATTATTGATTGAGTTAGTGAATGTAAAAAGGCATCCGTTATGGCTGAAATCAACATGGTGGCTAAAATGACAAGATGTTAGGAAAATAATTTGATTTCATCACAATTTAATTTGAAGTGGTGCAAAATAAATTGTTGAACTGTAATGTGTAATAAATGCTCCAAGAACTCTTTGAGTTTTAAGCATTGAACCATTAGTTTATTCAAAATGGCGGAAAAATGGCTTCCAAAATCAATTAAATATTGTGCTACTGGTCCAAGGAAGTTACAATTTGATACTTTTGTGATCGATAGCAGTGTAAATTTTGCAAACATAATTACAACTTAAATACACTGTATAAAATATAACATTATATCTATTTGGGGATCGACTTATCCCGTTTAAAATCATAATTGTGACAAAATGGCCGACGCATACAGGTATGTCAAAATTGCATTAAAACATGTATCGTAATGGAATGTGTTAATGTGAATGCTGCTATAGGTTAAAAATATAAATCTACTGTAATATTAGAACACTTAATGTGCAGTATATTTGATATGACTTCTAAGATGGTTGCCAATCATGTATGTTCAAATGGGAGTGGTATTAAATACTGATCTAATCTAATTGGAGAATAAGGATAGTCACATAGTCACATCGCCTGTAACTGACCAAGTGTTCTACTATGGTGTTATCTGGTTGGCTGTCCTGATCCTTAAGTCAAGTAAGATCAATATTGTGTACCACCGGTATTGATTGTCCAATGTATGTTGGGTTGTTAACGTGGTACGGTATACGTATAAGATATTCTTCATACATAGTTACACGTGTTTTATTTACACATTGCCGTCAAAGAATAGTAGTAGCTAATCTGCACATACATCAAACTCGACGCATACACCGAACTCACAGCAGCACCATCAATATGCCACGGAAGCGATCCGCTCACCATTACAATAATCTACCGATCACCCAGCAGTGACCCACCACAATCAGCAATCCAGCTTGTATGTAGTCAACCACCTCCGCCCTGCCTACCCAACATCGACAGTATGGCTAGCAGGCGACATCAACTTACCAGATATCGACTTGGAAACTGGCATGATTACAGACAACACCTACCATCGCCATACTTGTCCAATATTTATAGACACGGTCAAAGAAACAAGCTCAGAACAATTTGTCAACTTCACGATATGGGTAAACAACAAACCAGTACATCATTATCTTGGGTTAGCGACCGTAGCGCTGTCATCATAGTGACGAGGACCACAGCGACAAGAAGGACACTTTTGTGGAAGAAGGCTGATATTACCATTATAAGCATGGTACAGGGCGTCAGCATTGTCCTTGCCTAGCACTTTTCTCATACCACTGATATTGACGCATTATGAATGTTATTTCAGAGATTATGCCAACGTACCACATAACATTATAAACCCATATACCATCCCAGGTATTTCCAACCATTGTTAGTAGTAATCAGAAAAGTCAAACGTCCATGACGAAGAAGTGGGCATTTCGCACAATTTCAGTATAGACAAACTGGATACAAACAGCCAAGTTCTCGACAAGGTTCAGAACTAAGCGTTGCGCATAATGACTGGTGCTTCAAAGTCAACACCGATTGAATTCATGGAAAAGTTCACTGGTATCCAGTCATTATACAAACGAAGGCAAGTCAAAGTCATGCTTCAAGCGGAGAAGTTCAGATCAATACCGAACCACCCAATGGCTACAAGATTAGCTGGATTTACCAAAAATCGGATCATGCCAAGCAGCTTTGTACACGAAACCAAGAAGTAAGACAAGTAATTTGCACCTAATTTGACCATAGCAAGTACACCTTTTGTCAGGGATGATAAAGTCAACACATTAGAAAATGATCTGTCTGCAGTAATTGTGAGACTCCAAGTCCCTCAACTCGAGCCTGGCAAGCAAGAAGATGAATGTGTTCGAAGGGACCTGACACTAGCCGTGATTAGCCAAGAATACCCTCCTGGGATATGGACCCATGTCTATACTGATGGCTCAGACACCAAAGATGGAGGTGCTGGAATCTTCATCCAATATACACCATATACGTCGAGCATGTCCTCCAAAGATGCAGAAGACACAACCAGGATAGAACTGCAACGTGGCCCACAGACACAACTCTTCAAGAGAAGCTCTATGGAGACGCAGATGATCTGCGGAAGACCAGATTATTCATCGCAGACACTGGGATGATACTGTAGGACGAACGACTGAGGTGAGGTGAGGACAATCTGGATGTGAGAAAGAATATAACTGGTCACGGTCCGCTTGAAGCAACGATTTCAAACAACATCCACACAAGTTTTTGGAATACTATACTCCCATCAGACTAGAGCGTCACACCCATCATCAAAACGGGAGACCAATTTATAGCGACCTAGCAACTACTGGTATATCTCAATCAAGTCTGCGATAAGTGAACTGGTCGAGCACACACCGTTACTTCAAAGCCAGATCATGGCCCTTCTTGACACGTTTTAGATACTAGCTGACTAATAACATGGTTCAGAAAGATATTCACTGAGATCCAGCTGCACTCCATATCCAACTACAACTGTTACCTAGATGGTGGAGATCAGATTGGCCCGTCATTCGGGACTTCAACAAAGCCTTCGGTCTAAGGAGAGACTAGCAAACAAACTGAATTATTACAATATCAGTGGAACATGCTGGGCAGGAATAGTACTAGCATAATTCTTGCAATCAGAACCCAACATATACTGATCGGAGAACAGTCCACCAACACCAGTCACACCAGGCGTACCTCAGGGATCAGCCATTGGACCACTTTTTTCGGTTGTATATCTACCACCTTCTAATTCATGCAATATCATCTGCTTGCTGACAACAACCTCTTGAACAAGATGACATGGACAGACTGTAGCAATGAATGTGAGGGTCCATGGTTGATGTCATTTAATCCTAACAAGTATATGGTCACCCGCATTACTAGGAAGAGAACTCGTGTTAAAACTCTGTTTTCATCCTCAACAGCATGACACGTTACAAGCTGGGGCAGAGATAAGTACATCGGGGTATACATGTATGAGGTCTCCATGAGTACCAATGTTGCTACCATTGTGAGAAAAGCCAACAACAGCATCGCCTTCTTCTGGACAAACTTGACAAACTATCGAAACAGATTAGGGTACGATGTTACCAGACGCATGTTAAATCAATCCTTGAATACGCAAATTCGGCAAAGGATCAACCAGGGCAAATATCTGTCATCTGGAGGCAGTTCAGCATATTGGACGCAATTCGTCAAACGGTACTTTGGCACAACAAGCAACATCAGGCAGATCATTGGTGACTTTGGTTGGAAACTCTAAAACAAGATCCATGAGCATTGTCGACAGCGATTATGCCTTCTCGAGGGGTCTTATTTATAGTGGATAATCATGATTATTTGTTTTTAACAAAAATAACTCGCCGCTCACATCTTGTAATTGATAACGATAATGCCCAAGAGGACGACCATATATACTATACAGAAAGAAGAATAATCTACAATTTATTCCCCACTTATGTAATGTTAAGTGGCCATATTTGCTGCCATTTTGAAGTTAAACCATAATGCATGTCTGATTTTAATAAAAATATGCTTATTCAGCAATTACGATGGCCATTTCAGCCGGTAGTTGATTTCTTAGTATGCTATCTTAAATAGTTGCAAACAATTAATAATGCTATGATTGAATAGATACTTTCTTTAACATCTACACAACTGCCAATTAGCAACAATAGTAATTTATGTAACTTATCTCTTGCACCACCGACATATTTCCTGATTATGGCGGCCATCTTTGACGCCATTTTGAATAAGGCAACGGGTCAATTGAGTCGAATCATGTTAGTTAACTAATTTAATTCCAATATCAGCAAAATTCATTTAAATAAATGTTTTAATACAATACATCAATATGTCAATGATTGCGGCTGTTGTAATCGCCATTTTGATATCAGCCGACATGGATACCATCCCGCAATATTTTAATCGACAAATAACGATAGATAAAATAAGAATACATGTGTTAAAAACATTTTAACTACAACCAATCGGCAAAAAAGAAATGTGTAAGTAATTTCTGGTATCTCTGATTGTTTTTCTGATTCTGGCGGCCATTTTGGACGCCATCTTGATTTTCACAAAATGCTCAATAATGACAGCTGGTCATCATTCATATTCTTCAATTGCAACATATTCCCTAACAGAAAACCAAAAAATATTTACACTACAATCCAATGTTGGGTCTAACGTAAATATCACATTTATAGACAGGACTATTAAACAACTTTCAGTTACCCAATATTCCTGGCTCATGAAGGATTTTTAAATGAAAATCTGTCAATGTAATGTTTATTATGGACGCCTAGAACCAACCTCTGCATATAACAATCAAGAAATGGTCAAATACACACTCAGATCCGATTTGTTAGAGAAAAATTAACGACAAAAATCGAAAAATATCGTAATTTCCTTAAAAAATCAATAATTATTAATTAATAACCATATCATAATATTCAAATTTATATATTACCACATGCGGGGTTCAATTGCAAACATTTTAAGACATATTGCAAGCCGATAGTCCATTTGAGTGAGGAATAATCGAAGTTTTCCTAAACCCTCTGATTGCTTAAAATAACGGCAGCCATCTTTAAAGATGGCCGCCAAAATGTCATTTGGCAAAATGTCCCGCAAGTCCATCAACTGATTTCGGACAGCTTAGATAGCAATCTAACCGAAAATCATTGTTGGATCTGTTCACCAATTTGGTAATGGATTTTGGTCTGTCACATGGACTACAATGGCTAGTGCTGAGGAGCAAATTGACATCTGAACACCCCTGTATACACACACACTGTGGCGTATTATCCAAATCACCATATGCCTTATTGGGAAACTATACAATTAAACTAGTATGACTTATTGCGAGACGAAGCACATTTGACTTCTGATCACTGTATTTGTTATCGGGACGCCATATAATTAAATCTGTATGACTTATTGCGATAACCGAAAAATAAACCGTTTATTCACTGTGAAGAATAGTCCTTCCTATACAATAAAAATAAATGGATAACGTACATTGTAAACACGAAATAGCCAAAAGGAAAGGGTTAACCACGAGACAGTACATCGTCAGCGAGCTTAACCGATCCCTGCTTCCAAGTTGTCTAGTGTTTTCACTATCTGCCTCTGGGTTGACAGGACAGGAGACAGTATGTCCGGTTCCAATCCAATGTCGCAACGTACCGAAATCGTTTAATGGTTTCTGATAAACTGTCATCTATCTGGCATTGCTCTTAAAAACGTTCGTACGTAAACGGCTAAGGCGGACGACTTCTTAGCATTCTGTCCGTAGACTCGACATGTATCAAAGTGGTGACGACGGAATTTCGACTTGCAAATAACTGCCGACCCGTGCCATGTCGATCCGTACAATTTCGAGCCATGACGTACGACCGGTAAATTTAGAGCCGTGCAGTGGCCAACAGTGCAGTGTTTTGTCATGTAGAGACGATTTGTACATTGTCGAGCCCTACAATGAAGCTTGAAGAGCCTTGCAGTCCTATTTTAACCCGCACCGTGCACCACACCGCACCGCACCGCACCGCACCGCACCGCACCGCACCGTGCTCTTTCTAACCGTCGCAATGTCGTCGAGGCGTGGAGTGTCGAGTAGTGCAATATCGAGCCGAAATGCATCATATACTTCATTATTATCGATGGGATATTATTTGTAAGCTGTGGTAGGAGGTATTTATCGGGGGCGTTTGTATAACAATAAAATAGACAGGTCGGTCGCGTGGGGAATCAGTGCATTAAGTGTAGAATGTCATAAAACATGTGACCATTGTCGCCTCGGTTGTTGAGATGGTCACCCACACTTACATCAACTACTCAATGATCAGTGTTGTGGTGTTGGGCGTCAGTATACACATATTATCTTGTGATTGTTTTTTTTTTATTAACGAATCATTTTTTATATAAATTCATGACGTTGATAGGGACGGTTATTAGGAGGGTTGTTACAAAATGAAGGGTCGTTACGAAGTTGTAACTTCTCATCACTATTGCCCGTCGTACTCCATGCACCAATTCGAACATTTCTTAGTTACAAAAACTGCTGTGACTTCTTTATTACTGTATGGAAACACATAAAAGGGGGTTCATTTTCTTAATTACTAGTATATAATTTGCTACAAGTTGGTGTTGGGTTTGGTGCAAACTTCTAAAAAGCTGTTTTTCAAGTTGGAGCATGGAGTATGGAGTTTGAGTATGAGAAATGTTTATAATCACCGGGCCAGATTGAGTGTCGTATTCCATTTTGAAATACCGTTGAAAATCCGTTTTGTAATAATTTTCAAAACTGATTTTTTTTTCTAAACCTCGCTCCAATATTATCATCATTATAATTGTTCGGATCTGGAGATTATAAATGAGAGAAATAGCATTGAAATCAGTTGGTAAGTTGTTCAGGTTTTTAGGTGAGTCCTCACCCGAAGTCGTTAGTGCGAGCCTGCTAAGTCCACGACATGCACCAAGGAAACTTGTTTGGAACTTCAGGTTTATGTGGATTTTGGATCCAATCCATTGCCAAAAACGTTCATATGCACATGATTATAATGTTGTGATAAAATTTAATATTTAAAAGAAGCAATAATACGTCCCTCGCAAATACTGACTATTCACCAATTCTAATTGGCTACAATTGTATATTCATCCGCGTAATATCAAAATATTTTGTGCAAGCCAGGACGAGTATTGGTACCAAACTACACAATCAGGCAACCAGAAACAGTACCGGAAGTGTTCTGTATCGTCCCCTAATTAACGTAATAAATTCTAGTCATTTTCCCCAAGATCAAATGCAAACACATTTCCACTCATAATGGATAGTTTGTGTATATTTTATTGTATATGTATATTATATTACTGATATTAAACTAATAAATAATTCGGATGGTTGTTGATGGTGTGGGCTGGCCGCAATAAGGAGATTGAGTATTAGATAGAATTTAAACACACAGACATATATTTCTATTTAACACATACCCAACGGCTATACAAGCTATTTACTACGAAATATTCCGGTAATTTTATAGCAATTCTTCAAGTTGCCAGGCCATTACATCTACTAGCAATTCACCGCCTTCTTATTCAAAATCCCATTCCAGTTTTATGATTCGAGGAAACGGTATTTCGATGGCGCTAAATAGGCTTATACAGCCGCTTAATGTGTTAACGACCTGGAATACATGATATAAATTCCTTGGAAATTAACTGAGAATAAAACTAATTGTTTCAAATTTGCGAAGAGTCTTCATGTAACGGAGCCGAGACGCTCTGTCTAGTACTGTTTACTTACGGAACACGTTTCAATTAACAAGGAATATTTCAACATGAGTGGATTGGCGTACGTTACGCACACAAGTGTCAGGAATAATTTCAACTCAAATATTTGCTAAACACAAGTTTTAATTGTTTTGGTTGAGGTAAATTTAAACAATGGCCTTGTTCTATCATTTCCTTCCGTGTCCAATTAGACTTTGCTTTGTCTTTTCAATTTATAATCTATCGATGCTTTGATTGGTCGTCCCGGAGATGGCAACATCTACACTGGGCATCACTCTGACGTCACATCCGGTGTCCATAATGTAACAGCCGATATATTGAACCCAATGTTTTTGTCTTAATTTTAACGTTGGCTTTAGTATGGGTGAGCTATAACTAAGTGTGAGAACTTTTTGCCCCATACATTTGCATTTTAATCGTAATTGACGATGTGTCTAAATCTAGTTTTTTAATCAATGTTATATGAAGTACTAAGTACGTAGTATGTAATTCAAGTAATTGGAACAGGGGTATTAAATTAACGGACTTTGCAAGTGATGGTATTAAAATGTAACTTAATTATAGTTACTTATTTGTTAATTTTAGATTAAAAATTATATCACCGTCGTTCATTATTACTATTTCTGAATATTAAAGAAGCATGTATGCTATATGAGCCGCACTGTTTGTTTGATCATGCAATTGTCTGAGTATTTGGTATTATAACAAACATCTAACCTTGAGTTAAGATTTAGTACAGCAAGTAGTCGCGTTGACCACTTCATATTTACGCATGGTCTAATACCGTAAATATAAATGGGCATTACACAAAGCCAAATTAGATTTCTCGAGACCCTAAATTGCAATTATTACAGAAACATACCCATAAAAAATAATTACACAATACGAATTGTCAGTTTGGTTGGAAATGATAGATGTATGACTGTGAAAATGACGACAATATTAAAAAAAACTTACTTTTACTGGCGACAAGATCAAAGGGAAATCAAATAACGTTACGTACGGTGTGAGTAGAAACTTATACCGTGTCACATATAGTGCAAGGTTTTTGTTAGTTTTTGTCGCCACGTGAGTAGTCACGTGGTCTCATTTTAATGTATATAATTTGGACCACGTGTTCTATACGTTGAATCTAAAGTCGCTAAAGTTCCTGAATACCAAAGACCCAAGTGGAAGTATTATAGCTAAAATGGTCGCAAGTTCTTCATAAGCTAGTTTAGTTTAAAAGTATATGGATGCAACGGTCGTCGAATGAATAACGTTCTTGATTGAGAGTTCTTGGTTCGATACAAGACTGGGACACGTTGTTGTCTCGGAACATATTTGAAGTTTTTCACGTTTGAAGAAGAGATTGTCTAGGTATTCTAGTATGTATCGTTGGTCCACTGGGTACTCCTGAATCCATTGTGTAGCACAATGTTCTACTTCTTCATTCGAAGTCAAGGAGGCTATGTGCTAAAAATAAGCATTGTGTGTAATTTACCAACACCAATTAGTTTCCAATAACCAGTACGGGGATTGGGTGCATTATATTTGCATACTATCGAAACGTAAAATAAAGTGGCCGTGCACATGTAGTAAATGGTTCCGAAGTGTACGCCTGGTATGGTGTCTTTAGCCTAAGCAAAGCGCCATCGAGCGCTTCCATTCAGCAACCTCCAGTTCAATTAAATATAAAAGCCATGCAAAGAGCTATGTAGCACTTTGTTTAGGCAGCGGACACCTGATGTAGTGTCTAAATATTGATATTTATACAAACAAATCAGATTATGATATAACTTGGCTTTATTTAACGTCCTCTCGTATATGAACACTTTTCTATTTTAAAACAAACATCTGTCACAATATTTACATACAGACGGACGAAACTTGATCTGACGATTCGTCGGACCGGAATCTGATATGTTAGAGGACGTCCGGATAGAAGTGCTGAATAAACTAGTTGAAGTTCGAGTCAAATATATACCATTCTAGTATTACACCATCAGGGGGATTTCTCAAGCATTAGCAGTCCAAACCCACCTTGTGACGTCACTAGGGTAGCTCCGACAGGCAGGATATGCCCTATATTTCCAAGTCGCAAACATGAAAAATTAAAAAAAGTGCAATCAAAGCTGCAGGTCGAGAGGGGAGGAAAAGAAAAAGCCCAGACACCCTTCATAATGCTGCATTTTGAACCTATTATATGAGAAGTATGATTAATGTGCACGGAAACCCCTGGTAAATGGGCGTAAACTTTCACACAGACCTAGCTACGCCCCCTGACTGTGAATCTATGTATCGTTCGGCCACACAAAGTGACAAAATAACTCATTTCCTCGATGCTGCTGTCTGCTTTCTATCTCTATCACGTTATAAATTTAACTACATATATAATCCTGCCGATGTTTGTATAAATCTGGAGCCAGAAAGCTTATATTCTTACATTACGTCATTACGTTCAACTAAAATTCAATTTACAACTTAACAAGAACCTCAACATTTCAGCGAGCGATATAACGTTTAAGATTACGGCTGTTTAATTGCACGTGGAACATCCAATGCTTGATTGGCGTCTGGGGCCACTTGAAATGTTTGTATTTGTTAAGATACCCTATTACTCTTGTTAACATTTACTGCTGGAGTGTCGCATTCTAGACAAAGTCTGTGTTTTCAAAATACAGCTGTATTGTTTTTGCAACTGTAAGGGTGCCTATGTATTACTCATTTTTCATAAGAGAAATTCAATTTAAAGTTTTTCACCTGTGAAGCATTTGGAGCTTTAGAATTCAGCGGCGTATTGGGTGAAAGTGGAGTCGTTCTGCCGAGGGAACACTTCTCGACCATGCTCCTATTGTAACAATGGCATGGTCATCGTATGTCTAACGACTCTGGTATATTCGTTCGTTGTTTCGTATGCATGGTCAATAGAATGTGTTGGTGTAATATCATGATATACTTGTACATGTGACAGCATTAAATTTAACTTTGAATTTAATTTGTTTAATTGAAAGCTTGTCATAATACATGAATGACTTCAAAGTCATGCTTACGCACGAGTTTACAGTTTAAATGGTAAAACCGGCAACGCGATTAATATGGCCGTCCCTCGGCATACCAATGACTGTGGTGTTCCCGGAACGTGGTCGCCCCTCGGCATACCAGAAAACGCTTGTTCGTCGAACGTGAAGATTGTTCTAGACCCCATGGAACATTAGACTTTATATACTTAATCCAACCCACAGCGTGTTTGTCTAAGCACAGCAATGATTCATTGCCTGTTAGATAGAAAAGAGTGGTTCAGATTCAATTATTTCACTTTCATTTCCATGAGTATGTTTTCATACATTTATTTATGTTATTTGTTGATAGTTTCCTGTAAGCTATTGTCAATACTTGTGTTTTGTGTCTAGGAATAAAAACAACATGCCGTCCATTAACTTCTTTGCTATGTTAGAGTAGCCATTCTGATATCTTACGGATTCCGTTACGGATTTTCACTAGCACATTACATACATTTTGACTAAAGTTTTATGTGCCTCCGCAGCTCAATGGTTAGTGCAACTGCCGTCTACTCTGGCGACCCGGCTTCAAGTCCAGGTGAAGTGATATGTGCCTGTCATATATTTCAGCAGAAGACTTATGCCCAGCATGAGAAAATGACATACATGTGATAAAACTTTATATAGTATGGTTCCTCGAAGAATGTTGTCTTAAGGTTTGGCTGATCGCTCGAACACAACACGTCCTTTATGCAATCGTAAAAGCTCAGCCATTTCCGTTTGTCTCCGGTATTTTCCATTGGATAAAAACCGAGGTGATCAGAATGGTCCTTTATGATGATTGTTGTCCACGTCAGTATCCTAGCTACTACCAAGTTTCCAATTTCGACGAGCATGACAGAAGTATAATACCGGTACGAGCCAGTACCTCCCGTACGTCTAATGAATGAGTAGGCGTCCTAAGTTATTTTAATAAACCATTTAAGGTAACACAGTAATGCTATTGACATAGGATGTGGTCCAGTTCATCCTTTTATTGACGAGTTACTTCAGTGTCCATTTATGTTTCCTCAATTAAAACGATACAAGGTATCTCGGTATTTAAACTATTCTACTCACTGCCTTGTCGTTTCTTAAATCAACTCAAGGATCCGTTGAAACATCTCGAAGCTATATTGCATAATTAAAAAGTGAAAACTACCACTAACAATAGCCCACCCCGAATATTATCAGTAAAAACGACAAAAAATTAGCTGCCGGTCGACACTCGGGCTGGCTTCGTATAGTTTAAAGTGTTTTAGGAGGAAATAAATGGGGTTCCTATTGAATATTTATCATTTTGTGTTTACTGATGTCAACGTTTGACCATCGAAAAGTGATCAATTCACAATGTTAAAACACAGACGTGGATCCATCGACGCCGGAGTGTTTACCCTATGTAATCAAAGCTGACACGGAATATGGATCAAATAGAGGGATAATATAGCTATATCTGGCTTTATATTTAGAGGATAATTAAGAATGCGAGCGCTAATTGTTCAACACGCGCGATAAATGTTTTAAGTGTTGACTCAAAACTTGTGAAAGTTGATAAACTCTCACGTTCGGCGTCATGATTATCTTTATGAGGCGAAATCTCGCGTTTTCTCGTGTAAATAATCTTAGCGAGACCTTTGACTTTCCAAACTTTATCATAATGTTTACGTCTGATCAAAGTTTCGCACGAACTTTTTATTTTATGTTGTAAAACACGGACAGTTTACTGCTATGATTTATTTTCGGGTCAGAAATTTATCATCAATATTTACCTAGAAATCGCATGATTTGTGCCTTTGGTGGCAGTTTATTAGAAATGCCACTTCAAGGAAACTGCTTACCAGTTCTGTGTTTTGTAACACTTGAGATATTCAGAAGATCGATGGTAAAATGTAGAAAAGTTCCGCGCAATAATAATCAGGGTTAAATAATAGTTGTCCGGAATCGACTTATATTTGTTTTAATTCAATTTTATGTAATTTGTCACATTTTGTAAAGCACAACAAAACACTACATGATATATAACGTCTGACTGAATAATTTAATTTTGTTTAAATCAGATCTCGGTAATATCAAGAAAAAGATTACGCATCGAACTAAACAATCCCAACTGTTGTAGTGGGACGTCTTATTTACTTCACTATCTGTGTGAACGGACGTCACACCGGTATTGTCATTGAACGTCGTACATAAACCACTCGGTCTGTCGACGGACATCACATATAAACCCAAGTGAGTCAATGGGCCTAGTACATAAACACTGGGTATGTCAAGGGGGTCAATTATAGACATTGGCCAGGTCAACGGACGTCACGCTTCAACCGTGACTGACTCGGTCAACGGACGCCAGACATAATCACTGTCTATGTTAACGGATGTTGCAAAGGGAATGTCAATGGACGCCACATACATATAAACCACATACTAGGTCAACGGACATCACACGTGAACAATTGGCCAGGACAACGGACGCGCGCATAATGGTTTGGTCAACGGAAGCTGCATTTGGGGTTGTGAATGGACGCCATATATAAACCACAAGCTAAGTCAACGGACGTTACACAAATACTCCCCGGTTTGGTTAAAAGACAAGGTACTTTAACCACTGGCGTGGGTGACGGCCTTCAACCACTGGCGCTTCTGAATCACTTGCCATCGTCAATCGAAGTAGATTAACTAAATGAAGAATTCGCTCAATACAATGTATTAAACTAGATTTAATGGATTCGCTCAATACCGCATACGATGTTCACTACCCTGGATTACGACCACACACATATGATGTTCTGTTTTCCTGGGTAAAAGAAATGGCGACATCTAATCATGGCTATGTTATATGATAACACTAGTTATCAGATATGAACGTTTTATAACACATTTCGACATAAATTACGCCAATACTTAATACAATCCAGAAAATTCATCATTTGCACGATTGGTTGTACTCTAATTCACCATTAATACGGATAATTTCTTTCTCAAATATTTAAATTTGATTATAAATTTCCATGGAAACGCTTTCGTTAAAAAGAAATTCTTGCTGACCTTGTTTTGTAAGGTTCACGTACACGTGCACAGAGACCAAATTGAGTCCAAGCTATGTAACAATAAAATTATAAAATATTACAAAATAATTTAAATAATTAAACTCTCAGATTTGAGTGTTATATATTTGAGGATTATATAAATCGTTGCTAGGCTGTTATTTAATATTAAGGTCATGTATTGCTTACCAAATACACAAGGTTAGCTACCAGGGCACAGTTGGGGGTCAATGGATCAATAGAAACCTTTAATCCCAAACAGACACTTATCCTAATCCCTCCTCCAGTTTTTCGAGATTTCTCCGACACTACGGCTATACTGGATTCGCCTTCCCCGCTGTTAAGTAAAGCCATCATCATTTGATGTTGATCCGCATATTCGAATTATATTTCACCAATTTGAAATAAATTGACACCTAGTAGATACACAAGTGTATTAGGACTAAT
Organism: Spisula subtruncata; assembly: GCA_963678985.1. NCBI lineage: Eukaryota > Metazoa > Mollusca > Bivalvia > Venerida > Mactridae > Spisula > Spisula subtruncata. The sequence goes on from OY787672.1 coordinate 26,121,547, forward strand.
CATGGATTCGATGGATATAAGGAAGATACAGTAAATGTACTCGGTATCAAGATGGTAAATGCTCTCAGGGATTATATCAATGATAACTGGTGGTTTATGTTTAAGTCAATCTTCACAGCGGCTCCTGTTTCAAGGTGAATAAAATCAAATGTAAAATAATTATATTCTTAGATTAAGTATACCGGGTAAGTGTGCGTTTAATTACCATCATGGACACTGACAATCAGCAAATGACTGGCACAGGTAGTCAAAAGGTGGTATATAACGCAGCGAATGTTCCTATACTATGGACTTTATCAGACTTTATCGACGGAATTATCTCCCTTTGTAAAGCATTAGAAACTATTGTATAACACACCTTTGCAAATAAGCAACTTAAGCGACCATCAAAATAGCTCCATTGATGGGTGACTTGCTTAAGGGGCCTTTTCCTGGTCGGGTTGTAACAAGCTACATGTAGATTGCTGGGCATCACTAACAATATTATGTTTGTGACGAAATATAGAGAACAATAGTCACGGTATCTCATTAGCGGTCGGTCGGTCGGTCGGTCGGTCGGTCGGTCGGTCGGTCGGTCGGTCGGTCGGTCGGTCGGTCGGTCGGTCGGTCGGTCGGTCGGTCGGTCGGTCGGTCGGTCGGTCGGTCGGTCGGTCGGTCGGTCGGTCGGTCGGTCGGTCGGTCATAAACCCGGAACATTAGTCTACATTTTTGTTTCCGACTTATGCACGGTATTGATTGGTACCAGTTCCTGTGGTTTAGTGCTACCACAACACAATAATTCAAGGAGATGCCTCTTTCAGTGATATTACCAGCAAGAAATCATCCAACTGTAGTACAAATCCAAGAAAAATTGAGAAATACAAAGAAATACTGCTAGAAAATATGACATAAAAATGCTGTCAGTGTAAGGGAAAGTGTCCAAACGTTTAAGTGACCTCTGCATGCGAACAAACCAGATGTGTTAAAAAATAAACAGAATGGTGCCTTGTTAAGCATGGTTTGTCACAAGCAACTATATCCTTAATAATAAGAATAAGAATAACAAAATGCAATGAACAGAAAATTAGTAGGCAAATATATGAAAATAAAACTTGTGAAGTTCTGTATATTTAAAATAAATTTCATTCGTATGGATCTAACTGTGAGATATTTTAGTAGGTAAAATGCTACCGCCCAACGTGGGGCTCGAACCCACGACCCCGAGATTAAGAGTCTCGTGCTCTACCGACTGAGCTAGCCGGGCTTTCATGCAAACAAAAAAGTAAACGACGATCGACTCACCTTCTAGGGAAGTTGTAACCGATTTTAGTCAACTTGTTAAAGATGACAACTAGTTTGGACTTCATATATGATATGACTAGAAATATCAACATTTAGCAACATAAAAATATTGCAGACAGATACAACATTAAAATTAAAACGTGTAATTCCTCTTTAATAAGACAATAAAAAATGAATATGCAACTTAGTATGATGCATTGGCCATTGGTGGTAATTTGTTGTTAACAGCAGGGGAATTATATACTAGAATACTTATTAAGCAATAACATACTGGTAAACCAGGAGCATTGCTTGTGTCCATTGTTCTACGAATATTTCTGTTTGTTGGTTAACCAGGAACATTGTATATGTCCATTGCCCTACGTATATATCTGTTTGTTGGTTAACCAGGAACATTGTTTATGTCCATTGCCCTACGTATATATCTGTTTGTTGGTTAACCAGTAACATTGTTTATGTTCATTGTTCTACGAATATATCTGTTTGTTGGTTAACCAGGAACATTGCTTGTGTTCATTGTTCTACGAATATATATGTTTGTTGGTTAACCAGGAGCATTGCTTGTGTCCATTGTTCTACGAATATATCTGTTTGTTGGTTAACCAGGAGCATTGCTTGTGTCCATTGCCCTACGTATATATCTGTTTGTTGGTTAACCAGGAACATTACTTGTGTCCATTCTCCTACGAATATTTCTGTTTGTTGGTACACCAGGAGCATTGTTTGTGTCCATTGTTCTACGAATATTACTGTTTGTTGGTAAACCAGGAGCATTGTTTGTGTCCATTGTTCTACGAATATTTCTGTTTGTTGGTTAACCAGGAGCATTGCTTGTGTCCATTGTTCTACGAATATTTCTGTTTGTTGGTAAACCAGGAGCATTGCTTGTGTCCATTGTTCTACGAATATATCTGTTTGTTGGTAAACCAGGAGCATTGCTTGTGTCCATTATTCTACGATTATTTCTGTTTGTTGGTTAACCAGGAGCATTGCTTGTGTCCATTGTTCTACGTATATATCTGTTCGGTAAACCAGGAACATTGCTTGTGTCCATTGCCATATACATCTGTTTGGTAAACCAGGAGCATTGCTTGTGTCCATTGTTCTACGAATATATCTGTTTGTTGGTAAACCAGGAGCATTGCTTGTGTCCATTGTTCTACGAATATATCTGTTTGTTGGTTAACCAGGAACATTGCTTGTGTTCATTGTTCTACGAATATATCTGTTTGTTGGTTAACCAGGAACATTGCTTGTGTTCATTGTTCTACGAATATATCTGTTTGTTGGTTAACCAGGAACATTGTTTATATCCATTGCCCTACGTATATATATGTTTGTTGATTAACCAGGACCATTGTTTATGTCCATTGTTCTACGTATATATCTGTTTGTTGGTTTACCAGGAACATTGTTTATGTCCATTGCCCTACGTATATATATGTTTGTTGGTTACCCAGGAACATTGTTTATGCCCATTGCCCTACGTATATATCTGTTTGTTGGTTAACCAGGAACATTGTTTATGTCCATTGCCCTACGTATATATATGTTTGTTGGTTACCCAGGAACATTGTTTATGCCCATTGCCCTACGTATATATCTGTTTGTTGGTTAACCAGGAACATTGTTTATGTCCATTGCCCTACGTATATATCTGTTTGTTGGTTTACCAGGAACATTGTTTATGTTCATTGTTCTACGAATATTTCTGTTTGTTGGTTTACCAGGAACATTGTTTATGTTCATTGTTCTACGAATATATCGGTTTGTTGGTTAACCAGGACCATTGCTTGTGTCCATTGTTCTACGAATATTTCTGTTTGTTGGTTTACCAGGAACATTGCTTATGTTCATTGTTCTACGAATATTTCTGTTTGTTGGTTTACCAGGACCATTGCTTGTGTCCATAGTTCTACGAATATATCTGTTTGTTGGTTTACCAGGAACATTGTTTGTGTCCATTGTTCTACGAATATTTCTGTTTGTTGGTTTACCAGGAACATTGTTTGTGTCCATTGCCCTACGTATATATCTGTTTGGTATACCAGGAGCATTGTTTGTGCCCATTGCCCTACGTATATATCTGTTTGGTATACCAGGAGCATTGCTTGTGTCCATTGTCCTACGTATATATCTGTTTGGTATAACAGGAGCATTGTTTGTGCCCATTGCCCTACGTATATATCTGTTTGGTATACCAGGAGTATTGCTTGTGTTCATTGTTCTACGGTATATATAAATGTTTGGTAAACCAGGAACATTGTTTGTGCCCATTGCCCTGCGTATATATCTGTTTGGTATATCAGGAGCATTGCTTGTGTTCATTGTCCTACGGTATATATAAATGTTTGGTAAACCAGGAACATTGTTTGTGCCAATTGCCCTGCGTATATATCTGTTTTGTATATCAGGAGCATTGTTTGTGTCCATTGGCCTACGTATATATATGTTTGGTAAACCAGGGACATTGTTTGTGCCCATTGCCCTGCGTATATATCTGTTTGGTATACCAGGAACATTGCTTGTGTCCATTGACCTACGTATATATCTGTTTGGTAAATCAGGAACAAGCATTGTGTCCATTGACCTACGTATATATCTGTTTGGTAAACCAGGAGCATTGCTGGTGTCCATTGACCGACCTATATACATATCTGTTTGGTAAACCAGGAGCATTGCTTGTGTCCATTGACCTACCTATATACATATCTGTTTGGTATACCAGGAACATTGCTTGTGTCCATTGTGTTACGTATATATCTGTTTGGTAAACCAGGAGCATTGCTTGTGTCCATTGTCCTACGTATATATCTGTTTGTTGGTAAACCAGGACCATTGCTTGTGTTCATTGTTCTACATATATATCTGTTTGGTAAACCAGGAGCATTGCTTGTGTCCATTGTCCTACGTATATATCTGTTTGGTAAACCAGGAGCATTGCTTGTGTCCATTGTTCTACGTATATATTTGTTTGGTAAACCAGGAGCATTGCTTGTGTCCATTGTTCTACGTATATATCTGTTTGGTAAACCAGGAACATTGCTTGTGTCCATTGTTCTACGTATATATCTGTTTGGTAAACCAGGAGCATTGCTTGTGTCCATTGTTCTACGTATATATCTGTTTGGTAAACCAGGAACATTGCTTGTGTCCATTGTTCTACGTATATATCTGTTTGGTAAACCAGGAGCATTGCTTGTGTCCATTGTCCTACGTATATATCTGTTTGGTAAACCAGGAGCATTGCTTGTGTCCATTGTCCTACGTATATATCTGTTTGGTAAACCAGGAGCATTGCTTGTGTCCATTGACCTACCTATATACATATCTGTTTGGTATACCAGGTACATTGCTTGTGTCCATTGTATTACGTATATATCTGTTTGGTAAACCAGGAACATTGCTTGTGTACATTGTCCTACGTATATATCTGTTTGGTAAACCTGGAGCATTGCTTGTGTCCATTGTCCTACGTATATATCTGTTTGTTGGTAAACCAGGACCATTGCTTGTGTCGATTGTACTATGTATATTTCTGTATTGGTAACCAGAAACATTGCTTGTGTCCATTGTCCTACGTATATATCTGTTTTTGGGTAACCAGAAACATTGCTTGTGTCCATTGTCCTACCTATATATCTGTTTGGTAAACCAGAAACATTGCTTGTGTCTATTGCCCTACGTATATATCTGTTTGGTATACCAGGAACATTGTTTGTGTCCATTGTCCTACGTACATATCTGTTTGGTATACCAGGAACATTGTTTGTGTCCATTGACCTACGTTTATATCTGTTTGGTATACCAGGAACATTGTTTGTGTCCATTGTCCTACGTACATATCTGTTTGGCAAACCAGGAACATTGTTTGTGTCCATTGACCTACGTACATATCTGTTTGGCAAACCAGGAACATTGTTTGTGTCCATTGTCCTACGTACATATCTGTTTGGCAAACCAGGAACATTGTTTGTGTCCATTGTCCTACGTACATATCTGTTTGGCAAACCAGGAACATTGTTTGTGTCCATTGTCCTACGTACATATCTGTTTGGCAAACCAGGAACATTGTTTGTGTCCATTGACCTACGTATATATCTGTTTGGCAAACCATGAACATTGCTTGTGTACATTGTCCTACGTATATATCTGTTTCGTTAACCAGGAGCATTGTTTGTGTCCATTGACCTACGTATATATCTGTTTGGCAAACCATGAACATTGCTTGTGTCCATTGACCTACGTATATATCTGTTTGGTATACCAGGAGCATTGCTTCTGTACATTGCCCTACGTATATATGTGTTTGTTGGTAAACCAGGAACATTGTTTGTGTCCATTGACCTACGTATATATCTGTTTGGTAAACCAGGAACATCGCTTGTGTCCATTGCCCTACGTATACATATGTTTGGTAAACCAGGAGCATCGCTTGTGTCCATTGCCCTACGTATATATCTGTTTGGTAAACCAGGAGCATTGCTTGTGTACATTGCCCTACGTATATATATGTGTGGTAAACCAGGACCATTGCTTGTGTACATTGTTCCTCGTGTATATCTGTTTGGTAAACCAGGACCATTGCTTGTGTCCATTGTGTCCATTGCCATATACATCTGTTTGGTAAACCAGGACCATTGCTTGTGTCCATTGTGTCCATTGCCATATACATCTGTTTGGTAAACCAGGACCATTGCTTGTGTCCATTGTGTCCATTGCCATATACATCTGTTTGGTAAACCAGGACCATTGCTTGTGTCCATTGTGTCCATTGCCATATACATCTGTTTGGTAAACCAGGAACATCGCAATAGTCTATTGCTCTACGTACATATCTGTATGTTGGTAAACCAGGAGCATTGATTGTGTACATTTTACGTATACATCTATATGGTAAACCCGAAGCATTGCTTGTGTCCATTGACCTACGTTTATATCTGTTTGTTAAACCATAAATATTGCATGTGTCCATTGCCCTTCGTATATATATGCTTGGTTAACAAAGAACATTTCTTATGATCATTGTCGGATGTACACAAATACGTCGTATATTACCGTTTGGCAGGCCAGGATCATTAGGGCCATATTGGTTGTTGTATGTTACTCGTATTTAAACCAGCACCAAACGTTGGCGCTATTGGCTACAATGTTGTCACTGGTTATTAAATGAGCACCTCTCGTTGGATCGATTGACGCAAAATATATGTTTTTACACAAACACCAAACAACTTTCTCAAGCAACTACTATGATTAAATCTGATGAAACTAAGAGTTGAAACGTTGACATTATCGAAATTCGAATCTTAAACTTCATGTTAGTGAGAACTTTACCTATATATACATAATATGTTCACTTTCATTCATAAAACTTCGTTTCAAACGACGAGAAAATTATCTAAGATATTAAAAATGATTACAAATGGAATTAAAGGCCCCGGTAAGATAGGTGACGTCTGTACTCGGCTAGCCTTGGATTTTATGGCGAATATTTCAATTACTTATTGTCGGTGTCAAGTGTTCTAGTTTGACTCTATCAATGTCTTGTTTTCAGGGGTACAGATAATCTAGACGAAATTGAAACGAAATCAGATATGTTAAAATAATATGAGAATGTTTTATTTTTGTTAATTTGGCGTAAAATTCGCACAATTTATTTGTTAATAGGAACCATTTAGCGTTGTAGATTTGTATTCAAGATGGCGTCGCGAGGTGTCACTCATGGCCACGTGTCACAAATGGACCAAATACAGAGATCTTTATCACTGTGAAATATATCAATATCACTTTAGTGCATCATTCATTATTATAAAACTTCTATATAACCGATATTTACGCAGCTATAGATATTACAAAACCTACGTTTTAAACCCACCGACGACGTTAATTGTAGCAATTAGAAAAATAAGACAGCTTTACTAATAAATCATAGGAACTTTGGACTGCGGTTGCAAAATTAGTCAGCAAATTTGTCGAAACTGTCATTATATTTAATTATAATATTCCAACTTTGTATTAATCAATTGCAATTATTCTGTCCTCGAGTTAATGGTTGATTCGTGGTGGGGGAATCGATATGACATCACGAAAACTTGTGCATTTGCAAAAAACAACCTACCGCCCTGTATCAAGCGTCCGGGTGAACGCGTGCACTTGTCGTATTAACTGCACTTTAATTTAGAATAATGTATTCTATGAAAAATGTTATGTTCATAGATGAGTTGAGAAATAAAATATTGCGAAATACAAGATTATATTGAATAAGACAGGATCGGGACGCTCGCCGATTACTGTTTTATATCAGGATTTCCAAAATAATTATGTTCTTATCTTCTGTTGGTGTATTATTGTTTTGCCTGAAAATGTTCAATAGTACACAAATGCGATTAATATTACCACATAGATACAATATTCTAATTATATGTCTGTGAGATTACTGATCACTTTCTTTTTTCATCAAAAGGAATTCAAATTCGCTTTTTTCTGACTTAGTGTTTATGGTATGGTGAACCTGGTACATGTTAGTTAAACGCTCCGTATCTTGACCAACAGTCGAATTTAAACAAACGTTAGAAAAAGTCAGTGTAGGAGGAAATGTCGCTGGCTTAGAATGAGAAGGTCGTAACTACAAAATCTAATTTTGAGGAAACAAGAAAAACAGTCAGACAACCACTCTTTACAACTTCAGTTTGATCAACATGACAAATTCTGATTTTCATGAAAATAGGCTCATTAGAAAATGTGTGTGAAGTTAGCAGCCAGTTGCCAGTTGCCAGTTGCCAATTCAACTTTTTGAATCGGCAACTGGCAACTGTCAGCTAACTTCACAACCCAGCAGCCGATTCGTCGATTTCGAAAGTTGAATCGGCAACTGGCAACTGTCAGCCAGCTGACGATTCAAATTTCACTGTAGACTCGAATTGGCAACTGGCAACTGTCAGCCAGCTGACGATTCAAATCTTTCGGGAAAATCGAATTGGCAACTGGCAACTGTCAGCCAGCTGACGATTCAAATTTCACTGTAGACTCGAATTGGCAACTGGCAACTGTCAGCCAGCTGACGATTCTAATCTTTCGGGAAAATCGAATTGGCAACTGGCAACTGTCAGCCAGCTGACTATTCAAATTTCACTGTAGACTCGAATTGGCAACTGGCAACTGTCAGCCAGCTGACGATTCAAATCTTTCGGGAAAATCGAATTGGCAACTGGCAACTGTCAGCCAGCTGACGATTCAGATTTCACTGTAGACTCGAATTGGCAACTGGCAACTGTCAGCCAGCTGACGATTCAAATTTCACTGTAGACTCGAATTGGCAACTGGCAACTGTCAGCCAGCTGACAATTCAAATCTTTCGGGAAAATCGAATTGGCAACTGGCAACTGTCAGCCAGCTGACGATTCAAATTTCACTGTAGACTCGAATTGGCAACTGGCAACTGTCAGCCAGCTGACGATTCAGATTTCACTGTAAAGTCGAATTGGCAACTGGCAACTGTCAGCCAGCTGACAATTGGAAAAAAAAATATTTTTTTGTGAAAAATCGAATTGGCAACTGGCAACTGTCAGCCAGCTGACAATTCGAAATTTTTTTATTTTTTTGTGAAAAATCGAATTGGCAACTGGCAACTGTCAGCCAGCTGACAATTCGAAAACAAAAAATTTTCTTCAGAAAATCGAATTGTCAACTGGCAACTGTCAGCCAGCTGACAATTCGAAAAAAAAATTTTTTTTGTGAAAAATCGAATTGGCAACTGGCAACTGTCAGCCAGCTGACAATTCGAAAAAAAAAATTCTTTCAGAAAATCGAATTGGCAACTGGCAACTGTCAGCCAGCTGACAATTCGAAAAAAATAAAAAAAATTGTGAAAAATCGAATTGGCAACTGGCAACTGTCAGCCAGCTGACAATTCGAAAAAAATAAAAAAAATTGTGAAAAATCGAATTGGCAACTGGCAACTGTCAGCCAGCTGACAATTCGAAAAAAATAAAAAAAATTGTGAAAAATCGAATTGGCAACTGGCAACTGTCAGCCAGCTGACAATTCGAAAAAAAAATTTTTTTTCAGAAAATCGAATTGGCAACTGGCAACTGTCAGCCAGCTGACAATTCGAAAAAAAAATATTTTTTTGTGAAAAATCGAATTGGCAACTGGCAACTGTCAGCCAGCTGACAATTCGAAATTTTTTTTATTTTTTTTAGAAAATCGAATTGGCAACTGGCAACTGTCAGCCAGCTGACAATTCGGAAAAAATAAAAAAAAGTGTGAAAAATCGAATTGGCAACTGGCAACTGTCAGCCAGCTGACAATTCGAAAAAAAAAAAAAATTGTGAAAAATCGAATTGGCAACTGGCAACTGTCAGCCAGCTGACAATTCGAAAAAAAATTTTTTTTTCAGAAAATCGAATTGGCAACTGGCAACTGTCAGCCAGCTGACAATTCGAAAAAAAAATATTTTTTTGTGAAAAATCGAATTGGCAACTGGCAACTGTCAGCCAGCTGACAATTCGAAAAAAATAAAAAAAAATGTGAAAAATCGAATTGGCAACTGGCAACTGTCAGCCAGCTGACAATTCGAAAAAAAAATTTTTTTTCAGAAAATCGAATTGGCAACTGGCAACTGTCAGCCAGCTGACAATTCGAAAAAAAAATATTTTTTTGTGAAAAATCGAATTGGCAACTGGCAACTGTCAGCCAGCTGACCATTCGAATTTTTTTTTATTTTTTTTAGAAAATCGAATTGGCAACTGGCAACTGTCAGCCAGCTGACAATTCGAAAAAAAATTTTTTTTAGAAAATCGAATTGGCAACTGGCAACTGTCAGCCAGCTGACAATTCGAAATTTTTTTTTTATATTTTTAGAAAATCGAATTGGCAACTGGCAACTGTCAGCCAGCTGACAATTCGAAAAAAAAATTTTTTTGTGAAAAATCGAATTGGCAACTGGCAACTGTCATCCAGCTGACAATTCGAAAAAAAAATTTTTTTGGTGAAAAATCGAATTGGCAACTGGCAACTGTCAGCCAGCTGACAATTCGAAAAAAAAAAATTTTTTGTGAAAAATCGAATTGGCAACTGGCAACTGTCAGCCAGCTGACAATTCGAAAAAAAATTTTTTTTTTGGTGAAAAATCGAATTGGCAACTGGCAACTGTCAGCCAGCTGACAATTCGAAAAAAAAATATTTTTTTGTGAAAAATGGAATTGGCAACTGGCAACTGTCAGCCAGCTGACAATTCGAAAAAAAAAATTTTTTGTGAAAAATCGAATTGGCAACTGGCAACTGTCAGCCAGCTGACAATTCGAAAAAAAAAATATTTTTTTGTGAAAAATGGAATTGGCAACTGGCAACTGTCAGCCAGCTGACAATTCGAAAAAAAAAATATTTTTTTGTGAAAAATGGAATTGGCAACTGGCAACTGTCAGCCAGCTGACAATTCGAAAAAAAAAATATTTGGTGAAAAATTGAATTGGCAACTGGCAACTGTCAGCCAGCTGACAATTCGAAAAAAAAGTTTTTGTGAAAAATCGAATTGGCAACTGGCAACTGTCAGCCAGCTGACAATTCGAAAAACAAAATTGAGTGAAAAATCGAATTGGCAACTGGCAGCTGTCAGTCAGCCAGCTGACAATTCAAATTTTTCCGTAGAATCGAATTGGCAACTGACCTCTTAACAATTAAAAGTTCACTGTTATATCAGATAAATAGGAAACTCAACAACTAACATGATTTTGAGGCTTGTTGTAATTTTATTTCTCTTGTCCGAATAATAGCTTGTTTTCAATATTGTGCGGATGTGTATGCAGATTCGACCCTAGAAAAAGTATATGTTTATACCCGATTGTATATATTGCGAATTTTCAATTATTACATGTATTCTTACTATTTGACCACCCGTGATTAATAAATGTTGTGATTATTATAAACCCAAACATTAGCGAGATTGCCAATTCTACAAGTTCGCAAAAAAGGCTTGAGAATGGCACTAAAAACTAAAAATAAATTAATCAAATTCCTAAAAGTACCGTATTGAATGGTAGTGTAACTCCAAAAATAGAGGCCTAAACTGGCATTTGTTCCTCTACCACTAGTGGTCGATTCAATAAATAATACTAATGAGGGAACTATCCGATTCGAAAGAATAGCGGGAATTACCGTTAACTCAGATACACAGCTAAAGCTAGATAAACAAAGTTTACCTGACAGACGACTCGATGTTGACCAACGATTCTCAATTGACTTTGAAAGTACTGTAATTGGAGGAATATCAATTCTTTGTTTGGAAATATAAGCGACAGTCACAACCCAACGGACGTGTAACTACGTGAATCCGAGTCAGTAGGCATTTGTGATTACGCAGACATAACGTTTGTAGCATTTGGCCAGCGTTCGGCCAACCTATTCAACCCCGCATTTGCGAGCCTTTTTCTGCCACCTTAATTCGTAAGGACAACGCATGGGAGCAGTTTGTACAAATAGATAACCTGGCCATAGCACGGAGATCGTAGGCTGTTAGAACTTTATAAACACGTAAAACTCACTTGTAATGTGCGCAACCTACAATGAACTCAATCACTCACGATCAGGGCGTACTCATATCCTCCGTATTTCAAACCTACGTTTTCAAAAGTTCGTAGTGACCTTAAGGTGCTTATAGCTTGGCCAATTTGACACAGCCTGATCTTTTGATTAGCATAATTTAACAGTCGACACTGATTGTATGTTTTCATAATCGGGGAGTATCATGAAGACGCTCGAGATTTAATACAAACACAAATTTGAAATACCGATATCGCACGAGTTGCTTGCGGAAATTGATATATTCAAAGCAAGAACCTTGTAATATATTCTTGCATAAAGGTCAGGCTCATGTCAAAATAGCCAAGCTATACACACAGTAAGTTTTGATGTATAAGTCGAGGATGTACGCTTTGCCACTAGGTAACAACGAAGGCGTACATCTTGAGAAAATGCACGACAGAGGCGTACTTCACCTAACTACAAATAACATCTTGACTTATAGGTCAAGATGTATACATCAAAACTTACTGTGTGTACGCATCTTCCCGAAAAATACTCACGTCTGGTTATGATCCGAGTTAAAGGCATCAGCTTTCTTTTGGCCGTTATCACATGTCGTTCCTCCACTCCAACTTGACTCACCCTAACCTAAGGGAGCCTCAAGTGTAGCCGTAGTGACGGTCGAGTGGAGATTTGGTAGATCGACCTCCACTTTCTCGAGTGGGTGACCGTTATAATATATGGTAAGATAGTAAGATAGTGTAAACAATACATGTTTAATTATTAAATCGGTTTTGGGGGATTCGGTGCATTTGCATGATATTAACAAAGTCAAATTTTAATTTTGATTTTAATTATTTGAACTCCAAAAAATAAGACCTTAGTTTGAATACACACTAATAATAATGATCATAAGATAGTAAAATAAGTTTAAACTTAGATGTAATAATATGTAGCGTTAATTAAACGCATGCTAATTATCTCGACAATAATAAAATAAACATTAAATTAAATGTATGACAATGCACACGAGTTTTAAATGATACCGTGACATAATCCAGTATTGTTGTGGAAGCAGGCTCAATAGTATCATATCAATATGAATTCCACAGACCGCTGGGCAGGTAGTTTCAGATTAATAATTTAGAAATCATATGAGCTCGGTTACTGTTTTTTATCAGCAGCTCACTGTCCTGTGTCATTTTGTGAGCAACTTACTACAAATACAACGCAGGAAAGACAGGTCACTTGAACGCCATACTTCCTAGAATATCATTTTGAGAGCGACCATGGTGTATAAAATAATTAAATACATACCAAGTGTGCATATAGATTATGCATGTACTAATTTATTTTAAGTTGATTGCGAGGCAATTTTTTACAATTCATTTCAATCATTCTCGACACACAATTCCTGATATCGTCAAAATTGTATCGATTAACAAAAAATAGAAGAATTCCAAGTTTTTGCCTATTATACTGAACGTCTTGTATGTGCAATATTTATTACCATTTATATCTAATCTTTGGTATGGCGTGACATGAGATCGAACCCGTACCCACACACGCGAGCAATCTACCACTAGGATATCCAGGCGACATTCTTGCACATTAGTTATTGCAGCATAGTAAATAACATACATGTTTGTGTTACAGATGACCACGTTTTTATTTTAATAAAACTATTTCAGTTATATTCACGGGATTAAAAAGCAATTATTAAAATCAATATATAAATATACATGCATTTCCGTATTCATGTTCCTTATACATGTATTATTTACACGAATACAATGCAGCATGCAATTTATTAACATCGCAGTGAAACTACTATATTTAAATTCCACGTATTTCAGACTGTACTGCAACTTAACTTTATTTGTTCACAAATATACTTTAGGATTACAAAATGTATTTTACAAAATCTGCATTGATGGTTTCAAAACATTCTTTCAAAAGGGTTCGTTGGTTTATTTATTTTGAAAATACAATAACTTTAATAGTCCAACGTTCGTGCGCTAAATCGGTATTCACATAACCTTACTTGAGAGTAGCTGGAGTCACTGTCAAGTGACCGTTTCGCCCACTCGAGAAACCCCACTCCGTCGAGTCAACTCCAGCGACACTTACCGTTGCGAACACCATTTTCTAGTTAGGTCGGATACCCACTCAAACGCACGGACGAAATGATATTAAAATTATCTCAGTGAGTGACAGTGGAGGGACGGTCGAGTAGAGGAAGTGAATATGGCCGAGGCATTTGGAAATGCCGTCACGGACCAGTTTACAGACCCTTTAAAAGCCTTGACATTAATAATAAAAACGAAGAATTAAAATGAAATTATACCATCATAAAGAGGATGTGTGAAGTTTGAAACTGTCGATTTTCAGTAGGCGGCTTTATCGGCGGGATTTCCCTTCTACTAAGCCCTTCAAAATTTCACCCCGGGGAAAACTTTTTCCCATGAGCTCCGATACTAGCAAGTTTTGGTGCGTTGGGAAGCTCTTTTCGTGCTTGTTCATTTAACACCAAACTCAACCGGCTAGCTTGCCTTTGAACAAAAACTGTCATCCAGCGTCTAACGGCCGATCTTCTGAAGGTTGTTTATCGGCAGGATTTCCCTTCTACCAAGCCCTTCAAACTTTCACCTCGGGGAAAACTTCTTCCTATGAGCTCCGAACCGGCCAAGTTTGGGTGCGTTAGAAAGCTCTTTCCATGCTCATTTATTGAACACTAAACGCAACTGACTAGCTTGCTTTTTGAAAAAAATGCCACATCGCGTCTATCGACCGAGCTTTGCAGGCGGCTTTTCGGCGTGATTTCCCTTCTGCCAAGCCGTCCAAATTTTCACACCGGGGAAAACTTTTTCACATACATTCCGATCCCTACAAGTTTGGGTGCGTTAGAAAGCTCTTTCCGTGCTCGTTCATATAACACCAAACTCAACCGGCTAGGTTGCCTTTGAACAAAAACTGTCATCGAGCGTCTAACGAGCGAGCCTCTGAAGGCTGTTTATCGGCGGGATTTCCCTTCTGCCAAATCCTTCAAAATTTCACATCGGGAAAATTTCTTCCGATGAGCTCCGAATCGGCCGAGTTTGGGTACGTTAGAAAGCTCTTTCCATGCTCGTTCATTGAACACTAAACTCAACTGGCTAGCTTGCTTTATGAAAAAATGCCACAGCGCGTCTACCGACCGAGCTTTGCAGGCGGCTTTTCGGCGTGATTTCCCTTCTACCAAGCCGTCCAAATTTTCACACCGGGGAAAACTTTTTCTCATGATTTCCGATCCCTACAAGTTTGGATGCGTTGGAAAGCTCTTTCCGTGCTCGTTCATATAACACCAAACCCAACCGGCTAGCTTGCCTTTGAACAAAAACTGTCATCGAGCGTCTAACGAGCGAGCCTCTGAAGGCTGTTTATCGGCGGGATTTCCCTTCTACCAAGCCCATCAAAATTTCACCTCGGGGAAACTTTTTCCCATGAGCTCCGAATCGGCCGAGTTTGGATGCGTTAGAAAGCTCTTTCCATGCTCGTTCATTGAACACTAAACTCAACTGGCTAGCTTGCTTTATGAAAAAATGCCACAGGGCGTCTACCGACCGAGCTTTGCAGGCGGCTTTTCGGCGTGATTTCCCTTCTACCAAGCCGTCCAAATTTTCACACCGGGGAAAACTTTTTCTTATGATTTCCGATCCCTACAAGTTTGGGTGCGTTGGAAAGCTCTTTCCGTGCTCGTTCATATAACACCAAACCCAACCGGCTAGCTTGCCTTTGAACAAAAACTGTCATCGAGCGTCTAACGAGCGAGCCTCTGAAGGCTGTTTATCCGCGGGATTTCCCTTCTACCAAGCCCTTCAAAATTTCACCTCGGGGAAAACTTTTTCCCATGATCTCCGAATCGGCCGAGTTTGGGTGCGTTAGAAAGCTCTTTCCATGCTCGTTCATTGAACACTAAACTCAACTGGCTAGCTTGCTTTATGAAAAAATGCCACAGCGCGTCTACCGACCGAGCTTTGCAGGCGGCTTTTCGGCGTGATTTCCCTTCTACCAAGCCGTCCAAATTTTCACACCGGGAAAAACTTTTTCATATGATTTCCGATCCCTTCAAGTTTGGGTGCGTTGGAAAGCTCTTTCCGTGCTCGTTCATATAACACCAAACTCAACCGGCTAGCTTGCCTTTGAACAAAAACTGTCATCGAGCGTCTAACGAGCGAGCCTCTGAAGGCTGTTTATCGGCGGGATTTCCCTTCTACCAAGCCCTTCATGGTGGCTACACGGAATACGCAGGTACATACTGTGTTGATCAGAGATTATCCGTGTCTCTCGTCCGAGTTATTCCGTTGCTCTGAAGTGTCTATCCGGGCATTCCTTAGTCATCCAAATGGGAGCCTGGTAGATTGTGTGTTGTTGTCGTTTTTGCACGCGCTCGTCCGTTTTGCCTTGTTACCACATCATAGATGGTCGCTAAGTGTATGAATAGTACCGAATCTTGATAGGATGCAGACCTGTCCATTCTTGTGATTGAATATGTGACTCAGTGCTCGCGATGTGATATCGTGCGAAACACGAAGCAACGTGCGAAAATCGCGCGACACACCAAGCGAGACACGATATTTTACCGCGAAATAGCGTGGTTTTGATACTGCGACAGAGCGAGATCTCGTGTTTGAATATCGCGCCTGGCTTCGTGTGTCGCCCGATTTTCGCGTGTCGCCTCGTGTCGCGCAATTCTCGCCCCTCGCCCTCTTGATGCGAGGCACGATAATTCATATGACACTAACCAGATTCCATAGCATACACAATGATGGATTCTATGACATGTTTATATATGTATATATGTTTGTAGAATGATAGGCTAACGACCTTTTCTGAATAAAAGCTAGCTATCTATCTACGAGGGTCATTCAATATATAATGCAAACTAACAATTATCTCTAAATCCAGTCAAGATAATAAAATGAAACTTTGCATTATTATAATATAGGACAATTTCTATTTGATAGAACATTTTAAGGACACCTGACGTCGATGGCGGCACCAGCGCACGACCTCATTCGATATAACTCGGAACGTCATGGACGCGGTAACGTCACATCTAAAAAGTAGTAAACATTTAATCAAGTGATCATGCAACAAAAACTCAATTGATATTGTACTACCTTACAAGAGACATGTTTCAAAATGTCAGCAACAATAATTATCCTAAAATGGCGCTACTGTTGAATGAAAATACAAACGACAAATATAGAGTTAAGGGCTACTAGTGTGTGAAACTGAAAATGTGTGCAATGGCCCCCATGTCTTATCGAAACATTGAGAAAACAATTGAAACTAGACAAAATATCAACATACGTAGAGATAGCCCAGGGACTTGGCAGTAGTTTTGGCTAATTTAATTTGAAATTCCAGAACAGAGTACACATGTTACCGGGTTTCGCTCACTGAATGTCGTATATTTTTGACGTCAGAGCCGTTCGAACGTCGCACCGAACTCATCGCAAGCTTAATTTAGGGCTTAAATATAGAAGGAAAAAACTTTATACGCAAACTTGTAGTTATATGTGTTATGAAGATACCATATTACCGGTCGAAAATGATACAACGATTACCTGGGAATTCGACATGCCACTTCACATTAGGCTGACTAGACCGTGTCCGTGCAGTTATGAGTGTATGTACGTAGTTGCCTAGCAACGGGAATAAAATAATGACCCGAAAGGATGAACGTTGGTCATTGAACTCAAGGAAAGGTACTTTGGACGATTATGACATTATTTAAAAGATAAATATTGTATCAAAGAATTTATATGATAGTTTGCATTATATATTGAATTACCCTCGTATGTTATCACGTAGCTGTTGCATTATAGAAATAATTACAAGATAAAGTTTGTACTAGCTCATTATATTATATACAGTAACACCTCTCGGACGACAACTAATCGGAAACACACATATTGTTGGTCATTCAGATACTGTTGCTGTATGTAGGTAAGAGATATATTATAGTGAGAGACAACTTCTGCAATATATGATAATGCTCATACTAGAGTTGCTAAATATGCATAGGTTGCACTGCGTATAACTATGGATGCGTTTGTATCGGTTTTAGGTAATTGTTTAATACATGTCCTTGCTCTATATGGTCATAGAATTTTAATTTGTACTAATATATAATTATATGTATGATATTGTAGGCAATCCCATTGTAGACACGAGAGCGCTTTCATGTGTGTTTCTCCGACTCCGGCATGTATCATTGCTGTATAAAAGAAATGATTCCCGCTGATTTATGTTTAAAGTCCCAATAAGGTTTAAAATGGTAGTATTTTCTATCTACAAAGAATATCGAAATATTGAGATATTAAATTATACTAAAAATGGTGCAGAAGGGACCCATATCTGACCTCAGGTCGCTGTTCCTTCTTTGAGAAATAATCAACTGAAAACGCTATTTAGTATTTTGTCCTCCGTACAAAATACTCAATAGTGTTTACATTTAAATTTTCCGAACGATTTCGAAGATTTCGTCAATGATCGTAAGTATACGCACAAAACCCGATACACCGGTATCTGCCGGTATCCTGTTGTATATCACGACTGACACCTAATTGAATGGCTATGTATAATCCAATTAAAGGATTAGTGAAGAAGTGTGAATGAATATATATCACTTAATATAATCACGGAATTATATAGACAAGCACATTAATTCCATGATATATAACATATCGCTGGCTTAGAATGAAAAGATCGTATCTACAAAATCATATTTTGAGAAAATAAGAAAATCTGTCTGACAAATTACTCTTTACTTATGGCTAACAAGCTTTCATGAAAATAGGCTCATATAAGAAGTGCCTGGTGATATAGATTTCAGATATGGCACTAACGACCTTCTCATTCTAAGCCAGCGATATAAAATTATAGGTACAAACAAAAACAACTACATTGTAGTTTTTTATATTTTATTACAGATTATGTTGTATCAGACAATAAACAAAATGAAGCTAGCTACAGTTAAATACATATGCATAGGAAAATTTGAGGGCATGTAGATATAACATATATTTAATTTTCCATTCATATGATCATGTCTGTGCGTTTTACGAGGGGCGTTTCAAAAGTTCCAGGAAAAGTGCTCTATAATGTGTATCGTATCTTCAAATTACTTTAAACTTTGCATCTAAATAGAACAATTCAGTATATATATTGTACAATAGATCAAACGATTTAGGGTGTGTCATACAAAATGGCACTACTGCCATAGTAACGTCAGTAATGGCTATCCGGGGCAAATTTGACGTCACGTCGTAGAAATCGTCAAAGTTACCAACACATTGACTCCAACCAAACAGCTACCAATTCACTACGACCTAAAATTACTGCATGGAACATTTGCGAAGGGCGGTATAACATTATTTTGATCAATTTATGCCATAGTTTAAATAGTCCCACTGTTGTGTTCAGGTTTATTTGTCGCCGTATAAGAATCGTCCGTCAAATGTCAGTAAAGCATTGGAATTTGACCAGTTTTTGTCTTTTGGCAGGAAAATTAAGACTTGAAACAGTAGATTTAGTAACCACTGCCTGTTAAGAGCGTTGTATAGTAAGTAAGTAAGTAAGTAAGTAACGTCTTTATTTAACGAGGCTGACACATTCAGTTTCCCGATCTTCCATGTGGGCCTCAACTGTATGTCACTGGGTAGGATGTATGAATAATATGAGCGCTTCCAGACTGTCAGTTGTACTGCTGCAGATGATCAAAGGAAGGTAAAGGCCAGTTGCGAATCAGACGCTAGACGTTGCGTTGAACGTTTCTGCTTGATTTTGTGACACTTTCGAATGCTTTGCATAGGGACACAGGAAGAGCATACCTTGAAGCAAGGCACTTTTTGAGAAAAGCATCGTTGTTGTTGTTAACGATGACGTTTGTGTGTCATTTGACTGACTTAGTGAGATTTAGTCAGAACATGTTAATAAGGTACGACCAGAGATAACGTTGCGCCGGGTAGCCATTGTTGACATTACCGTGCCATTTTGTATGACACACACCCATGCGTTCGATTCATCGTGCACTATGTATTATGAACTGTTCTATTTAAATGCACAGTTTGAAGTAATTTGGCCAAAAGATAAATATTATAGAGCACTTTTCCTGGAATTTTTTAAACGCCTTACGTATATTGATATTAAAAGAAAAGGCCACCTCTTTGATCTTCATAATGATTGACACGTTTTTATGAAAATTAAATAACTCACAACATTCGTGTATATTGATTTATATACTTACAAGTAAACACTTATTTTTTTTGTTGTAGATTATATTGTACATGAAAATATAAATATAATAATTATCGGAGAAATTAATACATCTGCACACATCTATATTGCATACGCATAGTTAATCCCCCGCCTCTGGCATGTTTAAATTGATTAATGTCAATATGCAAGGCAATATACAAGGCAATATACAACGTGATCTGGGCCCGTATTCATAAAGCTCCTAAGGGAAAATATTCCTTAGGTTGATAATTTACCTAAGGTTTTATAGGAATTCCCTTACTTTTATATGATTTGACCTTATATATCTGAAATTACATCATGAAGAAGGTTTCAGATATCTAAGATGAAATCATATAAAACTAAGGGAATTTCTATAAAACCTTAGGTAAATTTCAACCTAAGGAATATTTTCCCCTTAGGAGCTTTATGGATACGGGCCTATGTGTTAATACCGGGCTACTATATACGATACCGGAAGGTACTGTTAAATACCAGGTTATAGTGTGCACCCTACGTTATCAATAGGTGTGCTATCCATCCATTGGTTATCAGAAACTGGCGAAAAATTCTCGGTAGTCTCCGGAAAGTGACGGAGATGCTGTTAAACGCCGTATTTGTAAACAAACCGGGCTCGTTATGCCAATCTTCAAGGGAAGATTATTTCACTTATATGACAGTAAGAACGTGTTTTAATAGCTTGATGTGTTAATTATTTACCAGTCTTCAAATCAGTAACAAAGATTTGTGTTTTCTATCTATAGAAAATATGTCGTTCCGGAACCTTATTGTGGCTTTAAATGACATGCTTGAAGCTACCCGGTACTGGAGATAGCGAAAATGTAGGCCTATCATGAATATTCCCATGTACCTAGTGATCAGTCCATGTGATAGAAAGTGTACATACCCGACAGGCTCATGCACTGAAACCGCACTTGTTGATTATCTATACCTCGCCTATGGTCGGGTGATTTGAGCGTTTGCATTGAAAGGGAGTCGATTGTTCGAACACAGGCAGATAGAGTTGTCTATATAAATCACATATCATCACATGTTAAACATGCCTCACCCGGGCTAGGCATTGCTATTTATTTCTTTTTACATCACTTTAATTTTGTCAGTTATTCCAACTGCGTACGTATCTTGCGTATTTGCGTATGCCCAGCTACGCCCCTGCACACTTTTAATGAGTCAGTTTATTGGTATGAATTACATGATGTTGCTTATAATGACCTATTATGCTGAGACCAAGGAGATCATAGGTAGCTTCACTGGAGCTTTTTCTAGACTAAAGTAGCTGGAAGTATCAACAGTGAAATTCGAATTGCCCGTTGCCAATTCGAGTTTGGAGTAAAATTTGAATCGGATGCTGGCCGCCAGTAGCCAGTTGCCAATTCGATTCTACAGAAACATTTGAATTGTCAGCTGGCTGGCAGTTGCCAGTTGCAAATTTGATTTTTCACAATTTTTTTTCGAATTGTCAGCTGGCTGACAGTTGCCATTTGCCAATTCGATTTTCTGAAAAAAAAAATGTTTTTTCGAATTGTCAGCTGGCTGACAGTTGCCAGTTGCCAATTCGATTTTTCACAAAAAAATATTTTTTTTCGAATTGTCAGCTGGCTGACAGTTGCCAGTTGCCAATTCGATTTTCTAAAAAAAATAAAAAAAATTCGAATTGTCAGCTGGCTGACAGTTGCCAGTTGCCAATTCGATTTATCACAAAAAAATATTTTTTTTCGAATTGTCAGCTGGCTGACAGTTGCCAGTTGCCAATTCGATTTATCACAAAAAAAATTTTTTTTTCGAATTGTCAGCTGGCTGACAGTTGCCAGTTGCCAATTCGATTTTCTAAAAAAAAAAAAAAAAATTCGAATTGTCAGCTGGCTGACAGTTGCCAGTTGCCAATTCGATTTTTCACAAAAAAATTTTTTTTTCGAATTGTCAGCTGGCTGACAGTTGCCAGTTGCCAATTCCATTTTTCACAAAAAAATATTTTTTTTTCGAATTGTCAGCTGGCTGACAGTTGCCAGTTGCCAATTCGATTTTTCACAAAAAAATATTTTTTTTCGAATTGTCAGCTGGCTGACAGTTGCCAGTTGCCAATTCCATTTTTCACCAAAGAAAATTTTTTTTCGAATTGTCAGCTGGCTGACAGTTGCCAGTTGCCAATTCGATTTTCTAAAAAAAATATTTTTTTTTCGAATTGTCAGCTGGCTGACAGTTGCCAGTTGCCAATTCCATTTTTCACCAAAGAAAATTTTTTTTCGAATTGTCAGCTGGCTGACAGTTGCCAGTTGCCAATTCGATTTTCTAAAAAAAATATTTTTTTTTCGAATTGTCAGCTGGCTGACAGTTGCCAGTTGCCAATTCGATTTTTCACAAAAAAATATTTTTTTTCGAATTGTCAGCTGGCTGACAGTTGCCAGTTGCCAATTCGAATTTTCACCAAAAAAATTTTTTTTTCGAATTGTCAGCTGGCTGACAGTTGCCAGTTGCCAATTCGATTTTCTAAAAAAAAATTTTTTTTTCGAATTGTCAGCTGGCTGACAGTTGCCAGTTGCCAATTCGATTTTTCACAAAAAATTTTTTTTTTTCGAATTGTCAGCTAGCTGACAGTTGCCAGTTGCCAATTCGATTTTTCACAAGAAAATTTTTTTTTTCGAATTGTCAGCTGGCTGACAGTTGCCAGTTGCCAATTCGATTTTCTAAAAAAAAAATTTTTTTTTCGAATTGTCAGCTAGCTGACAGTTGCCAGTTGCCAATTCGATTATTCACAAAAAAATTTTTTTTTCGAATTGTCAGCTGGCTGACAGTTGCCAGTTGCCAATTCGACTTTACAGTGAAATCTGAATCGTCAGCTGGCTGACAGTTGCCAGTTGCCAATTCGATTTTACATTGAAATTTGAATCGTCAGCTGGCTGACAGTTGCCAGTTGCCAATTCGAGTCTACGGTGCAATTTGAATCGTCAGCTGGCTGACAGTTGCCAGTTGCCAATTCGATTTTCCCGAGAGATTTGAATCGTCAGCTGGCTGACAGTTGCCAGTTGCCAATTCGAGTCTACAGTGAAATTTGAATCGTCAGCTGGCTGACAGTTGCCAGTTGCCAATTCGAGTCTACGGTGCAATTTGAATCGTCAGCTGGCTGACAGTTGCCAGTTGCCAATTCGATTTTCCCGAGAGATTTGAATCGTCAGCTGGCTGACAGTTGCCAGTTGCCAATTCGAGTCTACAGTGAAATTTGAATCGTCAGCTGGCTGACAGTTGCCAGTTGCCAATTCGAGTCTACGGTGCAATTTGAATCGTCAGCTGGCTGACAGTTGCCAGTTGCCAATTCGATTTTCCCGAGAGATTTGAATCGTCAGCTGGCTGACAGTTGCCAGTTGCCAATTCGAGTCTACAGTGAAATTTGAATCGTCAGCTGGCTGACAGTTGCCAGTTGCCAATTCGATTTTCCCGAGAGATTTGAATCGTCAGCTGGCTGACAGTTGCCAGTTGCCAATTCGAGTCTACAGTGAAATTTGAATCGTCAGCTGGCTGACAGTTGCCAGTTGCCAATTCGAGTCTACGGTGCAATTTGAATCGTCAGCTGGCTGACAGTTGCCAGTTGCCAATTCGATTTTCCCGAGAGATTTGAATCGTCAGCTGGCTGACAGTTGCCAGTTGCCAATTCGAGTCTACAGTGAAATTTGAATCGTCAGCTGGCTGACAGTTGCCAGTTGCCGATTCAACTTTCGAAATCGACGAATCGGCTGCTGGGTTGTGAAGTTAGCTGACAGTTGCCAGTTGCCGATTCAAAAAGTTGAATTGGCAACTGGCAACTGGCAACTGGCTGCTAACTTCACGCACATCATTAGAAGCGTCTTATGGTGTATATTTCAAATATGCAGTAGTCTTATGAGGTCGTTAGTGCCACTTACGACCTTCTCATTCTAAGGCAGCGATGTGTTAATTTGTTCGCATTCTATAAAGTAGTCTTATTTCTGATACTTCTATCGTTCAATTTAAAGGGAGACTTATCGAGATGAACTTTAATGGTAAATGAAGCGTAAGAGCTCCGTCACGATGGATTCAAAATAGCATTTGAGGTTTAGAGAAGAACAAGCAGATTTAGTTTGAATGGAAGGTAAAAGTCCACAATATATCATTATTTCGAAACAAAACGCCATAATTAAATAATAGATGTTGGAATTCCATATTTTAGTTATTAGTACATTTGTATTACTAGTAGTTAAAGCTTAACGCCATGAATTGAAACGTAAATCGGAACCCATGCTGCTGTCTCATACCCTGGTTTTGATGTACACCACATGGAATTATATGACGAAAGTGATTAAAATAAGTTAAAAGTCGACTTTAGATAAAAAAAAGTTTAAAATAAAACACAATAAAGCAAAATAAAGCATACTATAAAGTAGTTGAAGTCCCATACTAGTTAACAGTATTTCAGCTTTATGGAGACAATCCAGTCACGTTATTCTGATATCAGGCGAACTAGCAGTAACCCAAGAGTGAACTATGCTGTTAAATACCTTTTACAGACTTTGGTATGTCGTGATATGTGATCTAATCACAGACCTCTCAAGTTTAACCACTTGGCTATCGAGGCGGTCCAGAACAGTAGGGTGTTTCATTTTTTGAAAAATTTCTCATCACATAGTTTGTACAAGTTTGAACAAATATGAAATAATCCCAAAATGGATTTAAGACCCTCTTGGGTCAAAAGTTCGAGTCGGAAGGGCAAGGTGTTCCCATTGACCAATTTAGCTGAAATTTTGTATATATTCCATGTTTGAGGAGGGTCACAGTTGGGCAAAAAAGGTTTTCGATCAGAGAAAATTTTCAAAAAATGAAACACCCTAAAGTGGTCATCGTTTTTATTTCGAAAAAGGTTCAAGGGTTTGGAGTGTGCCCCTCCACTATTACCAAAGACGAAAAAGCGTTGTTGTTGTTGTCGCTCGAACAAACAGGAAAACTGAACTGTCTATGATCGCAAGCTCATGGCGATGAATATACCCAGAAACAGAGTTCCGAGAGTGAGTCTTAAATTGTAACTTCTTGTTTCACAATATCCATAAAATAAATCTCATTTGGAATATGCCCTATGTTTTAATATAGATGGTGGATCCTAACAAATATGTTTAGATATTTAATGGCACGGTTGCTTTAGCTTG
This sequence comes from Spisula subtruncata, assembly GCA_963678985.1. Lineage (NCBI taxonomy): Eukaryota > Metazoa > Mollusca > Bivalvia > Venerida > Mactridae > Spisula > Spisula subtruncata. Next base: position 26,146,806 of record OY787672.1, read on the forward strand.
ACCTACATGTCTGATGCTGATATTTGGCTGTTGGTATCGATGACAAGGATCCATACAATATTTATCAGTTTCGTATCTAATCTAGAATTCTGTTTGAAATCAAATGCAACAAATTATTTCATCATAATTAGTGGCGGGTTTCAGGTTCCTGGAAACCACTGATAAGACCTTTCAATTCCATTCAGGTGGAAAAGGGAAAATACTCGAATACACAAACGTTGACAGAAATAAACACGAGCGATGAAAGCAAAATCCATTTGAAGCGAGCCACCATTATTTACGACACTTGGAATAATTGCTTTGTATTTAAACTTATCGCGACAGGAGTGAGCCGCCATTGTGGTTGTGTGAAAAACCAGAATCGGCGGCGGTAAATTATTGAACGAAATAATTTTGCTGTCGATTAATGGAGACATTGTTCGGTTCTTATCGTGTCGTTAATCATGAAATGTGATACATAGTCGATGGATCTCTATATAAACTACAATAAATGGGTTTATTAACACAAACGTCATATAAATCGTGTTTGTATTAATGGTGGGTGGGGTATGGTCCGCCCTACTTCCTCAAAAAGGACATCAGGCTTTTGTGATATTGCGGTGCTCAAGTGAAGTGAATAAAGTCCTTAAAAGTAAATATGTGCTGTATTATTGAAAGGTTTTAATAGACTGACTGAAGCAGGCAATCATTATAAGTGACGGCAATCACAATAGAATGTTGAATAGCCTCTGATTACAAGGACGCGTGTTGAGTGTGTATGCACAACAAGCACAAAGTGTGCTCAGTTTGCCACACTTGTCATGTTCACTTCATGTCTTAAAGCAACGGGTCATGGGCATTCGAACGCAAAAACGTTTATGTTGTACCCCGGTATTAGGGAGATCTTAGAGAACATGCAATATTTTTGGAAATGCATTCCTATTGCAAACAGAAAATAATGTGCAGCGATTCTTACCTAAGAAACACTTGGTTAAACGTTCCATTTCGTTTATCAACCATTGTTCATCCGTCGAGCATAGCCTTTATTTGCTTCATTTCTACTGACATATGGCAAGCATACGAATGTGCCTCCATCCGGATTTGAACCCAGGTCGCCAGATTAGACGACAAGCGCACTCACCACAGCTACGAAGGCACAAGCTGGATACTATAGTCGGTGGAATCATATCATGAAAAGACTGGGCGTCGTAGAGACACACGAAAGCCAGTGTAGGATAGAGAAACAAGCATGATTTCATATACTGCAAGGTAGCCAGAATTAGGAGGAAACACGACATAATGTATGGTCTAATGTCGCGGTTCTCGAGACCAAGCTACCGGGAGATAGCAGTAACCTACCTAAGAAGGTATACTTCATTATCACATGCAAACTTAATAATTACATAAACGACCAAAGAAAATGGGGCGCAGGATAAAAAGAAGATGAAATTATTGAAGAACAACAATATGAACAACAGCTTTTATATTTAGTGCAGTCACAAGAAACTGCCAGTTATCACCAATGGTGACATCTCTGTCATGAGCTCTGAGTGTCATATATGTCAGTGCTTGCGTTTTTCATGTGTGTCATTCCATATAGAGGGAACGAAATTGGACAAGGAAGGCAGCATTCAGAAACAGCCAAGCAGGAAACTCACACATGTACCATATCATTATATTGTCAGTAATACAAAAACAACAATGAAGGTGTCAGCATAGGACTTATTTTGGGATGCATATCATGGATTATAGTTGGTTATGGCATTTTAGTAATTATTATAGAAATTGCATACCACAAGAATGCATACGCATTACATGTCAGCACTTCAAATCATAACGACAAATTGTGCTCCGTTTTGCTTCTAAATCGCAGTCTTTTCCATAATATAATAAAGTCTCTACAATTGAAGGCCATGTCAATCGCCATTGTCACCTCGCCCAGTAACGAACCAGCATCACCAAACTACCAGAAGAAGAAGCAAGTGTTCTATTCAGCCACACATAGATGGACATTGTCCAAAAAAAATGTACATGGTTTGTATAGTACATGTATAATTATTGTTTATTCGAGTTCACCCAATAATATATCTAATATATTGACAATATATATATAACTTGTTTGAAGACAAGAGATTATGGAATCATAAATTATGCAAAGTAATATATAGGTAGTGTATTGTTATAATATGATATATGACGGTGTAGTTTCTAGAACGACACCAGTATGTAGTTACGTGTAATGTTTCATACATTAATGTGTCCAAATATTTATTTTTTGTGTGTTTTTATTTATCCTCGTCACAGGATATTCATTCCATATGGGCGAGGGCCCCAGAAGAATTTAGTCATTATAGTGCATATACAGGAGGTGTACTCGTTCTAGTGACACCATTAGGTGAACTCGAATAAACAATAATTCTACATGAACTTCTCATTTTTTCTGAAATATGACAGGCATATATAATTATGTATGTGTATCCACCGGGTTTTGAACTTGGTCGCTAGATTACACGACAAGCGCATTAACCACTGAGCTACAGAGGCACACGAGACTTTAGATCCACTCACTGGTGTTACAGTAACTGTAGCTATTGTTGCTGTTGATGTTGTTGTTGTTGTTGTCGTCGCTGTTGTTGATGTTGTTGTTGTTGTTGTTGTTGTTGTTGTTGTTGTTGATGATGATGTTGAGGTTGTTGATGTTGTCGATGATGATGCTGTCATTGATACATGTACACCTCGGTTAAACTCTGCTACAATATGAGTTGTTTCTAAACGACTGCACATTGGCTGTGGATTATTAGGATGTCGTTAAGACATAAAACACTTATTTATCGAGGTGGCATCATAATGCTTTATTTTTTGCTGCTGTTTTTATTCTATGTTGCTGCTTGCGGTGCTGGAGTTGAAATTGCAAAAACGTGTCGGTAACAACGCATATAACGGTATAACTTACAAACAATACATTGTATCAATACCTAACCATGTGTTATACTCTACTAGTGACCTAAATCTGCCAAGTTTGCATTCTACATTCTAGCTTAAACCTGTTACGTATATTTATCAGCCATATGTCTAATGTATTTTACTATCCAGCTCATGTTTACTGTGATAAACCAAGGACTTTATAACAATATACTAGAGATACATGTAGATATGTTGCTTAGAAAATTGTGTTCACGGAAATCAGTTTAATGAACTTGAGTTGTTCGTTTAAATTACTGATTGTTTGAACTCATTTTAGTGAACTTAATTTTGCGTTGTTACGGATTATTCGAAATCAGTTTAGTGAACTTAAGTTTTTGCTTTGTTTACTCATCACTGAGTTTTAGTGGACACGATGACCTGTAATTGGTTAAGTATTATTATTCTTGTTGTATGTTGGAACCTATCGACAGGATACATGTGTGAAGGTTTGCACTGTATGTACGATGAATGCTCGGGGAACAGTGTGTGCACACGTGGTTGCCAGGCCGGATTCCAACTCAACAATGATGGTCAGTGCGTCGAGTGTCCGGCTGGTTGTCGAGAATGTCTGGATTCTGTGTGCACGGTTTGTCTATCTGGTCGCTATGGTAACACGTGCACGATGACGTGTGAGGGATGTACCGATGGACTGTGCGATATAAAAACTGGACACTGCAAGAATGGTGAGTCCGAGAATTTTTTACGTTCGGTGTACGTGTCTACTGCTTATGCCTAGGTCATACTGAGCATGGTTGTACTCCCGTTTTGAATAAATTAGCTTAGGGAGGCATCGCGAACAGGGATTTCACAAATTTTCTAATGCCTTCCTCAAAGTGTCCCCTATACCACGAGAACCCTTTCCTCGATGCCTTCCGAAGTCCATTTATTAAATCGGGAGTATATCACCAAGGCAAATATTGTCAGTGGGACATAGGCTTTACATAGTGCTTCAAAACATGGTAGTGGCTTGCACTGGCTAGATATGTTCACGATAGAAGCACCGACACAGCTGTGTATAGTATAACCTCAACAATGCGACCGTCTTTAGGACCCGTCCGTTAAATTTAAATTCGTTATTGAGTTGCTCTTAATATTGAGATTAGGTAAAGTCCGACTATAAACCTTGAAGTTGTGGTATTGCTGGTGTTGTAGATCTATGTAGGTTTTAATGACCTTAATCCTTCTATCGTTTGCAAACATGATTCAAACATTCCGCAAACGTACGTATCTCTTACCACCAACCTATTTTTTTATACGATATGCATGCGCTACTGTAAACGTATTACTTTTCACGGAGGTTTAATTTTCTTAATTTTGCGGTAAAATTGATAGTGAAATCCGATCATCTTAAATAATTGACATCGAAAACACGTAACCAAGAGATTTTCTTTCGATATTTAAAATCCAGGAATTTAAGAAACCACCAAATTACCATTTTATCAAAGTCTTCGAACTTTAATACCCGCGAAAATTTATATTTTTACTGTACATTATATACAATGAACCTGATAGTCTTATTTGAGACATTGTTTAAAACAATAAGTTACAGAACAAGTATGATAGAATTATCAAAACATACCCCATTGACCTTGTACCATATCTAGCACAAAGAGTAGTCGGATAATGGATAAGCTTAACTATTAGGTAAAGAAACTGTAAAGATCTGTAAGGTTCTAAATATTACCGAATGTTAGTGTCATAAATGCGGGGATCCAACGACTTTTCTCAGGGGGCATGGGTCTGACTAGCAATTTGTCTCGGGGGGGGGGGGGGTCAGGCCAGATATTTACGAGGGGATAGGAACCCTGTCCATGTCCATCCCCGCATGGTTTTGCTATACCCCGTGTGTGGGTGTGAATGCTATATCACGTGGCCACGGTATCATGTGACATGATGCGCCGTGAATCAACGTAAACGATATTGTACATTTGTATAATAAAGTATACTATAGCAATGCGGGGTCGCGGTCCTGTCATTTATATTTATTATTATTGAATTATATGAAAGTATAACACACAGCAGACGACACCTTGTAGTGTTGACGGATCTTAAATATCAAAGTAGTATTGATGCAAAATGTCGCCTGCTTGCTGGAAACATATGGTAATATTACTCGTAAACAAACAGAATATCTTAATATACTACGAAATACCAATGGTGCCATGTTTCACACTTCACATTTCATGATTACATCTTCGTGATGTCATCAGATATCGAATTAAAGGTCCTGTCACACATAACGAATCCATTTATATTTTTATACTGAAGCCTGGCAAAACGAGTAATTTTGTTATGCCTAACGAACAAAAAATAATCACTAGGGAGAATGTAGCGCCGTGAAATATCGCAATGCCTTGAAATGTCGCAACTGACGTTAAACGACGCAGGGTTGCCGCGAAATGTCGCAATCAACGCAAAACGTCCCAATCAACCTACCCTAAAAGTATCAATCGTAAAAGCTCGGCCATTTCCGTTTGCCTCCGGTAAATCGGTAAACCTCGCCACCCGAACGATATCACCTCGCCTGATAACATTGTTCTCACCGGACAGGGACCCGATTTTCTTCATATCGCAGGGCTGAAGGTTGCGACGTTAACCGGTATTCGATTTCTTTGCGACGTTTTGGTAAAAAACCATACTCTGTATATATCATGAATGTTAAACTAAATGTATAGCTCCGTTTAAATATTTAATTATATTTAAGTAATTTACTAAACCTAAACCAACGGAAAAACATAATTATCCATACTTATTAAGACTTTATTTAGAATCATTAGAATTTATTTAGAATCATTTATTTCAAATCACTATGAGTTTTATTCCCCTCTTTACACACTCTTCATCAGACATTGGCGAGCCATCTATTGTTTAAAATTGTTAAGATTTCCATCATATTAGTATCATCTATTATTTTTTAATTGTCATTACTTCACCATGACTGCATTATATTATATTTATATATGTAACATGCATTATGTACAGTATACTCATGTGTCGTAATTACGATTTGGGTTAATAAAAGGTATGTTCTGTTCTGTTCTGTTCGTCAGCGCTGCGACATTTCAGGGTAGGTTGATTGCGACGATTTACCCCAGTTGCGACATTTCATGGCATTGCGACATTTCATGCAGGGCGCTACACATTTATTGACGTCATTGATTCTGACATCACTGTGACAATGGTACAATTCATGTTATTTTCTAATTCAGGTTGCAAAGACGGGTATAGAGGTCCTTTGTGTAACGTCACTGAACCACTTGACGATGAGATGGAATTGGTTACCATGGATACGGACCAAGGGGAGAGAAACGTGTACATCTGGATAGCCAGTTGCTTGATCAGCGCCATTATTGTTGCTGTCCTAATTATCATTATCTATATTTCACTACAACGAAAACGAGGCTGGAAATCCTATGACGTACATTTGGAACACACCGGCGGATATCACCGACCGGAAGCAGGAGAAGAAAGGATTGAATTGAACGAAATGTAAAATGTACAAATGTATTAGCACACGCTGGATTTCTCATGGCCATTACTAGTTGCTTAGAGCATGGACATTAGACGTGGGTGTGCTTTTTGCGACACGTGGTAACTTTTACCAGATTATTCGATTGCTGAAGTCTTAAATCAGGTCAATAGATATAGACAATCAGATGGACTGCTGGTACTGTTTTTTACAAAACACTTACGAAAGTTATAAGTTTAAACTCTTAATTACTCTTTAAAACATAAGCATTAGGGACAAATATTAGGAATAGGATAATAATTAACATCGAAGGATTCTTTACCACAATATGTAGCCCTTGGTGAGTTATAAAAACATTTGAATTGGCGTAAAAGTTATCATTCCCTAAGTGCTTTGATAAAACAGTGTCGTGTGAGGTAACGTTATTAACAAATCATCTTAAGGGAAAACTAAGGCTTTTCACAAAATCTTAAAATTTCCTTTAGCGTGTCAGCTAAGCAGACAATCAAGATGATCACCTTTTTGCATCGTTTCGAAGCGTTATGCAATGTGCTACAATAATCACAATCAAAACGCATATTACATATAGTTTTTTTGCGAAATTTCATGACTTAAGTAAAAATATTTAAGTTTTCCCTTGAAATGCTTTGTGAATACCAACACAGGTGAATGGACTCAAATTGACAAATACGTTGTGTCACTTTAACTGTTTACCAATCATGTCATATTTTAAGGTTTGCAATAGTCTCGTTGAAATCTTGCAATGTGCTCGAAACCAATGAGGGTTGTAGCAGTACCGTCGTAACCACAGCCTCTTGGAACCGCCAAGATCCGCCAAGACCCGTCCTCAAGTTGAACGTGCAACTTGTCTGTCGTTGCCACTTCTAGAAGTTATAATGTATGATAATGTAATTACAATTATTATTTTTTATCTTCGTGATTATGTAAATGAATGAAAAATGTCGTTTAAAATACTTACGCTCATACTGTCATGTTTATTTTTGTATATCGTATCTAATGCATCATTCATGTGCCAAGAATCGGTGGATTTTTGTCTTGTCATTATTTTTACTTTTCGAGATTTTTTCCACTTTTTATACATTTTAACGTATTATATGTTAACAATGTTTGACAAATAACAGTGATGGAAACAAATGCGGATGTCAAAATTTAGATTTTTTGTTCAACAAAAATATCACATTTCGTTATTGTTTTTAATTACCGACATATTTTCTTCAACTAAAACTACCATTTCAGTATTTTATACGTGTGATGCCTTTCTGACATATTGGTGTGATGCATCTAAAAGTATTATAGCATAGTATTATTTTGAATATACTTGTGTTCAGCCCCGACCTTCTCTCAATACAAGCAAATCCTTCACACATTACCACTGGGTACACCCTCTATTTTTAGAACAGGAAAAACCGTTACTTAGGACGGGTGATTTTCAGGTAAATAGTTTATTTTCTATCTACCAACTAGCGCACCGTATGCCTTAAGGGTTTCCACGCTCGGGTTGTCAGCAATTTATTTGAAAATATTCCCGGATTAAATAAAATAGCCGGTACTAAATTTTAATTTTCCAATAAAAAAATGGTACCGGCTATTTTGTTTAATTGGAGAATCGTTTCAAAGAAAATGATGGCAACCTTTACGTGGCAACTCTTAAGGCACACGGTGCGCTAGTTGAGGTTTATGGATCATAAGTTGTTAGATAGAAAATTAAATATTTACCTCGTCCAAACCGAAAGCCACCCGTCCTAAGTAACGGGTTTTCCAGTTCTAAAAATAGAGGGCGTACCCAGTGATTACCTAGGCTATAGAACAGCAATACAAAAGGAACACCAGGAATACACATACTGTTTTATTCTGTTCACCTCAGTCTTCATTGCATTGCATTGCACTCCCGGAGACAGACGAGCTTTCTCGAGTGGTACTTTTTCACGATTGAAATTTTACACAAAATCTTAATTTTTGTTTGCCTCAATATATTATTTTCTGAAGGGGTGGGGAATACCTCACTTTGTTATGTCGTTGTTATGTCCCTTTCTTTGTACGATGTCACTAAAATAGTATTCATTATTACATGTATAGCAGCTAAGCTTAATGGGTTTATCATGACGTAGTGTCTGGTGTTCGCGGGTGATTGGTGTTCGTCTTACGAGTGTATGTCTGTTTTTTGCTCATCATTTCTCAAACAGTTTCAAATTCTAACATCTTCATGTTAGCAAGAAGTGACGTTGTCAAACCGGAAGTGACGTTACCAACCGTTCATCGGAAATAACTTTGTCAAATTTCCAAAATAGCAGGTCACACCTGAATTTATTTTTATTGTTAGTTGGGTTTTTTTATATAACACAAAGTTTAGTCAATCAAATAAATATGATCTGTATTCATAAGCTTAGAGCTGAAATATATTATTAACTGAATCATAACTGCTGAACCGGATTCCGGGTTTTATTCACACCGTAAGAATGACAACGTCATGAGAACTGACAAGCAAGCTGACTGACTGACTATGGTGTTTTTGTAGGTTTAGTATTTTATCTGTGGTTTTGGGCAATTTGGTCACATTACTATTATAAATAAAGATTTTTGTATTAAATGTGAGTTGTTCATATATTTGACAGGCGTATAATACCATATTAAGTTAATTATCGTTACATTTATCAAGGTTCTGTCCAAACCTTCGCGTGTTGTCAGGACGCTGAGAGGATAAAACATGGAGCTTTTTAAATTTTTTATTTACACAACATTGGGCCTAATGTATAACGTTGCAGTAAGATATTTCGTACAATCCACTGTGCACATCGTAGCTTTTGGGATCTTATATGCACCTTGTCTCGATCTCCCGAAACATCTCAATTTGAGCTCAATCTCATCTCACATGTTGTCATATGAGTTTTAGGTAATTTTCATAAGTAGCTGGACTCATAATAAGCATTGCAAATCAAACACATTATTCTGAGTTTATTGCAGTTGAAACTGTAGATTTACCTAAAATTCAGACTGACTCTGATTTGACCAAAATCTCAACTTGAGATGAGATTTCTACTTTAGATGTTTCGAGATATCGGGACCTTGCGGTTTGAACCGATCTAACATCCTTAAGTATAATAACTATATACTATAACGTATTATTACTGTTACGTAATTACACAGCGCAAACATGTTATTACTCACAACTCACAAGGCACGACGAACGCTTTAACATTATACGTGATACCTAATTATTCTTTACTTAATTAAATATAATTTGTCAAATTAACAAATAATCATAATTAAGTTGCATTGTCGTCGTCATTAACATTGATGATAAAGCGGGTCATACGGATGCACAAAATAAGTTCCTATACAGTCGTAGCGCTTGGTTGCAGCACGTGCAGCCTCAAACAATTTTCCAACGATGAAATCGTACGATATTCATACGGACACCACAGAGAAGTCGCGTGGAACTCTCAATGGGTTATTTTATGTGTATGGTATACTCGCTAGACACTAGTACGATAGCAATCATGCAGGCGACCGTATGGTCCCTGTCGATAGAAGTGGGTGTATCCGACAGCCTTGCAGTTTTCATAACCCGTACGGACAGCGTTCGAAGCTTGTTTTGTACCTAGATGTTGTTGCTAGGTATTATATATATATCTTTGGCTTAGAATGAGAAGGTCGTAAGTACAAAAGTTTTGAGAAAACAAAAAATGTCTGAAAATTACCCGTTACTTATGAAAGAACAAACTTTTACAACTTCATTTTGGTCAACATGATAAGTTCCGATTTTCATGCAAATAGGCTCATGACAAGCTTTATGATGCAGATTTCAAATGTGCATATATCCGTTTTATAAGGTCGTAAGCAGTAGTTACGGTCTTTTTATTCTAAGCCAGCGATATAAGTGATATTTTTTCTCCGTTGCCTCTTGCTCATCACAGTAGGAACGAATGATTTAATTGGGCAAAAAATACAAAAATGGTGGGAACATTATTAATTGTAGCTATCATAATGCGAGTCGTTTGGGCAGTAACACTAGTCGGTATGTACGAGACACGTAGAACATGTCAGTCGTCTTGTTTGAAACACCATCATATCAAATATAAACGTCGCCAAAATATCACCTTGCGTCACCCCGGCGTTGCCATAGTAACAAAAACAAGTGTGTTATTATTTATTTGCTTTTATGTTTGGTGTTTCTGTAATAGAGTATGTTCATTAAGTGCTATGTGGCTCATTAATATACTACAGTGCGATATGAGCAATACCGAACATATCCGAACACATCCGAACATCACTGGCTTAAAAGAGACGTTATAGCCTACTGGTGCATATTTAAAATCTGCACCGCAAGGCGCTTCTTATGAGTCTATTTTTTTATAAAGAAATGAAATAAAAGTGTCATGTTGTCCAAAGTGAAGTTGAAACAACTTGTTTTACAATAAGTAAAGACTTTCGGACAGCTTTTTTCTTTTTTTCTCAAAATATTGATTTTGTACTTAGACCAGTCACCTAAGATCTTCTCGAAAAAACGTATTTATCTGGCGAACGTAGGAAGCGATAAATCGCTGGCTTAGAACCAGAAGGTCGTAACTCCTACTTACGACCTTATAAGAATCATACATATTTGAAATCTGCTTCAAAATGCACTTCTTATGAGCCTATTTTCATGAAAATCTGAAATTGTCATGTTGACCAAAATGAAGTTTTAAAAACGTGTTTTCCCATAGATAAAGACTAAATTACAGACAGTTTTCTCTTGTTTTCTCAATATATCGATTTTGTAGTTACGACCTTCTGGTTCTAAGCCAGCGAAATGTCGTACGTATGAGCTGAATACCAAGTTGCCAAAAAAAACCTGGGGTTATTTTAAATATTCCAATCTCATATACAATATAGCAATACCACGTGACTTTTGGCTGAAATGGACGAAATTTGTTTCAATTTGAAAATAGAAATCGCCGAGAGTATCTTAGTTCTTCACCAATTTATATTAATGAATACATACCACGGCACGTGATACAATACAAAAGCACTAACACATTTGTCACCAGAATTATTACCATGTGGCAATTCTAATTACAAGATATACAAAAATAAATTATAAGATACTACAAGTAACAAAATTATTCGCAAATAAATTATGTTTCAACAAAAATAAAATAAATAAGCACGTGTTTAATAGTTTACTGGTCCCGCATGTCGCACTGTAACACCGCCGGTCAAATAATTACGATTTCTTGTCGGCAAGAATCCTGTAAATTCGAATAAAAATCAACGATTTCTGTGAAACATTTCGTATAAATGACAATATGTCAACAAGTTGATGTCACTCTATAGACCGTACGAACAATTTGAATACAAATAATGTTGTCATGTAGTCATTAAATTTTCAACAAATTCCAATCATTTTAACCAACTGTGACATTCTATAGTACTCGAGCATTCAGCGGTGAGTAGTAATCAAATATTAACTACAGATGGCAGGCATTTATGTTAGCCATGTAGCATGTTCTAAATACTAATTAAACCCCTCTTATAACATGATTTCCCATCAAAATTATTTATTGAGATAGTATTTCTAAGTGTGAGTATCAAGACGGGATAAACGTTCAACCATGCTTCCCCATGTAACGTTTTCAGGATTTTCTACGAAAATGCCTGTATCGTACCACATGCCTCCGATCTCTCCCAAAGCATCTCAATCTGAGCTAAAATTCATCTCAAATATTTGGGCATCATCTTTGAGATAATACCAAAGGACACAAGATTCGAAATTGACACCACAAAAACAGATACATTATTCTGAGTTTATTACAGTAACAGTTCAAGAGCTAGTACGTATAAATTATCTCAACCTAAGTTGAGATTTCTACTTTAGATGCTTCGGGAGATCGGGACCATATCTAACAAAAAATAGTGGCGACTCCTCTATCTGGAGTATTTCGCTATACTAGTTTTTGATATTTAATTTGGGGTTTCAGGTGCTAAAGAATTATAACAGGCTACATGTATACTGTGTCAATCAAAAAATTCGTTACTATCAATAAACTATGGCAATCAAATTCTATGGTTTATGATTGGTATAGCGTGGCTATTTTGACCTAAGCCTGACCTTTATTCAAGAATATATTACAAGGTTCTTGCTTTGAATATATCAATTTCCGCAAGCAAATCGTTCAATATCGGCATTTAAGATTTGTGTTTGTATTACATCTCGAGCGTCATCGTGATACTCCCCGATTATGAAAACATACATTCGGTCTTGTAAACGGTGACAATTTATCGACTGTTAAATTATGGTAATCAATAGTACAGGCTCGTGTCAATGTGGCCAAGCTATATTTTCTAAGAACCTTTTTTTCGATCTTTTCGTAAACGAATTACTACCCAGAATTGTGAAGGAGTAGGCGCCGCGCACTGTTAGGGTTTAAGTTTGGTGCTGACTCTCTGAGGTAGCTTTTATAATCTTAACCCATAATTTAAGAACAATTTGACCCTTCGTCGAATTCTTGAACTACTCGTATAAAAGTTGTGTAGCATTCTTCAAGTTGGAAATTTCATAATCCAAACGGTCAATTAAAGGGGCGAATTGAATGATGTATTCGATGACACGGAATGTGTGGTCAGAATAATCATTAAGTGCGATACTATAAAATAACCACTAAGACATTTATATTATCGTCTAGAATGTTAACAGGACTATGAATGTCCAAAACTGGACATCTATATATTCACACCCGCCACCTTTCATAAGCTGATCACTGAGCTAAAACTATTCATACACAGCGGTTATATTAGGACGTAGAAACACAAATAAATAAATAGTGAAAATAACCACCAAACACGGGTTATACCCAAATATGCTGTTTTTTTATTATTCCACAACGTTTCGCAAATACAGCTTTATCAGGTGAAAGCACTAACGATCAACGTATAAGCACGAAACATTTCCAGTAACACAGACTCTGTGGGACTTTTTACTTTACTCTTTAATCAACGGCCAATTAACTACTAGGAAGTCCGTCGCATTAATCAAACAATCACCTAATCAACAAGACCAAATCACCAATAAGACCAAATCACAAAGGAAACAACCCACATCTACGTTCGTGGCTTTTTTTCAACCTTGATATGAGGACCAACCAAACGTTCGGTTTTCAGCGGTTCTTAAGGATAATAAAAATTGAACGGGGAAGGCAGCACTCTATTTTGACCGACATGCATAGAATACAAACAAAACATATCACAATTACACGACACAATACCTAGGAGAAAGTAAGGGAGTCGTCAAAAGGTAGAAAGTCCAAGTCGCCATCTGCCGACATAGTTTCAGCTATTAAAATGATGGATTTGGATTGCTTTTGAGGGTTCACTAAGACCAGTTTTTTTTAAATGCGTTGATACCACTTAAATCCTAAGTATTCTTCATTTGTTTGGTCAAATAAATACATATATACGTATTTACATGATTATTTTAGGTCAAGCGAAATGAACTGGGTCAGCTTCAACAGAAAGCAGCATAAATACAAAATATATAAACAGTAAAAGAGTCACGCTTACATTTCAAACTCACATGTGGGTTGTTCAACAACTCTAAATTAGTTGCCCCGTGCCCATCATTGCTTCAAGATATTGTCAGACAAGATAATAGCGTATTTCGAAAAGGATACGTTTGTATAATTTTGCTAAACACATGTCGGGTTTTCTGTACACGGAACTGTGTTACAATGTTCCAGTAAAAGTAGGATTTCATCCACACCACAGACACGCGACGATATATATGGTTTTGTTAACAATTTACAGCTTACACGATAATTGTAGACAACTTTGATGGATTCCAAACCTCTACATCACGTGACTAGGGAAAGGATAGGACTAAAACCCGTCTGTAATTCTACCGGAACTGTCCATTACCGTGACACATATTCACCACTGCTTGTTAATGTCGGGTGTTTTTATCATGTTTTCTCCCTTGAAACTGTGCAGGAAGACGGATGGTCGCAATGTAATTGACACTCAAACTCTTAAAGCTGGCAGCTACCGACAAATAAAAACTCAACTCCACCCTCTGTGCGTATCAATACATTAGTAGGATATAAAAGTCACATTTACCTCGCCACATACAAATGATTGGATAATGATTTGAAGTGATGCATGAACACGGCGGAAATACGGTTAGTATGAGAAACGGTTTCCAGCTACGAGCTCGTATGTATGTACCCGAGTAAGGTGATGGATACTGTTTCAGTTGTTTTAGATATTTGAATTCAACATCTTCCGACTTGTGGCAAATTATCTAAGAATAAGAGAGTCATCAGAGATACGCAATCAATTCTAACCGCTTCGGTCCTGATGATTGCAATATGCAGTTTTCACATTTGTCTGTTAAGAGTAATTTAGTGCCATTGGTCAACAACTAACTTATCGCTTTATACTTTCCCATGAGTGGTATTTAAATACAAATGTATACATATACATTAGATCGTGTATGTATATGATAAGTAAATATCGAAATTCTATATTCTTGTTGCCATGGATGCGGTCATTTTCGAGTTGTTCACATTCTTATATTTTGTGTAACCGTGGATTCAGTAGTTTTCGACTTGTAAGCTGGTGAATAGCACGAGTATTAAAATAAATACACCGTAAACGTTCGCCAGTTTAATCTGAACTATCATCCCGCAGTTAATGTATTTGTCGGAGATAATATCGAACTCAGCCCAAATCTCCGTTCAATGTAATTCAATTTTTACCGGCGGTTAATTTTGACACGAGAAATAAAGATAAGTGGAATCTATTTAATGTGAATTGATTGGTTAGCTCTTTACCGACGGACGCCATGTTAGATGTCGTCTGCCTGAATCTGGATGCTCGAGACGCTTAACAAACACCAGACGAGCACGTTGTTAAAGCCATTACAACAAGGTAATTAATAACTAACGATTTAAATATTTATATTTCTTACGATATATTTTGTAATTTCCTGATACATTGGTACATGCCGCAAGGTCATAAACATGCCAGAGATGAATATTTTAAATTACAACAACAACAACAATTGTAATGCAACATTTTGGTACGATTGGTTGTTCAAATGCTTACAGAATACTGAACCCAATGGCAATCAATTTAAAATACCGATAAAAACACCATTGTATATGGTAATGTTGGTCTACGGATACCCACTAAGCCAACGACCATCAAAAAAGAAGAAAAGAAAAAAATCGGACAGGGAAGGCAGCACTCAACGACCATTAAGCCGAACACAGACATTATTAGACAGAAAAGTTGTAAATATTAATGAAAAGACACGATTCAAACCTCAGCTAACTGTTTCGTTGATAAAAAACTAAAACATAATTTTATTATATAGAAAATAAATCAATTTTAACAAAACTTGTTTTACTCATTATCAATGGCACTGATAGAAAATCTACCTGTGATTCAAACTTGTTCGACACGAAAGTATTCTGAAAGTATACAAATACAAGAAAATCAAGGAAATGGCATTGCCAAAACTTTTAGTACATACCCCAACCCCATTAGAAGAGGGAAAGGAACGTGTACAATACATTGTCTTCTACAATAAAAAAAATGCAAGAAGGGGCAAATGTTTTATGATGGTAGATCTATACTTACAGAATCAAATCAAGATCTCAGGTCTCGTATAAGCGAGTAACCATTTCGGTGTTTGCCTACCCAAAATAAAAGTCAAAATGCAAAAATAAATTATAAAAATAGCACTGGAAACCTTCGTCCAAAAACCTAAAACCTGCTACAACAAAACGAATACAACGTTGATGACGACATGGAATTTTAATTCAAAAGAATGCAGATAACGCAAGTACTAAAAGTGTAACTTCCTGTCTGTGGTTCCTGATGGCGGCGTCACAGGGCTCGTGCGGATATTCTTTTAGTTTTCTAATCGTTAAAACCATCTACATAACAATCGAGACGTAGGGTCTGGGGCTATTGGATAATGTTCAGGGATTTACAACAAAAGTTGACAATTATGCGCAATCTTCAAAGAAACTCTGTTTGTTCAAAGACATCTTGCAAGCTTCGTGGTAATATATACATAGATAAGATTCCTAGTCCATCCCCCTATCTAGTTCCTATAAATGTCTGCTTCTCTTTCAGCGTTCGTTGAATGACGTCTGCTACACGATTGTCAGTCTATTAAACTATAAACATTTTAGTCTCAAATTCTCAGAGAGCCATAACAATTGTGTGGTCCCACATTAACCAGGGGGCGAAGAAATAAGATCGGCAGTATAAAGTACAAGACGAACACGGTACAACTCTATTTCGGTAAATACATGTTCACAGTAGTCCGGGAACTTTCACTTTCTCGCATTGGAAACAACTAAAGTCAGGTCATCTATAGCCAGACTTCAATAAATGTCAAAGCAGACGACAAATCGTCCTTCCCTCGTCACCACAATGGCGTCGAGGTGAGACGCGGCGCGGTCTGATACCGGCTTTGTCTCAAACAGGAACTATATCTGTGCTTATCCACCGGTTATCTTAATTAGTTTATAGCTCATTTGCTTCCTTCAGCGCATGTTTTCTATATGCTTACATGCGTTAACGGCCGTTACCTGCACGTTGCTTAATGCATCTTGGAACCGACCAGATATTGGTCTCGACTTGTACGTTTGTGAAGTTTGCCATACACCAAACTGTTCGACTTGTACGTATATCTGGTTATATCCAAGGTCACTTTGAAATGTTTGCCTTCACTTGTTCCCACCACACAGAGGCAACGCCATCAATATCAAGGTTTTCTTTGAGCATTTCTAAGCCCGTCAACAATAAAACTCGTATACTGATTATACAGTGCAACTTCAACAATGAAATTATGAAAATCTCAATGTTTCCTTTGAGTTTTCTCAGGCCGTTAAGAAACTATCTGAAATTATCGTGTATACCATGGACAAAGGACAACGCGAAAACAAAATGTTAGAATTGAATATCACTGTTTCAAAATAGTGTTGTGTTTGTGCCAAAATGAGTTGTTGAAGCCAATTTTTAGCAAATTCGGTCGAAATTTTACTGGTTGGATAAATTGTATGTACTAGTATCTACTGAATGCGTTATGCTCTTGTACTGGATCCATTGCCTTTACGTATGTCCATTCTGTGTTCACGAAGGAAGAAAACCAATGTTAAAATATCGACTGTATTGACAATTCCGAATGTGCGCAACTTTCATATGTACTGGTAATGGTCGGTTATTGGGCTACTCGTGAACTGCTATACTCCAGTAAGTTTTTCTTTCAAACGTGTGGATAGAAATTAGTCGCATGTTGTCATGTCTTGTCAACTTGGTTGGTGCTCCAAAATCATCATCAGTCATTATCAAATTCGAAATGATTCGATAATTCGAATTCAATGTAGCAGTATACGGGTCATTTTAACTCATACCTGTGTCACAATTTTCATTGAGTGCAATGAACTTGCAGTGGATCCTCTGGCATTATTAGTATGCTCAAAGACACATGTTCCATCAAAAGGTTATTGCTTTGGGTTTTGGTATATTTTTTAGATTTGTGCTATGTTTATAATTTCACGGTTACAAGTTTCAGTTACTGCATAATATACAAGTTTAATCTGAATACTCATTTTGAAAAGTTAAACTTTTTAATGTCCGCAATGTTTATTACTTGTGGCACAGGTATCAGTATATAATTACGACCACGACAGGTTAATAAAATCTAAATGTTTATTTTCAAAATGGTGAACAAATGATTATTGACATTTTCACGACTGTTATTTTATTACAATGCTTGTTGTTGAAGATTGATTAAGGGTATTAGAAGTGCAGTGTTAACTTTACAATTTCACATAAAACCTGTTTCGTCCTCTTCAGTTCATTCCGACGGAAACTCGCCATAATATTCAGCAATCTACTCGACTTGGAGTATGTCCGTAATTTGCTGTTAAATCGTGTTTGTTTATGAAGGCTATTAAAGGTCAAAATGCGTTTAACGTCCGTATTATTTACAACTGGACCACGCTTTTCATCTAAATTCATCATCGTGAACAAACATAACAAGTGATAGAGTCCAAACTTTTTATTAAGTTCCATAAATATTTGCAAAACATTAACTCTTCGGCGGCCATTAAAGGAACGTGAAGTGCTGATAATCTCCTCACCTGTCGCGAGAAATGGCGAGAGTTGAGTGGTCTTCACTATGTAACACGCCCAAAACTAAACAAGCGGGTTTAATAATGAGCTAAGTGTTCTTTTTAGTCGTTGTTTAATTAACAATTAATAATTTTTGGACACGACAGGTGGAACTATATAGATGAAGAGACTATGAGGCTATCTTGGTTTATGGTGCCTCTTGTTGATAGCCCTGCCTTTATAATATTATCAAGTGGACTCTTGAACGAACATTTGCGCGTGCCACATAGTTCCCCGCCGTAATATACAGTACGTATATATCTCCGACAACATAGAGAACAAAGCTTGTTCATATATTGACTTGTTGACACACTTTGTAGCCGTATGGTACACCTTCAAGTATTGAACATTATATGGGATAAAACTCGAGTTGTTCATTGTCATGTCTTTGCTATTTTGAAGTACACTTACGGACTTTGAAAACGCACCACTTTTCAGGGGTCGGTATTTTTTGTATGAACTGTTTAGGATTATTAAATACCAATGGAATAATGTTCCAGGGTTAGAACGCTGTTGGTAAAGTATATTTTAATCCAGTTTTACTAACCGAATCGCTAGTAGTGACCACGTGGTCAAATCTCATTTTTAGCACGTGAGACTCGTGCGAATGACAATATCCGACCTGTGTAAATGACGATGTGTTAACGATTCATTAGCATACCAAAAAAACAACACATTTTAAGTTTTCAAAACCAAAGGTTACATTTAATGTCAATCTGAAACTGATATGTCTGGATGTATAGACATGTTACAAACCGGAAGTAGCCACCGCGTGGTTTTTGCGCGATTACATTGTCATGATACAATAAATATTCGTCTCCAATAGCGTTTTATGCCAACTGACACCACCATTGATCTTCAAATAGGGATTAAAGGCCTAAAAAGCCACATAATTCGGATAAATTAATGCGCATGCTCCGCCAAAATAACGACTTCCGGTCAACAACCGTGCCTGTCAAAGAAATGTTTGGTGTCGATAGATATGCTAAATCATCAAATAAAAATATCAAACACGTTTATTTATGAAATACAACATTTTCACTTAGTACCCTGCAAATTTTTGTTTCATCTAACATATAACACGTGCTTCAACATGCAGTCACATCCTTCTTGTATTACTATTTCCGGATGACAGGGGTGTTAACCTTGGACAGTATGAATATAACCATGCGCATAAATAACGAATAACAGTCAATTTTCTTGAAGAAAGCAATATCTGCGTGATGGATGTCCCAAATTTTGATCCCACCGAAAACATATGACATGGTCTTTCAGACTTGAGTCCTAGTATGAGTTCCATGACGCGATCTACCCACAAGGTTGTCCAAGCCTTTGTTGGTGAATAGAGGAAAAATCTCCAGAAGCAGATTGCAATTATAATGAGTACTTGCTGTTGTAAACGCATCAAAACATAACTTTTCACGCACTCTCCATAACTGTGAATTTGGTTTTGAGACTTAAGCACGTGGATGTCACGTGACTTAGTGACATTGTTGACTGTCGTTTTGAAATTGTGCTGGATGTTAAAACATAAATTGAGCTATCTATAGACAAACTTTAAATACAATTGAACAATGTTTACTATTAAATTTTGTGGTTTGAATAAGTGGTGCGTTTTCAAAGTCCGTAAGTGTAAGGTCATGTTATTGATGTTTTCCGCTTTGCCACAATGCAGTCTTGAATACAAGGTTGGGGGTTTCAAAATCCAAAGCGCGGGAATTTGGAGATTCAAAGATCAGTTTATAGATTTCGTCATTTGGAGAGTTTCACAGCTTGCAGATTTTATGGAACACCAATGTCATATAAACCTTGCCAAGGAAGTATGCGTACCTAAGCCTGTCATTTTATTTTCGGGTTCACAATGGTAACCCCGTTTATATTCTCCATCTAGTAGTTTGTTGGGGTTGAAGAATCGTGTTTTTTCTGAACATGTCTATACATATATACAAAGTATATGTTTCTTAGTGTTTTCACGTGGTGGTGATATTTGTTTTTGACATTTCCTGCTCGACTTCCGCGTGTTTAGAACATTATACATCGTGCGTCTATCATATAACATAAATAACGATAGTGAACATTATATATCGATTTACATGTTCAGAAATTGTTATGCACTATACGTAATTATTGTACTTTCTATTTCTGTTGCTGTTCTATATATTCTGTTACACTTTCATGCAAAGCTAGCAATATTTTTATTTGTATACAATCGTGTACATGTATGCCTAGGCCGGGCCTTTTTCACTAATGGTGTAAGTCTAAAACTCAGACTTTATTTCGCCAAATGTTTTATTTGAGTATTTTGCTCTCATGTTGTTATAAATGTACAGATTTTGAAATAAATGGGTATTAATGTTCAGTGTGTATCAACAAATAATCAGATACAATTTCACATGGTTAAATCTAATTTCAAATAAATGGCAGCGATTTTAAATGTTGTCAATTTGAAGACTAACTTTCAGCCTTACATTGTTGGTGAATAAGACCCCTGTTCTTTTGTGTGCCCTTTGTACGTTTTACTATGTTGTATCTTTAGAATGCCGTTTTTCATGTTTGTCTTGAGAAACTACGTCACACTGCTCTATTGCAGCGGGGACTTAGAGAGCCGGTCGGGTCTTGGCATTGTCTCTTTCAGTCACTCGAGATCACCGGTTTTTTTGTTATTTCCTTGTCAAACTATGTCATCCTGCTCTTTTACAACGGGGACTTGGGTTTTTATTATTTCGTTGAGTTTTGTGTGGGCATTGCTCCGTGTTGTTGTGTAGTGTTGCGTTGTTACTGTTTTCTGTGCTTGGATGGTTCAGTTGAGAGCTGCCTTCCCTGTCCAATTTCCTCATATCATTTTTGAGAGTTTAAATGTACATTTGTATATGCAGAATAGGGGGAAGCATGACAACGATAAGCAAAAGCGTTGATCCACTTAAGCAACTAAGTTGTTAGCACGGATACATGTAAATGCATATGTTAAGAATGGGTGAGTGTGCAATGTATGACTATCAATGTGAAGTGTACATTGTGTCAGGGATTCTATTATATAGAGAAGATCCTGATTGTGTATTTGCAATCAGCACAGCATTTGAATATGACCATATAAAAAAACACGATGCATCATTGCAAATTTAGACAATCTCTACAAAACATAGAACAATTGATAAAACCAACAAACCTAAATAATGTATATGAATATCCCCATAAGGCAGTAGGTATCTCAAGAGTTCTAGGTTCATGCAAAGACCTAAAATACACATTTTATGTCATTGGTTCACGTTATTGCAAAAGTTTCTAAATAATTGTGCAATGTTATACTAGAAATTACATTTGGTTTTATATTTATAGTTGATATTGGATATATGAATATGTGCAACAGTAGCAAATAAAACTGAAGTATAGAGGTAATATTGTACAAAAAGTGTGTTACAGCACTGACCACTAGGTACAGTGTTATTGTTTACCTTTCTTGGCTGATCTTGGCGGGCCAAACCACCTCTTCAGTCGTTCGCCGTGTCGACATAAATGTAGCCATATAACAACTTCACATCCCCATATATGTCATAGTTTTACTAAATACTAATTTGCAATATTGGTATGTCACCTTACCGCAAATCAGTTACTCATTGAATGACATTCGCTGATATTTTCATAAAAATCCAGACCGAGGCGCCGCTTTGGACAGAAATAATGCGGAAACGACACTGAATCTCACCAGAGGGCGTCCCTCGAGTGTCAATCAGCGAATCAATTTCAGCTACAAAATATCGTTGTCGTCTCAGTAGCGATTTTAAAAGCTTTGCACTTTTTCACCCTTCTTCTGCAGACAAATATACGTGTCACTTATCGCTTATCATGTCGCTTATCATATATTACAAGCCGGTTTTTGTGGCTAATCAAGTCACTACAGTGTCTATATAGCGTCCTGAGGGCCAGCTCTCATTAATATAGTTTGATTTGATGTGAAACAGACGATAAACAAATAAAAAATCTAAATATCTAAATAAGTATTAATAATTGATTGGTTATAATCAGTACGTGAAAGAAAACCTACGCTTAACGTGAGTAAAGTACGGTGGTCAGTTTGAGCCATGGAGTATATTCAACCTTTGCTATCATCGATGCATCTTCCGAAAAAAAGTAAAGTATCAAGTTCACTAAGTTTATACTCATTCATGTAGGTCGATTGTGATCATGTTCTACTACTTATTATTTTAAAATCTTTAGATACCTCATTACTGGTGGTATATATTGCCTCGAATGTTATAGAGACGAAAAGCTAGTTTTCATTGGATGCTGAGCGTCAAATGGAGTAAACACTGGCGTCAATTTTGCCTTTCGGTGGGAGACGGTCAGTACCGTCTGATCCTACCACCAGAATATGTACGTGCTAAGGTTTTTATTTTTACTTTATTTCCGCTTTCTTTCATAAAGACTAAAATGTATTGTGCACAATGAATCCTGCATGTCTAATTCCTTATAATAGTAATTGAAAAGTCTCAGAATGATGTCGTCTACACTACTCCATACATATATACAGTTCTGTTGTTACGTTGTAACAAACGTTGATTTTTTTAATCGTCTATATCATGATCGATGCAGATCATCATGTTCAAATTGCTCACAAAAACGTGTTGTCTTAAGTCTCGTAAAATAATTATTATATTCATTATACATATATTATAAAATAGGAAAAAAATATTTTACAACATTTTTTTTTACAACAACAAAACTGAGTTTGAACACTTTCCCACACAAATCTAACAATAAATAATATATTATGATACAAATGTGAAAATATGACATGATATAAATAAAATTGTAATAATTCACTTACATGCCAAAGGTAACTGTATCATTGACAAAAAAAACCTATTTTAAAACGATTCTTTTTCTTTCTTTTTTTTCGTTATCAATGATACAGTTTCCTGTGTTACAGGCCAATGGAATACCACAACCAATCAATAATATTATTATTAATAAATGCGTACGCTGTTAACCTCAATATAAAAATCACCTGAAAATTAAGAACGCAATTTTCAAAATTATTTCCCTGCTTAGGTTTTTTCGACCTGATTTTTTTTCAAAAACACAAAAATAAGGACATATAGCTGCCTTAGAATTAGAAGGTCGTATTAAATTACAAATGATATTTTAAGATAGCAAGAAACAACTGTCTGCAAATTACTTTACCTTATGATGCAGATGCCAAACAAACATGTATCAACCTTTTAAGGTCGTCTCTAGAAGATCAATTTATCTACAAAATATCCATGGTTAAAAATAAAACCATCCATGGATTCTGAGGAGAGTAGGACTCGTTGATGCTGTGTTTTCTGATTGTTGTGTTACAATGTGAAAGAAAATGACATTTTCATCCAACGAAATTGTCAACTATCCACCTTTGAGAATCCGGCATAAAATATTTAGGTTTATGGCCTACATTTGCGGAGGTTTCAAGCGTGTCTGACGAACTGCGAAATTTATTTTCTTCTAACATAATCTGTTGTATTAAGGCTACTAAATTAGTTAATTATGCAATTCATAATATTCCTTTAATGGTTTGTGAGAATAGAGATAACCAATTATCTACAGTCCCCTGTGATTTTGAAATGTATTTTAATTCAAATTTATTTAAATACATGAGTTTGAGCAGCTCAGAATCCGAGGTTTCTTTTCAACCTTTTCTTGTTTAAAGCCATATTAGATCTACTAGACCGATATACGTTTAACCCTTGAGAAAAAAGATTGAAAAACAATTCGAGATCGACCGATGAAATGAACACTAATTAAACACTATTTTATTTGGATTAGACAGATTCCGTGATAAATTCTTCAGATTATTAATTCTGATAGTTTACAGTCACAGACAAAATGTCCCTGTATAAAGTCCGTACATGTATCCGGACAGGTACGGACGATGACGCTAAAGTTCGGATGTGACAAAATGCCCGGTACCTTTTGCCACCAAACGCATGAGAAGTTAGTCAAAATTATCGCTTAAAATTTCGATTAGTTATTTAGATTATGACCGGAAACTCAAATTATTTCTTAATGATCGAAACAAAACGTGGACCCTTTAATTTATTTGATTGTCTTATTTCATCAGATGGGAACGAACAAGCCCTAGGACGCTGATTGAAATATGACAATTCCCAATATCCATTCAGTCCTTTTTTAAAAAATATCTCAAATTTAAGGGCATTTTATATCCCTATGTCTAGTCACAACTGTTTAACTAAAATGGCAATAATTATTAAAATGATTATACACACAAGATAATCGTTGCGGGAATAATGGTATAAAATCATGATTTGATTAAAGCATCATATTTTCAATAATAGTATGCAGCCGTCCTTCACAAGTCTTCATTCAGTCATTATAATATTTAATTTTCGTTTGGTCATTTATTATTTAATTTTAATAGGCTTTATCAAGCACCATACATCACATCCAACTTGTTTTAGTCTAAAAATATTTGTGAAGATACAAAGCTCTTTAATGATTCCTATGGCTTAGTAATTATAGTGCTTTCATAGACTAAAACAGCAACTATAGGTAAAAATTGGTCTTGTTTCGAACATGTGGAATCCTGCACTATAACCATGTATTGTACTAACCACTATATTAATTACAAACATGCATAATTATATTCTTTATTTCTGTCTCATTATTAATAACGATATTTTGCAATATGAACACGTCACGTTATTGGTGGAAGTTTCCACGGACCGTCTGGGAAAATGCCTACATTTTAAATGATTTTTGAAATTCAATAATATGTACAGTGTATCTTATAAATTAATAAAATAAATAAAACGTATTGAGATGTTTGACACACCATTGATGTATGTTAAAGTGTATAGAGTTATTTACTAACAGTCATTCAATGTCAAAATAATTACTTGCAGCGTTTTTAGTATGATACTAGACTACCTTAATTGCAAATTAAAACGTTGGATTGGTTCCGTATACTTTGATTCAATCGTCGAAAAATAGACAATTCTTATAGTTTCATAGGGTGTTCTAGAACACTTTCGTATGAAAATGGACTGTTCGCATGTCCAATAAATCACAGAGATAGTTTCTGTTAAAGCCGAAGCGAAAAATGATCTAATGGGTATGAAAGCATAATTGTTTTGTTTTTTCAGTTTTTGAAACTTTTTTTAAAAAACATCTTCCGAGATAGCTCTATACACTTTAAACTTAATGTTGACTGAACCTTATAAAGAACCTCCTTATGAAGAGTACTTTTCAGTTATGTTATAGTTAATTGACAATTTTCCTATAGGTCGTGGGTTCAACCTCCATCGGTGCAAAAATCTTAAGTTTTTAGACAATTGTTTGGCTTCAAAACATGACTTCGTAATGCAATTTGGAGAAAAATATTGAATTAATACGGGGTAAATAGAATCTACATGAAAATCGTGTTACTGTGGATTTCTGAAAAATAAACATTTAGGTTTTTTTGGAGAAAATTTCAGACCTGCCAATGGTTAAGTTAATATTTTATTGACATTTATCAATATGAAATAGGCAAAACTCTTGCCTTAATTCTGAGGGGCGTATGGTTACATTTTTATTGTATTTCTACTTCATAATTAGTCCAAACGTCTTGACGCATAGCATAGATAATATATAGTTCGCATTATATTGAATGACCCTCGTAGTAATCAATATTAAATGTTATCCAACCATTGATTTGTTTATTTAATTGTGTTTTAATGGGTTATCGGAAGTTGGGGTCATTTAGCGCACTAACAAATTAGAGATGAGTACAAATCATTTATAGATCTACATGGGAAAATATTATACACTGGACCGCTTTTCTAATAGGTCACTTTTTAAATGACTTTCAGTGATAATTTACACCCATTTAATAGTTTAATGAAAATGAAAATTGACAACATGGCTGATCATTGGCACGTACTGATGATTTATCAATGAATTGATTGTTAAGTCATTTGCATATAACTTAAATGCGCGAAATATCTTTAAAAAAACATTGCCATCGTTAAAAGTGGGATTTAAAAAGTGGCAAATCAGAAAAGTGGTTCAGCGTAAATGGAGATATAAAGAAATGGGAAAATATAAACTGAAGTGAAATATTGTCCCTAGTAGTAGTCTGGTAACACACAGGTTCACAGGGAAAAGTATTCCATCTTTAAAACCTGTTTACATGATCGAGCTAAGAAAGTAAGAAACAAGGTCCATTCTATAGTCGTCTTGTACGAACAAACACGAGAGTCAGAAGGGGTACTTTTCTAACATAGTGAATAAGAACATTGGTACATAACAATCATGCCAGCGAATAGTCCTAAATGATGTCTGAGGTCTACAGCACACTAACTTTTTCAAGTCAGAGATTTAAATTACTTTGGTGGGATGTAAATATGGACAGTCATTGGCACCCGAGAACACAATTTTACATTTGTATTTTAATAATTCAATAATTGAATCATCAAATAACGTTGTTAATTTAAGATTATTAGAAATCTTGTTTTATTACTGACAATGGGAAATAAAGCATGGTACACAATGTATTAATAACATTTAAAAGAAACTAGACAAACATAGATTTTTAAAACTCACAAAAAATATACGTCTCTAACTAGTGAATTATGTATTTGGTAAGAAATCATTTTCTCGATACACTACTGTACACCATTACAGGTGGAACATTGTTGTGAAAGTTGTGAAAGATGTAGGACTGTTACCCCTATATGGGACACTGAGTTTCACAGTCATACCGTATCTTAGATTACATGTCCATATAGCACCGCGACTTACAATGTGTAGAATATCCAGAGTGACATTATTTTTAGATGGGTTCAGATGAGAATTTTGCAGTAAAGGGAGACAAATCGTGCTAAATATAGTATGACACAAAATGTCCAGTTATCGTACATGATTTTATACATTCTGAATTTTCGAATGTTGAGAGACTGAAGGGAATTTCAATGATTTTCAAACTGGTCCATTGCACTCCTAGATAGATGCTAATTATATCTCTGTGTTTTGTCTAAATGTTGCTAAATTTGAAATCTTCATATTGGTCAAGAATAAATGCGAATAAAAAGAATAACTCTTAAAAATACTTGCTAAACTACTAGCCAAAAAGGAGACCAGGAAATTGGACAGTCAAGACAGCACTCAACTAAACCAGCTTTAATCAGTTCTGAGCATTAAAATAAATTATACAGATCAGTTTGATATTTCAAAATGAAATATTATAGACACACATTATAAGACTTTTAAGACAAAGTACTATCTCAGCACCTATATTCTATATAATCTGGAAGTTACTGTATGACATCAAACTTCGTATGTCTTGTAAATTAAACAGGTGACCGACGTCATCATGCGAGACGTCAATATGGCCTGTCCAAGAGTAGGTCACAGGTAAATGTGACATTCATTTTTGTAAAAATTTATATTTTCTTTAGAAAACCATAAATTTTACAACTTGTTTTCGTTTTACTCTCTATCAATAATCAATGATATATCTATGGAGAATAGGCTACTTGTTGGTAGCATAATTATTGGTGGAATGACGCATGGCGACGCAATGGTTCTAAAAAATACTTGCCACGAAACAACGTCAATTGAAGGTATTGTTTTAAACGAATGATAACTTTATGAAATTATAAATATTACAATAGTGTACAAAATTGAATTATTTTTACATCGTTTACAATTTCACAATATTTACGTGTTTTGAATGATGAGCAGAGACAGTCGTATCATCTTGTATGTGCCTTCTTCTTTCTCCCATAACTGTAACTAGTCATGAACAGATAAGCGATTGGTATAATATATTGTATATTGTGGTATTTGTGTTTGACATATTTGCTAATCATCGCCCTGTCATTTCTAATTTATAGGTTCATTTTAATATGAAGACATGGGTAACAAACCATGGGATGGCATTATTATGCAATTGATCTTTTTTAATAATTATGCCGATCATAGCCTTTATTTGCTTTATTTCTACTGAAACATGGCAGGCATATATATGTACCTCCGCCCGGATGCCAGATTAGACGACAAGCGCACTAACCACTGAGCGACGGAGACACATCAGGGACCATATACACGTATACATACGTTCCTGTGGAGGCATTGCAAGAAAGGAAGGCCTGTGTATGCCTTCTTTTTGAAATTAAAAATATTTTAGATATATAATTTTAAAATCAATAACTCTGCTGGTCTTATCTGCTGGCAAATGTTGTTGTATGATGATTCTATTTTAAATCTGAAGATAAGAAGACACTTAGGTA
Organism: Spisula subtruncata; assembly: GCA_963678985.1. Classification (NCBI taxonomy): domain Eukaryota; kingdom Metazoa; phylum Mollusca; class Bivalvia; order Venerida; family Mactridae; genus Spisula; species Spisula subtruncata. The sequence goes on from OY787672.1 coordinate 26,175,672, forward strand.
AAAGGCCGATTAGATGTTGCATGTTCCAGTTGAATGTATTTTTTCTCTGACGTTTTGTCTTTGGGCAAGTCAGGGATTCTATATAGAAGATCCTGGGAAAGTTTCATCCAAAAGAGACAACTTGTCCAGATGTTCTTGGAGAGAGCAGGGATTCTATATATATATATATATATATATATATATATATAGAAGATCCTAGAGAGAGTCACTACCGACTGTAACTTTTAGCACGGCTCTAGAGTACGAGACCAGGGACCGCTAAAAAGGATTTGGTATTAAAATATAATCTTAATTAATGTCCAGAAAATGATAGGCTTTTGATTAATGTTTGTAATGAACAATATATATTGCATAAAATTGATTTGCATTTATTTACGTGTGTTTATAAGTCTATTGTAATTCAGCCCTTTGATTATTATCCGGAACTGTACGGAAAATGCCGAAATTACCCATTCCATGTAAACAAGAAATGGCGGCAATACGAATGACGTAAACGATAAGTAAAATATATTTGTCGTGTGTAAGTATTTTACACGTTTTATTGTACAATAAATTTAGTTGTGCATTTGGAAAGGCAATCAGTGCATCATTTGATGTCTTCATATTTCTGTTACGGGATATAATGTCGGTGAATTACATATTCGTCATGCATTTTCGCGACCTGGTTATGGCTTGAATATCGAGAGTAGAGGTCAGAGACCACTATTGCATTTCCCATAGACCTACATTATAGCATAAGTCCCCAAATCAGTTCTTAAAATCGAGTGTTGGCACAAAAATCAATATTCATTTATTTAATTAGTTCATAAATGACAAAAAAATAACCTCAGTATATAGGCAAAGCCAATTTGATTTTTCACAAATTTCATTGAAACATCCCTACCCCCACAGTGAGTGACCAAAATGCCCAAAATACTGCCAATCACACAATTTTCTAAAAAGGCCACCAAAAAGTAAATTATACAGCTAGGCACTTGTCAAATGTTTCAAATTGAACAGAAAACATTGTATTCCTTGATTTTGACAACCATTTAAAATTGTATTATTTGTAAACAAAGCATTTTTATCCAATCACACTGTATGCAATTCTATGCTTACGGGTTTCCCTACACTTTTTCAACCAATCGGCAGCCGTGCTGGTTTTAGTGGCCTCTGACCTAGAAGTATCGATACTTGGCATTCAGCCTCTGTATTCCAACAGAGTAAAAGTCATTGCCCTGATAATTGTCAGAACCTAGTAGTGAGTAGTACAATATTTCCGATATAAAAGCCCGGGGTCATACATTTTGCAAAAGCCTTAAAGGTGAGGGACTTTTATTTTGGGGTCCCAATTTTCCATTTCCAAAGAGAAAAACTATTTTCCAACCAATATCACGTTATGTTATTGATCAAGCAATAATAAAATATTGATAACTGACATAGAATACACCAATAAGTAAACGATTAAAAACGATTTTCCAAATCGGGGTAGTCCAATCTAAAATTTTGATGTTTTCTTCTAGTTTCAGTCTGTATTGGAAAATGTCGGCGCTTGAGGAGAGAACTGTCACCATCAGTGGTGTGAAAGTGGTGTTTCCATGTAAACCTTACCCATCACAGTTTGGTATGATGGACAGGGTAAGTTCTTCAGCTCAATACAATTTAGATCCAAATATTTTAAAGTCCTCTGACTTTATAAACAAAACGTTCTATAAATCTTGATATTAGGATATTTTTTTATTAAATTTGTAGCATGTTTATCTTTATTTATCATATTCATACATTTTGTAATATTTTATCATTTACAGGTGATTAAAGGGTTAGAGAAGGGACAGAATTGTTTACTTGAAAGTCCAACAGGAAGTGGGAAAAGTTTGGCATTGTTGTGTTCAGCCCTGGCATGGCAAGTTGCACACCAGGAAAAAATCACAAGAGAAAGTCTTGTTGAGGTTTCTGCTGATTCAGGTACGCTCAATGTGCTCAATTTTCGCAGGGGTGTCAATTTTCCTGATTTATCTGGAATTTCGAATTATATCATTCCTGCAAGAGCAATGACGTCTCACCGAAAATAAAAGTTATTTGATGAAACTACCTCAACAAATGGCAAAGTTATGGTCTGGTCTTAAGGATTTTATTTAATTACCGTAAATACGCAGCCATAGGTCGCATGCAGCCATAAGTCGCAGGGGGACTTCTGAATCAAAAATCAAGGTTTTTGTCTAAACCCTTTCATAGGTCGCATGTAGAGTTTTCCATTTTTGTGAAAGCTGAAATCATATGCCTAGTGTCAAAGTCGGGGGAATTTGGTCATTTTCAGATAAATTCGGGAGGAATGTTGTGATTTTCAGTCAAAGTCGGGAGTGTTGTATAGTCGTGGGTTGTTATTTTGTAGAAAGGGGCACAGGTAACAGTATAATGGAAAAAGAAATGCAAATAATGAAGTGGGAGACTTACATTTTTGTGTCAAAACCCTTCTAGTTGTTTCATATTTATACTAAGGATAAAAAATCTGCTTACTTTTCAGGTGATTGCAGTAAGCAATGTACATGTGGAGCTGATAAACCCAAGCCTGTCACAGAATATTCCCCAGAATCTAAACCAAAATCTATGAATGGTAGGTTCTCAGTACATCTTATTAGCCATGTTTTCATTGTTGCCAAGGAAGCAAAGCGTAAAGAGCACTATGAAAATACTTAATTAACAGAAATTTTTGTGTGTCTGTTCAGGTTCATGGCTATTGTGCCTCCCTAGCTCAGTGGTTAACGTGCTTGTCGTCAAATCCGGCGAATCAGTTTCAAATCTGGATGGAGGCAATTACATTCCTGCCATATTTCTGTTAGTAAAGGCTATACTTGGCAAAAAAAGCTGTATACCAAAGATCAGAAATGCATTTACATGCATACTGAAGCCAGTGACTGTGCCAAGGTAGTCAGCAGTACATTATCATTTGTCCATTAATTTCTTATTTTAAATATCGGTATGGAATTTTAGTTCTTAAAAAGTCGCCGACAGTAAAACCCTGAGTAGTCAGTGAAATCGCTGACAGCTGAGGGTTGTGGAGACATCTCTATATATTATGTCAAAGCCTGTATTTAATTTTGTATTTAAATTTGATCTTATTTTCAGAAGTGAAAGTAGAACCTACAGGCATGGATTGTGAGGATGATGACTTCCAGCCTACATCATACCAGAAGAAAACACCCAGACCTGACCCGGTGTGTTATACTGTTTCTCTCACATCTAGTTTGTCTGTTACATTGCTTATCCATGCTTATACATTGGGGTATACACTAACTACTTTCATCACTGGTCTGACAGTAAAGAAGTATTAAATTTGTTAAGAAAACAGCTGCTTGTCCTTCATGATTTTCACTGGCCGGGACCAGGGGACCAGTATTAGTGTCAAGCCCTGTTGGGCCAGGTGGGGAATTAGGCCAAAGTAAAACATGTCCAAAATATTCCAAAGTATGGTAATGAGTGCTTTCAATCAGTCAATCCTTGATAAACTGATTGATTTACTGTCAATTCATTAATAATCGAGGGGGGAGATTTAACTTCATTGATGATCTCAACCACAAAATTAAATCCCTCTTGAATATTACTAATTTCTATAGTATACAACTTAGCTAAAATATCCTTGAAATTATGTTCCAGGAAATAGGGCAATTCACCAAAACCATGCAAATTTGTCTGGTTGAATTAACATGAGTGTATTTTCCATAAATAAATAGAAATTGTGAAATAATCGTCAATTTGGATTGGCTGCACTGCAAAGATTTACATTTTCTTCACCCAAAAAATCAAATGTTTTTAGTAGTTTACTAGAACAATGTTTAACGACATATTTTCGTCTCAATTAGATACCAATGTAGACTTAATACGTATGTATGATTATTACAGAGTATAAAGAGAAGAAAGCATGTAGGAATACAGTATGAGGCTGACGAGGATCATACTGTGAAATCTTGTACATGTGCTGCCAGTTCATGTATGGATAACAAAACTACCGCAAATAACTCGGCAAAAAGACAGAAGTGAGTTCAATATTTTAGTATTAAATGAAACTGTGCCCTTATTTTTATGCCCATGTATCGATAGATCGGGAGGCATGTAGTGATTCATCTGTCCGTCCGCTCGTCCGTCCGACCTGGTTTACCCAAATTGACCCATATGACCACTCTCCACACGCCTGTATCACCTGACTTCATTTTGACCTTCACCTTGACCTAATTTTGGACTTGCTTTTTATGGACATGGCTTCCACGGGGGCATAAGCGTTTATTGAACGCAGTCTTGATTTATGTGGGGTTCATTGATTTACACATGCCTGTGACGTTTAGGTCTGTGTGTCAGTCTGCCATGCCAGTATTGAGTTATAGATCAGAAACAATCTAGTCTATGTTAATGACCACAGTGGCTATAGTGTTTGACATCCTGACCTCAAAGTCAACAGGGTTCACCTAATTTCTATAGAGTTTGAAGATCCTTTGCCCATCTTTTATTGACCAACAACCTGACTGACTTGTGCAAAGCTATATATCCTCTAAGGCCTTATCTTCAATAGGGGGGGCATAAATGGCTGAGATAGCATATTTCTATATACTGTAAAATCATTAATTTCGTGGGGGTTATAATTTCAGGGGTTTCACTAGGATATTGCGTAGGAGGCTTTTTGTACATTTGAGGAGGCCAATGTACCTAAGCACTGAAGATTGAAGGCAGCTTAGGGTAAATTTGAGGCGACCCAAATATCATTTGAGGCAGTCAAATTGGCCTTCAGCCGCCTCCTAATGACAACCCTGAATTTTGTGGATTTTGTGGTTCGTTTCAACCTCGAACATTAAATTTGATCCTTGTTTTATCACCTGAAATGCAAAATCCACAAATTCAAGTCCCAACGAAATTGTCTTAAAGAGATTTACATTAATATTTACACATAGTACAATGTAGTCAAAACACACCACCTGTGAACTAAGACCTTCAATGATGTGTAACAGGAGAGACTTGCCCATGTCAATAGATACTGTAAAATCATTCATATTCATAGGGAGTTTATTTTTGTTCCCCACAAATATTAATAATTGCTATAGACTATGACTTAGTGGAAGATGTATCTTGTTTCCATCTATAAAGGTAGTTTCAATGTTTCAACATACTAGCATTTATTTCTTTTAGATGGTTAGGCAGTACAACCTCCCCAGACTGGCCTTCTGTAGAAACTTCAAAATATTTTCCTAAGTTTAGCCTCTATAGAGCATTCCTCTTTGTATTATGGCAAATTTTTGCTGCTCCCTACTCAACCGAGGTTGTTCTTTACTTATATAGTGTGAAAAAGGTAAATGAATGTTGTGTTACTGGGAATCATTCTCATAAAACAGTGGTTTGTCAAGTACCTAGACACCATATTAAAAGACGCTGGTTGAACGAGAATGCTTGTAATATAATGAGTAGGTTTTTAACTCAAAACAAAGAATTGATTAGGCCAAAAAATGCTTGTTTCCACTACACCTACTGACCCTATTTTTGCCCCTTTCCCTAGTGTTTTTTTTTTGGACAAATTGGAGAGAATTCTTTTTTTTTTTAATTTAAGCTATTCAATCAGTGCATTTGGGTTATTTCTTTATTTCTTTTTCATGGAAGGTGTCTGTGAGTATTCTAAACATAAAAGAAGATTATTTGAAGGTCAACTAAGTATTTTTTCTAAAAAATATATATATATATTCCCTACCTACTGACCCTATTTTTTTCAAAGCTTGTTGTAGAGGAAGCAAGCAAGTTTTGTTTTTGGCCTTAAGGTTAACCTATGGGGGAGGTTAATGGCCAAGGGGGAGGCTAATGGCCTATGGGGGAGGCTAATGATCTATGGGGAGGCTAATGGCCTATTGGGGAGGCTAATGGCATATGGGGGAGGCTAATGACCTATGGGGGAGGCTAATGATCTACGGGGGAGGCTAATAGTCTATTGGGGGAGGCTAATGATCTATGGGGAGGCTAATGGCCTATTGGGGAGGCTAATGGCCTATGGGGGAGGCTTATGATCTATGGGGAGGCTAATGGCATATGGGGGAGGCTAATGACCTACGGGGGAGGCTAATGATCTACGGGGGAGGCTAATGGTCTATGGGGGGAGGCTAATGATCTATGGGGAGGCTTATGGCCTATAGGGGAGGTTAATGGCCTATGGGGAGGCTAATGATCTATGGGGGAGGCTAATAGCCTATAGGGGAGGTTAATGGCCTATGGGGGAGGCTAATGATCTATGGGGGAGGCTAATAGTCTATAGGGGAGGTAATCGCCCCTATGGGGAGGCTAATAGCATATATGGGAGGTTAATGGCCTATGGGGGAGGCTAATAGCATATAGGGGAGGTAAACGGCCTATGGGGAGGCTAATAGCATATAGGGAGGTTAATGGCCTATGGGGGAGGCTAATAGCCTATAGGGGAGGCCAATGACCTACGGGGGAGGCTAATGATCTAGGGGGAGGCTAATGGCCTATGGGGAGGCTAATGACATATGGGGGAGGCTAATTGTCTATGGGGGAGGCTAATTGCCTATGGGGGAGGCTAATGATCCTGCCTTCATGTATTTTAAATTTTAGTAGCTATCAATGTGTATTTGAGTACTTCATCAAACGTGTCACATCACCTGGTGATGATTAATCTCCCTTGTTTCAGTAACAAATATAACTCATTGTATTAAACTATAAACTGTATTCTAAATAAAATGATGAATGATACCCTGATGCAGCCAATCAGCTCTCAGCGCAATTATTAAATTCTGTCATGAAATGTATCAACAGGGAAATAAATGAATTACTTGATAGACGGAAAAAAATGATGACAAAAAAGCGTAGGTCCTGCAGTTCATGTTGCTTTAGGGGAAGTTGGGGGTTTGCATGGCAAATTTGTGCGTTTTTTTCTTCATTACTGTGTGAAGTCGTTTGTCAGTACTCACATTAGCGTCGTATCTGAGTTCACACTCGAAGCGTTATTGCGTCAGGTAGAGCGGTGACTTCATCCTGTGATGGATAACTGTCGTTGATATTTGGGACTGACAGTTATTTTGTTTTCGCCTTCATAATGATTGTATCATGATAGACACATAAAATGTCAAAACTAATTTAACTTGCTTGTTTAAATACATTGTTTATAATATACAGTACAACCTCTCCAGAGCTGCACGGTGTAGAGAAAAACCTCTATATTATATATGAGCCCAGGATAATGTGATATTTAAAAACATTGACGGGAGTTGTTTACTGTTGCAAAATTGGTTACTAAAATAAACGCATATCATCAATGTTATAATAAAATAACACAGATAAATCATGCACTATTTTCCTACCTGTATGGTTTATACCAAATTTTCCCGCCTTTCTCGTTATTATGAGTGCAGTATACGAAGGATGGTATTTACAATAAATTGAACTTCTGTACAGCAAAAACCTATTAACAACAGCCAGTGTACACCTGGTTCACACAGGTCTAGAAAAGTACTTGAATTTGACAGTCAACAAAAATTCCTTGAAAAGTACTTGAATATTGACAATAACAAAAAGTCTTTGAAAAGTACTTGAATGTGACAATGACAAAAAGTCCTTCAAAATACTTAAATTTTGAACAAATATGTCCTTATGGCATGTCCCTGTTGGACCATGCTGTCAACCCTTTGCATACAGATTTTGTAAACTATTAAGGGTCTTTGTTTGCAGATAGTCGTTAATATATGTGTTTCTGTAATTATATTCGGATGTGCCAAATGAGATATTTCTTTATTTTATTATTTATAGACTATTATATGAACTGGTAATACTTAAAATTTTACTTTTATTTGAATATTTTTGCAAGTTTGAATAAGATGGGCTGATTAAATTTTCAGAAAACATATTATAAATATATTACATCTTCAATGTTGTAAATGACTTTAATTTATAAAGATTTCTTCAAAATTTGATGTCTAAGTACTGATAAGCCCAGCCTCACTATAGAAATATTTATGGTGCATTTATACAAAAATTAAAATATTTTTACTTACTTAGGTTACAAAATTGAATTCACATATTTTGCAATAAACTAAGAAAAGCTCATATTTTCTTGGTTATTATTGAAATGCTTTACTTACATAACACTTCAAAACAATTAAAACAGTTGAAAGTCTTATTTTTCCTGTTTAGCTAATACACTTAGTAATAGTAAGATTTTGAGGAAATTCTAAGTTTTCATTTAAGATTCTTTGTGAATACCATTCCTGGGCATGTTATGTCTTGTGCAATATAAGCATAGGCAAACTTTAAGGGCAAACATTTCCATGTTGTTCTGAAAATATGGCTTATAATATATTTTTATGCCCCCGTATCGATAGATCGGGAGGCATATAGTGATTCACCTGTTTGTTTGTCCGTCCGTCCTGGTTAACCCAAATTGACCGTTTCTTCTAGAATTAATATGGCTTGCTACAAAGCTTTCAAACTTGCATGGATGTTGTATATGACCACTCTCCACAAGCCTGTATCCCCTGACTCCATTTTGACCCTCGCCTTGACATAATTTTGGACTTAGACTTATTGAAAGGCCAAATTCTTGGTTAACCCAAATTGACTGTTTCTTCTAGCATTAATATGGCTTGCTACAAAGCTTTCATACTTGCATTGATGTTGTATATGACCACTCTCTACACGCCTGTATCATCTGACTCCATTTTGACCTTCACCTTGGCCTAATTTTGGACTTGGACTTATTGAAATGGCTTCCACGGGGGCATAAGCGTTTATCGAACGCAGTCTTGTTTCATTTCTTTTCAAATGTTTCTACATTGTTCAATAGTTTGACTCTATTCTTAATGTTATATAAATCAATCTGTCATGAAATACAGACTGATATGACAGATTAAATCAGGAATTTTGCATAAAAATTGTCATAAATCGAGAAATTCTGTGCAAAAATGGTCATAAATTGGATCTAAGTAATATTTCAAGTTGATATTTTGTATCATAATTATAAAAAAAAAACATTTAAAAATTCTACAAATAACTTTTAATAACCATACATTATGTATGACAAATAAGTGACTGAAATGATTACTGTAAAATCATTCATTTTCATCTTTTCTAAATTTTGTGGATTTCGCCAAAACATTAATTTTGCAGTTTCTTAAACTCGAATATTTAAAATAGTGACAGAAAATTTGATTGTTTAGTTTTTATGAGGTCATTTATGTGAGAGGTGTTTATTTTGTAATTTACTTCATCTGTAAATTTAACAAAAAAAATGTTCCACCATGAAGATAAATTATTTTACAGTATTATGGAAGTCATTCGAGGGTTAGTGCAAAACTATGGTAACTTCATCAAGTTATATAGGCACATATCAAGGGTTACGCACAAAATTATGGCATGTTCCTATATAAATTGATGTAGTTACCATAGTTTTGCAGTAACCATAGTTTTGCACTAAGCCCTAGATATGTACATCATGTGTGCTTGTGTTTATGACCTTTCCTAGTTGTCATAAATTGTTCAATAGTTGCAGTATGAACTACAATAATTTCTAGGAAAAATTGACAATGATTTATTTTTGTTAAAACCTTTTGCAATTTATAATTGGTTCCATGCAAAGGTAACAAAATACCGTAGAAAACAAATTGCAGGTCTCTGATTTAATACAACAAAGTGTATCTTACTGGGTGACATCTGTCACCGTGATAGCAATTCTCTGACAAGATTTCAAGATTCCTGATTTCTTTCAAGTTTTATTGTTGGTCTCATGTGCAGTTTTACGTTCTCGTAGATGAAATGTTCGCATAATATGTTTTATTGGTTTTTCCATACATTTCATTTACCAGTATTAGCGTTTCACGCAATCAATTGACTTGCCTGTGCTATATAAAAGCAACGAGTGCCTTTTGTCGGCAACTGAGTGCCTTTTGTCAGAGTTGTAGTGAAAGTAGACACGCTGTTATTTAGATGATAAAATACCATAAATTACAGTTGTCAACCTGTCCTTGTTAATTATTGGTTTATTTTACTTTAACAACCGAAGTGACAAAATCATTTAACGTTACCACTTTTGTTTAATGATTATTTAGCATATTTTTCCCCTATTTAATACGTTAACAACACATTTATCTTGCAACTTCATGGTGGCAAAGCTATAAAAATAGACATTTTATTATTTCACAATAGTTTGCTTGGCTCCAAAATAGCCATATCTGTCAGGCAGGTCGACAAAATTCTGTCATTGTCAACGCTTAAATTGAAAATCTTAACACCTCAAAAACTATTTTGACGATGTTACCCTATGACAGATTAATTCTGAATACAGAGCGTTTGTCGTTACTGAATAAAATGATCATTTTTCAGTGGTGCAGCATTATTAGTAAAACTATGTGTGTGGGACATCAGCAGGCAGGCATTGAGTGCTAATTATAAAACTCTTTTACTTAGACTATATTCTTGCGGTGGTTTTGTTTGACTGGGCGTCATGTTTTTTGTTGTGAAATTGTTAATGTCATGCAAAGAAAAAGGTGTTAGATTTCATAGGGACAATTGGGTAAATGGGCAACTATGATTACATGTTTCAATTGTAGATCGTTATCGAGCAGGTTTTGAAAAGAAACTCTATCAATATCAAGTGGATGTTTTGATCACTATCGCCAGATCTCAATCAGAAAGCTGTGGAAATACTCTCATTACTGCAGTGTTTGATTTCAAATGCACCCAACATGTTTTAATTCAGACCTCATAAACTTTATTGTACAATATATAACTTATTATAAGCCAAGGGAGGGAACTCAATGAAACTATTTAGATTTCTTGGTTCAGATTTATGAAGTCTATTTATTAAGTTGTATTTTAATTGTTGTATGATTGATTCGATCTGCATGTAATATGAATATATTTGCTATTGATAACTTATACAGTACAACCTCCCAAGAGCAACACCCTTTGGAAACACATAGTTTGGATTAAAATTGATTTTAAATGGTAACTTATTTAACCAAATGATTATGTTGCTTAAGGTTTTTGCTCTGTGCAGGGTCACTTTAGTCTAATAAAGACCTTAACATTGTGTGGTGTAACTATAGAAATCGCCATTTGTGGTCCAACCTGTCTGTAAAAACCACTCTTAACAGTAAAATTGATGAAAGATAAAAATGGTGGTTTTTACATACAGGTTTTGTTTATAGTGGTATATTTTCATGGATGGACATTTCAGACAGGTTTTATTATAGTAGTCTTTGTTCACAAGCAATCTTTGGCAACAGGTCTTTGTTCAAAGATGGTTCTTGTAGACAGGTTTTGTTATAGTCAGGTTCCCACGGTCAGGAAAAAGTCAGGGGAAAACATAATCTTTTCAAGATCAGGGAAAAGTCAGGGAATTTTGAATTTAGTCAGGGAAATTTGGAAATTTAGCGAAAGTCGGGGAAAAGTCAGGGAATTCTTCATAAAAGATGTTGAGAGGTGTCATTTCTTATGAAGAAATTACAAAAAGCTGGGAAAAATCCTCGCTCGCTATGCTCTCTTGGGATAATTTTAAATCATTAATTCATTTCAATCAGCAGCCCTAAAAACTGCTACATGAAACATTTTGATTCCATATAAAGCAAATATATCACTCTTTTCACTGTTTCTATTGCGCTATTTTGTTTGAACAAAAAGGCCGGATTGCTTGACCAAGTCAGGGAAAAATCAGGGAATTTTGACTCCGAATATTTGTGGGAACCCTGATAGTGGCCTTTGCTTACAGGTAGTTTGGTATTTTGCAGACAATTTTTATATTTACAGAGTGCCCAAGATATATTTTGGTACAAGGACACATAAACAGATTGCCCAGATTACGAGAGAACTGAGGAAAACAGCATACCATGATGCTAGGTTAGACAACCTCTATAATACTCTTATTGACCGTGATTCGTTGGTTTGGTTACTAGATTAATTTATATTAAAACTCGACAATCCAAGTTTGATTCCTGTAAACTGCAGATCATTAACCCTGTCATGAAAATGTGATTACATTACTGATTTTCCTCCGCATGTGGAGAAGTTGCTGGTTCCTTGTGGAAGGGTTCGTACTGGTTAGGATATAAAGTCCAAGGGCCTTATGCACCAATGTTGTAAGTCTAAAACTCAGGCTTAGACTTTATATTGCCAAATGTTCTATTCGCTCTCATGTTGTTATAAATGTACCGATTTTGATATAAATTGGTGTACATGTTCAGTGTGTAACAACAAAGACGCAGATAAAATTTCACACGGTTAAATTTAATTTCAAAGAAATGCCAGTGATTATGAATAATGACATTTTTAAGTCTAAGTCTGGTTTTAAGACTTATAACGTTGGTGAATAAGGGCCCAGGAAAACTGTTTTGGTGCATCCGCCAAAGGATGAAACGGCCTTAAACCGGAATAAACAATTACTATTAGAAATATTACTCTCATTGTTTTGTGAAAGCCGAAGCTGTTCGTTAAAGAAGAAATCACTCAATAACCCTCTCCTAGCAGAGAGCTGCATAGTGCATAGACATGAGAAAGTGCTCAACATTGCTTTTTGGTTATGCTAACGGCTTTGAAGTACAGGGGGTTACTATTCCTGATTTATTCGGAATTCCGGATTTGTCCATCCTGGAAGAGCTATGAGTTAAGACCCAACTAAAAGTTACTTCATGAAAATATCTAAACCATATGACATAGTAATGGTCAATTTGATATGCTCTGAAGATTTTTATTCTATACAAATGAGTTAAATATCAAAACAATGCTTTGAAGAACTGCATGTGACTTTCAGGATTTTTAATGTGGGTCTAATGATCTTGAAATGTTACAGGTATATTTGTATATTATTAGAATGACGATACTTGCAAGCAGAGAGTATACATGCATACATCCTGATGTATCCAAAATGAAGAATAAGAACGAGGGATGTCGAGAAAGACTGGACAGAACGGTAACATGGCTATATTTTACAGGGGTTTTACAAATCCGGAATAATCCGGAAATCCAGATTGCTGCATTAGGAAGATTTTTTTTTCTGAATAAAAAGTTATTCGATTAAAAAATTCAAAGAATTGACAAAGTTATTGACATTTAAAGTTCTCTCATCTAAATTGTAACAATTAAACAATGTTTGAAACCTTGTTAAGGTAAAGGGATGTGTGGTTATGACAATCAAAGTCGACATGTTTTCAGGATTGGGCATTATAGTGCCTCAGTAGAACCCCTGACTTTAATAGGTTGTATGGTTTAACTGTAGCATTTGTTTACTGGGCCTATTAACTAATCCAGACAGCCTAGCTAGTTACATTGAGGCCCAGATAAGGCCATCTCTGCTGGGACACCATATAAGTCGCATTTAGAACACAATAAGCTGGGTGCTGACATAATTTTGCATGTCACTTTGTATGGCCCATCAGGTTTCGTTCACCAACAATCTAACATAGAACTTGGTAAAATGTACACCCTTCTCAGGATCAAACTACCTTTGTTTTTGAATTATAAATGCCTACTATTCTTAAAAAGATATGCAAGAAAATCATGTTTGTATGCAACCCCATCAACTGATATTTCTGTCTGCTTCTCCATTCATTTCAACTAACTATAATTGTTCTTGATTGACTCACTAGCTAGTTTTTATGGACAAGGCTTCCACAAGGCAATACAGTACTGTAAATGTTTATTGAGCACAGTCTTGTTTTACTTACAGTTTGCAATATGACATGATCAGATAGTTGAGAATATGTTCTTTATTTCAGGGACCTTGTTTGCAATATTACATGATCAGATAGTTGAGAATATGTTCTTTATTTCAGGGACCTGGTTGTAAGTTCAATGATAAAAGTAAGAAAGTGTTCCTATCACAGAATCAAATACAAGATGTACTACCTACAGCATGGGACTTAGAAGATCTAGTGGGATCCTGTAATAGACAAAAGGTGAGGGACACGCCCATCCTTCATTTACAGTCACCTCGTCATTGGGAAGCAGTGGCCTAGAGGCAGGGCGCTCGCTTAGGGATCGAGAGGTCCTGGGTTTCGACCCCTGTCTGTACCTCTGGTATTTTTTTCTGAGCAAGAATAACCCACATGCTCCACTCCACCAAGGTGTAAATTGGTACCTGTGAGGGCAGTGTCTATTCATGGGCGCGGCAGATTGATGTTGGCTGCCCACCCATAGGAGAGAAATAGTCTCACCAGGGAGGCACAAACGTAGGTTTCCATTAGTAGCGCAATGAGCAGGGGAAGTTAAAATGTCAAAGGGTGCTATAGCGGCTTAACAGTTGAAAAGAGCCCTAGAAAATTGGAAACTTAACTTATAATATTTATAGACACATCCATTTAGTAGCTCACCTGTCACATGAGGTGGGCTTTTGTTACAATTTAAGATTTACAGATATTGTATTTTGATATTTTATTGTACTAAAAGACGACTCAGTAAACATCTATTTGTAATAATTGTATGTTAATGTATTCACACATATATTTTTACCATTGTATGTTATATTACAGGCATGTCCGTATTTTGTTACCAAGAATATCCGTGAAGGAGCTGACATTGTATTCTGTCCATATAACTACCTCATTGATCCGTTGGTCAGGAAAAGTGTAAGTTTTCCTCAGTATTCTACGTTCAGCATTATGAGTCCCTGTCTCTGAACTTATATTTCAACCGAAGTGGACTATAGGTTTGCCCTCCGTTTGTCCGTCAAGAAACTCTTGATCCTGCCATAACTCAAACAGTTTTCAAGCTAGGTTTATGAAACCTGGTATGTGGTTAGTGACCAATAAGGAGATTATGCACATCTAATTTATTTTTGATTTTGGACACAAAATTGTGGTTGCCATGGCAACAGAAATATGGACAACCTGGAAACCAGGTAGGGGACTTCAGTATTCCTTGTTATTCCTAATTACATGTTTACCTTACCTTATTCTGTTTGATTCAAATGGGATTGTAAGGTCGTGGCCCGCCAAAAGATTTCTCCCGATCTTTGGCTTTGGCTTCCACATCTCTTCCCAGGATAAGTCTTACTGTCATGGTCTCTATCGTTCAGTAGGTATTCCGCTGCTGATAACTTAGTATGTCAGTGATGTTGAGTCTATAATATGGCTGTGACTTTTTGGAACGCCCTATATTCACACCCATATTATGATGCAATCTCAATTAAATCAGACCAATATTATGCTCCACTATTTTACACTGATATAGGATTTCATGACACTCTGTATGGGGTCATGTCCATATGAACTTTATGTCATCCAATCAAATTGTTTCTTTCACAAATCTGAAAGTGCAGAGAATCTCCGCTGTACATATTTTACAGTGAGAGAGATGTTTAAATTGTGAACATAGAGAGTTAAGCGTAGACTGACTTTTGTACACTATACATAGCTATGTGAATAACCATAACACAACATGCACTAGAGATGTCATTTGAACACAACCTCTTAGGGAATGAGGTCAGATCTATTACAGTGTAAAGGAATGGAGCAAATGTTAGGATCTGAGTTTAATGAGATGTATTATGTTGTAGATGGAGATTAACTTGAAGGGACAGATAGTGATACTAGATGAAGCACATAATATAGAGGATAGTGCTAGAGATGCTGCCAGTGGTAGTGTTACCACCGAACAGATTACATCAGCTATACATAATCTACAACAACTATGTAAGTACAGGGGCCAGGGGTTTCAATCTTTCTGTGTAAGTACAGGGGCCAGGGGTTTCAATCTTCCTGTGTAAGTATAGTGGCCAGGGGTTTCAATCTTCCTGTGTAAGTATAGTGGCCAGGGGTTTCAATCTTCCTGTGTAAGTATAGTGGCCAGGGGTTTCAATCTTCCTGTGTAAGTATAGTGGCCAGGGGTTTCAATCTTCCTGTGTAAGTACAGGGGCCAGGGGTTTCAATCTTCCTGTGTAAGTACAGGGGCCAGGGGTGTCAATCTTCCTGTGTAAGTACAGGGGCCAGGGGTTTCAATCTTCCTGTGTAAGTACAGGGGCCAGGGGTTTCAATCTCCCTGCATAAGTACAGGGGCCAGGGGTTTCAATCTTCATGTGTAAGTACAGGGGCCAGGGGTTTCAATCTCCCTGCGTAAGTACAGGGGCCAGGGGTTTCAATCTCCCTGCGTAAGTACAGGGGCCAGGGGTTTCAATCTTCATGTGTAAGTACAGGGGCCACAGGTTTCAATCTTCCTGATTAATCTGTATTTACACATCCAGAAAGAGCCATGATTCCATAAAACTTATTTGAAGAAAATATCTTGAGAAATGGCAAAAGTTATGGTCTATTTAGTTTTGAAGGAATTTCTTAACAAAAAGTTAAGTATGGAAACAAAGTGGTTATATGCATCTTATTTGGCTTAAATGATTGACCACATACAATTCTCCTGCTTTTAAATTTGATGCTGATGACACCCCTGAGGGGCCTTATTCACAAACATTGTAAGTCTAAAGCTCAAACTTAAACTTTATACATGTATTGTCAAATGTTCTTTTCGTTCTCATGTTGTTATACATGTACCAATTTTGATTTTATAAATGAGTATAAATTAGGGATGGCAACGAGTACCCGAGTACTCGAGTACTCGTTCAAATGTCCGATTATCGAATAGTAAAATCAGTATTCGAGTACTCGAACAAATGTGAATCCCGTGTAATACAAAAGGTTTCCAAGTGATATCTGGTCAACTAAGATTACAATTAACAACGTGTCACCAATCCTTAATCGCCGACATGAGGTCGCTAACTGCAGGCGTAATCAAAACACAGACCTGTCAATCATCGTCTGTTAGTTGGCTTATGACACGTAGCTATGGGTTCTTTTGTTGACATCAACCCGAGTAATTGTCATCAATTTTTAATTGGCAGTTATTGTTTATTAGGGTGACAATCGATTAAGAAATAAAAATATATTACTTTATATTTAAATCGTTTTCGCGCGCATAGGAACGAACGATTACTCTGTGCATTAGTCACGCTTCGTAAATATTATGTCATCGGTTGATAAAAGTAGTTCCCCTTAGTTTTCTATTTGTTTTTATTTGATTATTCTAGCGTAATTGATTAAAAAACAATCTATTGATTTTACACTTTATTTGTTTTTGTATTATACGTTTTAATTATTGTTATTGTTTCATAGTTTTTCCTCTGATCTAAATTTGATCAACAACTGAACAGAATGAACCGGCAAGCGCGCTGTTTTATTTGAAGTTGAACGTGAACGTTTGCAACATTTCTATTTCCCAAATACATCATGAATATTTATTGTTTTTCGAGTACCCGAGTACTCGATCGGAAGAATGACCGAGTACTCGAGTACCGATTTTAGTACTCGTTGCCATCCCTAGTATAAATGTTCAATGAGTAACAACAAATAATCAGATAAAATTTTACATGGCTAAATATAATTGCAAAGAAATGGCAGTGATTATAAATGTTGTCCATTTTAAGTCTGAGTTTCAGTCTTACAATGTTGGTTAATAAGGCTCCAGTATAAACCTGCCATAAAGACCACCTCAATAGTGTAGCAACAATTATCAGATTCATTTTCAGTTTTTCTATAATCATAAGACTGCCAATTTTAGGTCTGTGTTCACTGTATTGCTCTTTATTATACTAACTACCTCAATTATATTAAGACCAACTAATTACTAAGACCTTTTCAAAATGATCGTTGCTTTTGTTCCATTCTCAATACTATTATTAATTTTACCTCAATATTAAGACAAACTGAATATATTCACTTTATGTCTGTTTTGACAAAATCTTTATAAAAGGAAAGTTTTCTGTTTACTGTTAGTTCTGCTTTGGCTAGGGCTATTTCGAAAATTGGTCTGGAAAGTTAAGAAATTTTACTTTCTCTAATTTGTGAGATTTCAGTTACAATAGGTGATATCCGGAACTTTGTACGAGGTGGTTTTCCCGTTGGTACAAACAAATATGGCCTAGTTATACTGGTTTTGTAATCATATGCAAACATAACTGACCCCAGCTCTATTGTCCACATATGAATATTCAAGTGATTCAAGGATTATAACGGTAAAAATCTGTTTGTACCTACATGTAAGTGGATAAGGATGGCTTGTTGATAACTTAATCAGCAACAGAACTCCAGCACGTAGCTAACTTGGTTTGTTTGTTTTTCAGTGGATGTCAATGTGAAATTTGCAGATCATCTTAAGTTAAAACGCATGGTATGTTATCAACTACATGTAATTGCTTATTCTGAAGACCATGTAAAGATAAAAACTCTAAAAATCCTTTTGTAAGTCACAAACATGCATGATACTTGGCGTATTGCATACAACAAAAGCTTTCCAAGAAATAAGCATAGTTAAAATGGACGTTTATTTACCTCACCTTCCATTTCATTTGACCCTTACACTAACTTTTTGACAATCCAGAATCTAATGTATGTATCCCACAGGGGTGTCAATTTTCTGGATTCATTCTGAATTCAGGATTTATCTTCCTGAAAGAACAATGGCCAAAATTGACCAAAATAAAAGTAATATGATAAAGATATCTCCAGAAATGGCAAAGTTATGGTAAATTTAATCTGTTCTGACGGATTTTTTAATGACAAACAGAGTTTAATATGGAAAAATGTTTGGACGCATACGATTTTCCTGATCTTAATTTTGGCCCGTTGACACCCCTAATCCCACTTCATTATACAGGTATTTTGGCTATTTGATAGCAAGCTGATTTACATAATAATCAAAATGATCGGAAACCTGGAAATTTATCCCATATGGAGACGACTACTTTATGCATTGCAGTAATTGTTTAGTCTATTTCTACCCATAGCTTGACAGTTTACTGGTATTTGTGGAAAGTAACAACTCTAACTTGGATCAGCAAGACTATAACACCTCCTACAGAGTGTGGTCAGGCTTTGATATTGTAGCTAGACTCAAGGATATAGGACTAGGACCTGATGGCATACAGGAATATCGTGTAAGCATGACTACAAAATATTTGCCTTCTATTAGCATTATTTTTTTGTTAAGTTAAGTTGACAATTTTCTAGGGCTCTTTTCAGCTGTTAGGCCGCTCAAGCACCCTTTGACATTTCAACTTCCCCTGGTCATTAGGCTACATATGGAAACCTACACTCGTGTCTCCCTGGGGAGACTATTTCTCTCCTGTGGTGTGGCAGCCAACATCGATCTGCGGCGCCCAGGAATAGACGCTGCCCTCACAGGTACCATTTTACATCATGGTGGAGTGGAGCTGTGGGTCTTGCTCCCAGAAATTAACCAGTGGTCCAGAGGGGAATCAAACCCAGGACCTCTCGATCCCGTAGCGCGCCCTACCTCTAGGCCACCGCTCCTCCATATTGATATCTTATCCATATTTTATTTAGCAGTTGCCTTTGTTTGCATAAGTGGGGGGGGGGTTAACATGGAAACTAGTCATTGAGATAAAATTATTGGTTTTGTTGTTGTGGTCTTAGTTTGAAGTCATCCATTGGTTTGTTGTTTCTTGATAATATTTGGTACTTCTGGTTTGATTTATATGAAGCTTCCCAAGACCCTCTCAGAAGTTAAACATATCAGTGTCTGACTATATATGCATGGGTATACATTAACATGTGTTTGTGGAAACAGCGAAAATCAGTGAAAAATACAAAAAATAATTATCTGCAGGGGAAAATTCAGTGAATTTCAAAATTGGGCAAATTCAGGGAATTTCAAAAGTGGGCAAAAATCGGGGGGATTCAAAATTGGGAATATTCAGGTAATTTCAAAATTGGGCAGTTATCAGGGAATTTTACTAAAATTGGAGAAAATTATGTGTCTTCTGTACCTATATTATCCCTGTCTGATATTTTCAGCGTAGTTTTGAGTCGGCCACACAGAATGATGATGATCAGTTAACTATAAGAGATAGACGGAATCAACAGATCAAGCTGAGTAGTACCTCCATACAGATACTGGAACTTCTCTTCCAGATACTAGACTATATGTATCGTGAAGACCTTAAGTTTGTCGAGGATTATAGGTAAGTTATGGTGTATACAGATACTAGATTATATGTATCGTGAAGATCTCAAGTTTGTCGAGGATTATAGGTGAGATATCACACATATTGTAACCGTTTGGAAATATAAGGATGAACTATTTTTGTCATGGAAATTGTATCACTCCCCCACACAATTTAAAAGAATGAAATAAAACTGTAGTAAATAATCTGGCACTTAAATTTGTATAGATGTTTAAAACTTGAGTATGATTCTATATTGTAAGAACACGGAAATAAGTCAGTTTGATAAAGGCTATGAAATTGTAATACATAATTCTTTGTTCTTTTTCAATCATATTGCCAATTAGTACTTGTTTATTGGTTGAATATATTATGGTATATCATATACATATTTCAGGGTTGCTATCATGAAATCTGTACAATACGTACCTAACAGAGAAACTGTAAGTAATCTGTCCTTTACTATCTAATATATTTGGACGTATGTCACAAAGTTTGTCAGCACTTTTTCTCCTGAACCATTTGTCGAAATTTCAATAAAGCTTTTCATGATTACTTGGTTCTTAGTCTAGTAGCATATTTTCTGGAATGTTCAGGGCTTTCACTAGCCTCCAAAAGTGAATACCCGGTAGTCAAAATGACTCCTGACTCTCAATTTTCAAGAGTCATCAAGACATTGCAAGAAATTTATACTATAAGTATAGTAAATTTGACTCTTCCGCTTAAATTTTCAAGAGTCAAAATAGGCACTTTTGTCAAATTCAAGAGTCAAAATGCAGTTTCAAGAGTCAAATGAAAGCCCTGATGTTTGGTCAGAAGATGATGGCCCTTTGTGGAAGACATATAGTTGTTAACTGATTATGAAACGACTGGGTGAAAAGAAGAGGCTCGGTGTGTATCAAACATTACTCCAGACTTCTGGAAAGTTTTTAAAACACTTTGACTGACAAAAACTGATAAAGCGCCAGAGGCCAAACATATAAACAAGTAAAAAGATAAAAGACGGGCATGAGATTAGAGTCGATTCTAGTTTGACAAAATTGCCCGTCAGAATTAGGTGTTGCCTGCCATATCCATCAGTAAGACAGGTTTCCAGAGCCTTGGGCAAGCTCCCCGTCTTTTAATCTTGCAATTACTTTAAAATATTAACTCTTGCAATTACTTTAAAATATTAACTATTTATTATACAGGGTGACCGATGGCTTGGCAAGAACAGGAGAGGTCTGTAACAGTATCAGATTTATTCGATTTCTTGTTGAAACCATTTTCATGTAATATATCAATATATCATCTGATCTCATTAAAAGATTTGTATGTAACTGAAATTCTAAAATATCTATTTTGAGTTAACAGTATAACTTAACATTGAAATGGTGACAACCCAGTTATATTTATTTTGTGCTGGTTGTTCAAGACTGTCACAAAGCTCGTCTGCGCTTCACTATGCTCTTAAAAATAACCATTGGTCTGATTTCTATGAAAGTTCACAGGAATAGTTGGTACCTAGCCTTTGTAGTTGCGCATATTGTCAGGAAGTTTAGGTCAGACTAATATTGCCTGAGTTATGGACCTTTGTGGGAGATTAATGTTTAACTTTTGTGTCAAAAACCATTACTGTAAAATCATTAATATTTGAGGGGATTTTAATTTCGTTGATGATCTCAAACACGAGATTAAAACACCATTAATATTAATTATTTCTGTAGTATTTGACCCAGTGGATAAGATGTCCTTAAAATTATGTTATGTCTCCACGAAATGGTCTTTTTTACCCAAACCATGAATTTTTGTCCCCTTGAAATTAAATGATTTTACATTATACATGCATTTTGTTACAGGAGGGACACAGATGACAGTGTTTACACTCAACTTCTGGTGTATGAATCCAGCTGTGGTAAGATATATATCCCTGTGTTATGTTAGTCATGCCCTGATCTCCTGAAACATCTCAAGTATTAATATCATCTCAAATTAATTTGAGATTTTGCTCAAATCCGAATTAGAATTTGAGATCAATCTGAAGTTAGAGCTCTTTAAATTTAACTGAAATAAACCAAATATAGTGAAATCTTTTTGATGCAAATTTTGAGTTCATCCTCCCAAGGAAGTTATTTAAATGACTCATAACAAAGCTTGAGATGAGATTCAGCTCTGATTGAGATGTTTAGGGAGATTGGGGTCAGGTGCACTTAAAACCCAGATTCTCTGCAGAAGATAGAAGTATGAATTTTTCTGTATAAATTAAAGTATTCCATGGAAAATTATTAATATTAGCTAAGGTATGGTCAAATTGTTATCAAAAAGTTTGAAATTTTAAACAATAGAACAATATTTGAAACATAGTAATGGTGTAAAGGTGATTGCTATTAAACTAAGCAGGAAACAGACATGTGCCATGCTGTTAGGCTTTGGCATTATACCTCAATAGGACCCTGATTATTGACATTCTATGCTAATAGCACCAAAAACTGGTTCCGTCTAATTCTTAAGTTAGATTCTAGTTTCCAGATTCAACATTTTGCCTCAATAGGCTCCATAACTTATTCTGATATGATGCATATACAATAAAACTTAACATTAGGACAAGCATCAAATAGACAAGATAATGAAGTTTTACTGTAATAAAATGTATGTACTATGTATATATTACAGGCCTTTTCAGACTTCAATCACTGTAGGAATGTTGTATTAAGTAGTGGCACATTATCACCGATGTCCTCGTTCCAATCAGAACTAGGTGTACCATTCCCTATACAGCTTGAAGCCAATCATATCATTGATGATAAACAGGTATGGTGTTTCTTGTCTCATATACTGTAAATCACTTCATATTTATATATGCATTGACCTTTTTAGTCCCCTTCCGGTTTATGGGTTTGCCCTCTGCCTATCCAGCAGTCAGTCAGTTTGTCAATAAAATCTGGATCCTGCCATAACTCAAACAGTTTTCAAGCTAGGTTTATAAAACTTGGTATGTGGATTGGGACCAATAAGGAGATTTTGCACATCTACTTTTAATTTGTGGTTGCCATAGCAGCAGAAAAACCGGTAGGGGACTTCTGTATATATTGCAATGCCTAATTACTTGTTTACCAATTTCTTTAGTAGACTTATTTTGTGGATTTACGAATTTGTGGTTGAATGATCTTGGATAGGTGTTTATTCTATCAAGTCATGAATTGATTAGGAACACAGTCAATTGCTGATTAGTAGCCAAAAGTAACTACATCCAAAGTATTACCTGACCAAATGTTAACAAATTATGATTTTAGCATGCGTAAATATAATTATATGCAATCTTTGTATTTCATTGTAGTGTGAATATTATGGCAGTAGAAATGATAGACTTATTTAATTTATGACTGTTCCAGTAGCAGTTTATGTTTCGATTACTATATCTGTACATTACAGGTGTGGGTGGGGGCTGTTGGTGTAGGACCTAGTGGTAATCAGTTACAAGCTGTATATAAACATATGGAAACATTTACCTTCCAAGATGAACTCGGTCAGCTCATCTCTCAAGTCTGTATGGTAAGTTGTATTATCATTTAGTAGATAACTTACACTCACAATCAGTCTTCACGAAAAAAATTTCAAAATACTAGCCAGTCGGGCTACCAACATGGCAGAACTTACTAGCCCGAGAAGATATTTACTAGATAGACCATTAAATTATTAAAATTATTCTAAATTTTCACTAGACTTTCGTACTAGTCACCTAGAGACAATTACTAGCCCGACCCAGTTTTTACTACCGGTAGCTTCGGGCTAGTGGCCAAATTCGAAGACTGACAATGACAAATCTCAAATGAAATCAGTTTCATTGGCAAGCTCCCGGTAATAATCGTTGACTGAAGGCACATGGGGTAATGGTAGGGTCTATTGGTGTGACTCTTATGTTTACAAGTCCTCCGAAATGTCTTAAAGAATTTGGACGAAACATTCACTGAAGTTCTGTTATGAAGCCCTTTGTTTTTTTACACTATTAAATATTGCTCATATTTGCTTTATTACAACTGAAACAAGGCAGTTATATATATGTGCCAAAACGTTAAATAAATAAGAGTATGAACCATACTAGTATTAAATATTGTCCACACTATTACTCTGTTGTCATTGATGGTATTTCATTGAAAGTTGGTATGGCTTATTCCTATGTCAAGCAGTATCTGGTGGGTATTATCACATTCAGTAATATTTCTTGTTGTACATTTTAAACTATAAAACAAGTTACCAATGTATCTATCTACTAAATTAAATTATAGATCTACAACAATCTTCGAGGCGTGACCACTATAGAGATAGAATACTGAGTGTTTACTAGTCACGCCTCGACGCCAGTTGTAGATCTATACTGTTAATAATTGATAGTAAAATGATGTGCAGCTCAAGTCTCATGTTCCTGTTTATATTACAGAAAGTTCCACATGGTGTATTGTGCTTTCTACCATCGTATCGTTCCCTGCAGAAGTTTGTTGAGAGATGGAAGGTATGCTCATAAATTGATGCTATTCTCGTTCTTCCAGTTTGTTAAAGCATATTCTATTTGTTACATATAGTATGATCTGTTAGTGATCCCGGCTAATGATGTTTTTGCAAAGTATGGGAGGTACTTGAATTTGCTGAAATATAGTTTTATAAATATCTTTGTTCCTTTTTCAATGTTTTCTTGCACCCTCCAAAGTAATTTTTAGGGGGGATAAAAAATTCCCTTGTCTTTCCCAAAATGCTATTTCATTTGTAACTTCCCTAGATAAATTTAAAAAGGACAGCAAATTGTTTCATTAGCAGGGTTTTACTGTAATCTTATTGTATACAGTTAACAGGATTATGGGAGAAATTAACGAGTAGAAAACGTGTGATGGTAGAGCCGCGTTCCGGGGATAGGGAAGACTTTGATGGAATGATGAAGGCTTTCTATGATGTAGTACAAGGAGATCTCAATAGCAGCCATCTCAGTGGTGGTAAGGAAAATTTTTGATAAAGGAGATATATTGTTTTCTACATGTCTGTTGGTAGATCAGTCTGACTATCTGTTTGTCAGTCAGATGATCAAAATTAATGACCTCCTATAACTCAACAATGCTTGACCATAGAATCCACAAACTTAGCACTGACATCAAAATCAATATGGTCAACTCAACACCATATGTAAAATCTAGGTTTAGTTCACTGTGACCTTTTTCAAAAATAAATGGTCCAACAGATTAAGTTATGGTATTTTGAAATTCCACAAGCTGAATTTAGAACAATGTTTAAAGCATTGTTGTGGTGTTAGGATATGTGCTAATGACACCAAAAAAAGGACTTGCATCTTATTATCAAAATTGGACATTACATATCTGAAGGACCCTTGATATCTAACATTAAAAACAAATTCTGAGCCTAGCCTTTATTTGCCAGTCAGCTTTCTGCTGAAATATGGTAGAGGTATGAGTGCCTATACCCAGATTTGAACCCATGTCACTGGATTAGGTAGCAATCATGGTAACCACTGAGCTACGGAGGCACACAGCCTCTGTTTTACAAATTAAAAGAAATGGCTTAAAATAGTGTTCAATAAAATAAGCTCATTATGCTACTTTGTTCAGACTCTTTTATATCAAAATATTCAAGTACTTGGTTATTGTATTCTAGAAGAATGTATGGACGATGATTCGGACATTGACGGAGCATTATTCTTTGCTGTATGTCGTGGTAAGGTCAGTGAGGGGATGGACTTTGCGGACAACAATGCTAGAGCTGTTATCACTGTAAGTACATGTACGAGGGTTGTTCGCGAAAAATCGTGAACATTGGTTTTTACAATAATTCTTCAAACTATATTGGTAATTGGCATACACAGTCTTATACAGCAATATGTTAACACTTTTATTGCAAAGTTTGAAGGTGATATCACAAATAATAGAAACAGTATTTAATTTTATCGTTACAGCTATAAGTCAGGTCGGCACACACTACCATGTCAATGACGCTACGGTTGGCTCTGTCGTTTGTCTTTTCATTTCCTGAAAGCCTCTACACTCTTTAACATTTCCTCGGAAGAAAAAATTTGTGGGTCTTATCTCGTAGAATAATTACTCCTGTCGGAATTTTCTGATAAGATTTATGTGCAATGGGTTTACGTATAGGCCTACCAACCTTAGCCGCTACACTCGTAACCGCCTGACTCCAGTCTGTCGTTGTCAAAGACGTTTTAGCTTGCTTAATTAGTACTGACTTATGTCCTTTTTCGGTCTTCCAGTATTCACATGATCGTCCATTCTCTCTTAAAACGCAAGTGCAAGGTATAATCGAGAATCCTGCTAACACAACTTTGAGAATTTGCACTATCTATTTCTATTTTTATTGTGCGTGTGTTAAACCGCGGTCAACAAAGTATTTTATTATAATTTTCTGCGCCACACATTTCTGTGTCATCGCCATTTTTGAAAAACGCAAAAATTAAGACTTGAGGAATAAATTCACGACATTGTGGTTATTGATGTCATCAACCTTTAAATTAACACAATTATGTGACCAACATTGGCGCCGGTGTCTAAGCAAATTTTACTAAGCGTTTAAAGTGAGGCGCTCATGAATAAACACTTTTTCATTCTTATTCAAAACAATTGAGTGTGAGTCTGCCCTACCTAACAGGCTACAGTCAATCAAGTTTTTTTAGCAAAAATACATCAGGAAATCAATTCTAAGAATCAGATGTATGCTACAAATGAATTAACCTATAATGTGTTAAAATATTTAAGGATAACAACAAGTAGCGTTTAAATGGGAGACAATGTTTGTGACTTTCGCGGACAACCCTCGTATAGTCCCTTTACCCGCCCTGTAAGTACAGTGGATATAGCACTCACTTATGACCTGAGAGATCGGAGTTTAATTACCATCATGTCCTCAATGTGTGTTTTCATTTGGTTGTGGAAGAGAAAGTTGTTTCTGGAAGCTAGTTAGGTCAACAGACTGCAGTATTTTTTAAGAAAAGTGTTTGATTAATGTAAAATCTGCTAAATTAATGGCAGTCTATGTCAGTTGATGTGTTTCAACTATTAAACATGATGTGAAATGAAATTCAACACACATAAAAGTAAACACCTGTATCTTTTTTAATATTTGGAACTTGGTACATTTAATTTGTTTAGGTGAATTATTGGTTGATTTGATGTTGTATTGTCCATTGTAGGTTGGTATACCATTCCCAAGTATCAAAGATGTACAGGTAGGTGCTAGCAAGTCTTATTTATGTTTTAGTATATGAAAACAATATGGTTCTGTTATATCAATGTATTTTCTTTAATGTCTGAACATGTTGAACTCTTCAGAATTGTGTCTTCAGCTTTATGTCATATATAAATCCTTACTGTTCTTAATTCTTTATTTCATAGCTTTAAAGTATTTTTAGCAAGAGTTTCAACAGTTGAAAATAGTGATTTTAAAGTGGCTGACACTTTATATACTAAACCACGGTTCCATTTAGCGTAAATAGCATACTATGTAATGCATATTTAAGGTAAAACTGAAGAGGGAGTATAATGACCGATATAGAAGTAGTCGTGGATTGCTGAGTGGTGGTGATTGGTACGAGATACAAGCTTTCCGTGCTCTCAATCAGGCACTGGGTCGATGTATACGACATAGGTATGTCAACTATAATATTAAGCTCTCATCATTGGAGTCTGAGGTTGGAATCTCACCCAACTGTTGGGATTTACAGCTTCTGTCCTAAGCCTTCTTATAAAGCAAGTGACATGTCAGTGTTTGTTGACTAAGTACCGGTAGTCATATATTTGAGTTTCTCATGTTTCATAAATTTCTTATTTTCTTGAAAATTTGTATTTTTACATACACAATGTGGCATTTTCTTTGACAGCATTTGTAGCAATTTCATCTAGAATGCTAATATTTATTGTGTTTGTTTTTGTGTCGCCTGAAAAGGCGACATATAGGTATTACTTTGGCGGCGGCGGCTGCGGCGGCGGCGTCACAAATTGCTTGTCCGGGCTGTATCTCACTCATGTATTGACACTTTTGAAAATAACTTGGCATAATTGTTAAGCATCATGAGGCGGTGTGCAGTGTGCAAGATCCAGGTCTCTAGCTCAAAGGTCAAGGTCACACTTAGAGGTTAAAGGTAAAAAATGGTCATTATAGACCTTGTCCGGGCTGTATCTCACTCAAACATTGACACTTTTTTAAATTACTTGGCATAGTTGTTAAACACCATGAGGCGGTGTGCAGTGCGCAAGATCCAGGTATCTAGTTCAAAGGTTAAGGTCACACTTAGAGGTCAAACATCAAAAATGACCATTATAGACCTTGTCTGGGCTTTATCTCACTCATAGATTGACACATTTTTAAATAACTTGGCAAATGTGTTAAACACCATGAGGCAGTGTGCATTGCGCAAGATACAGGTCTCTAGCTCAAAAGTCAAGGTCACACTCAGTGGTCAAACTTCAAAAATGACCATTATAGACCTTGTCCGGGCTGTATCTCACTCATTCATTGACCAACCTTTCTTATATTTGGCATCAATGTTCTCCTTAATGAGAAAGGGGCTCATGACCGACCCTGAGGTTCATATCTCAAAGGTCAAGGTCACAGTTGAAGGTCAAATTGAAGCTTGTCCAGACCATAACTTTGTCGTGCATTGACCAATATGTCTTACATTTGGCATGAATGTTCACCTCCATATGCTGGAGTGTCATGCTCAACCCTCAGGTTCCTATATCAAAGGTCAAGGTCACAGTTGCAGATCAAATTTCTAAAGAAGCTTGTCTGGACTATAATTTTGTCATGCATTGACCAATCTTGCTTGAAATTGCCATGAATGTCAACCTCTATTAATTGGAATGTCATGAGCAACCCCTGGTTCTTTTCTCAAAGGTCAAGGTCACAGTTAGAGGTCACAGGTCAAATTGAAGAGCATAACTTTGTCACCTTATGTTCAAATGACTCAATATCTGGTATGCATGCTTCTTGCAATAAGCCAAAGTGCAGTGCACAAGAACTATAACTCGTCCTTGGATCGTTTTTTAATTATGTCCTTTCACACAAAAGGCACAAAACTAGTAACTTTGATCTGCCATGGGAGAACAAGTCGCGGAACGTTGTTCTCCAACGTCTGTAAGAACAAAATTTTAATGTGTAGCGTCACCATCCTTTTGGCGCGAAACAGTAGTGCCAACGACTTAAATTTGTTATAGCTGACGTTGTATTGACCCAGTAACTGTGATAATATGATAAAAAGAATGCACCACCCGTTGTCTGACTACTCATGACGGATCCTACATTATTGCAGTTAAAGTAAGGTTAAGTCACTAACAACATCAATTCTCATATTTCATGTAGTCAGGCGACACATGCGACTCGCGGAGCTTTTATATAATTAGCCTCCTCTTAGCATACCTGCCAAGTACTCCTATTCATGTGGAGTTACTCCTATTTTCATTGATAAATTTCTGGTTTCCAAGTTCACTAACCTAGCACAATTGTATATTTGGTTCATTTTATGATCTTCTGTCCCCTGTTTATAAGTAGAATTAATATATTCCTTGTTAAACTTTATGA
Source organism: Spisula subtruncata (assembly GCA_963678985.1). NCBI lineage: Eukaryota > Metazoa > Mollusca > Bivalvia > Venerida > Mactridae > Spisula > Spisula subtruncata. The sequence goes on from OY787672.1 coordinate 26,205,196, forward strand.
ATCTAAATCCCTTTTAAATCAAATTTAAATTGATCTTGTGACATGTTTCGTTTTTTTCACTCCTATTTTGGATTTAATTTACCTGGCAGGTATGCTTGTTATTAAGCATTTGTTGTATTGTTTCCAGGAAAGATTGGGGTGCTCTGATTATGGTAGATGACAGATTTGTGAAGAATCCAGCAAAGTATACAAAAAGTAAGTTAATGTTATACCCTTTCTGCTTGTGTTTGTCCTGTGTTCATGTTTTACCATATTCAATAATGATAACTTATTTTTATTACCAAAATATGCAGCCATAGTTTGTAGTATGCTACCAGATACTGTAAATCATTAATTTTCATGGGTGATTAAATTTCATGGATTTTGTGGTTCACTGTCATCTATGAAATCAAATCCCATCAAACAATAATTTTGACCCGTGTATTTATTACTTGATATGCAAAATCCACGAATTAACGTCCAATCAAGACAGTCTTTTTTTACCAAAACCATGAAATTTCGTCCCATGGAAATTAAATGATTTTACAGTATGCCATCAAATGCAAAAAATACAATCATTGTTTTGCTGTCACCCTTTCAAGCAGTCTGTTGGTAGTCTATAGACTGAAGACAAAATTTGTCTGTGTTAAATTTGAACAACACTTCAAATCACTTCTTAGAAATCTTCTTGGTATCTCGGCGAATTCTATGGCCATTCAAAAATGTTTTACTTGTGGCCTGATGATTGATTATGCCTTGGTCCCTTTGAGCAATTTTTGGCCTCGCCGATATACTCTTGATTAAAATAAATTAGCTTCGGGAGGCAACATGAACCGGGATATCACTACTTTTCTAACGATTACCCATCAAGCTTCTCCTAGACCATGAGGACCCTTTTCCTGATGCCTTCCGATGCCCATTTATTAAATCGGGAGAATATCGCCGAGGCAAAATATCTCAGTGGGACTAAACATTATTGAATGGTTTTCCTTATGTTTGCCTATTATTTCAGGTCTATCACGTTGGGTTAGGTCTAAAGTACAGACATATACTACATTCTCATCATTTATTGAGTCAATGTCATCATTTAATGAAAGAATGATCAAGGAAATGCCTGTTGTCAAGTAAGTTTGTACATATTTGTTATGAGTATAACTGAGCTCCAACCCTTGCAACACATCCAGGGCTCACGCTGTCGGTCGACATTGTCGACATTTACCGGTAGTTTTATCAAGCTGGCGATTATTATTTCATAATGTCGATAAAAAATGTCGACCAGGTAATAATCCAACAGAAATTTCTAAAATAAATCTGTGTAACTACGTATTTTATCTTTCATAAATTCTAGTGTTCAGACTTCAATTTGGACCCATATAATCTCATTGTTAATTACCTTTAGTCCCCAGGGCATGTCATGCAGACCAGCACTAATCCCATTAGGGGTCTAAGTACTGATAGTTTGTTGTGATAACATCTTTTAATCCCCTTTAATTGGTGTAATTAACTGTCAACAATGTGCGTGGAACAGGTCTAAGGTATTGACGAATGTGAAACAGGGTCTAAAACACCGACGAATTTGAGCCATCTGAGCGTGTGGGCTGCAGACAAAATTCATCGCCATTTAGAGATAGTAACACCTGATTCATTAAATATCTGTCAAATATTGACTGCTTGGGGTAAACAATGACCAAATTATTCAATAAAACTTATTTTTCACGGCCTTTTAGATAACCAAAGTTGACCAATACCCGGACATGCAAAATTCGGATACTCGTCATAAGCAAAATAAGTGCATTATTTTTAACACAATTTTAGATGAAACTATCCATTTTAAAAGGTTAAAATAAATGAAATTTGCTGTTTCCAAGCATTCTTGAGGTTTCACATAGTTGTTTGTGCTGTAAGTATGGGTCAATTGAAAAGTTTATTTCATTTTGCTTTTGTTTATTGACATATTGAAACACTAAATTAATATCTATTCTTACAATAAACTAGTAATAAAATCATTGCAGCTTCTTTATGTATCAATATTTTGCTGTTACAAAGGTATTCTTCAAATCTTTAGAAAGTTATCAATCAACAAGAAATGACGATTTGATTAAAAATTGATAAGGGGCATGCCTGCAGACCATTCTTGATTTTTAGTCTGAAAGCTGCCCAGAACCCACTTGCAACATTTCTATAAACCATGAGAGTATACCTCTGGACCACCTGAATAAAGGTACCTATTTGTATGAAGACAATACCCATTCCATATGAATTTTGTTGATCAATGAATGATGATCAATTTTAAGTTATCTGGTCTTTGGCCTGCAACCAGAGGGTGTCTTAATTGTGCATGCAGGGGGCATGCCCTGACCCCCCCCCATGGATAAAATGCCAAAAATGACACTAAATTATGTTTGCGCTACCATGCATTAATAAGCTCGCGTCAACTTTGGCTATTATTTTTGTTGATCAAATAAAAGTGGCTATTAATTTAAAATGGCCAGTGTGAGCCCTGACATCCCTGCTGGATCTAAACCCACGAACCCAACCATAACATGGGAAATATTCCAATGTTTTAATCCAATGTGGTAACCTCAGGCGAAATATTGACAAATCAAAGTACAAGTTTTCTCTACCCTTGCATCTTGTTAATTGTGCTACATATGTCATGTCAATCACCAATTTCCTGAAATGATACCCTGCATGGAGAGTGTTTACATTATATTACTATACTGTACTACTGTAAGTTCATAGATATTGAGTTAAGGGTTAGTTATGGCTTTGGATTGTCTGTGTATTACTGTATATCACTGTCAATCTATGTGGGAAAAATGTGCAACCAGACTGGGGCTCGAACCCGGGACCCTTATACCGACTGAGCTAGCCAGATACTTACAAATGTTTCTCCCCTATTAGTAATTATATCTCATACACCCAACTACATATCACTGGCTTAGAATGAGAAGGTCGTAAGTGCCACTTACAACCTTATAAGACTAATGCATACTTGAAATCTACATCATAAGGCGATTCTTATGAGTCTATTTTCAGAACTGGTCATGTTGACGAAACTGAAGCTCAAAAAGCTTGTTTTACCATAAGTAAAGAGTTATTGTCTGACAGTTTTTCTTGTTTTCACAAAATATTGATTTTGTAGTTACTACCTTCTCATTCTAAGCCAGTGATATGTAATACTGAATAATATGATTGTTTGTACCGTGTTTACAGTCCGGATACATCCTTCATACCATGTACACCGGGTGACAGTAGGAGAGATTCTATATATAGACGACAATCTACAGAGAACATGAACATATCATTACAGACATCACCTTACTTTAGGTTTGTATGCTTAATCTGTTTTTGTTGATTTTGAGGTCAAATCTCATTCTTATTTGAAGTTTGTATACTGATACTTACGTTACATACAACATGTACATGTTTATTAAAGAGACTGCCTCTTGTTTAGGCATATTTCAAAAATTGAATAGTCAAATTTTCACTTACTTCCGGTATAGATGCCTGTATATCCCATAAACAAGCACACTGATGTAAATTCAACTTGTTCAACGAGAAAATCTGGTTTAAGATTGGGGATTTTTGTGAGCAGCTTTCCACAATTTGGTTTCCTACTGAATCTATAGTCTGGAATGCGTTATCATAATAAAACTTGCAGTGTATATAGCATATATGAAAACCTTGCTTAGGATCGAATGTGGGGCTGGTGGGGTCAAGGTCACCGTTTCTGAAAATAGATAAATAAGCTCTGCCCAATTATGCTTGGCTGCCCTAACATCTGATTTTCGTGGAATCCCACATCCTTTTATAAAATGTGTTTACTCGATACAGAAGTCCTCCACTCAGTCTAAGTCAGCCCAAGATGATATTGAGTACACCAGACTCGACCAACAAACGGCATAGTCTAGATGGGAAGGGCAGTAACTCTGTATCACCAGCACCAATGATTACCTCCCCTTCCATACAACAACAGATTATGGACATAGTAAACTCATCTACTACACCCAAAGATCAGCCATACTATGTTGTTCTCAACTCAGGCACACCACTAGAACAAGCCTACCTCATACAACCTAACACTGAATCCATGATTACACCAGGTAGATTTATTATCTTACATAACACAACATGTTCAATTTGGGGTACATTGTTAAGTTTGCTTCATGAGACTCTTCATTGAATTTGTTCTAGAATAATTGTTGGCCAACTCACAACACAGAGAGGAAATATAAAAACTAATATTTCATACTTTCTGGATGCTAAATGTGCAAAATTCATGATTTGCTTAATTTAGACATGATATATCAGGAATAGACACTGCCCTTACACGTACCGATTACACCATGGTGGAGCATGTGTGTTATTCTTGCTCAGAGAAATTAACCAAAGGTTCAGACGGGGGTGAACCCAAGACCTCTTGATCCCGAAGTATGCACCCTACCTCTAGGCCATCACTCCCCACTATCTTGTTGACTCTGACATTTTATTTTATATTTTACAGTTAGAATTCCCCAGCAACAAGCCAACCAAAACTCTGCAACTGTAGTCGGGCAGCAGCTTTATGTGCCAGTAAATGCTGGTTCCAGTCTCCAGCCAATGTCAAACACTCAAATACTGACACAAACAGCAGGGCCAGGGACCAGCACCGTGAAAAAAGAAACCGAGCCGGTATTCCACTTGGAAACCAGTACATTACCTGTTGAAGATCAGCTGAAAAAATTCATATCCTCTGGGAAAGCTCCAAAAGACAAGGCATATTATATTGTCTTAAATAAAGGGGAACCATCTGAGCGTGCTTTTTTGATTGATCCAAATAAGAAGGGAAAATCACAGAATCCTGACATGAAAAAGGAGAAAGCATCAGGTAGTGTAAATGAACCTCTGAAAGAATGTCAAATTATATCGCCATTTAATTTAGTAATTTGGTACCGAAAATCATTTCTATAAAATATATCTGCTTTCACAATGCTGAGAAATGATCAAATCCATAATGGTCCATATTTTCATACCTTCTCTGCCATAGGTAAAAACTTGACACATGTCAATGGCTTAGAACCAGAAGGTCGTAACTACTTCTTACGACCTTATAAGACTCATACATATTTGAAATCTGCTTCACAAGGCGCTTCTTATGAGCCTATTTTCATGAAAATCTGAAATTGTCATGTTGACCAAAATGAAGTTTTAAAAATGTGTTTTCCCATAGTAGTCCATGTGACAGACCGAAATCCATTACCAAATTGGTGAACAGATCCAACAATGATTTTCGGTTAGCTTGATATCTAAGCTGTCCAAAATCAGTTGATGGACTTGCGGGACATTTTGCCAAATGACCTTTTGGCGGCCATCTTTAAAGATGGCCGCCGTTATTTTAAGCAAGCACAGGGTTTAGGAAAACTTCGATTATTCCTCACTCACACGGGCTATCGGCTTGTAATATGTCTTAAAATGTTTGCAATTGAACCCCGCATGTGGTTGTATATAAATATAAATATTATTATATGGGTATTAATTAATAATTATTGATTTTTTAAGGAAATTATGATATTTTTCGATTTTTGTCGTTAATTTTTCTCTTTCAAAACGGATCTGAGTGTGTATTTGACTATTTGTTGATTGTTAAATGCAGAGGTTGATTCTAGGCGTCCATAATAAACATTGAATTGACAGATTTTCATTTAAAAATCCTTCATGAGCCAGGAATATTGGATACCAAAAAGTTAAATAATAGTCCTGTCTATAAATGGGATATTTAGGTTAGACCCAACATTAGATTGTATTGTAAATATTTTTTGGTTTTTGTTAGGGAATATGTTGCAATTGAAGAATACGAATGCTGACCAGATGTCATCATTCAGCATTTTGTGAAAATCAAGATGGCGTCCAAAATGGCCGCCAAAATCAGAAAATCAATCAGAGATGCCAGAAACTAGTTACATATTTCTTTTTTGCCGACTGGTTGTAGTTAAAATGTTTTAACATTGTCGACAATGCTCATGTATCTGGTTCTAGAGTTTCCAACCAAAGTCACCAATGATCTGCCTGATGTGGCTTGTTGTGCTAAAGTACCGTTTGACGAATTGCGTCCAATATGCTGAACTGCCTCCAGATGACAAATATTTGCCCTGGTTGATCCTTTGCCGAATTTGCGTATTCAAGGATTGATTTGACATGTGTCTGGTAACCTCGTACCCTAATCTGTTTCGATAGTTTGTCAAGTTTGTCCAGAAGTAGGCGATGCTGTTGTTGGCTTTCCTCATTGGTAATCAAGGAGACCTCATCTATGTATACCCCGATGTACTTATCTCTGCCACAACTTGTAACGTGTCATGCTGTTGTGGATGAAAAACGGAGTCTTAACACGAGTTCTCTTCCTAGTGATGCGGGTGACCATATACTTGTAAGGATAAAATGACATCAACCATGGACCCTCCCATTCATTGCTGCAGTCTGTCCATGCCATCTTGTTAGGCTTAAGCATTTTCTTTAGTAATTACCCTGTTCAAGAGTTGTCAGCAAGCAGATGGTGGATAGATGTTGCATGACTTAGAAGGTGGTAGATATACAACAGAAAAATGTGGTCCAATGGCTGATCCCTGAGGTACGCCTGGTGTGACTGGTGCTGTGTTGGTGGACTGTTCTCCGACCAGTGCATGTTGGGTTTTGATTGCAAGAAGTATGCTAGTACTATTCCTGCCCAGCAGGTTCCACTGATATTGCAATAATTCAGTTTGCTGGCTTGCCTCTCCATAGACCGCAGGCTTTGTTGAAGTCCCAAATGACGGGCTAATCTGATCTCCACCATCTAGGTAACAGTTGTAGTTGGTTATGGAGTGCAGCTGGCTCTCAGTGAATATCTTTCTGAACCATGTTGTTAGTCAGCTAGTATCTAAAACGTGTCAAGAAGGGCCATTATCTGGCTGTGAAGTAACGGTGTGTGCTCGACCAGTCCACTTCACGCAGACTTGATTAAGATGGACCAGTAGTTGCTAGGTCGCTATAAATTGGTCTCCCGTTTTGATGATGGGTGTGACGCTCTAGTCTGATGGGAGTATAGTATTCCAAGAACTTGTGTGGATGTTGTTTGGAATCGTTGCTTCATGCAGACCGTGACCAGTTTTATTCTTTCTCACATCCAGTTTGTCCTCACCTCAGTCGTTTGTCTTACACTATCATCCCAGTGTCTGCGATGAATTTTCTGGTCTTCCGCAGATCACCAACGTCTCCACAGAGCTTCTCTTGAAGAGTTGTGTCTGTGGGCCACGTTGCAGTTCGATCCTGGTTCTACATCTTTGGAGGACATGCTCGACAGTGTGTTCTTCTTCCCCGCATGGACAGCTCGGAGACGGCACCAATTTGTACTTCCGATACATGTGATGGTTCAGCCTGTAGTGTCCTGAGCGTAGTCGTACCATAATCACTTGTTCTGACCTGCTAAGGCGATGGTAGGATCAGCATTTTGCCTTGGTCTTGTGAAGTTCTTGATAATGGTAATTTTCTCTTTATATATCTCATGTACAGGTGGTTGTGCTGAATGTGCTTACAGTTTTGCCAATTCATCTGCTGTTTCATTTCCAGGCATTCCACAGTGGGTAGGAATCCACTGTAGGGCTAATTTGCAGTGAGTACTAAGGTTACTAGTATGTAGTATTTTGACTAGTTCTGGTTTTTTATTGTGAGATTCGGTCTTCGCTCTGTAGTTACTGCAGTGCTTTCCTGTGGCTCTGTGATGTCTCTCTATGTTTCCTGGTGTATACTGGATGAAGATTACAGCACCTACATCTTTGATAGCTTTGGTGGCTGAGCCATCAGTATAGACATGGGTCCATATCTCAGGATGGTATTCTTGTCTTATCATGGCTAGTATCAGGCTCCTTCGAACACATTCATCATCTTACTTGCCTGGCTCGAGTTGAGGGACTTGGTGTCTCACAGTTACTGCAGACAGATCATTTGCTAATGGATTGACTATATCATCCCTGAATGAGGTGTACTTGCTATGGTCAAATCAGGTGCAAATTCTTTGCCTAACTTCTTGGTTTCGTGTACTAAACTGCTTCGCTTGATCCGATTTTTGGTAAATCCAGCTAATCTTCTTGTTGCCATTGGGTGGTTCGGTAATGATCTAACCTTCTCCGCTTGAAGCATGACTTTGGCTTGCCTTCGTTTGTATAATGGCTGGATACCAGTGAACTTTTCCATGAATTCAATAGGTGAAGACTTCGAAGCACCAGTCATTATGCGCAACGCATTGTCGAGAGCTTGGCTGTTTGTATCCAGTTTGTCTATACTGAAGTTGTGCAAAATGCCCACTTCTTCATCATAGACGTTTGACTTTTCTGATTACCACTAACAATGGTTGGAAATACCAAGGATGGTATATGGGATTATAATTTTATATGGTACGTTGGCATAGTCTCTGAAATAACATTCATAATGTGTCAATATCAGTGGTATGAGAAAAGTGCTAGGCAAGATCGATGCTGACGCCCTGGATCATGCTTATGAACATCAGCCTTCTTCCACAATGTGTCGTTCTTGCCGGGGTATTCCATCTTGCCGCTATGGTCCTCACCACTATGAAAACAGCGCTACGGTCGCTAACCCAAGATAGTGCTGTACTGGTTATAAAGGGGATACGTTTGTTGTTTACCCATATCGTGGAGTTGACAAATTGTTCTGAGCTTGTTCCTGTGACCTTGTCAATAAATATTGGGCCAGTATGGCCATGGCAGGTCATGTGTTGTCTGTAATCATGCCAGTTTTCAAAGTCGATATATGGTAAGTTGGTGTCGCCTGTTAGCCATTTTGTCGATGTTGGGTAGGCAGGGCGGAGGTGGTTGACTCCATAAAAGCTGGGTTTCTGATGGTGGTGGGTCACTGCTGGGTGATCGGTAAATTAGTGTAATGGTGAGCGGATAATTTTCGTGGCATATTGATGGTGCTGCTGTGAATTCGGTGTATGCGTCGAGTTTGATGTATGTGCACATTATTGATCGTACTTGACTTAAGGATAAGGACAGCCAACCAGATAACACCATAGTAAACACTTGGTCAGTTACAGGCGATGTGACTATGTGGCTATCCTTATTCTCCAATTAGATAAGAGTATTATTGAATACCACTCCCATTTGAACATACACGGTTGGCAACCATCTTAGAAGTCACATCAAATATACTGCACATAAAGTGTTCTAATGTTACAGTAGATCTATATTTGTAACCTATAGCAGTATTCACATTAACACATTCCATTACGATATTAGCCTACATTGATACTATTTTAAACGGGATAAGTCGATCACCAAATATATATAATGTTATATTTTATACAGTGTATTTAAGTTGTAATTATGTTTGCAAAACTTACACGGCTATCGATCACAAAAGTATCAATTTGTAACTTCCTTGGACCACTAACACAATATTTAATTTTGATTTTGGAAGCCATTTTGACCGCCATTTTGAATCAGCTATAATGGTTCAATGCTTCAAACTCAAAGATTTCTTGGAGCATTTATTACATGTTACAGTTCAACAATTTATTATACACCACTTCAACTTAAATTGTGATAAAAAACAAATTATTTTCCTAACAGCTTGTCATTTTAGCCACCATGTTGATTCCAGCCATCACGAATGCCTTTTTATATTCACTAACTCAATCAATAATATTGAATGTAAATAAATATGTTTTAAACATTTAAACTACAACCAATCTGCAAAAAAGCGATTTGATCCTAATTTCTGGCACCTGATTGTTATTCTGAATTTTGGCGGCCATCTTGGACGCCATCTTGATTTTCACAAAATGCTCAATGATGACAGCTGGGCATTATTCATATTCTTCAATAAAAACAAATTCCCTAATAGAAAACCAAAAAATATTTACTATACAATCCAATGCCGGGTATAAACTAAATAACCCATTTATAGACTTGACTATTAATCAACTTTCAGTTATCCAGTATTCCTGGCTAATGAAGGATTTTTAAAAGAAAATCTGTCAATGTAATGTTTATAATGGACGACTAGAACCAACTTCTGCATATAACAATCAACAAATGGTCAAATACACACTCAGATCCGATTTAAAGGAGAAAAATTAACGACAAAAATCGAAAAATATCATAATTTCCTTAAAAAATCAATAAATATTAATTAATTACCATATTATAATATTCATATTTTTATATGACCACATGCGGCGTTCAATTGCAAACATTTTAAGACATATTACAAGCCGATAGCCCATGTGAGTGAGGAATATTCGAAGTTTTCCTAAACCCTCTGCTTGCCTAAAATAACGGCGGCCATCTTTAAAGATGGCCGCCAAAAGGTCATTTGGCAAAATATCCCGCAAGTCCATCAACTGATTTCGGACAGCTTAGATATCAAGCTAACCGAAAATCATTGTTGGATCTGTTCACCTCTTTGGTAATGGATCTTCAATTTTCAAGACCTGGGACATGGACTATAGGTAAAGAGTAAATTACAGACAGTTTTCTCTTGTTTTCTCAATATATCGATTTGGTAGTTACGACCTTCTGGTTCTGAGCCAGCGATATGTATACAACTACGCTCAGCACGTAAAAATCTCAGACAACGTGCTGAGTATGTGTTTTGGGCTCAAAGTCCAAAGTCACAGAGGTCAAAGTTCATATGAATAATGATTTGTAAATTATGTAACTCTTTGAACTCCTAGAGACCTGCTTCAAACACATTTGGGCATATGATTCTCTGCGTTATGATGCTCCTATCTCGTAGTGTTGTGATCATTATGTTTAGTTATAAGTGCAACCACAGGGTTTTTTCTGTTCGTATTGGGAAGGGAGCTTAGCCTCTAAATTTTGGGGAAAATAATGGTGTATTTCCTGTTTTAGGAAACAAAAAAGAAGATATAACTTGGGATTTTGGGGAAAGCTGCATGATTTTAAAGACATTTCCAATTGGTTAGGCTCTGTTATATTAGGAGAAAAACTCCTGAACCAATAGTA